>OX453272.1:41494456-42094456 GCA_949710005.1 Ricordea florida
ATGCAGCGAAACGACTATAGTAGCAAATTAAACGACTTTGTAGCGAAACGGCCGTACACCTTTAGAAGCGATTACCGAATAGCCTTGCAGAAATCTTCGAACAAATTTTAACAGGCAAAAAAAAACATTCACAAAAGTATTGCTGTGATTATTTTACAATGGAGAACAAAGCAAGTTGTAAAGATTGTTTTGAGCGAAGTGACTCTTTCATTATTTGGTTTCGTGACACATTTACAGGATCACATTTTTATCAGATAAATATGATACCCAATTATTCACATCGGAATGTATCTGACTCCGATTGAATCGGCAAAGTGTTTTATCATATCAGAATCGGGAACTTAAGTGGCCACAAATCGGCACCGATTCCGAACCATCGGAAAGTTGATCGGGTCCGATTCCGATGATCGGGTTGCCTATTTATATTTGGACGCGTTCCCTAACTAGTTGTTAATAGCATTGCACCAGTATTTGCAAGGTTGCAGGTTCTACCATGCTATCCCAGTCAGACTATTATTGTTAAAAATCGTGTTGATTGTGTATTACTTTTTGTACTGGCTATGTTAACAATAAAATTCATACAGCAGATGCTGATTTGAGGTTTACTATCCTATGTTTTTGGGTATTATGTATGATAATTATGATAAAGCAAAGACAGCACCTGCATACCACAACAACAATCACAAAACTCTGTCAAACCTTGAGATGAATTGCCCATCTCCTGAGACCTTGAAGATACACTCTGCATTGAAGATAAACTTCCTGGGGCATAAGTGTGTTTCCATCGTGACTTTGGGGACCAAGGACTTTGTTGTACAGCATTTTGTTTGGCATTAATTGGTTTGCTAAAGTTCCATTGACCAGAAGATCTTGGAGATGTCACTCTCCCAGGACTGGAGCATAAACCTTCACCACTCAAAGCATTGTTTCTAAGATATGAAAATGGTTTTCCTTGCCTCACAATCCTAAATTTAATGTCGTTAACAAAGGCTTTGAAATTGTTTCTTTGGCAGGAGGTAGACTTTGAATTTGCAGGTCTTTCGACTGCAGAACGACATCTTTTAGGTGAGGTGAGGTCTTCACCATCAAATGATGAATCAGACGATGTTACATCAACAGTCTTAGGAATTTTATATGATGATTCAAAGACCTTGAATTCCTTGGAAAACAACAGAACAGTAAATAGCGTTAGCCAGCAACTATATAATTATTCCATCACCTGATAGTTTTAGTCAGTAAAGAACACAAGAGAAAATTTCATGGCCACAAGGGATAGATAAAAAATGTTGCAGTGTTGCCAGGGAGTAAAGCTGAGCATCTAATATCACCTGCCTACAAAACTGTAATGATGGTCAACATCATATATATGTTGCAGTTCAATTTTTTCCTTGGTTCAAATTTTATTTTCCTTTGTTTTCTGGTATGGTAATTTATGATAATGAGTTTGAAACAAATCCTTTCGTTTGTGACCAAGACAAAATTGAATGCAAAAAAAAATATGAACATTTTCTTTGAAGAAACTCATGATGGAGTTCTCTCTGAAGCAGCAAAAAGGTTTGAAACTGAGATTAATATAACAAATAAACAAGAAGAAGAGAAAACAGTCCAGAAGTTGGTATCAAAATAATTAAAAATGGCGTCAGTTTGTCGATCTGTGGGCTTTGCTGTTTCTACTTGTGGCATGTAAAATCTATGTCGTAAAGCAAATGAAGAAGCCTAAGCAATGTATTACAGTGTGATAAAGCATTCCGGACATTTGAGAACAATCAAGAAAATTCACTTGTGTTCTCAAATGTCTGTCCCTGTTTTATCACAGTGTAATACACGGATTAGGCTTCTTTATTTGTATATATGGACAAATACTGAGTGAGAATAGTGGGGTAAACTTCTTACTGGTCTGACTTGATTTAATAACATTTCTCGTTTTAAATCAAGTCGGACCAGGAAGAAGTTCACTCCACTGTTCTTGATCAGTATTTGTCTGTAAATTCATGTGGTGGTATTCAATCCTTTGAATCCTTCTGCTGAGAGTTAATTGTTTGTGTAAACCTTCACATTCTGGCTATAAATTATATATTTAACAAATAAAGAAGCCTAACCTGTGTATTACACTGTGATGAAACACGACTGGCATTAAATTTTGAGAACACGAGTGAAATGTAGAAAACACGAGCTGCAGAAGAGTGTTTTCTACAATTATTTTCTTGAGTGTTCTCAAATGCCCGGAATGTTTTAGTCACAGTGTAACACATGGCGTAGGCTTCTTTATTTGCTTTATGATATAGATTTTACATGCCCCGAGTAGAAACAAAAAAGCACACAGATCGACAAACCAACGCCATTTAATACCAACTTTATTTGTCTTATTATTCTCAGCTTCAAAACTTTCTGCTGCTTCGCAGAGAACTCCATCATGAATTTCTTTAATAAAGAAAATGTTTTTCACTGTCTCTTACAGAATTGTCGCATGTGGCAAAAAACAATGAAATACGCTTTTTCTATATTTTATACCCTGATAAAACAGGTTTTTGACCAATCAGAGCGCTTGTAAGAACGTAGCTATATTATAAATAATATTAGTATAAATACTCAGGAGATTATACAAAATCACGGGCTCTGATTGGTTCGCTATCTCGGATCATCAGCGGATAATCACCTTGACAAACAAAATGGCTGCCAGTCGTTCGCGCGCTTTTGATGAAATAAAATTTTTTCGCGTTGTACAATGCTTTTTCTTTTCTTTTTTGAAATAATCACCTGTGTATTTATACTAAAACAATTATTCACCTCAGGCTCAGTGATTCTTGGTGAATATTCACCAAGAATCACTTCGCCTTTGGTGAATAATTGTTAATTAAAATCTGTTTGTAGAACCCTCAGGCCAACAAACATGTCACCGCGTCAGGAGGAGCAATAATGATTCCCAGTTCAAACCTCACTGCATAAGCAAACGTAAACAGTTAAAAGAAAGTGAGGACAGACAACTTCTGCTGTTAAAAAAGTTAAAAATTTAATAATAACATTTTGGTCAAAGACCTTCTTCACTTACAAGTTTTGAATAAAACATGAACTTTAAACAAGATTCAGAGGTGCTAGTGATTATGTAATTACAAATGACACTAACGATTATGGTTCAAAATAACAAAAAAAAAAGAACAGAAAATGGTGATCTTGAATAACCCATTGTTTCAAAGTTGCATGATCAGTATGTGGGTCAACAAAGTCACAAATGCAAGCGATAAATCTGGATAATGTCAAACATCCTGACACTTTGGTTATTTCAAAGAACCAGTTTCATGAAATGGCACATAAAATGGTTTTGTCAAAAAACCAAAAACACAATATGGGTTTTATCAAATAAACAGTGGGAAACTAGATCGGTTTTATCAAATAACCAGAAGTCTTCAGAAGGTGCTTAATGCTGCTGCTCAATTAATCTTTAGGATTCCAAAGTTTGATCACATTTCGTCCGCCTTATCTCATCTTCACTGGCTTCCTGTGACTTATCGCGTTCAGTTTAAGTTGCTACTCTTGGTTTATAAATCTCTTAACAATCAAGGCCCAAAATAAATTCAAGAATATCTGCAGCCACACTCCATTTCTGGTCATCACCTACGTTCCCATGACCAGGGCCTTCTTAAGATCCCAAGAACTAATTTTAAGACCTTTGTGGATCGCGCTTTTGCCTGTTCAAGGCCACTTCTGTGGAACAAACTGCCGCTTGAAATTCGAAACAGTCAGAGTGTAGCCACTGAGACACATCTGTTCAAGCTGACTTACAATTTGCTTTAACATTTTTAATAGTTTTAACATTTTAATCTTTTTAACAGTTTTTCCTATTTTATCGTTTAGTCGTTTTAATGTTTTAACTTTATAAAATATTAATTTTTGTAAAGCGCTTTGGAATATTTTTATAATAAGCCAGTTCGGAGTTTCAAAAGAACACTTGCGCGCATCGGGATAAAATCAAGCATATATTAGAAATACAAAAGATTTTGAATGCAAATTCGTGCAAGTATTTTGCATGACAAAAGAGGAAAATTATATGCTTCTTTTCATCCCGACGCGCGTATGTGTTTTTTGAAACTCCGAATTGGCTTATTTTAGCGCTTTAGAAATGTAAATTATTATTATTAATTTCTAACCAATGGAAACAAAATTGGTTATATGAAATAACCAATTTGAGTAAAAAATGGGTATTAATATGATAATTTAACCACTGAGCTAAATGATCATAAATAAACGAAGTAAATCATAAGAAAATCCTCCCAAAATAGTTCAAATAATAAATTTACAAACGGCACCCCATAACTATGGAGCTTTTTAATTTAATTACGCAAACACAACAATGCCAACTATAGCAAAATTGGTGAAAAAATTAAATTGTTGAAACGTAACTCTTACGACAATGAGACTTACTGGACTTTGTTTTGCACATGCAGTTTTATTGTGTCATTCATTTGCAATATTGTTTGGTCCTGCCCTGGTCAACATTTCATCATGGTATTCTTTTGATTAATTTCCCAAGTAAAACCTCTTTGAAAAAGCTGTAAAGCGTGAATCAACGGCAGCCACATTTTGGTAGCTTGGACACCATTTCGTTCCTTCTCAAAACAAAAACTCATTGGAACAAGGATTACCCAGAAGTCCCAGCATTATTCAGGTGGACAGTGTTGAATAATTATTATGAGGTGGAAAGCCAATCAGACTGCTCAAATTGCCAAAGTTGCTGAGTTGACCTACTCAGGGGTTTCAATAAAAATAATTTGAAGTAGGCAATGAGTTGGAGTAGAGTAGGCGGCAGTATTACCAAGGGGCCACAAGGCCGCTCTTGCTAGGAGGGTCTGGAAAAATATTTAAATCTGGAAGCTCTGAAACGCTATTTCCAGCATTCTGGACACCAAATTGTGTACAAAAATAAGGGCAATTTCTTATCAGCAACAACATTTTTATATTTTTACGATCATCGGGATATATGGATGAGATAAAAATAGCCTTTTGGAAACATTTCCTGCTGGAATTTGAAGGCCACAGTCAATGAAAACAATGAAGTTGAGCAAACCCTTCTTCTTTTAGCAAAAAGGCTTCTTATGTAGTGACTGCAGGTACACCATGCGACCATATCCAAAAATAGATGTGACGCGTAGCAACCAACTCAAATTACGACATGACCAACTTGATGAGTCGAGCCGTAACAGCGATACCAAATCATGAATGCGCCTGATATTGATCTCGAAATTGAGGTAAAAAGTACATCCAAGCTCATCATATTAAATTTTGATTTCGTTTAAAAGAATCGTTCTTTAATTACTTCAATTTAGAGAAAAAGTAGCCGACATCTCCGATCGAAATAGCTGACACTTCTCGTCGGATGTTGGTGCTTATTGAAACCACTGCCTACTGTATACTAATGTTTATTGTTAAAAGCTCTGCCATCAATTTGTTAAAAATAATAATGGAAGGAGCCTGTTACTAAGCCCAGTAATTCCTCTTGAGCTCCCTTGCCACTAGGTTTTTATATTTATGTATTTATGTTTTAAAACTGACGGAAAGCAATAAACTTGAAACTTGAACTGTAGCTAACTGTTTATCAGTTGGTTAGTTGAATAGTTGATGTATTGTACATGTAAGACTGGCTTAACACTGCAACATTGTTTGTCAACATTATACAAACAGAGTAACTGCAGAATACCCTGCGACTATTGTGCTCTTCTAGCGGCAACGTTTGAAGAACAAGTTGGACAACAATAGACGCTATTCACATGCAAATAAGTGGCAGGGTACTCTGCAGTTTAGCCATACAAACATTTAACGAGTGAAAGATGATCGCAGTTACATGACTGTATGTATGCAACTTGAGCAATTGCCAAGGTAAGGCCCGAAAAAATTCAGGGGCTGGTTGTTCAAAGGCCAAGTAGCGCTAATCCAAGGTTAAATTTTAACCCGGGTTTCTTTTTCTCTTATTAAAAAGCATTTCTCAGACAACCTTTTCTGTTCTTTTTTTCAGAGCATACAATCATCATATTGTATTCAAAACGAATTATACAGACTAAATTTCAGGGTTCGTACGCTTTTTAGGAATAAAAATTCAATGACTTTTCAAGGACTTTCAAAGAGATATTTTCCATTTTTCAAGGACTTCACGCACTACAAAATCAAAGGATGTTCAGCTTCTCACAGTAGCGATTGTGCCCAGCTAACAGACAGCTAAAAGTCTATGTCTTTTTGAGTTCATCCACAACATATTACGTGTTGCTACATTTCTGCCTTTAAAATATATTTTCATATAAGGCACTCTAGAATCTAAGTTGGATGAACTTAGCTACAAATTTCAAGGACTTTCCAGCACTGACTGCAATTTTCAAGGACCTTCAAGGCCTTGAATTTTTATTTTGAGATTCAAGGACTTTCAAGGACTTTCAAGGCGCGTGCAAACCCTGTATACTTAATGTGCTTTTTAAGCTCTTGTATCTGCACTTAAATTTCGCACAACCCTGGGTTACCTTAACCCTGCTTCGAACAACCCGGCCCAGGCTTGAACGGGATTCAAACCCACCACCATGTGATAATTATTGGGACAATGTTTATCTTCACAACTGCTTTATATTAAAGTTGTGTTCATAACTGCGATGATCTTTCACTACTTATATCTTTCTTCCGCAGTTCACATTTATGAAATTTTCATATATTCACATTCATATTATACACACATGTACGTCGGTACATACATTATTTTCTTTCTGTACCTTGGGGTTTCTGTGGCCTTCAGAGAGACATCTCTTCTCAGACAGAGAGTTTTTGTTGCTGTTACTGGCGGGGGGATCTTCAAGCAAGCACACCTCGCTGACACAAGAAGGCAAGTTGAATTAGCAATGAAATACTTCCAGTAGGTAAAAACTGTATAAACTTATTATGTACAATCGCTGAACTAAAACTAAATTGAAGTTACAAAACGCTATTCAAAATGTTTCCTGCAACCTTATAACATTACGTACTCGTCTTCCGGCGCACTGCAAGCTTGATCAACGCTTTCAAGCGTCCCCCATCCAGACAAAGGGTTTTCCTCTGCTTTCGTGAGGCCTTGGAGGAAAAAAAGTGATTTATTTGAGAACCGAAAGGCCACACAAAATTGGGAGTAAGTTTAAAGTATCATGAACTCGGAAATGCTGATAATTCAGAAAACATCGATTAATTAAAATAAATTAATCGTACCTTTCAAAAGCTCACTACTCATTCCTATTCCTTAATTCATATCGCAAGAATCACTGTAATCAGCGTTAATGAAACTATTCAAAAGAAAAGACTTCTGAAACTTCCTTCTTTACCGCCATTTTAAAACGTACCGCTGGCGCTCTGAAGCCTCGTTTTAATGTGAAGCCTGAGTGTTGTGGAACAGCGGAGTTCGTTAATTGGTATGCGCATGTTGCGCGCAAAGATGTAAACAGAAAGTTTACCAAATTCGGGAGAAATGTGCCAATATTATTGTGTTTGCTTGGAGAACTACAATTTTAAATGAGCCGATTTTCTGTTCATTTAATAAGGTAATATTTGTGGGCTAAACTGCAGAATACCTTGCCACTTATTTGAATATGAATAGCGTCTATTGTTGTCCAACTCGTTCTTCAAACGCTGCCGCTACCAGAACACAATAGTGGCAGGGTATTCTGCAGTTACTCCTATTTGTGCTATTGTGCACCAAAATATTTTTCCATTCATAACGACCTTTACGATCGTTAATTTGTAATGGGGGAATGGCTGTGTGCTATCACAGATGCACCGTGATCTACCAGCGAATACAAATGGCCACGTCAACAATCAAAAAGCTTCTAATTGTACAGTACGGTGTGGAATTGAACTTGCAATACAAGAAGGGCAAGTTCGTCTCAGAATCCTTTTACGCAAAGCTTGTGTGAATCCGTTCCTAAATACTTACGACATTGTGTCCACCAGACTGAAAGGGCTTATGGCTCAGAAAAGGACATTTTATAATCATTAATGCATGTGTGCGTTGACGTTAATTTTTAAAGTTAACATTTACTGTATGTACTGTGTATTTTAGTAGAGAACAGCTTGCAGGTACGTAAATTTCAATCTGATACACAAACCATTTTCTCTTCTTTATTTGGTAGGGGAGCAAAACAATAGTAGGCTGGATTTCGGAATGATTTCCGCACAGGTCCTTACTTCATTATGCATGCTGTAGCCGTACAAGAAGTGTTTGCACACGCACTTTCCAAGACAATTCAACTACAGCATGCATAATGAAGTAAGGACCTGTGCGGAAATCTTACCTGGATTTCTCTCATACTCCATTTTGTATGCTGTAACCGAACCGTTTTGTTCTTCAAACACAATGTTTGCATATGCATTACATCAAACAATCCAGCAACGGCATGCTTAATGAATTATGGGGTTCGACAGAAATCTAGTCCAATAACATACTAAATAAGATATAAGTGCTAATTACATGTTATAATATTATTGTAGTTTTTACTAATTAAATGTAAACGACCTGTTGCAGTGTAATTGCTTTGAGTGAGCTACAGTATGTACTAGCAGCCTGGGAACTTAATCTTGTAGCATAACTGTTATTATATACTCAGAATATGAATTCCACTGGATTTTTCGTTGACTTGCAATAACAATCATGAGTAGATCTTTAGAACCTTTTTGCAAATTAAATGGTCAAAATGGTTTTGTTGTGCCTATGTAATACTAAATATTTTAGTTAACATCATAGTAATCCACCCATAATGTTATTATTGATTTTGGTTAACTATGTTTTTGTTTTTTTTTAGCACCCATCAAGGCCTGGTGGACCTTGGTGCCTTGCTCATAGTGAAATTGTCTTGCATCCACAATCGCTTATTTCATTTTACATTATGGAACCATTTGTACACAACAAAGCAGATGGAGCAAAGAAAGCTATTATTGCAACAAGTGTAACCAGTCCTAAAAATGGCCCAAAAACACGCTCAAAAAGACCATCAGCAAGCATTTCACCAAGGTGCACAAGAAACCGGGCAAAGGCTGTTGGGACAAGTAACACTGTTTTACAGAATGGCAGCCTTCCTTGTACACCTAGCCCAGAGAAGATTCCATTACACTATTCAATCGAAAACCTTAACATTAGCCCAGGGATGCAACTATCTCATCCAGCTCACTCGTTACCTGCCATGACTGATGCAAATGTTGCACAATTTAATGCAACTCTGTTTCCATCAGTGACACAACGTTTAACACGTAGTCTTGATGTTGAAGAAGCCATGGATATTGATCATCAAGAGACTGACGAGGAACTGGCAAAGAGTAATCACACAGTGCCTTTATCATCTGCCGCTGCATCAGAAAGAACTTCACCTGCTCCATCAGTCCTTAAAGAAGATCAATGTAGGAATAAGGATAGAGATATTTCCAAATGTATTAAAGGGCAAGCAACACAAATAACTATTGATCCAGGGCAGGTATAGTAGACAAGATTTACATTACATGTGCATGCAGTTTTGAAAGCATATGTTGCCATCTGGAAGGAGATGATACATGTAGAAGAATCTTGTAGCCGTTTAATTCTTTATATCAAATCCGAAGATTCAAAGGTCTTCTTCATAGTAGTTCAGCTGTACAACTCCTTGAAAAAAAAATCACAAAGCTGGGTTAATTCCCTGACCATGTAACCAGTTGACCTTAACCCCTGAAGAAGTACCAGCAGTAAGCAGTCAAAATGTTGCAATCCACAACAAAGTGAATACACTGTGAGACAAATGAAATGAATGCTTCCTGCTTATTATTATTAATTTTTGTTGTTTGGTCAGGAATCCAAAGATGACTCAAAAATGGCAAACAAGAAAAAAGAAGCTTCAAATTCTGTTCTGGAAAGAAAGTCAGCAGTTGATAAAGTCAAGCCATCTCCCCAAAGCAAAAAGAGAGCAATTTACATAGTTCTTCACGTGAGCTCTGTTTCAATTGGAGAGTTTGTGGGAAAGGCAACTGCCCCTGTTAAGGTAAACAGTTTGTTTCATTTGTACAAAAAGGCTGATTACTGAATTCAACAGCGCATTGTTTTCATCAAAGCAAATTTGGAAAAAAAACTTACCCTTACATGTACAGCACAAGTTGATTAGGTTATGTCACACAACTGAACCTGCAGCTACATGTAGCATACCTATAGTTAACTGTATCAGTAATAGTGCTTATCATGAGTATTAGTAATAATAAAAAAATTAATAATTAATGATTATGGTAATTGATCAGACCATTATTAGAACATGACGTGCATGCATGATTGTACACTATAGATGCTTAAAATGGACCTGCTGCTTTGAATTTACTTTCAGATTTATGGAGAAAAGATTTTTGTTGAAATGGAAACTGCTGATAGTAAGTGCTACTGTTTGGCTTCTTAATTAGCAACAAAATAAAATCGCTCTGATGAAGGGCTAACGCTCGAAACGTCAGCACCTCCCTTTTACCTTATGGTGGTATAACTTACTTAATCAACTCGTTTGATTTACCCAGTTTCTTGTGTTTCAATTTCCCACTGACGCAGCAACAGTTTCTTTAGAAACTATCCCCGCAATAAAATTAATGAAGACTCCAAAGCGAAACCATCATGTGTGGCAATTTGGATAGAAAAGTAAAAATGATCAGAACTGGCTAAAATGTTTTGCATGGAGTTCCTACTGTGATTTAATAAGAGAGCATGCAGTGCCTTGTATTTGTTTCTGTGTCTTAGCATTCCATTTCTGAGAAATTAGGCATTAAGAAAGGCTAAGATTTTGACATGCCCTACTCCCCTAAGGTTAATCCAATTTAAACTAGAAGGGCACTCAGAAGAGCGCATACCTCTGCCCTACCACATACTGGTATGTACACCTGATATTACACTCATCTGGATCTGAGATTCCGAGTTTAATCCGGATAAATCCCAAATTTTAATCGATTGATCCTGGGTATATTTGCGATCTTTCCACCAAATTTGTTGCAACTCCGTTGATTAGTTTTTGCGTAAAACGATTAACAGACAGACAAACAAACAGACAGGCGTGAAAACATAACCTCCTTGCCGGAGGTAACAAATTGCAAGCCAGCACTGGGAAAATCATTTTTTGATACCTTATTTCTCTACAGTGGAATGCCAAAACAAAATTACATGTAGACCAACAAATGTATTGCGCAGGTTTCTTATTGAATGGCTGAGTGTATGCATTTAATGTTGCCTCATTTGAACAACTTTTGTGACCAAATCATCTCATTACGATTAGATACCTAGTTTTGGTTTAGAGTCTTCAACTTACTGTAGTCTTGTAACAGTCCCATTTATGACCATTAAGTATACAATATTGATCATTATTGATAGTGTTAATGATAGTTCCTAACATTTATGCATTAATTTATGACGTTTTTATTTAATAAACTTCTCTAGGTCCTGCTGGAAGCCAAACTCTTACTTTTCGAATCCCTTGCAAAGATTTGGTAGAATGTAAGGTAAGGAAATTGTTTTCAAAATCTTTAGTATGTCCATGGTATGGAGAACATTGTAGGGTGATACATGCTGTACATCATGTTTAGTATTATGTCATTATCATCAGTTGTAATTGATATTTTGGCAAATGTATTGTGCCGTATTATGGAAAGGTAATGTGAAATTTCACTGCCAACAAAATTTCACCGATATTTCGTTGTATCTATTGTTTGTTTGTTGTTGAAAATTTATATTATTTTTTGAAAATGATCAGCCATGTATGTTTTAAATGTTGCATTCTCCTGCCAGCTGACTTAATCACAAGATGTGATCAATTTTATCATCAAAACTAGTAGTTATGGTACAGAAAACAGGAGAAGCCCTAGGTGTGGAGGCGTTGCTTGGGTCATGTGCACCTTTAACTATCTCACTTTCGTGGTGAAGTACATTTACGTGGTTTTACATTTCTTAACCCTTGCACAATCAGGAGTTATAAATACACAGTTTTCCCTCCTGATATTAATACAACATCAAAAAACTAATAAAGTAGGATGGGAATTGTGCAAGCAAATGCAAGGATACTGAGTTGATTTGACACCAAATTCTCAAGACTGGATGATACTCTTTGTCAGTGCATGTATTGCACTTGTTAAGGAGAATTGCTGCTCAGATATTGGGATTGAAAGTGTTTAGAAGTACAACCATGTACATGTAGCAGCATAGCTCAATCTACTGGTGAGTTGGCAAATTCAGTTCATTTCCCACTGCAAGCATTAATCATTGTCTGGTTTCAGGCGAATTTTACTGGTCCACCCTTCCTTATCTTTGCAAAACTGACTCTCTCTGGTGCAACTGCCATCCAAGAAAAGATAAAAGGAAAAGGAAAAGCACAGCTTCTTGACCCAGAAAATAAAGGTACTGTACATTTATGAAGTCAAAGATATTTTTTTGTGTCTACCTTTTAATTTTAAACATTTTTTTTTCAAAGTCTTACATCTCATTTAGTACAACATGGTTTTATTTGGTTTAAAAGAGACTTGTTTGTTTGTGTAAAGTTGAACAAAGTTTTTGTAAAGACAGGGCGTAAAATTAACTTTTTTTTCCGGTAGACACTTGGCTCATAAATATTTTAGCCAATTCCAAAACGTTGGTGGCCATTATGTTTAAATGAGCTCACATGGTCGACATGTTGTCAAACGGGATGAAAAATGAGCCCGCAATTTGCACGTGCTACAAAGAGGACACAAGAATGGTTCATATACAACGTGAAAGGTTATCTAAACACAAGATGGTGTCGGCCAGTGGATTTACGTTCGTACATGTGCTGCATTTTGGAAATGAGTTTAATGAGGAACTTTGCTGTAGATTTATCTTTACAAATCTTCAACAATCACTAGATCACTAGGTAAGATGTGATTAGAAATTGTAGTCGCCAATTATTTTGGCGACTAACTTTCAAGATTTGGTTGCCAAAGTGAAAAATCTAGTCGCATTGGCGACTGTATGAGGCGCAATTTGACGCCCTGAAAGATCTAACAATATTTCTGTTGTTTCTTATCATATTCTTGAGTATCTTGTCTTCC
This sequence comes from Ricordea florida, assembly GCA_949710005.1. Classification (NCBI taxonomy): domain Eukaryota; kingdom Metazoa; phylum Cnidaria; class Anthozoa; order Corallimorpharia; family Ricordeidae; genus Ricordea; species Ricordea florida. Next base: position 41,507,501 of record OX453272.1, read on the forward strand.
AGCAACAATAACATAAAGTCCTTTGTTATATAGCTGGCATTTTTCCTGCTATTGAGTTCCCATTCATTGGCTAGTTCATGGTCACATGACATCTAACAATGAAACTGTTTACTGCCAAATGCCATGAGTGGGCAACATTGCAAAAACTATGATGTCAAATGGACAACAGTTCACTGTTACCCACAAAATGTTGATTGCTGTACGTTGCACAAGATGAGAGTGTTTTTGTTTTGCTACTATAAGAGTCTTGGGAAATGAAATTCACTGTTCCTCTCAGGACCAGTCATTAAGTGTTAATTATTAAACCTTCATCAGTGGTTACAGGTTAAGAACCCTATTAAACCGGCTGAAGGTGAACCAGTTGGCTTCTAACAATTGTCATCGCAGTGAGGGCTTAAAATTGAGTCCCCAGATTGCAAGCCTGCTACTATAACCACTTGACCACGCTGCCTTCTACATTTTTAAAAGTGCTGAGGGAATGTATGATCCCAGGTAGGACATGTAAATAGGCACAATGACCCTTCACCAGCATTCTAATTTGAAAAAAAAAGCACTTGGTTGCCTTCAAGCTCGGGTCCTGAACCAGTACAACTTTAAACTAGTAAACAGGTACACAGGGCCATGGTCCTAACTGGCCTCCTCTACAGATGTGAGTTGTGGACCCTGTACAGACAACACACTAAACAACTGGATTGTTTCCACATGAGAAGACTGAGATCCATTGTCAGAACATTCAATGACAGGACCGGGTTACAAATCTTGAACTCGTTGACCGAACTGAGTCCATCAGCATTGAAGCCATGATCTTGAAAAACCTTCGATTGATGGGACACGTTTCAATGTATGACGACCTGCTACCCAAACAACTGCTGTTTGGTGAATTCTTTACAGGCAAGCCAAACCAAGGCAGGTTACGCAAACACTTCAAGGAATGTCTGAAGGCCAACCTTACACAAGTCATGCTAAAATCATCTGGAGCAACTGGAGAAAAAAGCAGTAGACAGACCAAACTGCTGCACTTTAACACAGTAAGTTCAGATCAACTTTGAAGAGAAAAGACAGCAAGAAACCATCAGTACAAGAACAAGAAGAAAGCTGGCCTCAACTGTGGAGCCGATCGACTTTGGACAGTTCCCTTGCCCCCACTGTCCCTGCACCTGCTGCTCAAGGATTGGGCTGCAAAGCCATCTCCAAGCCCACAGCGGGCAAAGATTTAAAGAGGAAACACCATTGTTGGACCGATGCACAACCAAGAATATTTACTAAGCAGCCCAAGAGTCTCCCCTCATTATTACCGGTATCAGCTAGTCTAAATATTATCAACATACCTTGACATCTGTTGTAATTCTTATGAAAGCACTTGGTGTTCCACATGTGACGAAACACACTTTAGGTTACCATTTTAGATCTAAAGGTTACACTAAACCTTTCCATCAGTACAACAGTCCCTCCTCTGGCTCCAGAAAATCTACTTTTCTTTTTTCCCAGATCTTCACAAGAGCCACGTTGTTCTACTATTGAACTACAAAGTGATTCCAAGGGATGCGAAGACTGATTTAATTGAGCTGGTAAGGTGAATGCATTGCACTGTGCACTTTGTTTTACCCGATGAAATAGAGCTTGCAAGTTTGCCTTCTTTAACTGACATGCCTCATCAAAATTGCACCAACTAAGAGAGAAATAGTTGATTATTATTTCAATTATTAACAATAATTATTATTAAAAGAAATTGATGATAATAATTAATTATTACAGGAGAGCTCCTGTTATTATTAATATTAATATTGACATTAATGTTAATGATTAATACGAAGAATTAATTATTAATTATTGTTGTTGCATGTAAGTATCAGTTAATGACAGGGGCTGCTTCTAGTATATTGCCTTCATTGTCTTTGCTCTTACTGACAGAAAATGACTTCAGGAAATATTCGAATCTGGGACAGTCTAAGGGTGCTATCCCATTGAATGTTTTGAACATTTTATGGTGCCATCTGCCTTCAGTTTGAATACAGACAACAGTCTTGAGAGTTTGTATCAGCATTAGATTACTTGTATTTTTATCAACAATGTTTATTTGGATCAATGTAAGTATCAGCTGGGCAACTGTGTACCTCCCCCTCCCCTAACCCAACAAGTTAATTATTAATTATTGTTGTTGCGTGTAAGTATCAGTTAATGACAGGGGCTGCTTCTAGTATATTGCCTTCATTGTCTTTGCTCTTACTGACAGAAAATGACTTCAGGAAATATTCGAATCTGGGACAGTCTAAGGGTGCTATCCCATTGAATGTTTTGAACATTTTATGGTGCCATCTGCCTTCAGTTTGAATACAGACAACAGTCTTGAGAGTTTGTATCAGCATTAGATTACTTGTATTTTTATCAACAATGTTTATTTGGATCAATGTAAGTATCAGCTGGGCAACTGTGTACCTCCCCCTCCCCTAACCCAACAAGTTAATTATTAATTATTGTTGTTGCGTGTAAGTATCAGTTAATGACAGGGGCTGCTTCTAGTATATTGCCTTCATTGTCTTTGCTCTTACTGACAGAAAATGACTTCAGGAAATATTCGAATCTGGGACAGTCTAAGGGTGCTATCCCATTGAATGTTTTGAACATTTTATGGTGCCATCTGCCTTCAGTTTGAGTACAGACAACAGTCTTGAGAGTTTGTATCAGCATTAGATTACTTGTATTTTTATCAACAATGTTTATTTGGATCAATGTAAGTATCAGCTGGGCAACTGTGTACCTCCCCCTCCCCTAACCCAACAAGTTATAATACTGGTAAGTTAAAACGTTGGTGTTAATGTTGGGTTAGGGGAGGGGTAGGTTCACAGTTGCCCAGATACTTACAATGATCCCTTTATATTTCATGTTCTCAGTTTCAGAATCGTTTATCAGAGCAGCTGACTTGGAGTGAGCTGAGGTAAGTGTTAACTACTTCTCCTTCGAGTTGTTTTATTCACTAAGGATAAATTATTTCTACTAACAGCAATAAAGGAACAAAGTTTATAACCAGACAAAATGTATAAAACGAAATGAAGTGAAAGAGAGAGGGAGAGTGTGACTTGAAAATTACAGTGAGTATTTATATTATTGGACGTAATAATTTTTATATTCTGAAATGACTTGTGATAAAGTTATTCTAAACAATTACAAATGATTGGTTATGGAACGAGGTGGCAAAGAAAGAATGGAGATCTAATGAATTGGTGAAAAAGGATTGATGATTACAAGTTAGTGACATTAGCATGCAACTATGTAACAGTAAGAATTCCCCACTTTGTCTTTTACCTTGTGCCACACCCAAATGGTCTTCCCATGCTGTTGAAGGTTTATTTCTCACTCCCTAATGCAGTTGGTTGGCTTCTTAGAGGAGGGCAGTTTAATAGATACATTATAGGGATGTATGATAATTATGATAGGCTGATTAAAATCCAGATTAAACTGGATTAAACTTCAATCAGTATATTACAGTTGCATCTTTCCTTCTAACAGTTTGTGCATGTCCTGGTTTAGTTTATTCCAATGGCAAAATAAGTACTGTACATCTATGAGGGCTGAAGAATAATTGTCTCAGATTAGCATGTACACGTAGAATCTTGAATATCAGTAACATTTCACAATTTTATTCACTTGGTCGATCTGATGGAGTGATATCAAGTTAACATGACATGTATTTCTTCAGGGGACAAAGTGGCTTAATAAAGTTCTCCTTTTAGAGAGTTATGGCTTATTAGAGTAAGGTGGCCTATACCATGATTGACGGTACTCAGCAAATGAATATGGAAACTAAACCTCATTAAGATCCAACACTGTAAAATAATTTCAGCACTGCAAGTCACTAACAGGAGGAATTAGGTCACTGTAAAATAATTTCAGCACTGCAAGTCACTAACAGGAGGAATTAGGTTTGTTTGTTTGTTAAGAACATGAACAATTTGCATGATTTTATTCTCAGTCCTGATGAAGCACAGCAAATTCATGAGGGTAAGAGAAAAGCTCCTTTACCCAATGAAGAGACAAACACAGGTTCACCCATACTCAACAATCCAGTGACCTCTGAGCAAAGAAGGATTTTGACACCTAAAGGTAAGTTATGTTGTGTTTGTCCAGACTCAAGAAATCAATGAAATCAATGAATAATCAGTAGGGAGTGGTTGCCCAAATCTCCCAAGCCAGACGCTCATGTTAAAAGCGCTTGACTATAAAAACCAACCCAGACCAATGACGGCACGAGTCAGCTAGACCATGACACTGGGAACACGCCCTACTCTTTTCGAACAGTGCCATGAGTTCTTTTACGTCCCACATTTACGCATCTATTTTAAAGGGTTGGGAGACGGGGCCTACGGTTTATCGTCCTTATTCGAGAAGACTAGAAAGTCTAACCATTTGCAGATGTCATAACAAAGGCAGCACTTTCTACTCAGTTATTTTAAGACCCTGAGTGTTGGTCCAGCCGTGGTTTGAACCCACGACCTCCCGCACGCTAATCCGGTGCTCTACCAACTGAGCTAACTGGTCGGCAACAAAGTTTTTGATTATCGGTTAGTCATCGATTATACATTGATTGTCGCTAATAATTAATGAGTAATCAGTTGATTTCTCAATGATTACCCATTGATTACTCATTGATAATTATCATTCATCATCGATTTAGTACGTGCGGGTTATTGAATATACTGTAAAGCTCCCTTGAAGCCTTTACAACATTAACCATCAGTACTTTCTGTAGGTAAAGGCGCCCGAACAAAGACCTTCATGGATACTTCTACTGCTGTTGAGGTAAAACATTTGTTTTCTGGGGTTCCATCTACAATGGTGATCGGAACATAACTTTCAATAGCAATATAGTAAATAAATTGCAGTGACAAAACCTCATTACATGAGGACAAGTCCACACAACAAAGTGACAAAACCTCATTACATGAGGACAAGTCCATACAACAAAGTGACAAAACCTCATTACATGAGGACAAAGTCCACACAACAAAGTGACAAAACCTCATTACATGAGGACAAAGTCCACACAACAAAGTGACAAAACCTCATTACATGAGGACAAAGTCCGCACAACAAAGTGACAAAACCTCATTACATGAGGACAAAGTCCACACAACAAAGTGACAAAACCTCATTACATGAGGACAAAGTCCACACAACAAAGTGACAAAACCTCATTACGTGAGGACAAGTCCACACAACAAAGTGACAAAACCTCATTACGTGAGGACAAGTCCACACAACAAAGTGACAAGACCTCATTACATGAGGACAAATCCACACAACAAAGTGACAAAACCTCATTACATGAGACAAGTCCACACAACAAAGTGACAAAACCTCATTACATGACAAATTCACTTAATGCCGCGAACTTTTCATTACATAATGAGATTTTGTCATGTTGAATGAACTTGTCATAATGTGATAAGATTTTGTCATTGTTATGTGAGTTTTTTTTACCCAAATTCCACCTTATACCTCTTGGGGGTCAATGTTTGTAGATTGGTACCTCTTGGGGTGCAAAATCCAATGACAGAATTATCGCGATACTTTTTGGGATAAGAAGATGACATCACTCAACAATAAAAGAGACGGCGTTCAGTGAGTCGTCTCTTGCCATCAAAAGTTTTCAAAGCGTCACTTTCTGAGCCGTTTTTGAATTAGTACATTCGGGAAGTAAAAATTTTCTTGAACCACGCCCATCAAAGAAGACTGATACGTTTTGGGGCATTTGGTGAAAATCTCCGACGAGCACTCCCGAAATTTTTATGGGAATCACCACCGGAGACCGAAATACATGGACAGCTCCTCGATAAAATGTCTTTTTTTTCTGATCTACGTCTTTAGGTTTCGGCTTCCCCGTCCTCTCCCAGTGGAAAACTTCAGAACGCGCGTGCGAACCTTAACTACGAGAAGGCGGAAACAGAGAGCAAAGAGGAAAGCAAAGATAGCAAGGCCGTACCAATAGCTAGCAGAAGGAGGAAGGCATCTACCCATATGGACACTGTGGAACCTGTAAAACCAGACATTCTGATGCATCATAAAGAAATGGAGTCGCATATTTCTCTACTGGATCAACACAGCAAAGAGCAAAGAGAAAACTTGGAGCAACATCAGAAGCTGCTCAAGATAGAAAGAGAAAAACTTCGTGTGGTAGAAGACGAGAAGGACCGCCACATTGGACGAATGAGAGATTTAGAAAGCTCTTTCATTGCCGATAAAGAAACATTGATTCAAAGGATCAAGGCTTTGGAAACCGCCTTAGCAGAGAGAAATGAAGCATTTACTCAACAAACTATGACATTAAACTTTTTACGGCAAGAGTGTCAAGACAATCAAACAACCTTAAGGCAGCTACAACAAGAATTAGCCCAAACAAGCGTGGCTAACTCTCATCTGACGAACCTTGAGGGAGATTTGACTCGAGCACGGCAAGCGCTTGGCGAGGAGAGAGCAATCCGGAATATGATAGAGCAGCAACTTAGGGATAAGGAAACAATGATTCACAGTCTACAAGGGAATTTAAGTGAAGAACAACAAGCGAGGTTAAGATCGGAAAGTGAATTACAGCGAGAAAGAAGCACGCTTGCACAACTGGAAGAAAACTGGCAACGTGAACGATTATCTTATGAGCAAGAACTGCAAACTAAAGAGAGCACTTTAACAGAAAAACGACAAGTCTTGGAACAGGAGCGCCAAAGAAAAACAACCTTGGAGGAGAGAATCAGAGTTTTACAAATTGGTCTGGAAAATGAGCAAAATAGGCGAACTGCTCTCGAGACAGAAACGTTTCAAGAACGAAATAATTTGGAACAGTGTCGTACGAGTCTCGATCGAGAACGTGAAGCTCGCGCGCGAGAAAACCGCGACCACGAAAGAATACTCGGTGAAAAGGATCAACTTATTCGCAACTTGGAGTCGGCGGTGGCCGTTGCACAGGATGCTGTTGCTGATTATCACCGTCTCGAACCACGTGACTGGATTATTCGCCGAGACGAGGTTCAGTTAAACGAGAAGAGGTTAGGAGTGGGAGCCTGGGGCACAGTTTGTGAAGGGTCGTTTCGTGGTTGTCAAGTCGCTGTCAAACAAATTCATCAACTGATTCTTTCGCCTCACAACAGAAGACTTTTTGAGCGCGAAATGAGCATTGCCTCGCGATGCCGTCATCCAAACCTTCTACAGTTTATCGGCGCCACCAACGACGATGGAAGCCCTTTGTTCATCACAGAGCTCCTCGACAGTGACCTGAGAAGAATTTTAGCGCAGCGTGCATTACATCACGAGGAAATTGTTTGCATCGCCCTCGACATCGCTCGAGGTTTAAATTATCTTCATCTTAACAAACCTTTTCCCATCTTGCACCGCGACATCAGTAGTTCGAATGTGTTGCTATGGAGACGAGAGGATACTTGGAGAGCCAAGCTGTCTGACTACGGAGCCGCCAATTTTCTGCGTCAATGTATGACAGCCAATCCCGGGGCGTTAATCTACGCTGCTCCCGAGTCTCTCACGTCGCAGCAGTCGCCAAAGGTGATTGGGTTATCAGACTACATCAGGAGTCTATTACCAGCAGCATTCCTGTGTTGGGTGACGTCCCCAGTACAGTAGCAAATGAGACTATTTTAAGGACTCGTTTTTCCCCCGAAATTCTCTTCCAGACAACAGGACTTAGAAACCTTGCAAGAACAAACCCCGAAGAAGTTCGCATGCCTAATTAGGATGCTATCTGTCGCAGTTTGGTTTCTCAGTGTAATCATTCTTTTGTTAATATCGCCGTGAAACAGAAGTTTAAAATAGCACCATCTGCCACTGTGCTGGGGTAAAGGCCAAATAAGGAAGAGTAACGCTTCTAGTGATGGGCTCCTGTCTGTATGTAATCTGTCACGTTTCTGCCTTGTCTGTTCCGTTTACTCCACGGTACATATTAACCAGGTGATTTCGTTAATTATTGACTTAAGTATTCTATTCCAGTCTCTCGGAATAGGGTGGCAAACGAAAATAGTAAGACTGCGTGTCGAGGCGGCGGAAGCGTGGTTGTGAGGGGACTGGGAAAGAAGGGGAGTTCAGTTGCTATCCATTTACAGAGATGATAAGAAATATTTTGGTAGGATATTTCGTTACTTGAGTTCCTTGTTAAAATTTTCCGGAAACTTTTGGAGGCGTGGAACTATTGTGGCTTGAAAAATTAAAGAGCTTGGAACTGGTACAAAACGTGCGCACCAGTAAATGGAACACGAATTTTAGGTCGGAAATTCCCAATAGAAAAAAAGGACTTCCTTTTCATATTTTTCCGTCAATGCTGAAATTTCCCTGTGGAGCGAACCAGAGGCTCGAATTTCCATTTACATCCCAACCGTTATTTCCGTGAATTTGTTGTAAATGGATAACGCCTGTTGGCATTGTTTTTCTTCTCAGCCCAAGCTCCCTAGGTTTTCTCCGCTCGCCAAAGTCCCCCGCCCCTCTCCCTTGCCATCTGAAGGCCTGGATCAGGCTAGTCTGGGAGTTGAATTGTTCACATTGTGCACCTTTCTCTTGTCATTTTTTTCTTTTCTTGTTATAATTTTTTTTTCTTTTCGTTTTTTAATTATTTTTTATGATTTTCTGTAGACGGACGTGTACAGTTTCGGTTTACTGCTCTGTGAAATGTGCGTCCGAGAACTTCCGGTTCCCGAGCAAATTCAAGAACAAATAAACTTGGTCTCCAGCGGTGTTCTCAGAGAGCTGATCATGCGCTGTGTGGAAAGAAACCCTGAAGCAAGGCCATCTATGGGTGACGTCATAACTGTTCTGGTGCAACTTACGGAGTCTTTAAGAGCCCAGGGGCTGGTGTCTATTAACGGCCGTTCCGCTACCCTGTAGCTAGTCACCAGTCTTGACGCAAAAATAGTGATAACAGATTGTGTTCTGTCTTTACATACAACCAAGCGGTTCTTTTACAGGTTTTATTTGGGCGCTCCTCTTGACAAGCAGCCGTTTTAGATTTTAAACCAATAAAAATATTAACAATCGTAAAGTTTGATTTGCTAACTGCCGTTTTGTGTTTGTTGGGGCAGGAGCCCGTCACGAAGTGACGGGCTTCTTGTTAGAATTAATAATAATAATAATAATAATAATAATAATGATAATAATAATAATAATAATAATAATAATAATGAAGCGAATCGGCGTGAACGTGAAGCTGGAAGTTATCCAGAAAACAGCATTGTTGGGGACAGCAAAGATAATAAGGAAAGTACTGACTCTATAAAAAGAAGGAAAAGAGAGTCCTGGGACCTGTGGTGACTTGTTGTAACCCGCTCCAAAGGACTATATACCAGGCCGAACATCCTAGTTTAGCCTGAGTCTACAAGTAATGGACATAATAATAATCATAATAATAATTGCAGCTGCAAGTTCGCTGATCATTGCATCCAGTATGAGCTGGAGCGAGCCCCATGCAGGAGGTCATGGGTAACTCGGTGGCTTGGGATGACTGGTATAAAATGGAAATTAATGCTTAAAAAACCAAGGAAATGTGGATAGGTTTTCAGAAAACTCGGCAATCTCAAGCCTCTAGTCTTACTGCATGTAGTATTGGAAACCAGGTATTAGATAGAGTTGAGGTGTTTAAGTTACTGGGAATTCATGTTCAGAGGGACTTAAGGGACGGACCATTAGAAAAGTGATGGGGGGTGGGGGGGTGGGGAAAAAAACAAAAAAAAATTCATGCAAGGGAAAATGCCAAGAAACAAAATTCATTCAAAGAAGAAGGTAAAAAGAAAAATTAATGAAGAAGGAAGGTCCAATTGTCACTTTTTCACACGTAATAAAAAAAAATCGTGCAGAGGGGTTCACCTAAAAAAAAATTCCTGCACAAGCAGTGAGCGAAAAAAAAAGTTCGTGCAAGCTGAAAATTCCCCATCACTTTTTTAATGGTCCGTCCCTTAACTACATACATCACCCAGACACACCCACTTTTGGAGTACGCTTTCCCCGTCTGGGGTGGCCTTCCTAAGTATTTGGCCGACGACTTGCAACGGATTCAAAATGGCTCAGTGCACATCCTTGGTCGCTCTAGAGATGCTTTAGAGCCTCTTGATGTAAGAAGGGACAGACACACTGTGCAGGCTTTTAACAGCATTTTACAGGTAGATGATCACCCATGCAAGAGATTCATTACGCGGTAACGCACTCATACACCCTTCGAGCTCAACGAGCGGAGGTACCTGTACCGCGCACCAACAGAATTAGACTCGTTCATTCAACGCGGGGCAAGACTTCATAAAGTAGAACAGAGTTATTAACTGAGTTACTAACTCATTCATTCAGCATGGGACAAGACTTAACAATGTAGAATAGAGATATTAACTGAGTTACTAACTCATTCATTCAGCATGGGACAAGACTTGACAATGTAGAATAGAGATATTAACTGAGTTACTAACTCATTCATTCAGCATGGGACAAGACTTGACAATCTAGAATAGAGATATTAACTGAGTACAGTACGGAAAATATCCACCACTAGCCACCTCCACTGAGGTGAATAGTTGTTTTAGTATATACTAAAACAGTGAGATAAATGTACACAAAAAAAAGAAAAGGGCTTGGAAAATGGAGGACTTCTCAAATGACAATCCGAGGCAGCGCCGATCGCCGTTAGGGATTTTTTGCTGTAACTACTGCCGTACGTCTCGTTTTCTCGCTGAGAGAAAAGAAATTTTTAGTTCTAGTGGCGACATTTCATCAAATGGAATTGCAAACCCTTTCTGTATTTGAAACCATTCTGTAAAAAATATAGTTCAACTTTGGTTCTCAAGTGCACAAGCGACATCAAATTTGGTTACGCAAGATTAATTTGCATTTGTAAACAAAACCTTTATCGTTGCTTTTTACCGCTAAACTTCGGGTTAAAAACATAAGCCATTACCTCTGAACACGGCCAAGCCAAATTTAGTCGCTTTCTTGGAGTTTCCAGGGACTGCTTCGTTGTTAATTTGGATGATTTCTTCGCCTGTCATACATACAAACCGGGCCGCCATATTCGCGCGGAGGAGCGAAAAATTCGCAAGTTGCTCGGAGGTAAATAGCACAGGATATTCGGAGTTTGACTAGCCAATCAGAGCGCACCTTCAACGCTATCCACTGTTTTAGTATATACTAATAAGAGGTATAAACCCCACTTCATAACAGAATTCAAGTAGTAGCATGGCTCTCTGGTAAAGATAGTCATTCTTTAGCGTGACTCAAGGAAACTGTTCTTCGTCGAGCCTGCGTGCAGCATGCAGCCGCCGTCCCTATTTTAATTTCCGTCAGCTTGAACGAGAATTTCTTTCGCCCTGCTTTTGGATTGATGAAAAACAAAGCAAACAATCGCACATATTTGTTTCGCTAAATTTAGGCTGCATCAGTCTTTTCTCAGAATCTTGGGAAACACGATTAGCGATGTCGTTACGCAGACCTCCCTTTTTCGCGTGAAACAAAGGAAACAGGAGATGGCTGAATGCTAGCCTGCGAACAGCAGACGTATTTCCGGTCGTCGTGAAACAAGAGCCGAAAAATGCGTCTCCTGTCCGCAGGCTATGCAGGCTCTCTTCAGCCCAGACAGCAAAACTCAGTTTGGCCCAGTAAATCCCACTTTCGTTGTTCCTTTGAAAGAAATCGACATCGATTAATCAACGAAAATGGCGCTGAATGGGGACCCTCAAAACAACAACAACGACCAGCTGGTACCCAAGATAACACGACCACTGCGTGAGCCATTAATGCAGCGAAAAAAGTTCACATTGTCTCGTGAGGTGAAGTATTAGAGATCGTCCTTATGCCGGTAAGTCTGCCACATATGGGCAAGTCACTGTACTTGCTGATAAACATCAGTGAGTCTTCTCTTTAGCGCCACAGCAAACTCTCTAGCATATCCTGACAACTGAATCATTTGTGCGTTAAGTGACTAAGCATGAGGCTAAGATGGCTGCTCATTGGGTGAAGTTCTGTTTTTCGTTTTTATTGACCGAGCACACCAAAAACGAATGTGGCCAATATCCAGCCATCTTGACCGAACAACAACAGGGGAGCAGGGTTGGCGCAGTGTTGGGGAGCGGGGTTGGCGCTGTGGTGAGAGCACTCGCCTTCCGCCAATGTGGCCCTGGTTCGATTTCCGGCCCCGGCGTCATATGTGGGCTGAGTTTGTTGGTTCTCTACTCTGCTCCGAGAGGTTTTTCTCCGGATACTCCAGCTTTCCTCTCTAAACAAAAACCAACATTTGATTTGATTTGATGATTTAATTCAATTTGATTTGATTTGGTTTCATTTGTGCTTTACAGTTAGTTCTTGATACAGTTGACACTCACATACAGGTCATTATTATTATTATTATTATTATTATTATTATTATTATTATTAAACTTGGTTAATAGTGGATTTATTATATGGCCATTTTGTTTTGTATTGTTTCGCGGAACAAAGCGGGAAATCGCCCGCGGGCAATATAAGCCCATCGTTCCAGCTCAAGTAACCAATCAGAACTCAGGATTGTCCATCTTGCCCGCTCGAGGACCCAGGCAACAAAATGGTTTGCATGTTGTTTAGCGTAGGTCAATCTCTGGTGATTTATGCTGCAAGAAAAAAAAAATTGAAGAACCGCTACAGTCCACTTTTTTTTTCCAAGTTTGTTAGTTTCATAAACAACACATTCAACATTTCCAAGAGCCCATTTATACTGACGTTTCTAATACATTTCTTACTGACTTACAAACCTTAGGGACGAACCATTAGAAAAGTGATGGGGGGGGGGGGTGGGGAAAAAAACCCCAAAAAATTCATGCAAGAGAAAGTGCCAAGAAAAAAATTCATGCAAAGAAGAAGGTAAAAAAAAATTCATGCAGAAGGAAGGTCCAATTGTGACTTTTTCACACGTAGCAAAAAAATTCGTGCAGAGGGGTTCACCTGAAAAAAAAAATTCCTGCACAAGCAGTGAGCGAAAAAAAAAATTCGTGCAAGCTGAAAATTCCCCACCCCCTCCCCCCCCCATCATTTTTCTAATGGTCTGTCCCTAATAAACGTGACAAAATTAGAGTAGTGCAGTTCAGCTGTAACAGCAAATTACAAACGAAACTTTTTTCACGTATAATTATTAACAAGTAATCATACGGTTTTCTCGTTCAATTTGTGATTTATCATGTGCGCTCGTGAGTTTTTCAAAGAGCTCACTTTGTACAGATAAACTGACAAATTTAACTCGAAACCATAAGATTACTATTAGAAATCACTATTTGCAGCAATATAATTACACACATCACTACACACACAGAACGAAGTTGACGAGAGAATTGTATTATTCATGACTTAGTTGCACTTTTTACTCGGGCTTCCGTAGGAGAGCCCGAGTCGTAAAATGCTAGCGCCAAAAGGGGGATCATGGTCCCAGGCGTTCCTTGCGTGGACTGCGGAAACTGGCGATGAGAAGGCGAATTCATGTGCTCGCTTTACGCAAACAACATGATTTACCGAATGGCCGTTTTTGTGAAGACCGTTTTGCAAAAACACAAACGCACACGCCGTCCGTGATAGGCCCACACTAAATGATGTCTAGCGTTGTCGAAATGGGCTGTCGATCCACGAATACTAGCTTGAAGGCTAGACCAACGTGCAGAGTTCATACTAGTTCTACGAGATAACAAATGAGCCATATGTTAGCTGCCAAAACTGTGATAGCCGATTGAACAACAAACTATGACACTGAGACGAACACATCACTTGCTGAAAAATTTAGGAATGTTGGAGAACACAAATTCGAAGCTGGCGCTAACAGCAGCGAATTGGACAAGGATACTGACAGAAACAACTTGAATAGTAGGGTTAAATATCTAAGCTTAGTTCTTCCGTTAAATATCCTGTTTCTGTTATTGGTTTTTATTGGCTCAATACTTGTAAAGCGATCGTAAATGTTGGTTTGCTCTTTTTCCCGGAATTGCATGTGCTTGATATAGAATAAAGACATGAAGAATACTCTTGACGACTGTGATCTTCTACAAAACGTTGTCCGGTATGACTAATGTACATGAACATAATGATGTTCCAATGTCAATAAAAGTACTACAATTGAGATCTCGTTCTGCAATGTATGTATATTATGACTGTGCTCGTGATTTGTGTGAGCGGCTGTACACACGCCAATAAAATAATGATTTTCATTCGAGTAATTGAACTGACTGGTGGCACAAATAATCGTCAGAAAGTGGTACTGGAGTGACCGGAGAGAACAGCAAAAGCGGGAGTAGTGTAAATAAGCGGGGCCTAGGACATGTTGAAATTTTGAATTATGTTGGGACATGTTGAAATTTTTGAAAAATGTGATTTTTTTATCCGCAAAGTATCCGCAAAGTATTCGCAGGGGAGGAAGCCCGAAAATACAAAACAGAGATTTTATCAGGTCGTTACAAAGCCGATGTCAAGCCGATGTCAAGCCGATACCAAGCCGATACCAAGCCGATGCCAAGCCGATACCAAGCCGATACCAAGCCGATGCCAAGCCGACAGCAAAGTCTCTGCAAAGTTGGGCCGACAGGCGGAGCGAGCAGCGCGAGCGGAGGGCGAATCCGATGCCAAGCCGATGCCAAGCCGATACCAAACCGATGCTAAACCTTATAATGCACTCCCCACCCCTGTATAAGTATCCGTAAATAAAAAAAATTTGATTTTAATATTAGTTTAAAGAATAACTTACGAAAGTATAAATGGAGAATTTAGAAAGATTGAATCTTGGTGAATTGAAATTTGTACAACTGAAAAATATTGCAAAAGAGTTGAAAATTAAAGGACGATCTAGAATGCGAAAAGAAGATTTTATTAATGTGTTAAAAAAATTTCCAGATGAGGAGATTATTAAATTAATACCAAAAGATACTATCAATAATTATGATTATATTTGTATTCATGGAAAGTATAAATATGTCTGTAGAGAGTGTGGAGGAACACAAATATGTGAACACAATAAAATTAAGTCATACTGTAAAGAATGTAAAGGCTCTCAAATATGCGAACACAAATTACAAAAGTATATATGTAAAGAGTGTAAAGGAAAAGGAATATGTGAACATAATAAACAAAAGAGACAGTGTAAAGAATGTTGTTAAATATAAAAAAAAATGATTTTTAATGTTATTTAAAGATATAAAATAAATTATTAAAAGATGAAAGATAAATTTTTATTTAAAAAATACGTGGAAGATAAATTTTTATTAAAATACGGTGAACTTTCTTTAAAGTTTTTAAATGAAAAAGGTTTTTTAATTCATGAATTTATAGATTCAATAAATGAAGATTTGTTAAAAAAGATACTAAAATATCGTGAATTTATTGTTGAAAAAAATGGATATAATTTTTCTTGTGATATTTTTTTTATAAAAAATGATAAAATTTTTAGAGGCAAAATTATTTTAGATATTAAAAAAGGTTTGATGTTTGACGAAGATTATTTTATTGAAAATATTAATTTATTTTGGAGTGAAAATTTTATTGCTGATTTTTGTGAAGGAGATTATGAGTTAGAATATAATTATATTATTTTTGATTCAATAGTGGTTAAAATAAGGATAAATGAATATAAAGCATTACATAAAGAAAAATTCTACAAAGACTTGTATGATGAGCTAATCCCAGCAGCATGGCACCCAAAAAGAGTTGTGGATTGGTGTTATGATATTGAGGAGCAAGAAATTTTTAATTCTTTACCGGATGAATAATCTTATATTTCTGTTACTACTAATTATGTTATATAACCAAAAATAATGGTTACATAACAAAAATTTATCTAAATCTTAAACTAAAAGTTATGGGAGAACCCTTCAGATCAAGTTTTTTCCATTCAACATCTAAGATGCTTAAATCAAAATGGTTTATAACGCTATCATATTTTCGAACTGGAATTGTTGGATAATCCTTTGAGGGAATGTTTGCAATTAGGTTTGATGGCGTGAGTTTCACAAGTTCACCATATTTGGTTTTATTCATATATGAAGACTTATTATCCACTATACTACACATAAGTCTCAGCGGTTCCCTAATCTGTATATTTATGGGGTATAATTTACCAGGATTTATAACTTCAGGCACCCCCAATCCAACCGCTAACCCTCTCGTAAGTTTAATGTTAAAGTTCTTATTTGAATATAGATAGTCAACAGTATCAGTCTCAATGATTGCTATCTTTGCCTTATCAGTATCATTAAGAAAGATCGATTGAATATCACGCAACGAATATGTGCCGGGTTGAATTATTATTAAGGCTTGATTCTTTTCATTGTATAATATCTGTTGATCCTTGAAATTAATCAATCTTTTGGTTTGTATATTACAATCCAGGAGTTGTATCTCCCGAAGATTTTTCAGCGGAGGATCTAAATAAATCCTAGTTTCAGACTCATACATGGTAATGCTTAACATTTTTGTTTTCAGCGAAGCTGGTCTTTAGATCTGATTACATCATATTCATCTTTAAATTTCCATTGACGTAATCACATTCCTGAGCGACGTTAGAAACCGGCCTTTTAAAAGTAAACATAAAATCTACTTTTCGATTTCAAATCCACTTTACATTTTGCTTGTTGCTATGTCGTAAAAGTATGCAATCTATTGTTCTACACGTGGGCGCTAATCCAAAAACAATGATAATCACGTGAAATGGCCATGAACTACCGAAATAGATACCACGCAAATACGCCAGTCGCAATTATAATTGCTAATATATTATCTTCATGTTGCGTAGTCACGTCCGACTTCGTCGGGGAGGTCTCCGACCGATCCTGACCTTTGGTTGACTTTTCATTTTGCGTTGGAAGGATTTTTGGTTTTGGATTTGTCTCAACTATTGAATGAGGTAACTTTAACTTTGAAGATCCCATGTTATGACTTATTCCAACCGGTTTTGATTCAGTGTTTAGGGAATTATTCGCCCCAAATTTCATATCATTAGTCGCTTTCATAAGTTTGTTATTATATCCAACCACGCTTTCAGTGTTGATTATCATATTACTTGGCATCAACCACAAACCAGGAGCAATAGCTAAATCAAGCCGTAATTTCGCTTCTTGTACAGCTAATTGATATCTTTGGATAGAGCTAGAAATGTCATTCTCAATCACACTACTTTCAAATAAAGCTAAGAATTCTTGTTGTGTCTCGATTGCTCCTCCACCATTACCATAAATCGAGTTTCTAGTGTTAACTTGTGCTCCCAATATACAGTAAACAAAAGCTTCAGCGGATCGATTCAATCTACCGAGTCCAGCTTTAGTGAGTCCATGCCCACTTGTTGGGATAAACCAAGCATATTTGAAATCGACAAAGTCATCATTACGAATAAATGAGATAAGATTACCATTTTCTTTCTTACCACCGTCATCAGCAAATTTATTACCTTCACCGGGCCATTGGTCTGCTTCATGATCGTAATTTCTTACTACATGTACATTTTGATATCCCCCGCCTCTTCCATGGAATCCAGAACCATAATCAAGGAATATATCCCCTAAACCCCCGTTTCTTCCACCTTTCCATCTAAAATCAGAATTGTTACTAACCCCAAATTCAGCACACAATCGTTGATATGCAACTTTATTATATGGATTATTATTTATCACAAAAGGTTGTTCATCTGGCAAAGGCAGTTTCAATTCATACAATATTCGCCTTATTGTGAAATATATATGAAACTTTATAAAACTACTAATTACTTTAGGATAATTTAGACTCTCGAAAGGACTTATACCACAACCAGATGTTGCACACCAAACTGCAAAGTTAAGTTGTTGAGGCCAATAGTTCATATCAGGACCGTTCAACCATTTTCTACTCTGCTTTCCAAACTTGAAAGTCACAACTTGATTGGTAAAAACATCACGCATATTTGCTGTGAATTTCTTTGTATTTGAAACATATATATCTAGTGAGGTTAGCATTTTTGTTACATCAGTTGTAAAGTCATCAAAGTTAATAGCTGGTATTGGGTAAGTTCGATTGGTTATGGATAAACTTTTTGGAAAAGATGAAACTACTTCCGGTAAACTTAACCCTAAATCTTCCCATAACAATGTTTTCAAATTAGGAGAAAGATTATCGGTCCATGTTTTTCCAGTAGGATCATCATTAGACATGATTGTTGTTCCATTAACTTTCCACTTAATATATCCTCCATATGAATCATTCACAAATGTAAATTTATCAAGACTAGCTTTTGGGTATCTATTTTTGAAATTCTCGAATAACATCTTATTCTTTGTGTTTCAGATAATCTGGTCTTTAGATTAAGAATAAGATGTAAATTGTTATCAATTAATTTCTTTTCTAATGCCTGCAAAACAATTACAGCCCACATCAGTTCTTTCATATGATATTTTTAATGAGCGGGATCGGGCGTAGCCCTCCCCAGCTAAGCTGGAGTGGTTAACTCTTTTAATAGATCTGCACGAACTTCTCTTCTTATCTGCGACATGTTTAAGTTTTTTTCTGTATCTCTCCTAAATTTTTGGCGAACTTCTAGTTTTAGTTTTTGAAACTTTTCCAACTCTGCTAAAATTATTGAAAATTCTTGATCGGATATAACATTATCTTTCAATGCCTTTGAAACCAAATCGTTAATGGTGTTTAATTTTGATTTTGCTATGGAAACAGTCTGTTCGTGTTTGCTAACTTTATTTGAAAGCCGTTTAGAAGCTGCGCCAAATCCAACAGATACTCCACCACAAATTCCACCGACAACACCCAACGGAACACCAATAATAGCTCCAAAACCGGTAAGAGAAGTTCCCAACCCGCTTGCAGAAAGAATAACTGAAATTACTCCACCACAAACACTGATTTTTGTAAATATTTCTCTAGCTCTATTGTATTTTTTCCTTACATCTTCGTAATGTTTAATTTCTCTCTCAAGATTTTGTAATACTTCACTTGATTTTTGTAACCTGAAATTAATAGGATCTGGATTATTGGGCAATCCAGGGTAAATTCTATTGTATTCATCCATATTGTATTTTACTGAACGGTATGATATCTTTAAATTTGTTACTTGCTTCGCGGCCCAGAGGGTCTCTTTTTTATACTTTCCACAAAATATAGAACCACAGCCATTATCAAAAGCCAAGCATTCTTACCTAAAAATCCAATAACCTCGCCTGCTGTTTTGAATAGAAAGCTAACTATTGCACCAACCATTCCAGGCAATATTTCACCCAGTTTTTTACCAAGAGCTTTCAACCCATTACCAACGCCTTTACCTAATGTTGATAGCCCTTTAGAAAGATTAGAAACTATAACCCCAATAACCAAACCTACAGCACTAATAACAGAAAAGACTGTAAAACCATACTTTTTGAATATTGCTTTAATTCGCTCTCGCAATGACATTCTTTCTCGGATTTGCTCACTCTCGCGATCCCTAGCAGCCATTTCATTATCATCATCAGCAATTTCTCTATCTAAAGTCTCTATTCTTGCTCTTTCCTCTGGCGTTTTCAATGGTTTATCCTCAATGAATTTTTTCTCCTCCTTCTTTTTATTTTGTGATTCTTTTATCTTTTCAACCTCACGATCATTATCTTCAATAATATCTTCTGCTCTTGGTCCTAAAGCATTTTTTAGTTGGCCATCACGAAGTTTAGCTCCACTTTTAAGATTTCTAAATTCACCACCTCTAAGAACATATGTAGCCGCATTAGTTCTACCTGGTAATTTAATTGCTGGTAATTTTATTCCTTTCCCGACATTTTGTAAAAATGTTATAATATGTTGAAATTTTGGTTTTGGATATACAATTTTTATATCATCTTCAGCTTCTTTTTTTTCTTTAATCTTTTTAAAAAGGGGATCATTTTCATTAACACCACCAAACGATGTTTCTGCCTCCTCCTCCCGCTCATCATCTTGGTTAATTAAACGAGTGGTTGATGATATTGTATCCAATTCCATATTTTGTTCATCAATATCATCATTATCATCATCATCATCTTTTGTTTCATTTAGTTCAGTTGGATCAAAATCTTCTGGTAAATATCCTCCTTCTGCCATATTTAGATTTTTTACTCATCAGTAAGAAATCTTTAAACTAATCGCATACAATTACCTAAAATAATTTACTGGCCATATAACCCAATGCCAACATACCACCACCTACATATACCATTTCACCCATCTTTTGATTGTCGTTAGGTCTATAATAATCTGAAAATTTAGGTTCTTGCATTTGACTATACAAGTTAAAAGCTTCATTTGTAGTTGAAATATTTTTTGACGCATGATATTTTTCATCTTTTTTCTTCATTTTCCAATCCATTAGTTTTTGTCTTTTTTCCTGATATTCTTCATAATCTTTTTGATATTTTTCCATTGCTTTATCGTGTCGTATTTTTTCTGCATCGGTTTTATCACCCGATAGATATTTCGCAAGATATGATCCACCAACAAATGTTGTTGCATTCAATATAGCTCCTCCAATCATAAATGCTATTGTTGCCATTTTTTATTACTTAATTTGGTAAAATCTTTTGTTCCTCTAAATAGGTTTTTAGATACATACTACCAGACAGGACAGCCACCCATTTTGCATAATTTGTAATACTTGAGGATGGGTCATTCATAAATGATTCTTTCATCATGTTTTTAGCTACATATCCAACTCCAGCTGCCAATCCGATAAGGACTGCTGAATCAGTAACAGTTTTCACAAGTTTATTTTCGCTTGACATGATTTTTTACTACATCAGTAAGAAACTTTTAAATGGCTTTATGTAGTAAAAAATAATTTATAATTACATCATTCCAATTTTTGGGCGATCTAGGGTCGACGCTTGAGTATTTGTTTGTGGATTATGAACCTTTATGGGTGGGGCTTGAAAAGGTTGTGGTATTCTATTTTTATTATCCTCCTTTTGTCGGTATCTCATAAACATATCAAATGCTGTAAACCCTATTCCAATTATGGATAAAACAGTAGTAAAAGATAATTCTGGAAGCCACGCTTGATTGGACTCACTTTCTTTATTTTCATTTTGATCTTGCTCCGCGGCTCGTTGGGTCTCCCTTGCTAATGCTTCTCTAGCCATTTTGTTATATTCAGCTAATTTCTTACCAGAAGCGACTTTTTTAGGATCTTTTGCCTTTTTTCCTGTAGTTTTTTCTTCTTTTGGTGGATCTCTTGTAATTTGTTCCGCAAAGCGGGGAGAGGCTTCACCTCGATCAACAACTTCTTCAGACATTATTTTACATATCATTAAGAAATCTTTAAATCAATCGCATAATGCTTAGTAGACAGTATCAGTACCGCTAGCATCTTGCTTAGTAGTCTGCTCAGTTTTGTTAGAATCATCTGTATTAGTACTTGTAACTTGCTGTATTTTTCCTATTTTAACATGCTTAGCAACCTGAAATATACCGCTAGCAAGTGCTGCCAATCTTCCTGCTTTCAATGCTAAGAGCCCTACAATGTTTGTCAGTTCACGATTAACCAAATCATCATTCTTCAAATCCACACAAAGAGCTTCTATATCATCAACCGGAACTAAATATGAAATAAGTTTGGAAACTAATTGAAGGGATGAATCAACCAATCCGCCATTAATTTTTTTACCCATTACCGCTTGATATCGATTAAAATATTTTTCTACATCTTTTTCTGATAATTTTTTTATATCACCCAAACTCATTTCAACTCCTAAATATTCCTTTGTGGTTCCAAGAGCTGCTAGAATAGCTAGTGATTCTTGTTTAATTTCAATATCATCAGATTTTACATTGTCTTTTACCTCAGGCTGTTCTTCTATATCGGCGGAGCCGGGCCCGCCTTCCAGGCGGATATAATCTTCTACGCTTGTCATCTTTTGTGGTAATAAATGGATTATTTTTAAATCGTTATTCACCATTCGGAACTTCCAAATAACAATTAAATGGGTATCGCAAACTTAAACAAAGTCTAGAATATTTTTCAGTTTTCAGGAGTTGTACAAATTTTTTACCAGTTTCAGAATCTAAATCACCTCCATAATCTTCAAAAAACATCTTCATGCCTTTTTGCGATGGGTTATGGAAAGTAACAACACAAGCTACATTTTCTCGGAAAGGTTTTGCAATTGATGTTAATTGTTGAGTGAGAACCCAAACTGATAATCCATGATGCCTTCCGGAGAATGCCAAATCTATAAACTTGTTTGATCTCTTTTTCAGATCATTAGATACAGCACAATCATCTAAAATTATTAATGTATTTGTTCCAGAGAATAAAGTTTGACAATCAGTTAACAATTCATTAATCTCATCAATGTTACTAGCATCTGGTGACAATACATAGAAACGTTTATCTCCGCGAGCAAAATTATGATATGTTTTATTTTTAGCATAGGTTGGACATATTAAAACAATGTAATTAAAAATTTTTAGGAATGGTCCTCGAAGCTGTTCAATGAGATACTTTGTTTTTCCACAATTTGTTGGACCGGTTATGATACAATGGAATGGTATTTTTTCTCGTAATTCTTCCATGATTTTTTGTATCATAACATAATATTTTTTTAAATTCGCTATCGCGGGCCCAGAGGGTTTTAGTACTTAATGGAGCGTAAACCTGAATTCATAATCTCCATCATTGCATCAGCTACAACAAACATATGGCAGGTTATAGTACCAGACCCACTTTGTTTTCTTTTAATTTCAAGTTTTACACCATCTTGTGTATTGTTTAATGCTAAACCACCTCCATGAATGCCATTATCTGGGTGAGTTCTCATATCAACCCAAAGAGCAAACTTATCAGCATAAAAATCCTTTTCTTTTACGGATGGAGGACTATAAACATCATCTCTCTCAAATCGTTTCTTTACCGACTCCCATAGATCTGATGGTATCATTCCCTTAGAGTATAAACGATTTGGTACACCATCAACATCTATATTAATCGAGGTTATGCCTGGATTGTAAAAATTCTCAGAGTTACGTGCTCCTGCTGCAAATGGTGATGTAAACAAACATAATATCCCCGTCATTGATCTTCTAGGTAAATTAATATGCTGATTTATAACATCATCACCGCCAATGGAAAAGGTAAAAGTTTTGTGGAGAGTAACATTTTCATAAAAGAATCCTTTACCGACCTGATATGTGGCTTGTGCCTCACGAGCTAAGTATTCGCTTGAAATGGAAGAATATTCTAACTCTAGGTTTTTGATTGAATAAGATGGAGTCTTAGTAGTGTCAGAATAAACAACAATATCATTAACTGGAGCAAGTGTAATCTCAAAGATTAGATGATTATCTAGTGCCTTTGGATAGAAAACTCCATGATCGTTTAGAATAGGATGGTTTAGTGGTATACGATACTTGGTATTATGTACTGATGCAAGGGTAACTGCCCTAACATCTTGGGTTTTCTTATCACCCGCATTTGTCCTTAGCTTTCTCATGTTTTCAGAAGAAATGCCTTGTTTTAATCTATCTTCACGTTCTTCATCTGTTAAGAATAAATCATGGTAAGTTTGAAAAAGATCATATCTTTGAGTATCCTGTAATGTTTCACCTCCAAAAAGAACTCTAAGTCTAGATACAAGATTACTACCTACATTATTTACAAGTGTATTATTAGCATGCCCATCTACATCTAAATCAAATAATAGAGATACACTTCCCGGTACAATCACCAAATTCTCAGAAAGTTTTGGAATATTTATATATAATGTTTCTCCGGGGCTGGCTGATGATGGATTTAATGTAATTCGATTCATTGTTGATTCCGCTTTCAAACCAAATGGCTCCCGAGGAATTCTATTTGGATTAATTTTTTCAGACGTCATTGTAATTTATAAGATACTTTGACTAATCTTTAAACCTCATAGGCACCTGAATTGGTATTTTTTTTTATTATCTAATTCTTCAATATATTTTACTAAACTTTCTCTTACTCCTTCAATTACAAGCATAAGATTAAAAAGTTCATCGCCATCTTCCATATTATGAATTTTTGAAATTATAATTTTTTTCATCATATTAATTTGGTATTCGCTAAAATTTATTTTTTCTTCCTCCATTATAATTTATAAGATACTTTGTTTAATCCTTAAATGAGTAACGAAAAGATATCAAAAATATCGGCGGATCGAGCGAAGCTCTCCCGGGCGAAGCCCGAGCCGGGCCCGACTTTGAGTCGGATATATTATTCAACTGAAGGATATTGGAAAGGATATTCTGCAATTCCTAAATTGGCTGATAAGGCAAATCGGGCAAAGCCCTCCCACGAAGTGAAGTTTAGTGAAGATGAAGCAAAACAATGGTTAGAGAAACAAGCAATATGGCAAATTTATCTTCCAGCTCCCAAGTATATTCCAAGACCACACTGGGCTGTAGAAAAACCTAATCAGATTCATCAAGCAGATTTATTATTTTTACCGCATGATAGAGTTGGAAGAAAAACATATAAATACGCATTAGTTGTCGTTGATGTTGCTTCAAGATATAAAGATGCGGAGCCATTAACCTCAAAAGAAAGCCGAGAGATATCAGAAGCTTTTAAGAAAATATATTCTAGAAGATTGAAATACCCTAAAACATTAATGGTTGATCCTGGAAAAGAATTTATGGGAGAAGTTAGTAAACTCATGAATTACCATAATGTGAGAATACAAAGAAGTGAAGCTGGTAATCATAGAGCCCAAGCATTTGTGGAAAGAGCAAATAGGACATTAAGTGAAAGATTATTTAGCCATCAATATGCGCAAGAAATGATTAGTGATGATCGATCTAGAGTATGGGTGA
The DNA here is from genome assembly GCA_949710005.1 of Ricordea florida. Lineage (NCBI taxonomy): Eukaryota > Metazoa > Cnidaria > Anthozoa > Corallimorpharia > Ricordeidae > Ricordea > Ricordea florida. Next base: position 41,532,287 of record OX453272.1, read on the forward strand.
AACGATTACCAGATATTTTGAAAACTTTGAACAATACACCAACGAGAATAACCGGTAAAGAACCTGATGATGCTATAAAAATGAAAGAGGTAGATATTAGTCCTAAAAATTATCAACGAGTTGTAGGGCTTGATGAGGTTAGATTGTCTCCTTATGTTAACGTTAGATATTTATTATCTCCTGGTGAACTTGAGGGCGGGGAAAAAAGACGTGCTACAGATCCTATTTGGAGTATCAAAGTTTATGATATTGCGCGCAGCGTCGTTTCGCCTAATCAACCAGTTTTATATTATTTGGTGGGCGGACCAAAACGTGGGTTTGTTAGAGAAGAATTACAGGTTATACCTCATGATACTGAGTTACCTCCTAATTCTGTTTTGCAAAGATAATGCCCGTATGCAAAAGTATGTATATTATCTTTACAAATTTCTCTCTTATCATCATCACAAGACAGTGCAACTTTATTAATTGTTTCTGAAAAAACGTCGTGATTATGGCTTCTTAATACATTCATCCGTCTCATCTGTGGCTCTTTATTGAAAAGGCAATCCTTATAATCATTAAATCTTATGGTCTTTTTCACGATTGCCTTCTTTACACCCTTACATTTCTTTTCTTCTTCACCTTCATCCATCTTATAGGAGTAAAGCTTTGCTTTTAGTCCCACAAATTCAGTTATCTGCCTGCCACCAGCCTCGTCTTTAAACATATTAACAACTTTCTTATTCACACCAGTCTCAATACCGGACGGATGGTCTTTAGGAAAATTGCTGGTATCGAACATTTTTCTCACATCGGGGCTAATATCTTTATAGAAATCTTCTGTTTCTATTTCATATGCGAGGCTGTCTGTATCTGTAAACAACAATTTTGCTTTTTCTCCATATTTAGGTTTAATATAATTATAGTGAAATTTGTACATTATTGTTTTACTTAGATCTAGAATGCTCATACCCAAGTAAACAGGTTTATCGAATACTAGCTTTGTTTTCTTCATATGAATGGCCACAAGATTTTCACAAAAGATTGTGCGATGCTGATAGTTAGGTTTTGATATTAATTTTTTTGCATCTTTTTCATTAGTAACTAATCGCACATCCACCCTTTTTCTAATGTTTTCCATTGTTTTACCAAATACGGAGTTATTCATAAGTTTGAAGAAATCTTTCTCAAAATCGTTATTCGCTTTTGATCTTAGATTAGTATTCAATTCAATATATGGTTTTAACCAAGCAGACTCTTTGAATGTAATACCTCTATGAATTTTTGTAACTTTTAATCCAAGACTTTCATAAACTTTAAGGGTTTCATGATGAACAACATACTTTACCTTATTGTTTAGATTTGGAATCAATTTCTCAACCTTATTAATGATAAGTCTCTCTGGAGCGAGAGGGTAATCATTATGTAAATCATGAAGGTTAGTCGGGTATTCCAAATCAACCTCTAATATACAAGGCATATTTTTCCAGTTTTTTAGCTCTTCTTTAGGTATCCATCTAAAACCGTGTGTAGGTAGTTTTTCACTCATTCCCCCACCATATAGATTGTTTGCGTCGAGATATGTAATATACTTTGTTTGCAGTTTTGGATCATATTCGTTCATGTAGGGGTTGTTGGCTTTTCCATATCTAGTAGATATCATGGATACCCCGCCCCGCACACCTTTTTCAATCATAAGTAGCATATCGATGTCAGTCAGCAACTCCAAATTCACCTTTGTTATCTTTAATGCGGCATCCCAAGCCAGTCCTGGCGCCGTATAATACCAAGCAGGATCTAAACCATAGTTTTTACTACAAACATCTCTAAAGTTCTCAAATACATCCGCCAAAAGTAGTACATCCGACTCAAGATATAGGTCGTGATATTCCCGCATTGTTTTCATATTAAAGGTTTCCCACACCTTTTTAGCATGTTGGTAGTTATCTTCTGTTATATCTTCATCGTTTAGTTTTGAGTAAAATGCTTTTTTAGGTGGAAGTTGAGTTTCATTGAGTTTATCGAAACAATCAAACCAATCATATGGAAAAACTCCTTTTCTCAACAATAACTTTAATTTATCACCTTCAAAATACTTTTTAGTTACACGTAGGTTTTTGTCTATTGGTGAAAGACACTTACTTTTTGCTAATAAACAATTCTTACATTTTTCGCAATTACCAATACCTTTATACTGAACAATCTTTTCATCTTCTATGTATCTCTTTATACAATCCCCTGGTTTGCACGCCTCGCACTTTCCACATTTTGTAAGATTATCAGTTAAATTACAAAGACTGCTTGCCATAAATTTAAATGAATCTATGAATCTAATATCACGTTTCACCTCAACCCGATTGCCTTCTTTATTTGTAAATGTATCAACCACAATCTTTTTTGCGAAAGAAATATACTTTTCCTCATTATTAGGTATGCAGTTTATATTACCTTTTGTTGTACCAAGATTCTTGATAAAAAGATGCGCGTCATACCCAGACAAGTTGTGAAACATTACAGGAAAGAACTTTGGAATCTTGTAATTTAAGTTGCATTCATTATGAGCTGCTCCTCTATAATTTCCTGTAAGATGACAGTGATCTAATACCTTATCTTTTCCCAATTCTTTCTCACAGATGTGGCAGTGGGTGGCGTTTTCATATTCTTTTTTATCCATTTCTGACATATCACCCACCTTCTTTTTATATTTTGTCTTATTGTAAATTTTTTTAATATCCTGCTCCAAATTATCTACAAATATCTGAGGGATATCATCATCTGGAGATTCGGCGGTGTATTTCACAAGCTTGGATGGAAATATTTTATCATTAAAAGATTTTATGAGATAACTGAATCCTGATGCTTTATGTTTCTGGTATTTATTAGTAAAACTTTCTCTTTCATCTGGTGAGCAGGTGTATATTTTCTCTGGATAGCACTCAAAGTCTGCATATACAACAAAGGGTACTCGCATTTTTCTAATGAAATTCTTAAAATTACTAAACTCAGGATTTCCATCTTTATCCTTAGGCATAACAATCTTTACTTCTTCATTTGTAGCGCAATATTCAAGATGTTTTTCTAAAGATTTTTCTGACTGGAATGCGTTTATACATCTAGGACAAAAGTACATCTTTGATTTATGTTTACTAACTTTTGAGGCTAACAATCTACTAATATTCTTTATCCAGCAGTAGTGATTATTTTCGCCTTCTGATATTAGAAGTAGGTTGATTAGATAACCTTTTTGTTTTTTACTTATTCTTAGTGGGAATACATCACCTTTATCATATCCATAAACATTAATAGTGTAGTAGGGGTTTTGTTTTTCAAACTTGTTAATTTGTTTTAGTGAGGTAGGAAACTCCATTCCCGACCAGTCAAAGTTCTTTGAGTTTTCCATCATTTGTTTGTTTAGTCTTTCTGGATGAATTTTTTGTATGTAAACTGCAGAGGTAACAGCCCACTTAAAACACTCATGATCATTTTCATTCTTAACATTTATAATAGCCTTCTTTTTTGCTAATATTTGTGGTAATTCAATATATGAACTTCCAACAAGCGGTTCGAAGGGGTCAATGTTTATATCAAAGTATTCAACTTGATCGAATTTCCAACCAGAACCTTGATTTTGAAACTTTGCAACCAATTCAAGTAGGTAATCTGTCATTGTATCGAATAAGTTAGAGAAATCTGTTGAGTCAGTAATCGTTTCTGGTTTTTTGGTATGAAAGGGAGGTGATGCTTCATAAATCACCTTTGTATCTGGATTCTCTTTTACAAATTTACACGTAAATATAAATTTCACCTTGATCGGTTTCTTTTTCTTATTAATTAGATCTAAAACTTTTGGTTTTATTTTATTGATAAATCTCTTTGGACCATACCCCATCTTTCCATCTATCCTATAAGTTTTCAGATATCCCCTCAATGCTGTTTGTTGTTCATTAAATGTGAAAAATTCTTTTCCATATTCAGTTACTGGTTTTTTAAACGTTCGTGTAAATCTTTCCTTCAGACTTTCTTTTGGTGTAAAACGTTTTCTTATTTGATCAGCCTTTTCACTCAAGTTTTCTTTTTGATTAAAACGTTTAAATATTTTGTTAAACTCTTCCTTCATACTTTCTATTCGTTTGTCCACAATCTTTTTGGAAGGTTCTGGTATATAAGATTGTATCCAATCTGCAAACTCGTTAATATCTTTAATTATTGGTTTTTCTACTCTGCTTTCCAAATTTTTAATTGGAATTTTGGGGGGTTTTGGTTTTTTAGGTTTTAGAATTTTAGCATCAATATTAGGTATTGGCTCATCAAGAATAGGTCTTTGTCTCTGCAGATTACGCATCTCTTCCATAACTTCTGGAATATTACTCAATGCTTCAACTAGTTCGCGTTTACTCCTCAAATTAGAAAATCCCCTACCAATGTGTTCTCGGGCAAGTTCTTTCAATTCTACAACTTTTTTCTTTTGCAACTCTTCCATTTATACTTTCGTAAGTTATTCTTTAAACTAATATTAAAATCAAATTTTTTTATTTTACGGATACTTATACAGGGGTGGGGGCATCGGCTTGGCATCGGCTTGCCATCGTCTTGGTATCGGCTTGGTATCGGCTTGGCATCGGCTTGGTATCGGCTTGGTATCGGCCCAACTTTGCAGAGACTTTGCTGTCGGCTTGGCATCGGATTCGCCCTCCGCTCGCGCTGCTCGCTCCGCCTGTCGGCCCAACTTTGCAGAGACTTTGCTGTCGGCTTGGCATCGGATTCGCCCTCCGCTCGCGCTGCTCGCTCCGCCTGTCGGCCCAACTTTGCAGAGACTTTGCTGTCGGCTTGGCATCGGCTTGGTATCGGCTTGGCATCGGCTTGGCATCGGCTTGGTATCGGCTTGGTATCGGCTTGACATCGGCTTGACATCGGCTTTGTAACGACCTGATAAAATCTCTGTTTTGTATTTTCGGGCTTCCTCCCCTGCGAATACTTTGCGGATACTTTGCGGATAAAAAAATCACATTTTTCAAAAATTTCAACATGTCCCAACATAATTCAAAATTTCAACATGTCCTAGGCCCCGCTTATTTACACTACTGCGGGTTCTGGCGCAACTCGGCGCAACTCGGCGAAGTAATGGAAAGTCTTTGCTTTAGACTTAATATTGCCACAGTAACAACCTATTACAGAGCACACTTAGGGTTAGGGTTAGACTTAGGGTTAGAAAGGGGAGTATCTGCTTAGGTTGTGGGACAACTATGTATTTTCTGCAATTATAGGGGGAGTATCTGCTTAAGTTGTGGGCGGGATTTTTGGGGAGAGGTGGGTGGAAATCGCTGGAATAATTCTGGTAAAAAAAATTAAATTTGTTATTTAAAGAGTTAGAAATCAATTAGTAAGTAAAATGGAAAATTTGAAAGATGTGGAGTTAAAAGAAATTTTGAGGGAATTACGTATCCGGGGGAGAACAGGCATGCGAAAAGCGGAGAAAATAGCAGAGGAAAGTATTACAAAACTGTTGTATGTGTTTTTAGAAGTTTACATAGTGGCAACAAATCCAAATGCGTGTGTATTTCCGGAAGAGGAATGAAAAAATGATTTAAAGATATAAGTCAAATGATTGACAAAATATGGACTGGCTAGATGATTTTAATTTAAGAAAAATTAGAAGAATTGCAAGTGGGTTAAAAATTAAAGGAAGATCAAAAATGAGTAAAAAAGATCTTTGTAATGAGTTAAAAAAGTACAAAGAGGAGGAGATTGTTAATTTGATTGAAAAAGTTAAAAAGACTTACCCCGATACTTGCATACATGGCAAACATAAATATTTTTGTAAAGAATGCGGTGGGGGGCAATTATGCGCCCATGATGGAATTAAGTATCGCTGTAAAAAATGTAACGGCTCGCAAATTTGCGTGCATGGAAGAGTTAAGTATCGTTGTAAAGAATGCGGCGGGTCGCAAATTTGTGAACATAATAAACAAAAACAACAATGCAAAGAATGCGGCGGGGCACAAATTTGTAAACATGGTAAGCAAAAAGCTTCTTGTAGGAAATGTAGAATGGAATTAAAAATGAGTTGTGATTTAAAGCCACAGTAAAATGTAAAATGTTTGAATTGGAAATTGTTTGCGAAAATGATGAAGAGTTTTGTATTTGTGATTTTATTGATGAAATAAAAGAATCCATTCATCAAAATTTAATGAGAAATCGGCAATATTTAATTGGTAACGAGAAAATACTTATTTGTGTGGAATATTCTAGCGATTTTTTTTCTAGTTCGTTTGCTTTTAGAACAAGCTTAACTTTTGGGGTTGATGGAATAAGTGTTGATGTCTTTGCAAAAAAAGTTTTAAGATACATAAATCGCGATGCTAATAATTATTGCCCCGAATACTCTTTTTCTTTGTCTGGTGAGTTGTTTATTTCAAATTGGGAGGATTTTAATCTTTCACATGATGAAAACGGTTTCTATCTTGGGTATTTTGATAAGGAATGCCGAATTGAAAAATTTGATGAAAAGTTTGTAATTGATAGATTAGAAGTAATTTTAAAATTAGATGAATACAAGATTAAACATAAAGAGAAATTCTACAAATCTTTGCATGATGAAATAGTTGAAGCGGTATGGCAACCAAGTAGATATTTAGATTTTGAAGAGTTAAGAGTTTTGGAAGAAAGATGGAGTTAAAAATTGTGTTATATAACCATTAATTTAGTTATGTAACAAAAAGACTTTAAGGATCAAACGTGCTTTTGCAATTATTTAAATCTTAAACTAAAAGTTACCGGGGATCCTTTCAAATCAAACTTTTTCCAATTAGAGTCTAAAATGGTTAAATCAAAGTGATTAATCAAGTTATCATATTTTTCAATGGGAATTGTGGGGTAATCTTGTGATGGGATATTTGCGAGTAATTGTGATGGTTGTATTTTTGTAAGATGGCCATTTTCATTTTTATTCATGTATGACATCCTATTATCAATCAAGCTACAAAAAAGTTTTAGAGGCCCATTAATAATCGTGGGTATTGTGTATACTTTGGATTTAATTAAAACTTCTGGCAAACCTAAATTATTTTGCAATCCTGCGCTAAGTTTAATGTCAAATGATTTGTTGTTAACTATAAAACCCATATTTTCGCTGACGTATATTATTATGTTTTGGCCTTTTTCACTGAGAGCAAGTGTTAATTTTAAATCATTTAGTGAATAATTCCCTGATTTAATAGTCACCAAAGTATTATCATTAACATCTGTTATTTTTTCTTGCTTTAATAAAGTTATTAATCTTTTGGTTTTAATATTACAATCCAGTAGTTGTATTTCTCTAGCGTGTTTTAATGGCGGGTCTAAATAAACCCTGGTGCTTGAATCAAACATGGTAATGCTAAACATTTTTTTTCTTTTAGAGAGGGAGCTTTTTAGATTAATTTTTGCGAAATAGAAACCAAGATAATAATCCCCCAGTGAATATTAAAATCATGATGTTATTTTGATGAAAAGTTGTTTGATTTGGTTCACTTCGCGGGGTTTCGTCGGGTTCATCTTTAGTGGGTGTTTTAATACTAGGGCGTTTATTCAGTGATGCAACCTTTGATGGTTCTAAACTGTGGGGTATTCCAACAGTTTTTGTCTCAACATTTATTGAATTATTTACCCCAAAGGTCATATCTTCTGTTACCTTTTTCAAAGCATTATTATATCCAATAATGCTTTCTGTATTTATTATTAAATTGCTTGGCATTAACCAAACACCAGGGGCTATAGCCAAATCAAGACGAGATTTTGATTCTTGTACCGCTGTTTGATATCTTTGAATTGATTTGGATATGTCATTTTCAATAACAGAACTTTCAAATAAAGATATAAAGTTTTCTTGGGTTTCAAAACCACCGCCACCTTTACTAACAATTGAAGTTCTAGTATTAACTTGTGAGCCTAAAACACAATAAACAAAAGCTTCAATCGATCTATTTATTCTTCCCAATCCCGCCTTTGTTAATCCATATCCAGATTCTGGTATAAACCATGAATATTGAAAATCAACAAAATGATCATTTCGTAGCATGGATATTAAATTTCCGTCAATTTTTTTCCCCCCATCATCAGAAAATCTATTTGCTCTGCTTGGCCAAATATTAGCGTCAGGGTCGTAATTTCTTATAATCCTAACATTTTGATTTTTACCACCTTTTGCTTGCGCATCAAAACTACCAGGGACGCTTTCACGGTCTACGTATCCTTTTCCATAATCAATAAATACATCCCCAACACCATGATTTGCGCCGCCCTTCCATCTAAAATCAGCTAAAGGTTTATTCAACCCCTTGTAATCTTGATTATTACTTAAACCAAATTCGCCGCATAAACGATTATAAGCATTTTTGTTGTATGGGTTATTTTTTGAAGAAAAAGTTTTTTCGTCAGGTAATGGTACGTGCAATTCATATAATATTCTTCTTATGGTAAAGTATACGTGAAATACAAAAAAACTTCTAATAACTTTTGGGTAATTAAAACTATCACTTAAACTTACGCCACATCCAGATGTTGCACACCAAACCGCCATGTTTAATTGTTGCGGCCAGTGATTAATATTTGGTTTACTCAACCAAGCTCTAGCTTCTTTTCCACTAGTAAGCCCCACAGTTTGATTTTTAAAAACATTTTTCATTGGCGCAGTGAAACTATCTTTTTCTGAAACAAAAATATCCAAGATTATTAACATTTTTGTCACATCATTTGCAAATTCATCGAATTTAACCCCAGGTATTGCATATTTTTTGTTTGTAAATGATAAACTTTTTGGAAATGAACTAAGCTTTAATTTTTTTTCTATGCCTAAATCTTCCCATAATGACTTTTTCAAATTATTAGAAAGATCATCAGTCCATGTTTTACCGGAAGGATCATCATCAGACATTACAGTCGTTCCATTAACTTTCCATTTAATGTATCCGCCAAATGAATCATTAATGAATGTAAATTTGCTAAGGTTAGCATTTGGGTAACGATTTTTGAAATCATCTAATAACATCTTATTATTTATTTTACAAATAAACTGGTCTTTAGATTAATTCTTGAAAAACAATTTAAACCAACTTATGTTCTCTCCGGTAATTTTTTTAATTAGCACGCCGGATTTTTTTGTTCTTCTTTTCTAAATTTTTGGCGAACTTCTAGTTTCATTTTTTGGTACTTTTCCAATTCTGCTAAAATTATGGAAAATTCTTGGTCTGAAATAACATTATCTCTCAAAGCTTTCGAAACCAAATCGTTAATGGTGTTTAATTTTGATTTTGCAATTGCGGCGGTTTGTTCGTGTTTACTTACTTTATTTGAAAGTCTTTTGGAAGCTGCGCCGAATCCAACTGATATTCCGCCAAAAATACCACCTACCACACTTAATGGGATGCCAACCATAGTGCCAAAACCAGTAAGAGAAGTTCCAAGCCCACTTGCGGATAGAATGGCTAGAATTAACCCGCTACAAACACTTATTTTTGTTAATATTCCTCTAGCTCGATTGTACTTTTTCCTCATATCTTCGTAATGTTCGACTTCTTTCTCAAGATTTTGTAATACTTCACGTGATTTTTGCAGTCTGAAATTATTAGGATCTGCATTTTGCAAAACTTGATAAAGCTCGTTATTATTTTCGTTGTGATTTGTCATTTACTGAAAAATGTGGTGCTTTTAGATCTATTTTCTTTTCTTTTTCATATTTTCCACAAAATACAGAACCGCGGCCATTATTAAAAGCCAAGCATTTTCGCCCAAAAATCCAATAACCTGCCCAGCTGTTTTGAAAAGAAAGCCAACAATTGACCCAATCATTCCGGGTAATATTTCTCCAAGTTTTTTACCAATGGTTTTCAACCCATTTCCAACACCTTTTCCTAAAGTGGTTAAGCCTTTCGAAAGATTGGAAACGATAACACCAATGATAACACCTACAGCGCTTAAAATCGCAAAAGTAGTAAATCCATATTTTTTGAAGATAGACTTAACCCGCTCTCGCAACGACATTTTTTCCTGTATTTCCTCAGACTCGCGATCCCGGTTTGCCATTTCATTTTCATCCTCCTCAATTTCTCTATCTAATGTTTCTATTCGTGTTCTCTCCTCTGGTGTTTTCAATGGTTTTTCCTCAAGAAATTTTTTCTCCGCCCTCTTTTTGTTTTGTAATTCTTTTGTCTTTTCATTTTCGCGATTATTTTCTTCCACAATTTCCTCTGCTCTGGGGCCTAGGGCATTTTTCAATTGGGTACTGGTAAGTTTAACCCCGGTTTTTTCATTTATGAATTCCCCGCCTCTAAGAAAATATTTAGCGGCATTATCTCTTTTTAGTTTAATGAAGGGTTCTTTGAATGCACCGCTTATTCCTTTTATGAATTTTTGTAATTTCGCGCGTGGATAAAATGTTTTTATTTCATCTTCTGCAATTTTTTGTTCTCTCTCCTTCATATTTTTTAACAAAAGAGGTTGTTTTTCATTATTACCGCCAAATGAAGTTTCTTCTTCCTCATAATCGTTATAACTAGTAGATGTGGTGGCAACCGGGTTCATTTCAATTGTGTCATCGTAATCATCATCATTGTCGTTTGGTTCATTTAGTTCAGTTGGGTCAAAATCATCTATTTCCATACCACCTTCTGCCATTATTTTTACTCATCAGTAAAGAAATCTTTAAGACTTTAAAAAAATGAATTGTGATTTAAAGAGATAGAATTAATTATTAAGTAAGATGGAAATATTGGGACATAAGAATGCCTTCTTTTATAGTTTGCAATATTACAATGTGGAAGAACTAAATCTTTGCGATTTTCTAGATGACATTAAAGAAGATTTGTTAAAAATATTATCAAAAAATCGAGGTTTTATTGTAGAAAAACAAGATGATGATGATCATAAATATGCCATTGAAATTAGAACTACTTATAATATCTGTGAGGATGGATCCGATATTTATTATACTTCTGGCTTAGAATTTGGTGTGAATGGTATAGACGTTGGAAAATTTGCGAAAGATTTATTAAATTGCGCCAATGAAAAATACAAAAAATATTGCCTGGATTATGGTTATTATGATGAGGAATGTGATATTAAAAAGTTTGATGAAAAGTTTACTATTGATTTTTTTGATGTTATAATTTACATAAATAATGATAAAATAGCTCATAAAGAGAAATTCTACAAAGATTTGCATGATGAAATAGTTGAATCAGTATGGCAACCAAGTAGATATTTGGATTTTGAAGAGTTAAGAGCTTTGGAAGAAAGCTGGTGGTAAAAAAATTGAATTGTGATTTAAAGATAAAAGCACAAAATGTAAATAATGGAACTTGAACAACACGATAATGATACGGGAAGATTTGGTTTTAGTTATGATAAAGGTAGCTGGTATGATGAAGAGGGGAACCCCCGTTTTTATGGCTATGGTGGAAAAACTTTTTACTTTGTTTACATTAATAAAGAAGACTTAAATTTTTGTGATTTTGTAGAGGTTATAAAAGAGAATTTACTAAAACATTTGTCAAAAAATCGCGCTTTCATTTTTGAAGGTAAAGAAGATGAAGATGATGAAGATGATGAAGATGATGAAGATGAAGAAGATGAAGAAGATGAAGAAAAAGATATTCATTTTTCAATTTGGTGTGATGGTAGGTATGAAATGTATGATAGGTTTGATGGTGGTTGTAGTTATTATGGTTTTGATTGTAATGCTGATGTAAATTTTGGGGTTAATGGTATTTGCGTTAATACTTTTGTAAAAGATTTGTTAAATTGCGCTAATGAAAAGTTTAAAGCATTTAGTTTTGATGATTACAAATGTTACCGCGACCAGAAATTTAACATCGAAAACTTTGATAAAGAATTTCTTGTTAATTCTTTATCAGTTGAAATGCGCCTAAATTCATATAAAATACATCATAAAAAGAAATTCTACAAAAAATTACATGATGAAATAGTTGAAGCAGTATGGCAACCAAGTAGATATTTGGATTTTGAAGAGTTAAGAGCTTTGGAGGAAAGATGGTAAAAAAGTAAATAATTTATGTTACAAAACTTAATTACTGGTTTTATAACAAAAAAAAGTGTCGTTACAAAAATTTACTGACCACATAACCTAAACCTAGCATCCCCGCCCCCGCGTATACCATTTCTCCTGTTTTTTGTTCATCGCTTGGTTTGTAATAATCATGGAATTTTGGCTCATGCATTTCCCCGTACAATTCAAAAGCTTGATTTGTGGTTGTAATATTTTTTGATGCTTGATATTTTTCATCTTTTTTCTTCATTTCCCAATCAAGAAGTTTTTGTCTTTTTTCCTGGTATTCTGCATAATCTTTTTGATATTTTTCCATTGCTTTATCGTGTCGTATTTTTTCCGTATCAACATTTTTCCCGAATAAATATCTTGTAAGAATATTCCCACCAGTAAATAACGTTGCATTTAATACTGCACCACCAATCATCATCATTATTGACGCCATATTATTTTGGTAAAATCTTTTGTTCCTCTAAATATGTTTTTAGGTACATACTTCCAGACAAAACAGCGACCCATTTTGCGTAATTTGTAATACTTGTGGATGGGTCATTCAAAAATGATTCTTTCATCACCTTTTTTGCTACATAGCCAACTCCCGCCCCCAATCCGATAAGTACTGCTGAATCAGTTACAGTTTTAACGAGTTTATTTTCACTTGACATTTTTACTACATCATTAAGAACCTTTTAAATGACTTTATGTAGTAAAAATTAATTACATCATTCCAATTTTTGGTCTTTCCACTGGTTGCGCCTGTGGTGTATGAATCTTTACGGGCGGGTCTTGAAAAGAAAATTCATCTCTAGTTTTTTCACGGTATCTCATGAAAAGATCAAATGCTGTAAAACCCAATCCAACAACGGATAAAACAGTAGTAAAAGATAACTCTGGGAGCCATGATTTTACTTCTCGTTGATTTGATTCATCATTTTGGCTCGCTGCTCTTTGGGTCTCCCTAGATAATGCTTCTTTTGCTTTTTTATTATATTCCGCTAATTTTTTACCGGCCGCCACTTTTTTAGGATCTTTCTTTTTAATATCTTTATTTTCAGGCGAAGGATCAGCTGTAATTTGTTCAACTTTTACTTCAGATTGTTCAGACATTGTTATTTAGATGCAGTAAATAAGTTTTTAGATCTGTTTAGTGCACAGTATCAACACCTTCAGTAGATTGCTTAGTTTCCTGTTCAGTTGTTGTAGAATTTGCTGTATTTTGTTGTATTTTAACGTGTTTAGCTACTTGAAATAACCCGCTAGCAAGTGCTGCCAGTCTTCCTGATTTTAATGCTAATAAACCAACAATGTTTGTTAGTTCACGATTAACTAAATCATCATTCTTCAAATCCTTACAAAGCGCATCAATATCATCGACCGGAACTAAATATGAAATAATTTTAGAAATTAATTGAAGGGATGAATCTACCACCCCACCACTAATTTTCTTACCCATTACCGATTGATAACGATTAAAATATTTTTCTACATCACATTCCGTTAATTTTTTAACATCACCCAGGCTCATATCAACCCCTAAATATTCCTTTGTTGTCCCAAGCACTGCGAGAATGGCTAGTGATTCTTGTTTGATTTCAAGATCTTCATCTTTAACTGCGCCTTTCTGCGGCGAGTCAGTATTTTCCTTAATGTAATCTTCAACGTTTGTCATCTTTGTTAAATCACTGTGGGAATCTCTAAATAGCAATTAAATGGATAACGCAAACTCAAACATAGTCTAGAATATTTTTCAGTTTTCAGGAGTTTAACAAACTTTTTACCTAATTCATAATCCAAATCGCCACCATAATCTTCGAAAAACATTTTCATACCTTTCTGCGATGGATTATGGAAAGTAACAACGCAGGCTACATTTTCCCGGAATGGTTTTGCTATTGATGTTAATTGCTGGGTTAGAACCCACATTGATAACCCGTGATGCCTTCCGGAGAATGCTAAATCTATAAATTTATTAGATCTTTTCTTCAGATCAGTTGAAACAGCGCAATCATCTAAAATTATTAATGTATTTGTACCGGAGAATAAAGTTTGGCAATCATTTAACAATTCATTAATCTCATCTACATTACTTGCATCGGGTGATAATACAAAGAATCTCTTGTCTCCGAGAGCAAAATTATGATATGTTTTATTTTTAGAATAGGTTGGGCAAATTAAAACAATATATTCAAAAACTTTTCGGAAAGGACCACGGAGCTGTTCAATTAGGTACTTTGTTTTCCCACAATTTGTTGGCCCTGTTATAATACAATGAAATGGGATTTTATCTCGTAAATCTTCCATGATTTTTGTATCATAACATTATGTTTTTAGATTCTCAGTACTTAATTGATCTCAAACTTGAATTCATTATTTCCATCATTGCATCAGCCACAACAAACATATGGCATGTTATAGTTCCTGATCCACTTTGTTTTCGTTTAATTGCTATTTTTACACCATCGTGTGTATTATTTAGAGCTAGCCCTCCCCCATGAATACCATTATCTGGGTGCGTTCTCGTATCAACCCAAAGAGCAAACTTGTCTGTGTAAAAGTTCTTTTCTTTCAATGAAATTTGCAAACCATCATCTCTATGAAAGCGTTTTTTCACGGATTCCCAAAGATCGGATGGAATCATTCCTCTAGAGTATATTCTATTTGGTACGCCATCAACATCAATTTCAACGGAAGATATACCAGGATTATAAAAATTTTCAGAATCCCTTGCTCCTGCAGCTTGAGGTGTTAAAAACAAAAATAATACCCCAGTCATTGATCTTCTCGGTAAATTAATATGTTGATTAATAACACCATCACCACCAATAGAAAATGTAAAAGTTTTGTGTAAAGTAACATTTTCATAAAAGAATCCTTTACCAACTTGATATGTTGATTGCGCCTCGCGCGCCAAGTATTCGCTTGAAATTGAAGAATATTCTAACTCCAAGTTTTTGATTGAATATGATGGCGCTTTTGTTGTATCGGAATAAATAAGAATATTATTAATTGGGGCGAGTGTAATCTCGAATATTAAATGATTTTCCAATGCTTTTGGATAAAAAACACCATGTTCGTTTAAAATTGGGTGATCTAATGGTATTCTGTACTTTGAACCATGAACATTAGCGAGAGCAACTTCTTTTACATCTTGTGTTTTTGCATCTCCCGCTTTTGTTCTGAGTTTTCTCATATTTTCTGAAGAAATTCCTTGTTTTAATTTATCTTCGCGCTCTTCTTCGGTTAAAAATAAATCGCGATATGTTTGAAATAAATCATATCTTTGAGTATCTTGCAATGTTTCTCCTCCAAAAAGAACTTTTAGTCTGGTTACAAGATTTCTTCCAACATTATTAACAAGTGTATTATTGGCATGGCCCTGAACATCTAAGTCAAATAATAGAGATACACTTCCGGGCACAATCACTAAATTCTCAGAAAGTTTTGGAATATTTATATATAATGTTTCGCCTGGACTGGCTGATGATGGGTTTAGAGTAATTCGATTTAATGTTGATTCTGCTTTCAAACCAAATGGTTCTTTTGGAATTCTGTTTGGATTAATTTTTTCAGACGTCATACTTGATTTATAAGATACTTTGGCTAACCTTTAAACCCCTTTGCACTATTATTATTTAATTTTTCAATATGTTTTAATAAATCTTCTCTCGCCTCGGGAATTAAAATCATAATATTAAAAATTTTATCAGCATCTTCCATATATAGAATTTTTTTTCTAATAATTTTTTTCATAAGATTAATTTGATATTCGCTAAATTTTATTTTTTCTTCTTCCACCATTTTAATTTAGAAGATACTTTGTTAATTTTTAAATGATGTCAAAAATATATTATTCGGCTGAAGGGTATTGGAAAGGATATTCTGCAATTCCTAAATTAGCTGAAAAGGCTAAAGTAAGTGAAAATGAGGCAAAACAATGGTTGCAAAAACAGGCAATATGGCAAATCTATCTTCCAGCCCCAAAGTATATACCTAGACCGCACTGGACTGTGGATAAACCGAACCAGATTCACCAAGCAGATTTATTATTTTTACCGCATGATAGAGTTGGAAGAAAAACTTATAAATACGCGTTAGTTGTGGTTGATGTGGCCTCAAGATACAAAGATGCCGAGCCATTAACTTCAAAAGAAAGTCGTGAGATATCAAATGCTTTTAGAAAAATTTATTCTAGGAAAATGAGATACCCCAAAACATTAATGGTTGATCCTGGGAAAGAATTTATGGGCGAAGTTGGTAAACTCATGAATTACCATAATGTGAAAATACAGAGAAGTGAAGCCGGAAATCATAAGTCCCAAGCGTTTGTTGAAAGAGCAAATAGAACATTAGGCGAGCGATTATTTAGCCATCAATATGCGCAAGAAATGATCAGTGATGGCCGATCGCGTGTGTGGGTGAAAAGATTACCAAATATTTTGAAAACTTTGAATAATACACCAACGAGAATAACCGGTAAAGAGCCCAATGAGGCTATAAAACTGAAAGAGGTTGATATTAAACCTAAAAAATACCGGCGAGTTGTTGGTCTTGATGAGGGTAGATTGCCGCCTGGTGTTAAAGTCCGGTATTTATTAGCTCCTGGCGAGCTTGAAGGAGGAGAACAAAGGCGTGCTACTGATCCTATTTGGAGTATCAAAGTTTATTACATTACTCGTAGCGTCGTTTCACCAAATCAGCCAGTTTTATATTATTTATTGGATGGCCCTAGACGGGGATTTGTTAGGGAAGAATTACAGGTTGTACCTTATGATACAGAACTCCCGCCAGATTCTGTTTTAAAAGACCCCGCACGATAATGTCCGTAGGCAAAAGTATTAATTCCGTCTTCACAAATTATTCTTTTATCATCATCGTAAGACAGCGAAACTTTGTTAACAGTTTCGCTGTAAACATCATGCAAACGACTTCTAAACACATTCATTTGTCTCATTTGGGGCTTTTTGCTGAAAAGACAATCCTTATAATCATTAAATCTTATGGTCTTTTTTACTACTGCCTTTTTCAATCCCTTACATTTCTTTTCTTCTTCTCCTTCGTCCATCCTGTATGAGTAAAGCTTGGCCCTCAGACCCACAAATTCCGCTATCGTTTTTCCCCCAGCCTCATCTTTGAACATATTTACGACTTTTTTGTTTACTCCTATCTCAATACCCGATGGATGATTTTTAGGGAAATTTGAAGTATCAAACATTTCTCTCACATCTGGCGCAATATCCTTGTAGAAATCTTCCGTTTCTACTAAATACATCAGACTGTCCGTATCTGTAAAAAGTAATTTTGCCATTTCGCCGTATTTCGGTTTGATGTAATTGTAATGAAAGTTGTACATTATAGTTTTACTTAAATCCAGAATGCACATGCCTAAGTAAACGGGTTTATTGAATACTAACTTTGTTTTCTTCATGTGAATGGCTACAAGATTTTCACAAAAGATTGTACGATGCTGGTAGTTAGGTTTTGATATTAATTTCTTCGCGTCTTTTTGATTTGTGATTAATTTAATGTCAACCCTTTTTCTAATGTTTTCCATTGTTTTGCCAAACACAGAATTGTTCATTAACTTGAAAAAATCTTTCTCAAAGTCGTTATTTCCTTTGGCTCTGAGGGCAGTATTCAATTCAATGTAAGGTTTTAACCAAGCTGACTCTTCGAATGTAATTCCTCTATGAATTTTTGTAACTTTTAATCCCAAGGATTGGTAAAGTTTTAGTGTTTCACGATGAACAACATACTTTACCTTATTGTTTAGGTTTGGGATTAATTTCTCCACTTTATTAACTACAATCCTCTCTGGAGCTAGAGGATAATCGTTATGTAAATCATGAAGGTGAGTAGGGTATTCTAAATCAACCTCCAGTATACAAGGGGTATTTTCCCAATTTTCGAATTCTTGATTAGACATCCATCTGAAACCGTGGGTTGGTAAAGGCCTACTCATTCCCCCTCCATACAAATTATTGGCGTCCAGATATTGAATAAACATTTTGGGCAAATTAGGATCATAATTGCCCATGTATGGGTTGTTTGCTTTCCCATATCTGGTAGAGATCATAGAGACGCCGCCCCGAATACCTTTCTCAATCATAAGCAGCATGTTGATGTCGGTTAGTAACTCCAAATTCACTTTTGTGTACTTTAACGCGGCGTCCCAAGCTAGTCCTGGTGCTGTATAATAGTGGGCTGGATCCAAACCATAATTCTTTTGGCAAACATCTCTAAAGTTCTCAAATACATCCGCTAAAAGTAGTACATCCGTCTTGAGATATAAATCGTGGTATTCTCTCATTGTTTTCATTTTGAAGGTTTTCCATACATTTCGTGCGTGCTGGTAATCTTCTTCTTTTATTTCTTCTTCGTTGAGTTTAGAATAAAATTCATCCTGCGGCGGTAGTTGAGTTACGTTGAGTTTTTCAAATTTGTCAAACCATTCATATGGAAATACACCCTTTCTCAACAATAGCTTTAATTGCTCACCTTCATAGTAACTATTTAAGTTTTTGAAAGATTCTTTGGGGAGATTATTTACTAATTTATCAAGACCAGTTGCCATAAATTTGAAGGAATCTATGAATCTAATTTCTCGCTTCACCTCAACCATCTTACCTTTGGCATTTGTAAATGTATCAACCACAATCTGTTTTGTGAAAGAAATGTACTTTTCCTCGTTATTAGGGATACAATTTACTTTGCCTTCTGTTACACCAAGGTTTTTGATAAAAAGATGGGCATCGTAACCAGATAGGTTGTGAAATATTACCGGGAAATACTTTGGAACCTTATAATTCAAGTTACATTCACTATGGGCTGCTCCTCTGTACTTTCCTGTAAGGTGGCAGTGATCTATTACCTTATCTTTTCCCAACTCATCTCCACAAATGTGGCAGTGTGTTGCTAAATTATGGCTTTTTCTGTCTTCTTCAGTCATTCTAAGTTTCTTTTTATTTCTTGTATTCTTGTAAATTGCTCTAATGTCCGACTCTAAATTATTTACAAATATCTGTGCTACATCTTCGCCTGGTGATTTTGTTGTGTATTGTCTAATGATAGTTTCATTTTCATCAAAAAATTTCAAGAGATAGCTGAATCCCGATGGCGTATGCTTTTGATATTGTTTGGTAAAGCTTTTGCGAAGGTCTGGTGAGCATGTATCCATTTTCTCTGTAAAGCTCTCAAAATCGGCGTACACAACAAAGGGAACCCGCATTTTTCTGTTGTAATTGGTGAATTTAATAAACTTTGGGCTACCATCTTCATTCTTTGGCATAACAATCTTAACTTCTTCATTTTTGGCGCAATATTCCAAATGTTTTTCCAATGATTTTTCGGTTTGGAATGAGTTGAGGCATCTGGGGCAAAAGTACATCTTGGATTTATGCTTGCTAACTGTTGAAGCCAACAATCTACTCATATTCTTTATCCAGCAGTAGTGATTATTTTCACCTTCTGATATTATAAGTAGATCGATTTGATAACCTTTTTCTTTTTTACTTATTCTTAGGGGGTATACGCCATCTTTATCATATCCGTATACATTAATCGTGTAGTAGGGGTTTTGCTTTTCAAACTTGCCAATATCTTTCAATTTAACGGGGAACTCCATTCCTGTCCAGTTAAACTTTCCAGAGTTCTCCCTCATTTGTTTATTTAATCTTTGTGGATCTTTCTCTTTTGGAAAAGCGGCGGAAGTTATTGCCCACTTGAAACATTCATGATCATTCTCATTTTTAACGTTTATGATTGCTTTCTTTAATTCCAATATTCGCGGCAGTGGGATATATGAACTTCCAGAAAGCGGTTCAAATGGGTCGATGTGTATATCAAAGAATTCCACATGGTCGAATTTCAAACCGTAAACATTATCATAAAATCTCTCAAACTCTTCAAGTTGGTGATTGAACATAGTATCTAATAAGACAGATAAATCGGTTGACTCTGTTATTATTTCTACAGGCGAAAGAAAGTATTTTGAATTTTCATCAATATGTTTTGTGTCCAAACTCTCTTTTATAAACTTACACGTTAAGATAAATTTCACCTTGATCGGTTTCTTTTTCTTGTTAATTAGATCAATAACTTTTTGTTTGATATGATTTAAAAACGCATTTGGTTCATACCCTTTCTTTCCATCTATCCTATAAGTTTTCAAATATCCCCTCAATGCTGTTTGTCGTTCTTCTATATTAAATTTTTCACCCAATTCATCTCTCACACTATCAGATATATTTACTTTTTCTCTAGGTTTGGATTTTGTTTTTTTGTTATTATTAAATTTTATGATGTTTTCATTGGTTAAATCTGCAAGCTTTCTAGAAAACTCGTCTTTATCCAAAACCTTAAATGAATAATTTCCCCAATTAAAAGTTTGTTTTGATCGTTTTTGAGGGGTTATAAAAGTTGGTACTAATTTCCTTTTTCTTGGTGGAGGAGACCCGGGCGGTGTGACAGGCGGCGTTCTTGGCGGAGGAGACCCGGGTGGTGTGGCAAGCCTTGGCGGGCCTTCATTAAGTCTTTGCCTATAATTTTCTAAATCCTCAAGCGTGTTAATACCAATTTCACGTAACGCGGCTATTTTCTCCGCTTTTCGCATACCAGTTCTCCCCCGGATACGTAATTCCCTCAAAATTTCTTTTAACTCCACATCTTTCAAATTTTCCATTTTACTTACTAATTAATTCTAACTCTTTAAATAACAAATTTAATTTTTTTACCAGAATTATTCCAGCGATTTCCACCCACCTCTCCCCAAAAATCCCGCCCACAACTTAAGCAGATACTCCCCCTATAATTGCAGAAAATACATAGTTGTCCCACAACCTAAGCAGATACTCCCCTTTCTAACCCTAAGTCTAACCCTAACCCTAAGTGTGCTCTGTAATAGGTTGTTACTGTGGCAATATTAAGTCTAAAGCAAAGACTTTCCATTACTTCGCCGAGTTGCGCCGAGTTGCGCCAGAACCCGCTTTTGCTGTTCTCTACCGGTAATGAAAATTGCCCACACGGATCCGGCATGTAGTTGCGTACACATTTTAGGCGTGTTAATATTCAAGTAAAACGTTCAACAAGAAGCCCGAGTGAACGCTCCTCAAGCGTCTTGTTTTTCTCTTACTGTGCTATTGCCCCAACCTCGTTCCCAGGGCTTTTCCCTAGTAGGAAAAATGGCGGTGTCACAGCGTTTTGGGCTGCACCGTTGCAGTCGTGTCTTAGCTGGCGAACGTGTCCTATGACGTAATGTAATATACTGAGCCAATCATATCATGCGTTTTATCTAGTAACACGCAGCATAAGACTGGTAACTAATCTTCGTTGCAGTTCGGTCTTCGAGCAAAACTGTTTTTTCGAGGGGTAGGGCACGGAAGCAATATTTGACTTTGTAATTATGTTTTGACTCTGTATGGAAATATGCAGCGGCTATTTGCAAGAATTCCATTTACCTCACAAGAGTTCTATCGCGAATTGACGGCTTAGTATATTTCCAGTTTCAAATTCAACAAAAAAGCTCGATCGAAGATTTAAATAGCCTGCGTAGCAAGCGTTCCCGTGCAAGCGAAGAGCTAAAATGTGTCGCGAGCAGGCTAAGATTTAAACAGTGGTGCTGAGTGTTCCCGGCCGGCAGCCAATAAACCAGTGCAAAACTCCACGCTTCCGATTATCCTCAAATCATTCAGATCGTTCAGTGATATTGCAGAGGCAAAACAAAATCCCTGAGAAGCAGTGTAACCAATTTTAGTTTCAGTGCTGTAAAACTACCACTCAATCTGCGCAATATTTCGCTACTCCCAATCTTGTCACTCGCACGAAAGCCGGCTCGCGACAGTTCTCTTCTCTCTTTGTTGGGTGCCATCTCCTGTGTATTTTAGCATCGAACATTGATTACAGAAAGGTTCTTGCCGAGTAGATTTTATGGCCAGAATGCTTTCTAGCTGTTCCTTGTTCCCTTTGCTTTATAAAACAGCAATGGTACCGTCTGGCTTGATCAACACAACAGAGCGCTTTGTGGCCTATTCAAAACACCACAGAGCGCTTTGTGGCCTCACCAAACCACCACAGAGCGCTTTGTGGCTTATTCGAAACACCACAGAGCGCTTTGTGGTGTTTTATTTTGGGATTTAACATTGAAAATCTGGATGGCTCGTTGACTCGCAAACATCTCACAGCTATTTTCTGAGATATGATTTGTTTTCTTCGAGTTTTCACACCACAAAGCGCTTTGTGGCCTATTTAAAACACCACAAAGCGCTTTGTGACCTATTAAAAACACTCTGACATAGCGCTTTTGGCCCGTCATCATTATCATAGCAATTCTAGTTATTTTTTTTTCAGTGACTTGAGCTCAGAGAATATGTGGACAAAACTGGCAGAGGGACTCTCTTATTTTGACAGGGAGTTTAGCAAGATTTCTGCACAACCCCTTACATTATTTAATCATGCATGCAATTTTTGACTGACTCGTTCTTTTCATGATTTCTGTTTGAGCAGTGTGATAGCTCGAAAAAGGGCTGCGCGGAAATCTTACCTGAAGGTTAGCCGATTACTTTAAATGAAACATCTAAAGGAACCAATAACTTTTTCCCAAACGTGCTAAGGCAGGTTAAAACTATTCACTAATATAACATCGTGTTTTGCAGTTCATTTAGTGAAAAAAGTAATAGAGGCTGGTATGTATGCCGCAAGAATACAGGTGGCAACTGGGGTACTCCATGGTATACCACGTGAAATTATTGTGTATCTATTTTATGCCATGCCATAGGAAATAATGTCATTAAATGTTATCGAGAATAATATCCCAGCGCACGATGGGAAGGTTGGGTTGAATACCACCAAATATATAATTGCTTTCCTCAAGAGAAAATGAGGGGACCCCTCCTTTTCTCTTGCTTTCCTGTATTATAATTGGCTGTATTTTCTATGGCTTGCTAAAAATCTCTTAAAGGGAGATTGATGGTTAAAAAATTGCCACTTTGCTTGGAACATCCTTAGCAAGACCAAGAATCTGAAATTCACACCCCTTAGTTAGACAACGAGCATCCCTGCCCCTTTCATAGAGGAGTTCCCCCTGCCCTTGGCTGATGCAAACTGTTGTTTCATCCCGACAGTTTTGAAAAGTAAATTTTAAGGCCTGTTTTTTTTGCCTATGTTGCAAAGAAAAAAAAAATCATGAGATTTATAATGTTGTAATCATGCTTAACATAAGTTTGGGAAATTCTCTCTTGACAGGTAAATGACTTTTTGACATGCTTATATAATACTTATATCACTGCCTTAACAGTGGCACTCTTCTAACACAGGCCACTAATCCATTTTTTATTTTTTATTTCATCTTCTTTTTTACAACGAACTTTCTTATGGCTTACATTCACACCTGGCAAACCCAAAATTATAAAAAAAGGAGATGTGAAAGCTGGAGTTGTTGGTTGACTGACAGGTAACACGGTGCTTCGTATTTTCACCAAAACTAGTTTATGCTTTTTGATTACTTTTATATATTTAACCAGAAACTAAGGAGTGTGGCCACAGTTAGTCATGCATGACCAAGACTGGGTTCTTAAAACAAATATGGATTTTTCTGTCACTCTTTTACCCCTTCAAGCGAGATCCAACAAAACTATTTACAAACAACACAGTGACTTGTGGTTCATAGTAGTTATAGAGGAGTCAATCAAATACCACTTCCTCCCTGAACCCTTTTTTCAGGGTTTGGGGGCTTCCACGGGGGTCTTTTTTTCGAGGTTACCTAAAATATGCCCCGAGTGAACACATTATTGGTATTTCGACGTGCCGCTCTCTTCCAATTAGAGAGTGGCACCCAATTGGTATCTTCCATTTAGAGAGTGGGGCTCTATTGGTATCTTCCATTTAGAGAGTGGCACACAAAAGGTATTTCCAATTAGAGAAGTGGCACACAAAAGGTATTTCCATTTAGAGAGTGGCACACAAAAGGTATTTCCATTTAGAGAGTGGAACACAAAAGGTATTTCCAATTAGAGAAGTGGCACACAAAAGGTATTTCCATTTAGAGAGTGGCACACAAAAGGTATTTCCATTTAGAGAGTGGTACACAAAAGGTACTTCCATTTAGAGAGTGGCACACAAAAGGTATTTCCAATTAGAGAGTGGCACTCTATTGGTATCAACTTCTATTTAGAGAGTGGCACCATATTGGTATCTTCTCAATTAGAGAGTGGCACACAAAAGGTCATTTAGAGAAGAATTATTTTTACTATTAATATAGACGTGCCCGCCGTTAAAGCATTACGATCTTTAGCACGAAGCTACGGGCTGCCTGGGCGCTCGAAGTTCAAGAGAAAAGCTGACCTCCTACGTGCGATCGGGGAGGCCCGCGCTGCGGAGTGGAAGAAACGACTCCGGAGAGCAGCAGACGGGGAGATACCCTGCCATCAGAGGGGATATAGAGAACCCCCACAAGAAGTGGCAGCGGGCTCGTGAACTCCGTCAACTCGCAGGAGAGGTCGACACCGCTCTCCTCGCGGAGGGTAACCGAAAGAGGACTACCGCCACAAAGAGGCTAGAAGCCCTCTGAAAGATTGGAAAACGATTTCCTTGGAGGAATGAGCCCCTTGCTCGCTCTATCGTGAGAGAGGGTGCGCGTATACTCGAAGAATTGGATGGAGAAAGAGAGGGTGAGGAAGGAGGTCGGTGCTTCTGGAAATGGTCTTTCTATCGAGGCGTGGCTGGGCCTCTCGTAGATCGGATCATGGTTAAGCTCCACGAGCGGGTCGAGTCCAGCTTCTATCTCCGCTACAGCTATACCTATCGCCTCAAGAACCTCGAAACGGGTGATATTTTCTTGTTTCGCAAAACTGCGAAAGGCAGCCCTTGGATCCAGCGTCTCGAGACGCAAGCTAGAGACTCGCTGAAGGTGGAAGACGAGAAGCGCTTGAGCATCAAGCAAATCGAGCGCCCGAGCACCAAGTGGGTCTTCATTCGATTCACCTCCGTGGAAGTCAAGGTTGTAGTAGATCGCCAACCTCTGTTGGATACAGGTCCACTACCTGACTGGTTGAGGAGAAAGCCTGGGATGTACTCCTTGGACATGTACAGAGATAACCTCTGCCTCTTTCGGTGTATCGCGGTCCATCGAGGGGCGCGCGCCGATCGTTGCACCATCAAAGCCCGAACTCTTGCGTCAGAGTTCTTCAAAACACCCGACATCCCCGGAACATCTCTGGATGACCTTCGCAAAGTAGATGCTCACTTCAAACTTGGGATCCGGGTATATGAACCAATAGCGGTTGGAAACTGGGTGCTTCGGAGGCAACCAGCTCACTATGAACGAGTAGGCACCCCTCCAATGACGATTGGAGTAGGCATGCGTTTCTCATTTCCGACATCCAGAAACTAGCGAATGAGTACAGGTGCGGGGAGTGCACCGCGCGGTTCACAAAGTCCAGCAACCTCCTTCGTCACGCCGACAGTTGTATTCGAGGTGAGACGAAAGTGTTCTTCCGTGGAGAGAAAGTGGAAGCTCCACCATCGGCCTATGAGAAGGCCTTCTATCCACAAAAACGGGATAGCATCCAAGCAGTACAGTGGCTCGAGCATGAAGCCCGCACTAGAGGCATACACATCCATCATCAGCTATGCGGCCATGGGGGTGAGCGATTCATAGAAGGTAGTCCCGTAGACGGTTATGATCCCATCTCAAAGACTGTCTTCCAATTCAATGGGTGTCTCTGGCATGGGTGCAAAATCTGTTTCCCAACGGTGGAGCAACACCAGGAGCTACTTCGTAATCTCACCAGGAAAAAGGCTAGCCCTGTCACACGTGAAATGGCATATCAAAAGACGCTCGAGCGTGAAGCTAAGATTCGTGCTGCTGGGTATCGACTTGTAGTCAGGTGGCAGCAGGAGCCTAAACCTTGGAGCAAAGACCGCATACCCGATCCAAAGACGGCAACCTACCCACATGCTATCGTGTACGACTTCGAGAGTTACCTCGACAAGACCAGCACCCGTCGTCCTACAGAAGATCTGACACTAGAGGGAGACCACGTTCCTATCTCCGTCTCGCTATCAGACACCCTCGACCCTGTCCCTGAGCACCTATGTAATCGAGACCCGAAGTTGCTCATCGAGGAGTTCATGAAAGCGCTAGAGCAGCGAGCCGCCCGGATACGAGAAGACGTCCGACGTCAGTTCCTACCCGACAGCATCGAGCTCTTGGCAAAAAAGCATCGGCTAGCGATCGAAGAGTGGTGCGACCAAGTCCCCGTGCTCGGGTTCAATTCGGGTAAGTACGATCTCAACCTCATCCGGAACCACTTCGTCGGGGAACTCTGCAAGACGTCCGACGCGTTGATCAAAGTTGGGTGTAAGGCAAACCAGATCATGTTCATCACGACTCCGGGCTTCAAATTCTTGGATGTTATCAACTACATCGGGCCAGGAAAGAGCTACGATGACTGGGTGAAAGCATATGGTTGCGCCCACACGACGTCCTGGTTCCCCTACGAGTGGTTCGACTGCCCGGAGAAGCTCGACTTCCCCGACCTCCCCGACTACCCCAAATGGTATTCGAAGTTGAAAGCCTCCTTCCCCTGAAACTGTCGGAATATCGCGCGTGCCAGAAGCTATTCCAAGAAAAGGGGATGAAGACCTTCGCGGACTGGCTCCGCTACTATAACGACCTCGACGTGGGCCCCTTCGTCGAAGCGCTGAAAAAGATGCGCGACTTCTACACCGTGTACGGAATCGACATCTTCAAGGACGCTGTCAGCTTGCCGGGTGTGTCGATGCGGTTCGTCTTGAGAGGGACACTGAAAGGCCCCAAAGCGCCCGAGCTGTACGCTCCCGGAAAGGAGGCTTACGACATGCTCAAAGCGAGTGTCACGGGTGGGCCCTCGATCGTATTCACGCGGTACCACGAAGCGGGAGTCTCGCGGATTCGCTCTCATCAGTACACGGAGGCCCAGCCCTGTCAACGCGTCCTTGGGTACGACGCCAACGCGCTATATCTCTCCACCATGGCAGCCCCGATGCCCTGCGGGGAGGGAACGGTGCGCCACTGGGAGGCGGGGGATGTCGACGTGTTAATGACGGCTCTCCACGAAGAAAGGTGGTTCGGGTTCGCCGAGGTCGACATCGAGGTCTGCGAACACCTCTGGCCAAAGTTCGAAAAAAATGGCCCCGCTCTTCTACAGCAAGAAGGTTCCCGAGTCGGATGTCCCCCAGGAGATGCTTGACTATCTCGAGCGCACAGGACGAACCCGTACCAAAGGGGAGAAAAAGCTTGTAGGGGCGCTTTCCGCGAAGAAGATTCTGTTGTGCGCCCCGCTGCTCCGCAGGTACATCGCCCACGGGCTTGTCTTGACCGCTGTTCATCGCACCATCGACTACAAAGCCCAGAAGATCTTCGGATGGTTCGTCGAGCAAGTAACAGAGGCACGCCGGCAAGGTGATGTGGCAAAAGAGAAAGCCCTCCTAGCCGACCTCTTCAAACTGCTCGGCAACAGCTGCTACGGGACATTCATCGAAGCGCTGGAGCGACAGACGGAGGTTTCCTACACGACCGACGAAGCGGCTGTCGATCGTTCTCTCCGCTCAGCATGGTTCGAGGACCTCTACGAAATCGGTGAAGCCTATGAGATCCACAAGAGGAAGCAGAAGATCGAAATCAACCGCCCCTTCCAAGTCGGTATCTCTGTGTATCAGCTCGCCAAGCTACGTATGCTCGAGTTCTACTTCGACTTCCTAGACCACTACGTCGACAGGCGGTCGTTCGAGCTGATCCAGATGGACACGGACAGCCTCTACATGGGAATCGCGGGCACCCACCTGGAAGACGTCGTCCGCCCCGAGCTCCGCGGGGAATTCCTAGCCGCGAGGGCCCAGCCAGCCGCGACCTTCTTAGGATCCTTCTGCTTACCTCTGCAGGTGGGGGCGCTGTAATGCGATCTTCTTCCATCAGGGAGCTATGTAATACACACAACAAAACAATTTGCTAGCGAGTGCCTAGCGAGTGTCTGCAACATCGTCTTCTGTGTGGCTACCTACATGTGCCATCGCAGCCACTAGCACCACCAACCGACCTCCGCGGACCGCGATCCAGCCCGCTCCATAGCTCAACTCACGCCGGATCAGGGCATCCTGCTGGAGGTCTGTTAACAGCGCCTGTTCGGAATCCAGCCTTTTCCCTACTGCTCCCAACACACGTGTCACCGCCTTGCACGCGACCTTTAAGAATCCGCCAGAGAGACTGCGCTCGACCTGCTTTCCGAGGGTCGTCTGGTAGTGAAGATGGAGCGAAGCAACCTCCTTGCTCGAGAGCTTGTGGACGTCCCCCAGCGACAGCTCCTTCCCCAAGTACTCCTTAGTGTTACCTGCGGCCGCCAAAATAGCCAGTGCCTCCCGTTCCTCTTTATCGTCTACGGCTGGCTCGCTGGGTGTGATCCCTTCCTCGCGGAGAATTTCATCCAGTACGTTGTCATCCATGACTCTATATCTGCCGAAACAATTCTGCTGGGGGCTGGGATCTCCAACACGATATCGAATGGGTGGCGTAGACGAAAGCAAAGTCTGGCGTACGGATGCTCCTTGAGGGTGGATAGCATTTGTTTGCGCTCCTCCTTGAGATGCCCCATCCCATTGTTCTCCCAAAGCATTTTCCCATCGAGCTCGCTTGGGCTGTAAAACGTGAGCGTCGCTGCTACATTCTCCCTAAATGCCTTTGCCACGCTCGTGTACTGTTGCGTAAGGAGCCATACTGAAAAATTCTTATGCCTGCCAGAGAAAGCCAGCTCGATCAAGGCGCTGCGTTGTCTTTTTACGTCTTCACTGGCGGCGCAGTCGTCCAGAATAAGCAACACCTGGCCACGACCTTCGAAGACCGCGGTGCACAACCGAAGGCACTTCTCAATTTCACCACCCGAGTTCCCTGGCGCTAGGGCTACGAAGCGGGGGTCCTTATGGGCAAATCCCCGATATGTTTTGTTGTGAACGTAGAAGTTGTCTGAACATTTGGCGAGTCTCAACAGCACTGCCGCTCGCCCCCACGATAGTGGATCGGGTCTTCACTTGCGAGCCAAGAACACAATATACTAAAGCCTCAATACTACGATTGAGACGACCCCTGCCAGCCTCCGTCAGACCTTCACCCTTTTTTGGTGAAAACCAATTGTATTGCGCTCCGCCATGGGTATCGTTTCTGATAAAGGCTATCAGCTTACCGTTATCCTTTGTCCCGCCCTCGTCTGAGAAGAGATTGATCCCAGGCCATGTGTTTGCTTCGGTGTCGTAGCCACGAACAACGTGCAAGTTCCTTGGTCCCTCGCTTGGGTACGTTATAAACACGTCTCCAAGGCCGTGGTTTCGACCTCCCTTCCAGCGAAAGTCTGGGGCTCTAGGCAGCCCGAATTCGATGCAGAGGCTTTCAAAGGCGGTCTTGCTGTATGGGTTGTTTGTTTTCTGGAACGCCTTGTCTCCGGGGAGGGGGCAGCCTAGCTCGAATAGGATACGACGGATGGTAAAGTATACGTGGAAGCGAAGCAGCCCCTGAACTATAGGCGGGAAGGTTTTATTGCCCTGGTCGGTAATGGACACTCCACAACCCGAAGTTGCACACCATGTGGCGAAATTCAGCTCTTGAGGCCAATATTCGTACGTCGGAGAAGAAAGCCAATTATGAGCCTCCTTTGCCGAGCGATGTGTGATGGTCGTTTCCTTCTAGAAGTCTCGGACTCCTGCTTTGAAAGAGATTTTGGGGTCAACAAATATCTCGAGCGCTCGAAGCAGCGGTGCGATATCAGAGCCCGTTTCAGAGAACGGAAAGGCAGGCACAGGATATTTTCCGGTGCGGAGAAGGAAGGCATCAGGAAAATCACCCTGTTCGGAAACCTTATTTTTTTCTATGGCTTTGACGACCTCTGCGGCTTTTTTGGGAAACACTGCTTTGACGACACCCCAAAGATCTATTTGATCCATTGTATATATACGCGGGTAAATAAAATGTCACTCAGCATAGCGGCAAGCGAGGGTGTGAATGAACTTCGGCCTCCGGTCGGCGGTGAGCTCTCGAGTGTAGCGGCTCAAACCGTGAAGATCCCCGAAGTAACGCTCACAGTACTTAAAACGATGGATATATATCACTTCGCGCTCAACTCATTACAACTGTCACGCATTCGCGAAGGAACCGCCGATTTGGCCACGATCAAGAAAGCGCAAGGGCCCGTTCTGGTCTCCATTCCGAAAGGTGAGTACAACCTCCACTGTCTCCAGCAGACTATTATCTCAGGGCATGGAAAGGAATTCCCCGCTGGCACTTGTGAACTTCGGATAACCGATACTGGGGTGTATTTCGTCTCGATAGTACAGGTAATCCTAAACAGAAAGCTAGCCGACTTGGTTCGCCGATTTGGAAGTCCCGCGCAATATGATTCCCATTCCTATACAACGGGGGCCGCCCTCCGTTTCAGTCTACTGCGATTTGGTGGACCCCAACAAGTCGTATGAGGGGGGCAAG
Source organism: Ricordea florida (assembly GCA_949710005.1). Taxonomy (NCBI): domain Eukaryota; kingdom Metazoa; phylum Cnidaria; class Anthozoa; order Corallimorpharia; family Ricordeidae; genus Ricordea; species Ricordea florida. Next base: position 41,562,805 of record OX453272.1, read on the forward strand.
CCCTCCTATCTGCTGACGCGGGTCGAGCCCCTGAAGCTTCAAGGCCCTTCGGTGTGGAATTTGTGGCCCTTATATCTCCCCCTTAACCCTACAAAAAGAAGTCTCTTTCGAGTTTGGACGTTGCCGACGACCAAGGTAGAGGTTTTGTTGGAGCTAAAATAGATTGCTTTTATATTATGGTGTTCCATCCCCGCCAAAAATCAACTTTAGCACTCGACATCTAACTTTATATCATTCAACATCCAACTTTATAGCTCTCAACATCCTACTTTAGCACTCAACATCCAACGTTAGCCATCAACATCCAACTTTAGGCCTCAACATCCAACTTTAGGGCACTCAACATGCAACTTTAGCAATCAACATTCAACTTTTTAGCAATCAACATCCAACTTTAACAGTCAACATCCAACTTTACCTCTCAACATCGAACTTATAAGAAATTCCGACCACGGGCTTTCGTTCATTCAGCTTCGTAAGTCGAGCTTTCTAAAATGTACGGTCTCTGCGAAATGTTGACTTCAGCTTTGCGAACGGCGTACAATTTCCGCCAAAAAGTGTCAAGTGTCAAAAGGTTACGTCACATCCACCAGAACGGACGATTCGATGCAAGCTCACGCAAGCTAATACACCGACCGGTTGGTCTACAAAAATTCTCAATTAGTTGTTTGTTCAATTGTTCCCGCTACATTGATCGAATCCGATTCGAGATGAATAACGAACAGGGTCAACAGTCGACCCTGTTCGTTATTCATCTCGAATCAGTTGAACTGGATGCAGTGAAAGACACTGCGTCGAGTAGCTGAGAGACTAGATGAAATGAGTCGAACCGGCACGTCTCATGCCGCGAGTCAAGGTAAGAACGTGATTTGGCGATCGTACCAGTACCATCGTAACAGTTTAAGTTTAGCGCCTCTTATGCTTAAAAAAAGTCACGCAGTCACCAACGCACACAGTCACGTAGACGGTTGCTTCGCCTGTATGAAACCCATTTATTTATTTCACACGTGGCGTGCACACCAATTTCCCCTAGAAGGGAACCTTTTATCATTGTTTCTGGAAGCATAATGATCTCACTTGTGGGTCGATGAGGTACGTGGTATGCACGCAAAAAAGAAAACGATTCAATCGCTGCTTTTACTGGTACGATCGCCAAACCACGTTCTTACCTTGACTTGCGGCATGAGACGTGCCGGTTCGACTCATTTCATCTAGTCTCTCTAGTCTCTCAGCTACTCGACTGCATCCAGTTGACCCTGTTCGTTATTCATATCGAATCGGATTCGATCAATTTAGCGGGAACAATTGAACAAACAACTAATTGAGAATTTTTGTAGACTAATCAGTCGGTGTATTAGCTTGCGTGAGCTTGCATCGAATCGTCCGTTCTGGTGGATGTGACGTAACCTTTTGACACTTTTTGGCGGAAATTGTACGCCGTTCGCAAAGCTGAAGTCAACATTTCGCAGAGACCGTACATTTTAGAAAGCTCGACTTACGAAGCTGAATGAACGAAAGCCCGTGGTCGGAATTTCTTATAAGTTCGATGTTGAGAGGTAAAGTTGGATGTTGACTGTTAAAGTTGGATGTTGATTGCTAAAAAGTTGAATGTTGATTGCTAAAGTTGCATGTTGAGTACTAAAGTTAGATGTTGAGTGCCCTAAAGTTGGATGTTGAGGCCTAAAGTTGGATGTTGAAGGCTAACGTTGGATGTTGAGTGCTAAAGTAGGATGTTGAGAGCTATAAAGTTGGATGTTGAATGATATAAAGTTGGATGTTGAGAGCTAAAGTTAGATGTCGAGTGCTAAAGTTGATTTTTGGCGGGGATGGAACACCATATTATATAGACCATGGAATCCGATTGTTTATACCCAAAAGTTCCCACCGCCCCCACCGACGATGAGGGGCAGTCGTTTCGGCTTCAAAAGATTTGCGACATTCAGACCGCCCTAAAGAGCAAAAAACGGAAAAAGAGGATGCGAGCCCCACTCTCTAAATGTAAGATACCAATTGGGTGCCACTCTCTAATTGGAAGACAGCGGCACGTCGAAATAACAATAATGTGTTCACTCGGGCATATTTTAGGTAACCTCGAAAAAAAGACCCCCGTAGAAGCCCCCAAACCCTGAAAAAAGGGTTCAGGGAGGAAGTGGTATTTGATTGACTCCTCTATTACTACTTTCATTTATTTAAAAAAATGTAGACATGTTTTTTTTCAGCCTTTGATCTTTAGCAAATTTGAATAAGCTGTTCTTATATTATACAGAACAATCAAAACAGTATCATTTATTTGAACTCATTCTCTATCTCACTAGGGCTCACCAGCAATTATTGCTGGTGAGCCCTAGTGAGACAGCACACTATTCACACTCTTGTTACCTTCAACTGATGCATGGGCTCACTTCTGTCAATGCCATTTCAAGGTAATAGCAAGTATGAAAATTGTGTCAATGAATAAATGCCAAATTTTATCAATTGATATCTCGCCCGGAAGTCTTTGAGCATTTGACCTACCAGTAATGATGCAAACGGCCTATTTGGCATGAACTATGGTTGGGCAATTTGCTTTAGCAATTGTTATAACTCATCCAGCGAGTGCCTACTCTGTATACCCTTTACAACCCTACCCTCAAAAGTTGAAGTAGTATTCCAAACCTTTTAACTGTTCAATTCAATTCCCACTGTTTTATACCCCTTCGCCAGCACTCACTTTCACACTGAAATTCCTAGTTATTTATTATTCATGTACACGTCTATTTAAGAAACACTGTTAAAAATTTAAAAAAAGTATTTGAAACATTATCAATCTTCATCACTATCACTAAACTCATTTCCTAATATCACTTTGTAGAGGTCTTCATCTTCATTGCCTTGTTCTTCTTGGCCTTCCTCTTGTTCTTCTTGGCCTTCCTCTTGTTCCTCTTGATCATCCTTTCCTTCTTCATCTTCTTAGTCTTCCAACTCCTCTTCCTCCTCATCAATCATGTTATCTAACACCTCCAAGTATGGTTTGGCCAGGCTATTAAAAGATGGCATTGGATTTACTTTAGTAATACACAGCAAAACATTGTGGAAAAAAATCGTGAATGAGGGGCGCATTTTATGAAGCTTCCTGGCTACTCATGTCAACTTACACTAGGGACTGTTAGGCTTCTGTTCTGGGCCTATTAAAGTACAAACCTTTTCAATTAAACTAAAATCATTTTTAAAAGAGCTGTGAAATCAAATTAAAAATACACCTGTTTTCTATTTCAAAGCAAGAAAACCAGTTTTGGGTTGATATGATTCAAATGTGTTTGATCTCCATAAACTCACTTTCTTGCTAATAAATTTCATGGAATTTTAAGCAAACCACTAGTTGTGATTGAAGTTGCCCATCTCACTCTATGGAGCAGTTTTAAATCTGGTTTCCAAATTTAATTTACATTTGGTTTAGCATGAAATATGTTTTCATTCAGGATAGCTGGTTCATGATGTTTAACCAATAGAAGTGCTTCACTGTGTCCATTTGTCAGAAAAGTGGAGTCTCATCAAAATGTGTGGGGCAGAGAGAGAGAGAACTACGGTTCTGGGACACAATTAAAAAAATTTAAAAAAAATTTAAAAAAAAAAATTTAAAAAAAATTTAATAAAAAAAATAAAAAAAATGATTTTTAATTGCTATTTAAAAATAAAAAAAAAATATTGTAAAGATGGAAAAACAAGAGTTAAATAGATTAAGTGCTGAGCAATTAAAAAAATTAGTTTACTGGTATAATCCGCCAAGAAAGTCATATTATAATACTAAAGCGAAACGCATTGAATTTTTGATTGATATTCCTGAAATATTTAATAACGTTCAAGAAATTATCGATAATATTCGAGAAATTATTGAATCATTAAATACCAATAAACATAGAACCGATCAGAATACTCCTCTACCAATTCCACCTCCACCCCCGCCTCAAGAAAATTTATCAACCTCGCCGCCAGACTTACCTAATGGATTTAATCCTGAAACACCTCCACCGGGCTCTCCAAATCGATTTAGTCTAGGAACTCCTCCTGGTTCTCCACCTCCCCCACTAAAAATTAAACGAATACCCCCTCCGCGCCCTCCACCTCCTAAACTTAAACGAACACTTCCTCCCCACCCTCCACCGCCTAAACTTTACAAAAAAAAAGCCATCATACCCGTACCAAGAAAAAATATTGTATCTATTTTTATGAATGAAGCAAAGAGTTTAATGAAAAAAATTAAGGAAACAAAAACAAAAGACAAAACTTTTAATTGGATAAAAAAACAAATATCGAAAGTGGTTGATAAAGTTAAATCTACAGGAGACGGTCTTAAAAATCTTATAAATAATAACACACAACCTGAAAGCCACATTCCACCGCCAAGAAAAAAGAAAAACTATAAACCACAATTTTTGGTTAATACTACAGAAAATGTTAGAGATTATGAGGAGGGGGGCAGGTTTAAAACAAAAAGAAATGTAAAAATATCCGAAGATGAACAAGAAAATGAGGAAGAGTTCACAATTAATGAACAAAAAAAAGCATTAAAAGGATATTTGAAAACTTCCAGGATATATGGAAAGAAAGGATATGAACCTGAAGAATTTATGAAAAAAATAAAACAAAAAGTTATAGATAGAATTAATGAGGAAAAGAAACCAATAAAAGGTAAATTTATATTAACATGTAAGTTTTTTAAAAAGTCTATACTTAAAAAAGAAATTAAAGAAGAAACTGAAAAATTCTTTCATTCTTCACCAAAAATAATTACTGAAGCAACTAATTTATCAGAATTATATGATGAAATGATTAAAAAAATACTTAATGATGAGATTGAAAAATTTATAAATAATAACCCTTCAGGTGTTTTTGAATTAGATTCTGTAGTAAGTTTTGATATCAACTTAGTTCCCTACGAAGCTATTTCTGGAAGTTCATATTTTCCATTACCCGCAAGATTGGAATCAAAAAAAGCTATTATTAACCCTAAGAATTTTAAAGATAAGAAATGTTCTAAGTATGTAATAACAGAAGGAGCGTTTCCTAGAAAAAATCATAGAGAGAGAGTAAATGATGAATTGAGGGAAAATTCTAAAAAGTTAAATTGGAAAGGAATAGACTTTCCTACTCCATTAAAACAAATTGATAGGTTTGAAAAACAAAATCCATATGTTATTAATGTGTTGGGATATGAAGATAATAAAATATATCCTCTAAGAATAAGCGATAAATGTGATTGTAAGAAAAAAGAAGAATGTAATAATTGTGGATGTAGGAAAAAAGAATGTATCAAACAAGATTGTAAGAAAGAAGAATGTATAAAACAAGAATGTGAGAAATGTGGCTGTAAAAATGTGATTGTAACAAAGAAGAATGTAAGATATGCGACTGTAAAATTATAACATTAATTTTAATATCTAATGGTGAAGAAAGCCATTACTGTTTGGTAACTGATATTAGTAGGCTTTTATCCTCTGAAATTGATAAAAATAAAAACAAAAAATATTTTTGCCTTAGATGTTTCAACTCATTCTATAAAAAAGAATATTTAGATGAACATAAAATATACTGCGATTCAAATGGAGAAGTTATAATCAATATGGTAAAGAATAAAGATGGAAGTCCAAAATTTATTCAATTCAAAAATTATAAAAATAAAATGAGGGCGCCATTTGTTATTTATGTAGACTTTGAGAGTCATTTAATACCGATATATACATGTTCTCCAAATGAAATTAAAAGTTTTACTAAAAAATATCAAATGCATAAAGCATCCGGATTCTGTTATTATATAAAGTGTTTTGATGATGGTATATTACCATATGATTTTAATCAAATTGTGCAATATACAGCAAAATCAGATGATGAAGATGTTGCGCAGATATTTGAAGAATATTTAGAAAGAGATTTTAGAAAAATTTATAAAATAATAGAAGAAAGAAAAGAAAAATTTAGATTCTATAATAAGAATATCATGCCAGAAACAATTAAAAAAGAATATGAAAATGCAACTCATTGTCATATATGCGATGAAAAATTTACAGAAACTAATAATAGAGATTATAAAAAAGTAATAGATCATTGTCATCTTACAGGAAAATATAGAGGGGCCGCTCATAATAAGTGTAATCTAGGATATGTGATTCCTAATTTCATTCCAGTAATAGCACATAATATGTCTGGATATGATTCTCATTTATTTATTAAGAATCTTGCTAAAATAAAAGGTGAAATAAACTGCATAGCTAATACTAATGAAAAGTATATTAGTTTCTCAAAGAAAATTTTAATTGGTCATGATGATGAGGGTAAACCCATTAATAGAATGATAAGATTCATTGATTCTTATAAATTTATGTTGAGCGGGCTTAGCGGTTTAGTTGATAATCTCACCAAATGTGGAAAGTGTAAGACATGCAAACCGCCAGATTGTATGAAAAGATACATTGAAGATGGAAAAGATATTGAGCATAAAAGTATTGGTAGATGTGAAAAATGTGAGAATTGCATGTTAGCTGAAAAAAGATGCCTTTCTCCAAAAGATGATAAACTAACCGAAACAAAAAAGGAATTTGACGATAAAACATATTTAGTGATGAGAAAAGGAGTGTTTAATTATGACGATTTTACTGACATTAATAAACTAAATGAAACAAAACTACCTCCAAAGAAGGCATTTCATTCAAAATTAAATGATGAAGATATAAGTGATGATGATTACCAACACGCTGAAAAAATATTTGAGGCTTTTGATATGAAATCAATGCGGGAATATCATGATTTATATCTCAAGACGGATGTTTTACTTTTAGCAGATGTATTTGAGAACTTTAGAGATGTTTGTAAAAATAATTATGGTTTAGATCCAGCACACTATTTTACATCGCCAGGGCTATCTTGGGATGCAATGTTAAAATTAACCAAAGTTAAATTGGAGCTGTTTACTGATGTTAATATGTTACTTATGATTGAAAGAGGTATTAGAGGCGGTGTAGCTCAAATATCAAAAAGATATGCTAAAGCTAATAATAAATATATGGCAGACTTTGAAGAAAATCTAAAGAAAAGTTATATTGCATATCTTGATGCAAATAATTTATATGGAGGAGGAATGAGCGGAAATTTACCTACTCATGGATTTAAATGGATGACTAAAGAGGAGCTTAAAAATTGGAGAGATATACCCTGCATAGTTATGGTCGATTTGAAATATCCAAAACATCTTCATGATTTACATAAAGATTATCCTTTAGCTCCAGATAAACTTACTGTTAATAAAGTTAATAAATTAATGCCAAACCTATTTGATAAAAAGAGGTATGTTGTCTATCATGAGACTTTAAAATTTTATGAAAGTATGGGATTAGAAATAACAAAAATTCATAAAGGCATTAAATTCAATGAGTCTGCATGGTTAAAGCCATACATTGATTTGAATACTAAACTAAGATCTCAAGCAAAGAATGATTTTGAAAAAGATTTCTTCAAGTTAATGAATAATTCTGTATTTGGTAAAACAATGGAAAATATGAGAAAAAGGATAGATGTTAGATTAGTTAATAATAAAAAAGCAGCTAAAAAATTAATAAAAAAACCAAACTTTGATTATTTTACTATATTTTCTGAAGATCTAGTTGCTGTAAATATGAAGAAAATAAAAATAAATTTTAATAAACCAATTTATGTGGGGTTTTGCATTCTAGATCGAAGTAAACAAATAATGTATGATTTTCATTATAATTATATTAAAAAGAAATATGGAGATAAGGCTAAATTACTTATGACTGATACTGACAGTCTTGTATATGAAATAGAAACTCCAGATTTCTACAAAGATATAAGTTCAGATGTTAGAGAAAAGTTTGACACCAGTAATTACCCTAAAGACCACCCATCTAGAATCGAGACTGGTGTAAACAAAAAAGTAATTGGAATGTTCAAAGATGAGTTTGGTGGAATGATACCTACAGAGTTTGTGGGTCTAGGGGCTAAACAATATAGTTTAAAAATGGATAATGGTAAGGAGATAAAAAAGAATAAAGGAACAAAGAAATCAGTTGTTAAGAATAACATAAAACATAATGACTTTAAAGATTGTTTAGACACTGGAAAACCTCAAATGAGATTACAAAATTTAATTGGATCAGATCTACATAATATTTACACAAAAACTGTTAATAAAAAAGCATTATCTGCAGATGATGATAAAAGGGATATTTTAGAAGATGGGATAAATACTATTCCATATGGGCATTATCTTTCCAAAACAGAATTAGATGATAATATGAATATCATCTTTCTAAAACAGAATTAGGAGGCAACTCAGTATTATAAGGAATAACCTGTAATTCTTCTCTTACAAAGCCTCGTCTTGGACCATCTAGCAAATAATATAAAACAGGCTGATTAGGCGAAATCGCACTTCTAGAAATATAATAAACTTTGATACTCCAAATAGGATCAGTAGCCCGTCTTTTTTCACCACCTTCAAGTTCGCCTGGAGATAATAGATATCTAACTTTAACAACCGGAGGTAATCTAACCTCATCAAGGCCAACAACTCGTTGATAATTTTTAGTATTAATATCTAACTCTTTCATTTTTATAGCTTTATCGGGCTCTTTACCGGTTATTCTTGTTGGCGTATTATTCAAAGTTTTCAAAATATGTGGTAATCGTTTCACCCATACTCTTGATCTTTCATCACTAATCATTTCTTGTGCATATTGATGGGTAAATAATCTTTCACCTAATATTCTGTTTGCGTTTTCTACAAATGATTGAGCTCTATGATTTCCAGCTTCACTTCTTTGAATGTTTACATTATGATAATTCATAAGTTTTGTAACCTCACCCATAAATTCTTTTCCTGGATCAACCATTAATATTTTAGGATATTTTAACTTCCTGGAATATATTTTTTCAAAAGCATTTGAAATTTCTCGGCTTTCTTTTGAGGTTAATGGTTCAGCATCTTTATATCTAGAGGCAACATCAACCACAACTAATACATAACGATATGTTTTTCTTCCAACTCTATCATGCGGTAAAAATAATAAATCTGCTTGGTGAATCTGATTTGGTTTATCCACGGTCCAATGAGGTCTAGGTATATATTTTGGTGCTGGTAGATATATTTGCCATATTGCCTGTTTTTCAAGCCATCTTTTAGCCTCATCTTCACTTACTTTCACTTTTTCAGATAATTTATTAATCGCAGAATATCCTTTCCAATATCCATCAGTTGAATAATATATTTTTGATAACCTTCGGGACATTTTTTCGTTACTCATTTAAAGATTACTCACCCACTCCTTAAAATAAATATGACAAACGTATCTGAAAAAATTAACCCAAACAGGATTCCAAGAGAGCCGCTCGGTTTGAAATCGGAATCAACATTGCATAGAGTTACTCTAAACCCATCATCAGCTAATCCGGGAGAAACACTATATATTAATATTCCCAAACTTTCAGAAAATTTAGTGATTGTGCCGGGAAGTGTATATCTAGTATTTAACTTGACTGTTGAGGGGCATGAAGATAACACCCTAGTGAATAATGTAGGTAGTAACCTTGTATCCAGACTCAAGGTTCTTTTTGGGGGTGAAACACTACAGGATACTCAAAGATACGATCTATTTCAAACCTACCATGACTTATTCTTAACAGAGGAAGAACGGGAGGATAGATTAAAACAAGGTATTTCTTCTGAAAACATGAGGAAGCTGCGGACAAATGCAGGTGATAAGGTAGACACAGATGCAAAGGAAGTAGCACTTGCAGTAGTACACAACACCAAGTACCATATCCCACTAAACCATCCTATTCTCAACGATCATGGAGTTTTCTACCCAAAGGCATTAGATCATCAAATAATCTTTGAGATTACACTAGCTCCAGTTAACGATATTGTTGTTTATTCTGACAAGACAAAGACTCCAACTTACAAAATAACAAACCTAGAGTTGGAATATTCTTGTATATCAAGCGAATACTTAGCTCGTGAGGCACAAGCGGCTTATCAGGTTGGAAAGGGGTTCTTTTATGAGAATGTAACTCTACACAAAACTTTCACCATATCCAGGCCTACAGACAGCGTTATAAACCAGCATATTAATCTACCTAGAAGGTCAATTACTGGGATATTATGTTTGTTTACATTACCATATGGTGAAGGAGCGCGAGACTCTGAGAATTTTTTCAATCCAGGTATCGCCTCAATCAATATCGATGTTAATGGTGTACCAAATCGTTTCTACTCTAAGGGAATGGCGCCTTCAGACCTATGGGAGTCGATAAAGAAACGTTTCAGCGGTTCTTCCCTTTGGTCTGTAAAGGAAAAGGATTTTTATAGTAAAAAGTTTGCTCTTTGGTTAGATTTGAGAACTCACCCGGATAATGATATTCATGGAGGGGGTCTAGCCTTAAATAACGCCCAAGATGGTGTAAAAATTGAAATGAAGAGAAAAGTTAGTGGGTCTGGTATTATGACTTGTTACATGTTTGTGGTAGCCGATGCATTAATGGAGGTTATGAATTCAAACTTAAGATCAATCATGTACTAGTTAAAAGAAAAGATGGAAGAATTAAGAGATAAAATTCCTTTTCATTGCATTATAACCGGCCCAACAAATTGTGGAAAGACAAAGTACATAATTGATCAACTCCGAGGGTCATTTAGAAAAGTGTTTGAATTCATTGTTCTAATATGCCCAACTTATTCTAAAAATAAAACATATCATAATTTTGCTATTGGAGATAAGAGATTCTATGTATTATCACCCGATTCTAGTAACGTTGATGAGATTAATGAATTGTTAACTGATTGCCAAACTTTATTCTCTGGAACAAATACATTAATAATTTTAGATGATTGTGCTGTTTCTAATGATTTGAAAAAACGATCAAACAAGTTTATTGATTTAGCATTCTCTGGAAGACATCATGGATTATCAATGTGGGTTCTAACTCAACAGTTAACATCGATAGCAAAACCATTCCGTGAAAATGTGGCCTGCGTTGTTACTTTCCATAACCCATCGCAAAAAGGTATGAAGATGTTTTTCGAAGATTATGGAGGTGATTTAGACCCTGAGTAGTGAGAATAAGCGGGGTCTGGGACATGTAGAAATTTTTGAATTATGTAAATTTTTTATCCGCAAAGTATCCGCAAAGTATCCGCAAAGTATACGCAAAGTATTCGCAGGGGAGGAAGCCCGAAAATACAAAAAAAGATTTATCAGAAAATTAAACAGAGATTTTATCAGGTCGTTACAAAGCCGATACCAAGTCGATACCAAGTCGATACCAAGCCAATGCCAAGCCGATGCCAAGCCGATACCAAGCCGATACCAAGCCGATACCAAGCCGATACCAAGCTGACACAAAGCCGATACCAAGCCGATACCAAGCCGATGCCAAGCCGATGCCAAGCCGATACCAAGCCGATGCCAAGCCGATGCCAAGCCCCACCAAACCTTATACTGCACCCTCCCTTTTCCAACATCCAGAATAAGTTTTGCAAAGTTTTTACAAAGTTTGAGGAAAGTGGATGCGGAGAATTCGCCATCCCTATCCAAGCCCACCCCCACATAAGTATCCGCAAAATAAAATTTGGATTTTAATGTTAATTTAAAGAATAACTTACGAAAGTATAAATGGAAGAGTTGCAAAAGAAAAAAGTTGTAGAATTGAAAGAACTTGCCCGAGCACACATTGGTAGGGGATTTTCTAATTTGAGGAGTAAACGCGAACTAGTTGAAGCATTGAGAAATATTCCAGAAGTTATGGAAGAGATGCTTAATCTGCAGAGACAAAGACCTATTCTTGATGAGCCAATACCTAATATTGACGCCAAAATTCTAAAACCTAAAAAACCAAAACCCCCCAAAATTCCAATTAAAAATTTGGAAAGCAGAGTAGAAAAACCAATAATTAAAGATATTAACGAGTTTGCAGATTGGATACAATCTTATATACCAGAACCTTCCAAAAAGATTGTAGACAAACGAATAGAAAGTATGAAGGAAGAGTTTAACAAAATATTTAAAAGTTTAAATCAAAAAGAAAATTTGAGTGAAAAGGCTGATCAAATAAGAAAACGTTTTACACCAAAAGAAAGTCTGAAGGAAAGATTTACACGAACGTTTAAAAAACCAGTCACTGAATATGGAAAAGAATTTTTCACATTTAATGAACAACAAACAGCATTGAGGGGATATCTGAAAACTTATAGGATAGATGGAAAGATGGGGTATGGTCCAAAGAGATTTATCATTAAAATAAAACCAAAAGTTCTTAATCTAATTAACCAGAAAAAGAAACCAATCAAAATTAAGTTCATCTTTAAATGTAAATTTATAAAAGAGAATCCAGATACAGGACAGATTGATGAAACATCACCTCCCTTTCATACCAAAAAACCAGAAACGATTACTGACTCAACAGATTTCTCTAACTTATTCGATACAATGACAGATTACCAACTTGAATTGGTTGCAAAGTTTCAAAATCAAGGTTCTGGTTGGCAATTCGATCAAGTTGAATACTTTGATATAAACATTGACCCCTTCGAGCCGCTTGTTGGAAGTTCATATATTGAATTACCACAAATATTAGCAAAAAAGAAGGCTATTATAAATGTTAAGAATGAAAATGACCATGAGTGTTTTAAGTGGGCTGTAACCTCTGCAGTTTACATACAAAAAATTCATCCTGAAAGACTAAACAAACAAATGATGGAAAACTCAAAGAACTTTAACTGGTCGGGAATGGAGTTTCCTACCTCACTAAAACAAATTAACAAGTTTGAAAAACAAAACCCCTGCTACACTATTAATGTTTACGGATATGATAAAGGTGATGTATGTCCACTAAGAATAAGTAAAAAACAAAAAGGTTATCTAATCAACCTACTTCTAATATCAGAAGGTGAAAATAATCACTACTGCTGGATAAAGAATATTAGTAGATTGTTAGCCTCAAAAGTTAGTAAACATAAATCAAAGATGTACTTTTGTCCTAGATGTCTAAACGCATTCCAGTCAGAAAAATCTTTAGAAAAACATCTTGAATATTGCGCTACAAATGAAGAAGTAAAGATTGTTATGCCTATGGATAAAGATGGAAATCCTAAGTTTATTAATTTTAAGAACTTCAATAGAAAAATGCGAGTACCATTTGTTGTATATGCGGACTTTGAGTGTTACCCAGAGAAAATACACACCTGCTTGCCAGATGAAAGTGAAAGTTTTACTAATCAATACCAAAAACACAAACCATCAGGATTCAGTTATCTCATAAAATCTTTTGATGATAAAATATTTCCACCCGAGCTTGCACAATACACCGCTGAATCCCTAGATGATGATATCCCACAGATATTTGTAGATAATTTGGAGCAGGATATTAAAAAAATTTACAATAAGACAAAATACAATAAGAAGGTGAGAAATATGTCAGAAATGGATAAAAAAGAATATGAAAACGCCACCCACTGCCACATCTGTGAGAAAGAATTGGGAGAAGATAAGGTATTAGATCATTGCCATCTTACAGGAAATTATAGAGGAGCAGCCCATAATGAATGCAACATAAATTACAAGATTCCAAAGTTCTTTCCCGTAATATTTCACAACCTATCTGGATATGACGCTCATCTTTTTATCAAGAATCTTGGTACAACAAAAGGTAATATAAACTGCATACCTAATAATGAGGAAAAGTATATTTCTTTCACAAAACAGATTGTGGTTGATACATTTACAAATAAAGAAGGAAAGCGTGTTGAGGTAAAACGAGATATTAGATTCATAGATTCATTTAAATTTATGCAAACAAGTCTGGATAAATTAGTAACTAATCTGCCAAATGAATCTTTCAAAAACCTAAAGAGTTGCTATGAAGGTGATAAATTAAAGTTATTGTTGAGAAAAGGAGTTTTTCCATATGATTGGTTTGATGGCTTCGATAAACTCAACGCAACTCAACTTCCGCCTAAAGAAGCGTTCTACTCAAAACTCAGCGATGAAGATATAACAGAAGATAACTACCAGCACGCTAAAAAGGTGTGGGAAACCTTCAATATGAAAACAATGCGGGAATATCACGACCTATATCTTGAGTCGGATGTACTACTTTTGGCGGATGTATTTGAGAACTTTAGAGATGTTTGTAGTAAAAACTATGGATTGGATCCCGCTTGGTATTATACAGCGCCAGGACTGGCTTGGGACGCAACATTAAAGATAACAAAGGTTAATTTAGAGTTGCTGACCGACATTGACATGCTACTTATGATTGAAAAAGGTGTGCGGGGTGGGGTATCCATGATATCTACTAGATATGGGAAAGCTAACAACCCCTATATGAACGAATATGATCCAAAACTACCTACAAAGTATATTTCATATCTCGACGCAAACAATCTATATGGTGGGGGAATGAGTGAAAAACTACCTACACACGGTTTTAGATGGATGAGTGAAGAAGATCTTAAAAACTGGAAAAATATCTCCTGTATAATAGAGGTTGATTTGGAATACCCAACTAACCTTCATGGTTTACATAATGATTACCCCCTCGCTCCAGAGAGACTTATCATTAATAAGGTTGAGAAATTGATTCCAAATCTAAACAATAAGGTAAAGTATGTTGTTCATCATGAAACCCTTAAAGTTTATGAAAGACTAGGATTAAAAATAACAAAGATTCATAGGGGAATTACATTTGAAGAGTCGGCTTGGTTAAAACCATACATTGACTTGAATACAAACCTAAGAGCTAAAGGAAATAACGATTTTGAGAAAGATTTCTTCAAACTTATGAATAACTCCGTATTTGGTAAAACAATGGAAAACATTAGAAAAAGGGTGGATGTGCGATTAGTTACGAATGAAAAAGATTCGAAAAAATTAATATCAAAACCTAACTATCAGCATCGTACTATCTTTTGTGAAAATCTTGTGGCTATCCACATGAAGAAAACAAAGCTAGTATTCAATAAACCTGTTTACTTGGGTATGAGCATTTTAGATCTAAGTAAAACAATAATGTACAAATTTCACTATAATTATATTAAACCTAAATATGGAGAAAAAGCAAAATTGTTGTTTACAGATACGGACAGCCTTGCATATGAAATAGAAACAGAAGATTTCTATAAAGATATTAGCCCCGATGTGAGAAAAATGTTCGATACCAGCAATTTTCCTAAAGACCATCCGTCTGGTATTGAGACTGGTGTGAATAAGAAAGTTGTTAATATGTTTAAAGATGAGACCGGCGGTAGGCAGATAACTGAATTTGTAGGACTACGAGCAAAGCTTTACTCCTACAAGATGGATGAAGGTGAAGAAGAAAAGAAATGTAAGGGAGTAAAGAAGGCAATCGTGAAAAAAAGCATAAGATTTAATGATTATAAGGATTGCCTTTTCAATAAAAAGCCACAGATGAGACGGATGAATGTATTAAGAAGTCATAAGCACGACGTTTTTTCAGAAACAATTAATAAAGTTGCACTGTCTTGTGATGATGATAAGAGAGAAATTTGTAAAGATAATATACATACTTTTGCATACGGACATTATCTTTGCAAAACAGAATTAGGGGGCAACTCAGTATCATGAGGTATAACCTGTAATTCTTCTCTAACAAACCCACGTCTTGGTCCATCCGTCAAATAATATAAAACTGGTTGATTAGGTGAAACGACGCTGCGCGAGATATAATAAACTTTTATGCTCCAAATGGGATCAGTAGCTCGTCTTTTTTCGCCACCTTCAAGCTCTCCAGGAGATAATAAATATCTAACTTTTACACTAGGAGGTAATCTAACCTCATCAAGACCCACAACTCGTTGATAATTTTTAGGACTAATATCAACCTCTTTCATTTTTATAGCTTTATCAGGTTCTTTACCAGTTATTCTCGTTGGCGTATTATTCAAAGTTTTCAAAATATCAGGTAATCGTTTCACCCATACTCTGGATCGATCATCGCTTATCATTTCTTGTGCATATTGATGACTAAATAATTTTTCACTTAATGTCCTATTTGCTCTTTCTACAAATGCTTGTGCTCTATGATTTCCAGCTTCACTTCTTTGTATTTTCACATTATGGTAATTCATAAGTTTTGAAACCTCACCCATAAATTCTTTTCCAGGATCAACCATTAATGTTTTGGGATATTTTAACTTTCTGGAATATATTTTTTCAAAAGCTTTGGATATTTCATGACTTTCTTTTGAGGTTAATGCTTCAGCATCTTTGTATCTACTTGCCACATCAACCACAACTAATGCATATTTAAATGTTTTTCTTCCAACTCTATCATGCGGTAAAAATAATAAATCTGCTTGATGAATCTGATTAGGTTTTTCTACAGTCCAGTGTGGTCTTGGTATATACTTGGGAGCTGGAAGATAAATTTGCCATATTGCTTGTTTCTCTAACCATTGTTTTGCTTCATCTTCACTTACTTTCGCCTTCTCAGCTAATTTAGGAATCGCGGAATATCCTTTCCAATATCCTTCAGTTGAATAATATATTTTTGATATCTTTTCGTTACTCATTTAAAGATTAACCAAAGCATCTTATAAATTAAAATGGAGGAAGAAATAGAGCAAAGCTGGACAAAAATAAATTTTAGCGAATACCAAATTAATATGATGAAAAAAATTATAATTTCAAAAATTCACAATATGGAAGATGGCGATGAACTTTTTAATCTTATGCTTGTAATTGAAGGAGTAAGAGAAAGTTTAGTAAAATATATTGAAGAATTAGATAATAAAAAATACCAATTCAGATGCCTATGAGGTTTAAAGATTAACTAAAGTATCTTATAAATTATACAATGACGTCTGAAAAAATTAATCCAAACAGAATTCCTAGAGAGCCATTTGGTTTGAAAGCAGAATCAACAATGAATCGAATTACTCTCAATCCATCCTCAGCTAGCCCTGGAGAAACATTATATATAAATATTCCAAAACTTTCTGAGAATTTAGTGATTGTACCAGGAAGTGTATCTCTACTATTTGATTTAGATGTGGATGGGCATGCTAATAACACACTCGTGAATAATGTAGGTAGTAATCTTGTATCTAGACTTAGAGTTCTTTTTGGAGGTGAAACATTACAGGATACTCAAAGATATGATCTTTTTCAAACCTATCACGACTTATTCTTAACAGATGAAGAACGCGAAGATAGATTAAAACAAGGTATTTCTTCTGAAAACATGAGAAAGCTAAGGACAAATGCGGGTGATAAGAAAACACAAGATGTTAAGGCAGTGACTCTTGCATCAGTACATAACACCAAGTATCGTATACCACTAAACCATCCTATTCTAAACGATCATGGAGTTTTCTATCCAAAGGCACTAGATAATCATCTAATCTTTGAGATTACACTTGCTTCAGTTAATGATATTGTTGTTTATTCTGACACTACTAAGACTCCATCTTATTCAATCAAAAACCTAGAGTTAGAATATTCTTCCATTTCAAGCGAATACTTGGCTCGCGAGGCACAAGCCACATATCAGGTTGGTAAAGGATTCTTTTATGAAAATGTTACTCTCCACAAAACTTTTACCTTTTCCATAGGCGGTGATGATGTTATAAATCAGCATATTAATTTACCTAGAAGATCAATGACGGGGATATTATGTTTGTTTACATCACCATTTGCAGCAGGAGCACGTAACTCTGAGAATTTTTACAATCCAGGCATAACCTCGATTAATATAGATGTTGATGGTGTACCAAATCGTTTATACTCTAAGGGAATGATCCCATCAGATCTGTGGGAGTCAGTAAAGAAACGTTTTGGAACGACTGAAGGTAAACATTCAGTAAAGGAAAAGGATTTTTATGCTGATAAGTTTGCTCTTTGGGTTGATATGAGAACTCACCCAGATAATGGTATTCATGGAGGTGGTCTAGCATTAAACAATACACAAGATGGTGTAAAACTAGAAATTAAAAGAAAACAAAGTGGATCTGGCACTATAACCTGTCATATGTTTGTTGTAGCTGATGCAATGATGGAGATTATGAATTCACGTTTACGCTCCATTAAGTACTAAATTTAAAAAAATATTATGTTATGATACAAAAAATCATGGAAGAACTACGAGAAAAAATACCATTCCATTGTATCATAACCGGCCCAACAAATTGTGGAAAAACAAAGTACCTCATCAATCAGCTAAGAGGACCATTCCGAAAAATTTTTGATTACATTGTTTTAATATGTCCAACTTATTCTAAGAATAAAACTTATCATAATTTTGCTCGAGGAGATAAACGTTTCTTTGTATTATCACCAGATGCTAGTAACATTGATGAGATTAATGAGTTATTAACTGATTGTCAAACTTTATTCTCTGGAACAAATACATTAATAATTTTAGATGATTGTGCTGTTTCGAGTGATCTGAAGAAAAGATCTAACAAGTTTATAGATTTAGCATTCTCTGGAAGACATCACGGATTATCAGTTTGGGTTCTCACTCAGCAATTAACATCCATAGCAAAACCATTCCGTGAAAATGTAGCTTGTGTTGTTTCATTCCATAATCCATCACAGAAGGGTATGAAGATGCTTTTCGAAGATTATGGGGGTGATTTAGACTCTGAAACTAGTAAAAAGTTTGTACAACTCCTGAAAACTGAAAAATATTCTAGACTTTGCTTATCTTTACGTCACCCATTTAATTGCTATTTGGAAGTTCCAAACGGAGCGTAGCGAAGTGCGGAACTCGACCAAAGGGAGTAACCTGAAGTGATTTAAAAATAGTAAATGTATCACCATAAAAGATGACAAGCGTAGAAGATTATATTGAAGAAGAAAAGACTGTAGGAAAGACCGAAGTAAAAGATAATGATGATAATGAAATTGAAATCAAACAAGAATCGCTAGCTATTCTAGCAGCTCTTGGAACCACAAAGGAATATTTAGGGGTAGATATGAGTCTGGGAGATATAAAAAAATTATCAGACAAAGATATTGAAAAATATTTTAATCGTTATCAAGCGGTAATGGGTAAGAAAATTAATGGTGGGTTGGTAGATTCATCTCTTCAATTAGTTTCACAAGTCATTTCTTACATGGTTCCTGTAGATGATATAGAAGCTCTTTGTTCAGATTTGAAAAATGATGATTTGGTTAATCGTGAACTGACAAACATTGTAGGCCTCTTAGCATTGAAAGCAGGAAGACTGGCAGCACTTGCTAGCGGGCTGTTCCAGGTTGCTAAACACATCAAATTCAACAAAATACAAGAAGTTTCAAGGACAATTACAGATAATGCTAACAAAACTGAGCAGTCTACTAAGCAAGATGCTAGCGGTACTGATACTGTCTACTGAACATTATGTGATTGATTTAAAGATTTCTTAATGATATGAAAATAATGTCTGAAGAAGTTGTTGAGCAAATTACAAGAGATCCTCCAAAAGAAGAGGAAAAAACTGTAGGAAAAAAGGCAAAAAATCCTAAAAAAGTAGAAGCTGGTAAAAAATTAGCCGAATATAATAAAAAAGCAAAAGAAGCATTAGCCCGGGAAAACCAACGGGCCGCGGAGCAAATGAAACGAGAGGATATAAAAAATGAACCAGAAAATAATGAAGAAAATACAAAAGCGTGGCTTCCAGAATTATCTTTTACTACTGTTTTATCCATAATTGGAATAGGGTTTACAGCATTTGATATGTTTATGAGATACCGGGGAACTCGAACCGGTGAAGCAGAATATTACAAAAATAGAATACCTGATTTATCTCAAGTTCCACAATTACCACAACCAATAGATCGACCAAAAATTGGAATGATGTAATTTAATCTCACCCTAAAAGGGATCTAAAGATTTCTTACTGTTTAGTAAAAAATCATGTCAAGCGAAAATAAACTTGTGAAAACTGTTACTGATTCAGCGGTCCTTATTGGATTAGCAGCTGGAGTTGGATATGTGGCTAAAAAGGCTATGAAAGAATCATTTATGAACGATCCATCCTCAAGTATTACAAATTATGCAAAATGGGTCGCTGTATTATCGGGTAGTATGTACCTAAAAACATATTTAGAGGATCAAAAGATTTTACCAAATTAAGGATTTATCGGCTTCGCCGGTCCAGCAAAGCTGGTTTATAGACCTGAGCGAAGCGAAGAAACATGGCAACAATAGCAATGATGATTGGAGGAGCTATTTTGAATGCAACAACATTCGTTGGCGGATCATATCTTGCAAAATATCTCTCAGGTGATAAAACAGATACAGAGAAAATAAGACACGATAAAGCATTAGAAAAATATCAAAAAGATTATGCAGAATATCAGGAAAAAAGACAGAAACTAATTGATTGGCAATCTCAACAAAGTGATAATAAATATCAGGCTTCAAAAAATATTTCTAATACCGATGAAGCTTTGAAATTATATAGTCAAATGCATGAACCAAAATTTGCGGATTATTATAGACCTAGTGACAATCAAAAGATGGGTGAAATGGCATATGCGGGTGGTGGTATGTTAGCATTAGGTTATGCAGTTAGTAAATTTTTATAGGTTATCGTATGTGATTAGTTTAAAGATTTCTTACTGATGAGTAAAAAATCTAAATATGGCAACCGCTTATACTGAAGATGATGACGATCCTTTCGGGTTGGGCGAAAAAAACGAACAAGAAGATCCTGATGATTTTGATGAAAATGATCCACTAACTGGTAGAATGCCCTCACCAAAAAAAGTAAGAGAAACATCCACGACTAAGGGGGGTGCTAGACCTAAAACCAAATCAGGATATACACAATTACCAAGTGAAGAGATGGAAATTGGGGAGATCGAAAGAAACAAAGATGAAGCTTGGGATAATATTTTAAAAATGTGTCCAAGGGCCAAACCTAATTTTCTTTTCAAATTCAATGAATGGGGTAAAATTGAAGTTGCAATCCCTAAAGAAGATCCAAAAAAAGTAAAATGGTATTATTTTTCAGATTCTTATGGCGATGTGAACAAAAAATTGCCTAAAAAAATTAGAGAAGCTTTAGGTCCCACAGCTGGGGAAATTGCTGAAGTTAATGATCGTGAGAAAGAAAAGATAGAAGAATTAAAAAAGGCGGAGAATGATAGGATAGAAGAATTAAAAAATAAACCGATGAATACCCCAGAAGAACTTAATGAAATTAAAACTAGAGAGAGAAAAGTTGTTGAGTATGATAATGAGTTAGATAACATTGAGCGTGAGCAAGAAGAGGTAATTCAAAATATGTCATTACGTGATCGTGTGAAGCACATATTCAAAAAGTATGGGTTTACAGTATTTTCTGTTATGAGTGCTGTAGGTGTAGTAATTGGTGTTATAGTTTCTAATCTTTCTAAAGGGTTATCAACATTGGGGAAAGGTGTTGGTAATGGGTTGAAAGCTATTGGTAAGAAACTGGGTGAAATATTGCCTGGAATGGTTGGTGCAATAGTTAGCTTTCTATTCAAAACAGCAGGCGAGGTTATTGGATTTTTAGGTAAGAATGCTTGGCTTTTGATAATGGCTGTGGTTCTATATTTTGTGGAAAGTATAAAAAAGAAGAGAAAGTAACAAATTTAAAGATATCATACCGTTCAGTAAAATACAATATGGAAGACTACAATAGAATTTACGGCCCAGCCGGTCCCGAGCGAAGCTCGATTTATCCACAATTACCTATTAATGGCGATCCAAATAATTTCAGACTGCAAAAATCAAGTGAAGTATTACAAAATCTTGAGAGAGAAATTAAACATTATGAAGATGTAAGGAAAAAATATAATAGAGCAAGAGGAATATTTACAAAAATCAGTGTTTGTAGTGGCGTGCTTTCAGTTATTCTTTCAGCAAGCGGGCTTGGAACTTCTCTTACCGGTTTTGGGGCTATTATTGGTGTTCCCTTGGGTGTTGTCGGTGGAATTTGTGGAGGGATATCGGTTGGATTCGGTGCGGCATCAAAAAGACTTTCAAATAAAGTTAGCAAACACGAACAGACTGTTTCCATAGCAAAATCAAAATTAAACACCATTAACGACTTGGTTTCAAAGGCATTGAAAGATAATGTTATATCCGATCAAGAATTTTCTATAATTTTGGCAGAGTTGGAAAAGTTTCAAAAACTAAAACTAGAAATCCGCCAAAAATTTAGGAGAGAAACAGAAAAAAACTTAAACATGTCGCAGATAAGAAGAGAAGTTCGAGCAGATCTATTAAAAGAGTTAACCACTCCCGCTCATTAAAAATTTCATATGAGAAAACTGATGTGGGTTGTAATTGTTTTGCAGGCATTAGAAAAGAAATTAATTGATAATAATTTACATCTTATTCTAGATCTAAAGACCAGACTCATTGAAACACAAAGAATAAGATGTTATTCGAGAATTTCAAAAATAGATACCCAAAAGCTAGTCTTGATAAATTTACATTTGTGAATGATTCATATGGTGGCTATATTAGGTGGAAATATAATGAGATGACTGTCATGTCTAATGATGATCCTACTGGAAAAACATGGACTGATAATCTTTCTCCTAATTTGAAAAAATTGTTATGGAAAGATTTAGGGTTGGATGATTCTGAATTGAGTTCATTCCCAAAGAGTTTAACCATGACTAACCAAAGTTATCCTATACCAGCTATTAACTTTGACGACTTTACAAGTGACATAACAAAAATGCTAACCTCACTAGATATATATGTTTCAAATACAAAGAATTTCACAGCAAAGATGCGTGATGTTTTTACCAATCAAGTTGTGACTTTCAAGTTTGGTAAACAAAGTAGAAAATGGTTGAATGGACCTGATATGAACTATTGGCCTCAGCAACTTAACTTTGCAGTTTGGTGTGCAACATCTGGTTGTGGGATTAGTCCTTTTGAAAGTCTAAATTATCCTAAAGTAGTGAATAGCTTCATTAAGTTTCATATATATTTCACAATAAGACGGATATTATATGAATTAAGCCTTCCCCTACCCGATGAGCAACCATTTGTAATAAACAATAATCCATATAGTAAAGTAGCATATCAACGTTTGTGTAAAGAGTTTGGAATTAGTAATACAGAAGATTTTAGGTTTAAAATTGGAACAAACAATGGATTGGGAGATATATTTTATAAATACGATGAAAGTTCACCCAAAGAAAGTCAATATCCTGGTGGTGATAATAAATTTTCAGATGACCTAACTGAGAGAGAAAAAACTGTTGCTAATGGATTACAAAAATTTTTTAAAAAGGACGCAGACTATAATCACGTTAAATTAATTTCATTTATTCGTAATGATGTCTTTGGTGATTACAGATATGCATGGTTTATTCCAACAAGTGGACATGGGCTCACTAAAGCTGGACTCGGTAGATTGAATCGGTCCGCTGAAGCTTTTGTTTACTGCATATTGGGAGCGCAAGTTAACACAAGAAACTCTATTTATGGTAATGGTGGAGGAGCAATCGAGACACAACAAGAATTCTTAGCTTTATTTGAAAGTAGTGTGATTGAGAATGACATTTCTAGTTCTATCCAAAGATATCAATTATCTGTACAAGAAGCGAAATTACGCCTTGATTTAGCTATTGCTCCTGGTTTGTGGTTGATGCCAAGTAATATGATCATAAATACTGAGAGCGTGGTTGGATATAATAACAAACTTATGAAAGCGACTAATGATATGAAATTTGGGGTGAATAATTCCCTAAACACTGAAGCAAAACCGGTTGGAATAAGTCATAACTTAGGATCTTCAAAGTTAAAGTTACCTCATTCAATAGTTGAGACAAATCCGAAACCAAAAATCCCTCCAACGCAAAATGAAAAGTCAACCAAAGGTCAGGACGTGACTACGCAACATGAAGATAATATATTAACAATTATAATTGCGACTGGCGTATTTGCGTGGTATCTATTTCGGTAGTTCATGACCATTTCACGTGATTATCATTGTTTTTGGATTAGTGTTCACGTGTAGAACAATAGATTGCATACTTTTACGACATAGCAACAAGCAAAATGTAAAGTGGATTTGAAATCGAAAAGTAGATTTTATGTTTACTTCAAAAAGGTCGGTTTCTAACGTCGCTCAGGAATGTGATTACGTCAATGCAAATTTAAAGATGAATATGATGTAATCAAAACAAAATGTTGAGTATTACCATGTATGGGCCTGAAACAAGGATTTATTTAGATCCTCCGCTGAAAAATCTTCGGGAGATACAGCTCCTGGATTGTAATATACAAACCAAAAGATTGATTAATTTCAAGGATCAACAGATATTATTCAATGATATGAATCAGCCCCTCATAATAATACAACCCAGTACATATTCATTGCGTGATATTCAATCGATCTTTCTTAATGATACTGATAGGTCAAAGATAACAATCATTGAGACAGACACTGTTGACTATCTTTATTCCAATAAGAACTTCAAAATAAAACTTACGAGAGGGTTAGCGGTTGGTTTAGGAGTTCCTGAAGTCATAAATCCCGGTAAATTATACCCCATAAATATACAGATTAAGGAACCGCTGAGACTTATGTGTAGTATAGTGGATAATAAGTCTTCATATATGAATAAAACCAAATATGGTGAACTTGTGAAACTCTCACCATCAAACCTACTTGCAAACATACCCTCAAAGGATTATCCAACAATTCCAGTTCGAAAATATGATAGCGTTATAAACCATTTTGATTTAACCATCTTAGATGTTGAATGGAAAAAACTTGATATGAAGGGTTCTCAAATAACTTTAAGTTTAAGATTCAGATAAATTACTTATTTTGTTATGTAACCTAAAAGAGTGGTTATATAACATAATTATTAGTAACAGAAATATAAGATTATTCATCCGGCAAAGAATTAAAAAATTTTTGCTCCTCAATATCATAATACCAATCCACAAATCTTTCTGGTTTACACGCGTATTCCAATATTTCATAATGTAGGGGTTCGTAAAAATTTTTTTTATGGTTTATTTTTTCTTGATTTAAGTATATAATAAAATCCAGTTCTTTAACAAAAAACTTTTCATCGAAATTATTAATATTACATTGCTTTTTTAAATATGATTCCCCCCAACAATTAAAATATTCAAAACAATCATCATAATATTTATCAAAACAATAACTAAATGGTCCTTTATCCCCCTCAACATAATTTTTTAGCCATTCATTAGAACAATTTAATGCCGATTTTACAAAATTATCAACATCCATTCCATCAATATCAAAATTTATACCAGATTTAAAATTAATCCACCGGCCGCCATAAAAAATAATATCATAATCTTCTTCATAATAATTAGAATAAGTAATTTCAAATTTAATAAACTTATTATCATATTTATCAAGATAGCCATAAGGATTTTCATCTTCATCTTCAACATAATGATAATAATCAATAAACTCACGATTTTCTGATATGGTTTTTAACAAATCTTCTTTAATTGACTCTATAAAATCACAAAAATTCATTTTTTCATCATTAGAGTATATCTGTAAAGTTTTAGTTCTTACCATTTTCTATATTTTATTTTTTATCTTTAAACTAATATTAAAATCAAATTTTTTTATATTTAACAACATTCTTTACACTGTCTCTTTTGTTTATTATGTTCACATATTCCTTTTCCTTTACACTCTTTACATATATACTTTTGTAATTTGTGTTTACATATTTGAGAGCCTTTACATTCTTTACAGTATGACTTAATTTTATTGTGTTCACATATTTGTGTTCCTCCACACTCTCTACAAAAATATTTACACTTTCCATGAATACAAATATAATCATAATTATTGATAGTATCTTTTGGTATTAATTTAATAATCTCCTCATCTGAAAATTTTTTTATCTCATTAATAAAATCTTCTTTTCGCATTCTAGATCGTCCTTTAATTTTCAACTCTTTTGCAATATTTTTCAGTTGCACAAATTTCAATTCATCAAGATTCAATCTTTCTGGATTCTCCATTTATACTTTCGTAAGTTATTCTTTAAATTAACATTAAAATCCAAATTTTATTTTGCGTACACTTTTGTAAACAGGGAAAAAATCTCTGTTTAATTTTCTGATAATCTTTTTTCGTATTTCAGATTTCCTCCCCCGCGGATACTTTTCGGATACTTTACGGATAAAAAATTTACATAATACAAAATTTCCGTTTGCACTAGAAACCGGATTGATTTAGTTCTGGCATCGGCATGGTATCGGCTTGGTATCGGCTTGGTATCGGCTTGGTATCGGCTTGGTATCGGCTTGGTATCGGCTTTGTGTCGGCTTGGTATCGGCTTGGTATCGGCTTTGTGTCGGCTTGGTATCGGCTTTGTGTCGGCTTGGTATCGGCTTGGTATCGGCTTGGTATCGGCTTGGTATCGGCTTTGTGTCAGCTTGGTATCGGCTTTGTAACGACCTGATAAAATCTCTGTTTAATTTTCTGATAAATCTTTTTTTGTATTTTCGGGCTTCCTCCCCTGCGAATACTTTGCGTATACTTTGCGGATACTTTGCGGATACTTTGCGGATAAAAAATTTACATAATTCAAAAATTTCTACATGTCCCAGACCCCGCTTATTCTCACTACTCCCTGAAACTAGTAAAAAGTTTGTTCAAATACTGAAAAAAGAAAAATATTCTAGACTTTGTTTATCTTTACGTCACCCATTTAATTGCTATTTGGAGATACCTGAAGTTATAAATTTAAAGACCTGACTGTAGGTAAGAAAATTGTAAAATGGTAGAAGTTGAAGATTATATTCGCCTGGAAGGCGGGCCCGGCTCTGCCGATATTAAAGAAGAAAAGACTGAGGTAAAAGATAATTATAATAATGAAGTTGAAATAAAACAAGAATCATTGGCTATTCTAGCAGCTCTTGGAACAACAAAGGAATATTTAGGGGTTGATATGAGTCTTGGTGATATAAAAAAATTGTCGGTAAAAGACATTGAAAAATATTATAATCGATATCAGGCAGTATTAGGTAAGAAAATTAATGGCGGGTTGGTAGATTCATCCCTTAAATTAGTTTCTAAAGTTATTTCTTACATGGTTCCTGTGGATGATATAGAAGCTCTATGTATGGATTTAAAGAATGATGATTTGGTTAATCGCGAACTGACAAACATTGTAGGTCTATTAGCATTGAAAGCAGGAAGATTGACAGCACTTGCTAGCGGGCTATTCCAGGTTGCTAAACATATTAAAATAGGCAAAATACAACAAGTTACAAGTAAAAATATAGATGATTCCAACAAAACTGAGCAGGCTACTGAACACAACTGAATACAAAAATAAATAATGTTGGTAGAATATAAAAGAGATATGGAAATTGAAAATCAAAAAGCTTTAAAACTTATTGCAGATGTTAAAAGTATGATTGATCATAAAAACCAAAAATTTAAAGAAATTATAAAAGATATTGAGACGCTAAAAGAACAAATACGCAGGGATGCAAGAAAAACTTATCCAGATATTGATTTGCTTCGCGACCCTAAAGGGTCTAAAGATTATTTGCTTTGTTAAATAAAATAAAGATGTCAGAAGAAGTTGAACAAATTACAATGGATCCATCACCTGAAAATAAAGATCCTAAAAAGAAAGAGAAAGATCCTAAAAAGGTTGCGGCCGGTAAGAAACTAGCAGAACGCAATAAAAAAGCTAGAGAAGCATTGTCCCGGGAAATGAAACGTGAAAAAGAACAAGAGGAGATTAAAAATGAAGAGAGTGAATCTAAAGCATGGATTCCAGAGCTATCTTTTACCACTGTTTTATCTATTGTTGGAATAGGGTTTACAGCATTTGATATGTTTATGAGATATTATTCTCCGAAGGAAAATAATGTTTCAAAAATGTCTCAACCTGAAAATATTCCCACACAACCCCTACAACCTATTAAAATCGGAATGATATGAAATAAGTAGTTTGCTTCGCGTCCCTAAAAGGGTCTAAAGATTTCTTACTGATGAGTAAAAAATCATGTCGAATGAAAACAAACTTGTGAAAACTGTTACTGATTCAGCAGTCCTTATTGGATTAGCAGCTTTAGTTGGATATGTAGCTAAAAAGGCCATGAGAGAATCATTTATGAACGACCCATCCTCAAGTATTACAAACTATGCTAAATGGGTGGTTGTACTATCAGGTAGTATGTACCTAAAAACATATTTAGAGGATCAAAAGATTTTACCGACCTAAAGGGTAGGAACCTCAAATTAAAGATTTATAGACCTGAGCGAATCGAAGAAACATGGCAACAATAGCAATGATGTTTGGAGGAGCTATTTTGAATGCAACCGCCTTTGTTGGTGGATCATATCTTGCAAAATATCTCTCAGGTGATAAAACAGATGAAGAACGAATAAGACACGATAAGGCATTAGAAAAATATCAAAAAGATTACGCTGAATATCAAGAAAATAGACAGAAACTAATTTATTGGGAAATGAAGAAAAAGGATGATAAATATCAGGCATCAAAAAATCTTTCAAAAACGGATGAAGCTTTGAAATTATATAGTCAAATGCATGAACCAAAATTCTCTGATTATTATAGACCAAGTGAAAATCAAAAGATGGGTGAGATGGTATATGTAGGTGGTGGTATGTTGGCTTTAGGTTATATGTCCAGTAAATTATTTTAGTTAATTGTGTGACCAGTTTTCTTCGCGGCCTAAGGGGTCTAAAGATTTCTTACTGATTAGTAAAAAAATCATGGAAGAAGAAGAACCATTAATACCAAAATTTGAAAAAACTGATCTAGATGATGGTGATGGTGATAAAGAAACTATAGAAATGGATCCAATATCATCCACCACTAGGGCAATTAACCCCGATGGTGCGACAGCAGAAACTTCATTTGGAGGTAGGGATTATGAGAAGGAGGGGGCTAGACCTAAATTACCTAGTGATAAATATGATAATAGGATGGAAGCTTTGCAATACATAAAAAGTTTGTTTCCAGATTTCAACCCTTTGGATTCTCCATTTACAGCAGAATGGGATAAGGAGGGTAATTTGTTGGTTAAATTGAGTAATCAGAGAAATGCTACAGAACATATATTGATTGATAAAGATGGAGTAATAAAACTTGATAAGTTGGGTAAAATAATCATAAAATCTTTAGGTGCTGATTACGAATCCATGCTTATAAAAAATAATAATCTTTTATCGCAATTGAATGAAGCTAATGAACAAAATATTGAATTACTTAAGGCAGTACAAGGGTTGGAAGCAACCACAATAGTATATCCTATGGAAATTAGTAGATATGAAGAAAGAGAAAAAGAACTGCGCCAATTCATTGAGAGACAACAGGTAGAAAAAGCTGAAAATAAAAGTCTTTTTGATGAAACTATTAAACAGAATATAGAATTAAAAATACAGAAAGATAAACTTTTGAATGAAATTAATGTATACAAAGATGAAATAGACAAGTATAAGAAGGGACAGTCAAATTTAACAATGTTAGAACGTATTAATGAAAGATTACAAGCTGAAGTTGATAAATTTAAAGAACTAGCAAGAAAGAGTATTATTTACAACCAAGAACAAATATCAGATCTGGAGAGTAAAAATGAAGAAATAATTAAAAATCTACCATTACGAGAGCGTGTGAAGTACATCTTCAAAAAGTATGGTTTTACAGTATTTGCGGTTGTGAGTGCTGTTGGTGTTGTTATTGGTGTTATCGTTTCTAATCTTTCTAAAGGACTAACCACATTAGGTAAGGGTGTTGGTAATGGGTTTAAAGCTATTGGTAAGAAACTAGGTGAAATATTACCGGGGATGGTTGGAGCGATTGTAAGCTTTCTGTTCAAAACAGCGGGTGAGGTAATTAGCTTTTTAGGTAAGAATGCTTGGCTTTTGATAATGGCTGTGGTTCTATATTTTGTGGAACAGTTTAAAAAGCAGAGAAAGTAAGTAGATCTAAAGATATCATATCGTTCAGTAAAATACAATATGGAAGAATACAATAAAATTTATCCAAAATTACCTAATGGAGTAGATCCAAATAATTTCAGAATACAAAAGTCATGCGAAGTACTAAATAATCTTCAAAAGGAAATTAAACATTACGAGGATGTTAGGAAAAAGTATAATCGAGCGAGAGGTATATTTACAAAAATAAGTGTTTGTAGTGGAGTGATTTCAGTTATCTTATCTGCAAGTGGACTTGGGACTTCCCTTACTGGTTTTGGTGCTGCTGTTGGTATACCATTAGGGGCTGTTGGCGGATTTTGTGGGGGAATATCGGTTGGATTCGGTGCGGCTTCTAAACGACTTTCCCATAAAGTTAGTAAACATGAACAGACAGTTTCTATAGCAAAAGCAAAAGTAAACACCATTAACGACTTGGTTTCAAAGGCTCTGAAAGATAATGAAATATCAGACCAAGAATTTTCTCTAATTTTATCAGAAGTTGAAAAGTTTGAAAAACTAAAACTAGAAATCCGCCAAAAAAACATGAAAGATACAGAAAAAAAATTAAATATGAATCAAATAAGGAGAGAAGTTCGAGAGGAAATATTAAAAGAACTAACCGGTCCCGCACGTTGAAAATTTCATATGAGAGAACTGATGTGGGATGGAATTGTTATGCTGGTATTAGAAACACAATCGAAACACAACAAGAATTCTTGGCTTTATTTGAAAGTAGTGTGATCGATAATGACATTTCTAGTTCGATTCAAAGATATCAATTAGCTGTACAGGAAGCGAAATTACGGCTTGATTTAGCTATTGCTCCTGGTGTATGGTTGATGCCAAGTAATATGATAATCAATACTGAAAGCGTGACGGGTTTTAACAATAAACTCATGAAAGCGAGTAATGATATGAATTTTGGTGTGAACAATTCACTAAACACTGAAGCAAAACATGTTGGAATAAGTCATAACATGGGATCTTCAAAGTTAAAGTTACCTCATAGAACTGAAACGGAACCAAAACCATCAATTAAAACTGACTCGACGAAAAAGGAAATCCGCAGTACCAGCTCCGCTGAAAATAATATTGACTCAACGCAGCATGAAAAGAATATATTAGCATTGGCAGTTGTCTCTGGCGGATTAGCGTGGTTTCTATTTCAGTAATCACGAGGGCACATTCTCATGCAACTGGCTATTTCACGTGGGCACTAATTTGCATACAATCGCTTTTCACGTGGAGAACAATAGATTGCATACCAGAGCTCCCTAACAACCGACGAACCTGAAAGTAGATTTCGTTTTTTCCTCTAGCGCTCGAAATTGTTAGGGAAGTGTGGAATGTTGACGTCATAGGGTTATAAAAGCCAAGTACCTGCTAAATAGACTTGGAGTATATAAATTTAAAGATGAATATGATGTAATCAAACAAAATGTTAAGCGTAACAATGTATGAGTCTGAAACTAGGATTTATTTAGATCCTCCGCTGAAAAATCTTCGGGAGATACAACTCCTGGATTGTAATATACAAACCAAAAGATTGATTAATTTCAAGGATAGACAGATAATATTCAATGATAAGAATCAGGGCTTCATAATAATTCAACCCGGCACATATTCTCTTCGTAATATTCAATCAATCTTTCTTAATGATCCTGATGGGGAAAAGATAACAATAATTGAGACTGATACTGTTGACTATCTATATTCAAATAAGAGTTTCAAAATTAAACTTACGAGAGGGTTGGGTTTTGGTTTAGGAGTTCCTGAAGTAATAAATCCAGGTAAATTATACCCCATAAATATACAGATTAAGGAACCACTTAGACTTATGTGCAGCATATTGGATAACAAGTACTCGTATATGAATAAAACCAAAAATGGAGAAATTGGTAAACTATCACCATCACAACTACTTGCAAACATACCCTCAAAGGATTATCCAACAATTCCAGTTCGAAAATATGATACTCTAATAAACCACTTTGATTTAAGCATATTAGACAATCAATGGGAAAAACTTGATCTTAAGGGTTCTCCCATAACTTTTAGTTTAAGATTTAGTTAATTTTTTTTTGTTATATAACACTTACCTGAGTTATATAACTTAATGACATTCTTGTTTTTCATAACATTCTTTACAAAATGCCTTCTGTCTAGCGTGTTCACATATTTGAGATCCTCCGCATAACTTACAAAAATTTCTTTGTTTTCCATGAACACATATTCCTTTACCCCCACATTCTTTACAAAGCGCCTTCTGTTTTTTATGTATACATATTTGTGATCCTCCACACTCTTTACAAAGCGCCTTCTGTTTTTTATGTATACATATTTGTGATCCTCCACACTCTTTACAAAGCGCCTTCTGTTTTTTATGTATACATATTTGTGATCCTCCACACTCTTTACATCTTGATTTCTGCCTTTTATGAATACAATAATGATACTTAATAGTTTTAGGTTCTGAAGTTGGCGTGGTATCTTGTTTCTGAATATTTCGCATCTCATCCATAACTTCTGTAACAAGTGTTCGTTTAAGTTTAGGAGGTGGAGGGCGCGGAGGGGGTATTCGTTTAATTTTTAGTGGGGGAGGTGGAGAACCAGGAGGAGTTCCTAGACTAAATCGATTTGGAGAGCCCGGTGGAGGTGTTTCAGGATTAAATCCATTAGGTAAGTCTGGCGGCGAGGTTGATAAATTTTCTTGAGGCGGGGGTGGAGGTGGAATTGGTAGAGGAGTATTCTGATCGGTTCTATGTTTATTGGTATTTAATGATTCAATAATTTCTCGAATATTATCGATAATTTCTTGAACGTTATTAAATATTTCAGGAATATCAATCAAAAATTCAATGCGTTTCGCTTTAGTATTATAATATGACTTTCTTGGCGGATTATACCAGTAAACTAATTTTTTTAATTGCTCAGCACTTAATCTATTTAACTCTTGTTTTTCCATCTTTACAATATTTTTTTTTTATTTTTAAATAGCAATTAAAAATCATTTTTTTTATTTTTTTTATTAAATTTTTTTTAAATTTTTTTTTTTAAATTTTTTTAATTGTGTCCCAGAACCGTAGTTCTCTCTCTCTCTGGGGCAGATCGTGGATGTGTAAAAGTTGTAAACGATGTGCTCTATAACTGATTAATCAATGAAAGACTGTGGCAATACCAAAACAAGAAGGCCAATATTTTTAAAATAAAGTTGAGCATTTTTTGAATGTAGAATTTTCTTACGAGTGCTTTTAATGAGCAACAAAAGTAGGTAGGCCATAAATAAGATACATGGGAAAACAAAACAACACAAAAAGGGGAAATTGGCAAAAATGTTATTGTCTAACACTGCAATAATAGCAGCAAACCTCAATCTAAGACCTTTGTGGCATCCTTAAGTTTTTTTATAACTTAGCCCTCCTCGACTGCTCATGCAACCTCCCTTAATTCTTTTATGTTTGCTGTGCCTCAAGCCATTGCAGAAAAGAAAAAGAGTGCTCTGCATACACGACTGAATGGTTAACCGTCTTGTATTTAATGCTGTCGGTTACTTTGTAAATGACACTTAAAAAAGAAGTTTATTTTATATTTGCTAACACAAAAAAGCTCAACTTCCATCTGCCTTGTTCCATAGCATTTGGGGTTTTAGATAAGAGACACAACAAAGAATAAAAATATGTGCATCATGCAAAATGTTAATGACATAAATAAATATGCTATACAAATATGATTTTGAAAATGCATCTACTAACCACTACCTACACTAAATTTTAAGCCTTAAAAGCAGGGATGAAAAATGAAATTAAATTAGAAACTGGCATATTAATCAGGGTTCAGAGAGCTGTCTTGAAAATAAAATAGAGCCAAAACTATTTGCTTTCTCTAAGACATTAGGTTTGCAATGTTCTACTAACTAGATATTGAAGCATACTGGTAATATGTAGAAAAAAATGTGCATTTCAAGAAAATATCCATATCTACCCCATGGAAGATCAATGGAAATTCCAAGGGGGTGGGGGGTCTCAAAAGCCAAAATTTTAGACAACATAAAATAAATTAATTTAGCAAGACAAAACTCTAAAAAAGTTATTTACCAACACATGGCAGCTGTATATAGAGTAAGGGTTGGCTCACCATCCCTGGTCTCTTCTCTACTGAGACTCTCTCCTGTTTGTGAATGCTCTCCCTTATCCAATCCCTGATCTTTATCCATCAATGCTAAAAAAGAAATTCTAAGCATTATAAATCATTAAACACAAGTTCATCACATACAGTCGACTCCCGATAACTCGAGCCCTCGCTAACTCAAACCTCGAAATAACTCGAACCAAAATCAATTTCCCCTGGATTTCTGTCATACATTTACTGTAATTTTACCCTCGATAACTCAAATCTCCCGCTAACTCAAACAAATTTTTATTTCCCTTCAGGTCATTTTCTATATAATTTTATCCTCGATAACTCAAACCATGCCTGTCAATATGTGACAAGTCAAAGCAAACAGTGTACAGTAGTCAAAAACACTGAATTTATTTTGAAATAAACACCCACACAAGTCAGATCCACCCCGAATGCTCCTCAAAACACAAACTGTGCTCAAAATTGTGCCACACCATTGAGGCCCTGCCAGGGAGGTGTCCCAGGTCGCTTGTCGGAATTTTAAAATGTCTCGTGTCTGCATTTTGTCAAGGCTACACAACGCTGTCGGAAATTTAGTGACATACATTTGTCTTCGTGAGTTGTTTGTCGCTATTTCGTTTGAGCGCTGTCGCTACTTTTTGGCCCATGTCGCTTGTCGGAATTTACCCTGGCAGGGCCTCACCATTGACATGCTACAGACGTTTAGTTTGATGGCGGACTGGATACCGATTCTTTCAAATCGAACCTTAGACAACTTTCAAGGATAATCAATAGTAATAGATAGGTTGAGAAGTGTCAGGGCGCATTGAAAGTAAATCACATGAACTCTGCAGTAGTAGCCGGCCTTGTTCTCTTTGAAACCTGCAAAGTTTGCAGCACACTGTACCTGGACTTCTCCTGTTACTTCATTATGATTCAAACAGTAATTTAGAAATGTATTCATTCATTTTCACTTGGCCTCTCTTACTCTAAAATAATTATTTTGTTTAATCTGTACACTGTATGAACAGAAAAACGGTAAACACCGTTTTTTCCTTTTTTCCGGCCATTTGCTCTCAACTTCCGATAACTCAAACTCCCGATAACTCGAACCTTTTTCAATTTCCCTTCAAGATTTGAGTTATTGGGAGTAGACTGTAAATGCATTGTCCATCATATTTACCAAGCGATAAAAGACACCAATAATGTAGGCAAATCCTTATGCAGCGCTGAAATGTTTTGGTCTACTTCACCTGACGCATTCTGCCATGCTGGCGGGAATGTTTAAGGGGCTATGCCATGCGGTACGGGGATTTCACAGATTTATAGTCTAAACCATTATGAAATTAGTAGTAGGCAACTTAACCCATGAAGAACATCTTTGAACATCTAAAGGGAGACATGACCTCATCCATCCAAGCCATCCACAGCCAAAGATGCTTGTTAACAGTTTCAGTGCTCTTATAAATAATATAGCAATTGATAATAAAAATGGCCCATTCTTTTTAGGTTTTGACTACACCATAAATTTTGGCTGCTCAAAAATCGGTTAAAATCCGTGACAGAGTCCCTCTTTTACTTCAAAGCCATAAATACATGTATGTAGAAAAAAATTATCCAGATGAATTACAGATATCATATTATAGGAAGCAATGGCTATAGTTTTTAATGCCAGAATAAAATATAAGGACTTGATGAGACTTTCAGGATCACTACACACACACTGGATAATTTATTTTTTAGACTGTGTTGGGTATGTGGTATGGAACATTAAGGGAAATAGTAGGTGTAAAAGGCGGGGACCAGGACAAATTAAAATCAAAAATTAAAAAATGAAAATGAGCTTTAGGATAAAATCAAAAATTAAAAAAAATAATATAAGAGGTATAAAAAATCAAAAAATTAAAAAATGAAAAAGGGTAAAATTAAAAAATAATAGATGAGGTATAAAAAAAATAAAAATTAAAAAAATTGAAAAATATAAATATGATTTAGAGGGAAGAATAACAGTATACAATACAAATGGATCAATTGAAAGATGTTGAATTAAAAGAAATTGTGAAAGAATTGCGTATACGAGGCAGAAGTCGTATGCGGAAAT
This sequence comes from Ricordea florida, assembly GCA_949710005.1. Lineage (NCBI taxonomy): Eukaryota > Metazoa > Cnidaria > Anthozoa > Corallimorpharia > Ricordeidae > Ricordea > Ricordea florida. The sequence goes on from OX453272.1 coordinate 41,598,981, forward strand.
CTGAAAAAATACAAGCATTGCGCGAAATAGGAATTAATACAAATGAAGATTTGGAAAATTATAGGCAAAGACATAATGAAGAACAACCTATTATTAATACACCACAAACACCAGCGCCCAATATACCGCCCGGTTCTCCCCAACCAACACTAATACCAGAAATACCACCCCAAAATTCAATAAAGATAAAACCAAAACCAAGAAAAAATATTATAAAAAGGAAACTAGCGCCAACTTTTATAAAACCACAAAAGCCATCAAACAAAACTTTTAATTGGGAAAATTATTCATTTAAGGTTATGGATAAAGATGTGTTTTATAAAGAGCTTACAGATTTAGCCAATGAAAATATTATAAAACTTACTAATAATGAACCCAGAAAAAATGTAAATATATCTGATAGTGTGAAGGATGAATTGAAGGAAAAGGATAATCGATTAGTCCCAAAAGAACAGCAAAGAGCATTGAGGGGATATCTAAAAACATATAGGATAGATGGGCAAAAAGGGTATGGGCCTAAAGTATTTATTAATAAAATCAAACAAAAAGTTATTGATCTAATTAAAAAGCAAAAGAAACCGATAAAGATAAAATTTTTATTTACATGTAAGTTTATAAAAAAGAATCCTATCAGAAGAGAGACCTACGAAAATTCAGGATATTTTCATTCAACAGTAGAAACGATTACTTCATCAACTGATTTATCTGAATTATTTAATATTGTGACAAATAGGTTACTTGAAAAGGTTGAAAAGTTTCAAAATGAGGGTTCTGGATGGCAATTCGATCAAGTTGAATATTTTGATATCAACATCGATCCTTTCGAACCTTTTGTCGGAAGTTCATATATTAATTTACCGCAAAAATTAGCAATAAAAAATGCGATTATTAATGTTAGGAATGAGAATGATCATGAGTGTTTTAAGTGGGCCGTTACATCTGCTGTTTACATAAAAAAAACTCACCCAGAAAGATTAAACAAGGAAATGGTTGAAAATTCGAAGAACTTCAACTGGAAAGGAATAGAATTTCCCACTTCATTAAAACAGATTGATAGGTTTGAAAAGCAAAACCCCTACTACACGATTAATGTCTATGGATATGATAATGATGATGTATATCCACTAAGAATAAGTAAAAAACAAAAAGGTTATCTAATAAACCTACTTTTAATATCAGAAGATGAAAATAATCATTATTGCTGGATAAAGAATATGAGTAGATTGTTAGCCGCAAAAGTTAGTAAACATAAATCTAAGATGCACTTTTGCCCCAGATGTTTAAACGCATTTCAGTCAGAAAAATCGTTGGAAAAACATCTAGAATATTGCGGCGCAAATAAAGAAGTTAAGATTGAAATGCCAAAAGATGAAGATGGCAATCCAAAGTATATTAAATTTAATAATTATAATAGAAAAATGCGAGCGCCATTTGTTGTATACGCGGACTTTGAGTGTTATACAGAGAAAATACATACCTGCCAACCAAATGAAAGAGAAAGTTATACTAATCAATATCAGAAACATAAAGCATCAGGATTCAGCTATCTCATAAAGTCTTTTGATGATAAAATATTTCCGCCCAAGCTTGTAAGATATACCGCCAAATCCCCAGATGATGATATCCCGCAGATATTTATAGAAAATTTGGAGAAAGATATTAAGGAAATTTATAATAAGACAAAATATCATAAGAAGGTGGAGGATATGTCAGAAATGGATAAAAAAGAATATGAAAATGCTACTAACTGTCATATATGTGAAGAAAAATTAGGAGAAGATAAGGTATTAGATCACTGCCACCTTACAGGAAAGTATAGAGGAGCAGCCCATAATGAATGTAATTTAAATTATAAGATACCAAAATTCTTCCCGGTAATATTTCATAATCTATCTGGATATGATGCACATATTTTTATCAAGAATCTCGGCGTAACAGAAGGTAAAATAAACTGCATACCAAATAATGAGGAAAAGTATATTTCTTTCACAAAGCAGATTGTGGTTGATGAATTTATAAATAAAGAAGGTAAACAGATTGAGGTGAAGCGCGATATTAGATTCATAGATTCATTTAAATTTATGGCATCAAGTCTAGATAAATTAGTAACTAATTTACCAAAAGAATCTTTCAAAAACTTAAATATTTTCTGTAAAGGTGAAGAATTAAAGTTATTGCTTAGAAAGGGTGTATTTCCATATGATTGGTTTGATGGATTAGATAAACTAAGTACAAACCAACTTCCGCCAAAGGATGCGTTCTATTCAATACTAAACGATGAAAATATATCAGATAATGATTATAAACACGCGCAAAATGTTTGGAAAACTTTCAATATGAAAACTATGAGGGAATATCACAACTTATATCTTATGTCAGATGTATTACTTTTAGCCGATGTATTTGAGAATTTTAGAGATGTTTGTAGTAAAAACTATGGATTAGATCCTGCACATTATTATACCGCGCCCGGGCTAGCTTGGGATGCCGCATTAAAGATAACAAAAGTAAATTTAGAGTTGTTAACTGACATAGATATGCTGCTTATGATTGAGAGAGGTATTCGGGGCGGCGTATCTATGATTTCTACTAGATATGGGAAAGCAAATAACTCATACATGAAAAACTTTGATATTAACAAAATAATAAGTTATATTATATATCTCGATGCAAATAATTTATATGGCGGCGGAATGAGTAGGCCACTACCTACTCACAATTTTAGATGGATGAATGAAAAAGATCTTTCAGACTGGAAAAATATGCCCTGCATACTAGAGGTTGATTTAGAATACCCTACTCACCTGCATGATTTACATAATGATTATCCTCTAGCTCCAGAAAGGCTTGTAGTTAATAAAGTGGAAAAATTAATCCCAAACCTAAACAATAAGGTAAATTATGTTGTTCATCATGAAACATTAAAACTTTATGAAAGTTTGGGATTAAAAATAATAAAGATTCATAGAGGAATTACATTTGAAGAATCGGCTTGGTTAAAACCATACATTGATTTGAATACCAACCTCAGAGCTAAAGGAAATAACGATTTTGAGAAAGATTTCTTCAAGTTAATGAATAATTGTGTGTTTGGTAAAACTATGGAAAACATTAGAAATAGGGTTGATATTAAATTAGTTACTAATGAAAAAGACGCGAAAAAATTAATAACAAAACCTAACTATCAACATCGCACTATCTTTTGTGAAAATCTTGTGGCCATACATATGAAGAAAAAAAAGTTAGTATTCAATAAACCAGTTTATTTGGGTATGTGTATTTTAGATTTAAGTAAAACAATAATGTACGATTTTCATTATAATTACATAAAACCAAAATATGGAGAAAAAGCAAAATTGTTGTTTACAGACACAGACAGTCTTGTTTACAATATAGAAACAGAGGATTTCTATAAAGATATAAGCCCTGATGTAAAGTATAAGTTTGACACAAGCAACTTTCCTAAAAAACATAAATCTGGTATAAAAACCAACATAAATAAAAAAGTTATAAATATGTTTAAGGATGAAGCTGGCGGAAATCAGATAACTGAATTTGTGGGTCTACGAGCAAAGCTTTATTCCTACAGAATGGATGAGGGCGAAGAAGAAAAGAAATGTAAGGGAATGAAGAAAGCAATTGTAAAAAAGACCATAAACTTTGATGATTATAAGAGATGTCTATTTAATAAAGAACCTCAGATGAGACGGATGAATGTAATCAGAAGCCGTTTACATGATGTTTATACCGAAACGGTTAATAAAGTTGCATTATCCGCCGATGATGATAAGAGAATAATTTGTGAAGATGGAATACATACTTTAGCTATAGGCCATTACCGTTTCAAAACAGAATCTGGCGGAAGTTCTGTATTATAAGGTATAACTTGTAATTCTTCACGAACAAATCCTCGTCGCGGCCCATTCACTAAATAATATAAAACCGGCTGATTAGGTGAAATCACACTTCTAGAAATATCATAAACTTTTATACTCCAAATGGGATCTGTAGCCCGTCTTTTTTCACCACTCTCAAGTTCGCCCGGAGATAATAAATATCTAACTTTAACACTAGGAGGTAATCTAATCTCATCAAGCCCCACCTCTCGATGATAATTTTTGGGTTCAATATCAACCTCTTTCATTTTTATAGCCTCATCGGGCTCTTTACCGGTTATTCTTGTTTTTGTATTATTCAAAGTTTTTAGAATAGCTGGTAATCTTTTCACCCATACCCTTGATCGCCCATCACTAACCATTTCTTGTGAATATTGATGACTAAATATTCTTTCCCCCAATATTCTGTTTGCGTTTTCCACAAAGGCTTGGGCTCTATGGTTTCCGGCCTCACTTCTTTGTATTTTAACATTATGGTAATTCATGAGTTTACTAACTTCACCCATAAATTCTTTTCCGGGATCAACCATTAATGTTTTGGGGTATTTCAATCTTCTAGAATATATTTTTGTAAAAGCTTCTGATATCTCTCGACTTTCTTTTGAGGTTAATGGCTCCGCATCTTTATATCTCGAGGCGATATCAACCACAACTAACGCATATTTATATGTTTTTCTTCCAACTTTATCATGCGGTAAAAATAATAAATCTGCTTGGTGAATCTGATTTGGTTTATCTACAGTCCAATGCGGTCTAGGTATATACTTTGGAGAAGGAAGATAGATTTGCCATATTGCCTGTTTTTCAAGCCATTGTTTTGCCACATTTTCACTTACTTTCGCCTTCTCAGCTAATTTAGTAATCGCGGAATATCCTTTCCAATACCCCTCAACCGAATAATATATTTTTTGCATCATTTAAAAATTAACAAAGTATCTTATAAATTAAAATGGTGGAGGAAACAAAATTTAGCGAATATCAAATTAATCTTATGAAAAAAATTATTAGAAAAAAAATTCTATATATGGAAGATGGTGATAAAATTTTTAATATTATGATTTTAATTCCCGATGCGAGAGAAGGTTTATTAAAACATATCGAAAAATTAAAGAATAATAGTGTGAAGGGGTTTAAAGGTTAGACAAAGTATCTTATAAATTACAATGACGTCTGAAAAAATTAATCCAAACAGAATTCCAAGAGAACCCTTTGGTTTGAAGGCAGAATCAACATTAAATAGAATTACTCTAAATCCATCATCGGCCAGCCCCGGCGAAACATTATATATAAATATTCCAAAACTTTCTGAGAATTTAGTGATTGTACCTGGAAGCGTATCTCTTCTATTTGATTTAGATGTTGAGGGTCATGTAAATAATAGATTTGTTAATAATTTAGGAGCTAATCTTGTTTACAGATTAAAAGTTCTTTTTGGAGGTGAAACATTACAAGATACTCAAAGATATGATCTATTTCAAACATATCATGATTTATTTTTAACTAAAGAAGAGCGTGAAGATAGATTAAAACAAGGTATTTCTGAAGAAAATATTAGAAAACTTAGAACAAATGCGGGTGATAAGGATGATTCTGATGTAAAAGAAGTAGCCCTTGCAGTAGTACATAATACAAAGTATAGAATACCAATAAATCATCCTATTTTAAAAGATCATGGGGTTTTTTATCCAAAAGCATTAGAAAATCATTTAATATTTGAGATTACATTAGCCCCCGTTTCTGATATTGTTGTTTATTCTGATACAACTAAAACACCATCATATTCGCTCAAAAATTTAGAGTTAGAATATTCATCAATTTCAAGTGAATATTTAGCTAAAGAAGCTAAATCAACTTATCAAATTGGCAAAGGATTCTTTTATGAAAATGTTACTTTACACAAAACTTTTACATTTTTAACTGGAGCCGATGAAGTTATTAATCAACATGTTAATTTACCTAGAAGATCAATGAGCGGAATATTATTTTTGTTTATTGCCCCATATGCCGGTGGTGCAAGAGATTCAGAAAATTTTTTCTATCCTGGAATAACTTCTGTTAATATTGATGTTGATGGTGTACCAAATAGAATATACTCTAAAGGTATGATTATATCAGATCTTTGGGAATCTGTTAAAAAACGATTCCCAAAAATAGTAAAGTATAATGTAAAAGAAGGGGATTTTTATACAAATAAGTTTGCTCTTTGGCTTGATACTAGAACTCACCCAGATAATAATATTCATGGTGGGGGACTAGCTCTAAATAATACACATGATGGAGTAAAAATAGAAATTAAAAGGAAAAAAAGTGGCTCATCAAGCTCAGTAGTAATAACTTGTCATATGTTTGTTGTGGCTGATGCAATGATGGAAATAATGAATTCAAGTTTGAGATCAATTAAGTACTAAAAACATAATGTTATGATACAAAAATATGGAAGATTTACGAGATAAAATACCATTCCATTGTATCATAACTGGGCCAACAAATTGTGGGAAAACAAAGTACCTAATTGAACAGCTCCGCGGTCCTTTCCGAAAAGTTTTTGAATATATTGTTTTAATTTGTCCAACTTATTCTAAAAATAAAACATATCATAATTTTGCTCGTGGGGACAAGAGATTTTTTGTGTTATCACCAGATGCAAGTAATGTGGATGAGATTAATGAATTGTTAAATTATTGCCAAATTTTATTCTCAGGGTGCAATACATTAATAATTTTAGATGATTGCGCTGTATCCACCGATCTGAAGAAAAGATCTAATAAATTTATAGATTTAGCATTTTCTGGAAGGCATCATGGATTATCAATGTGGGTTTTAACCCAGCAATTGACATCTATAGCAAAACCATTCAGGGAAAATGTGGCTTGCGTTGTTACTTTCCATAATCCATCGCAGAAAGGTATGAAAATGTTTTTTGAAGATTATGGGGGAGATATGGATTATGAATTGGGTAAAAAGTTTGTGCAACTCCTGAAAACAAAAAAATATTCTAGGTTATGTTTGAGTTTGCGTTATCCATTTAATTGCTATTTAGAGATTCCCGAGGTGATTTAAAAAAGATGACAAACGTTGAAGATTATATTGAAGAAAAGACAGACCAACCATCGGAAAAAGATGATGAACTTGAAATAAAACAAGAATCACTTGCCATTCTCGCAGCCTTAGGAACAACAAAGGAATATTTGGGGGTTGAAATGAGTTTGGGTGATATAAAAAAATTATCGGAACGCGATGTAGAAAAATATTTTAACCGGTATCAGGCGGTAATGGGTAAGAAAATTAACGGCGGATTGGTAGATTCATCACTTCAATTAATTTCTAAAATTATTTCATATTTAGTTCCGGTTGATGATATAGAATCTCTTTGTTCTGATTTAAAGAATGATGATTTGGTTAATCGTGAATTAACAAACATTGTTGGACTCTTAGCATTAAAAGCAGGAAGGCTGGCGGCGCTTGCTAGCGGGCTATTTCAGGTTGCTAAACACATTAAATTCAACAAAAATCAACAATTTACAAATACAACTGAACAGACTACCGAGCAGGCTGATAGCGGGTATGATACTGTTCACTAATCCGTTTAAAGGTTTCTTAATTATATGTAAAATATGTCTGAACAAAATGAACAAGTTGAGCAAATTACGGCCGATCCCGCGCCTGAAAATAAAGATACTAAAAAGAGGGAGAAAGATCCTAAAAAAGTAGCGGCTGGAAAAAAATTAGCTGAGTATAATAAAAAAGCAAAAGAAGCATTAGCTAGGGAGATGAAACGCGAAGAGACCCTGCGGGCTACAGAGCAAAATGATGACCGCGAATCGAAATCATGGATACCAGAGTTATCTTTTACTACTGTTTTATCTGTTGTTGGATTGGGGTTTACAGCATTTGATCTTTTTATGAGATATAAGGAAAAAGCTAGGGTTGAATATTCTAATAGGATAGTTGATTTATCACAAGTTCCGCAAATACCCCAACCCTCAAAAATTCCATTGCATTTAACCCCAAAATCTTTAGGAATGGAATAATTACTAAAGTCATCTAAAGGTTTCTTAATGATGTAGTAAAAAATGTCAAGCGAAAATAAACTTGTGAAAACTGTAACTGATTCGGCGACACTTATTGGATTGGGAGCTGGAGTTGGCTATTTAGCTAAAAAGGTAATGAAAGAATCATTTTTGAGTGATCCATCCTCAAGTATTACAAATTATGCAAAATGGGTGGCTGTATTATCCGGAAGTATGTATCTTAAAACATATTTAGAGGATCAAAAGATTTTACCAAAATAATTAAATATGGCATCAATAGCGATGATGATTGGTGGGGCTATATTGAATGCAACAGCATTTGTTGGTGGAAATTATCTTGCAAAATATTTTGCAGGACATAATGTGGATACAGAAAAAATACGACACGATAAAGCATTAGAAAAATATCAAAAAGATTACGCTGAATATCAGGAAAAAAGACAAAAAATGCTTGATTGGGAAATGAAGAAAAAAGATGAAAAATATCAAGCATCAAAAAATATTTCGACTACAAACCAAGCGTTTGAATTGTATGGGCAAATGCAAGAGCCAAAATTCTCTGATTATTACAAACCAAGCGATGAACAAAAAACAGGAGAAATGGTATATGTTGGAGCTGGAATGTTGGGTTTAGGTTACGCAGTCAGTAAATTATTTTAAAAAATATTGTTATGTAACCAGTAATTAGGTTATATAACATAAAAGATTAATAATTATATATTTATTATAATGATATAAGGCTTCCAGCGTCACTATCAGAGTCTAAATATAAATTTTCCATAAGTTCAGATGCTGATGCTGCGTTAGAAATAATTACTTCTGGGTTATATCTACGGCGAGATAATCTTTTCATTTTAAAATCTTGTTTTACAGCGGCATCATAAATTTTTACCTGAAGCGAAATAAAATTACCAATAAATATTGATTCAATTTTAACATTAGATTCTGCAACGCAGCCATTATGCATTAAATCTTCTACTTTTATTTCTTCATCAGTATCCATATCATAAAATTTAGTTAAAAATCCTCCTTGTCTTTTAGATTCAATTAATTTTGCATATAATGTTGGACCTCTATCAGGTACTTTTTGCATATAAGTTTTATTTTTTTCATCTGTGATTTTTACCATTTTCCAATAAAGAGGATTTAAACCCCCCTTACTTTTAGTAAGATCAGATCTTTCCAACTCGTATTTCTCAATTTTATCTCTATTTTCTAATAAATGATCAATACAACAATCTACTATTTTATTAAAAGTATCAATCCATTTTTCTTCTTCTGGTGTGGGTTTAATTCCACTCCATAAACATAAAGGGAAAACATATCCAGTAGTTTTATTTGTTTCTGGGCTTTTATTTACTGAAACCCCAAATGAATATAAACGACTAGTTGGAATAACAAGCTCTCCTTCTGTTCCATCATCATTTTTTGTAAAAATTCTAATTCGTTTAAATTCAACCCTTGGTTTACTTCCAGGAATTTCACCAACAATTGGTTTAGAAAAAATAATACTTTCTTTTGGATTATAATTATAAATATCTATTAATTGTGTAGTTTCATTCATCATTTTATTTTTATATATATATTTTTTTTATATTTAAATCAAATTTTATTTTTAAACTCTAAGTGATCTAAAGATTTCTTACTGATGAGTAAAAAAAATCATGGAAGAGGATATACCATTAGAAGATTTGCCAAAAGGAACTGATGATGGCGAGAACAATGATGAAACAGTTTATTTATCTCCAAACACATCTACATCTATTGATCAAGGATATCTTGGTTACTCTGAATATATGGAAGAAAGAAAACGACTTCAATGGGAAATAAAAGATGAAGAGAAAAAAACACCAAATATTGAAAAAAGAGATGAGAAATATGACAGAAGGCGAGAAGCGGGTCAGGAACTCAAACGCTATTTACCAACTTTCAATCCTAATGATGCGACATTTAATGTAACATATGGAGAAGATGGTAGTATATTAGCAGAATTTAGTAATAGAAAGGGTTCTGCACCACATGTTATACTTACTAAAGATAAAGTTCTTATGCTTGAAGATTTACCAAAAACAATGAGAAAAGCTCTAGGTGCCGATTATGAAACAATGTTAGATAAATATAATGATGCCATATCACAATTTAATGAAGAAAAAGCAAAACATAATGAATTACTTTCTGCAGTACAAGGAATAGATTCACTTTTAGCGACAAGAACGGAGGAGATTAATGGATATGCCGAAAGAGAAAAAGAACTTAAGAAATTCATTGAGAAACAACAGTTGGAAAAAGCAGAAAATAAAAGTCTTTTTGATCAAACCGCTGAACAGAATATAGAATTAAAAATACAAGCAGAGAGACTTTTTGAAGAACTAAAATTATGCAAAGAGGAAATAGACAAAAATAAGAAGGGAAAATCAAATTTAACAAAGTTAGAACAAAGCAAAGAAAGATTAAAAGCTGAGAATGATAAATTAAAAGAACAACTTAGAAATAAAACAATTTCAATTGAAGAACAATTATCAGTTATAGATGGGCGAAAAGATGAAATACTTAAAAATTTACCATTGCGAGAGCGGATAAAGTATATATTCAAAAAGTATGGTTTTACAGTTTTTGCTGTTCTAAGTGCAGTAGGTGTCATTATTGGGGTTATAGTTTCTAATCTTTCTAAAGGTTTATCAACATTAGGCCGAGGAGTTGGTAATGGTTTGAAAACTCTTGGTAAAAAATTAGGCGAAATATTACCAGGAATGGTTGGTGCTATCGTGAGCTTTTTATTCAAAACAGCTGGAGAAGTAATTGGGTTTTTAGGAAAGAATGCTTGGCTTTTGATAATGGCTGTAGTTCTATATTTTGTAGAAAACATAAAGAAAAGAAAGTAACAGATCTAAAGATATCACACTGATCAGTAAAATACAATATGGATGACTACAATAAAATTTATCCTCAATTACCTAATAATCCAGATCCTATTAATTTCAGACTGCAAAAATCAAGCGAAGCATTACAAAATCTTGAGAAAGAAATTAAACATTACGAAAAAGTAAGAAAAAAATATAATAGGGCGAGAACCATATGTACAAAAATTAGTGTTTCTGGTGGCTTTATTTCAGTTATTCTATCAGCGAGTGGTTTGAGTACATCTCTCACGGGGTTTGGCGCTATTGTTGGTGCGCCTTTGGGAGTTGTGGGCGGAGTTTTTGGCGGGTTGTCGGTTGGATTTGGAATTGCATCAAAAAAACTTTCAAATAAAGTTAGTAAACACGAACAAACAGCCGCAATTGCAAAATCAAAATTAAACACCATTAATGATTTAGTTTCAAAAGCTTTGAAAGATAATGTTATATCCGATCAAGAATTTTCTATAATTTTAGCGGAATTGGAAAAGTTTCAAAAACTAAAACTTGAAATACGACAAAAATTTAGAAAAGACGCAGAAAAAAACTTGGATATGTCTGTGATAAGGAGAGAAGTGCGCGAAAATCTATTAAAAGAATTAACAAATCCAGGTCATTAAAAATTTCATATGAAAGAACTGATGTTGGTTGCAATTGTTTTGCAGGAATTAGAAGAGAGGTTAATTGAATTTACATCTTATTCTAGATCTAAAGATCAGATTAATTGAAACATAAAGAATAAGATGTTATTAGACGATTTCAAAACCCTATATCCAAACGCCAACCTTGATAAATTTACATTTATTAATGATTCATTTGGTGGATATATTAAATGGAAAGTTAATGGGGTAACAGTTATGTCTGATGATGATCCTTCTGGTAAAACATGGACCGATGATCTTCCTGCTAATTTGAAAACATTATTATGGCGCGATTTGGGGTTACAAAATAGTTCCTTTCCTAAAAGTTTATTATCTACAAAAAATATATACCCAATACCCGGTATTAAATTCAATGAATCTGCAAAAAATGTAACAAAAATGTTAATTATTTTAGATATATATGTTTCAGATAAAGATCATTTTACCGCATCAATGAAAAATGTATTTAAAAATCAGATTGTAGGACTTACTAGTGGTAAAGAAGCTAGAGCTTGGTTGAATAAACCAAATATTAATCACTGGCCGCAGCAATTAAACATGGCGGTTTGGTGCGCAACATCTGGATGTGGTGTAAGTTTAAATGATAGTTTAAATTATCCCAAAGTTATTAGAAGTTTTTTTATATTTCACATTTACTTTACAATAAGAAGAATATTATATGAATTATCTGTGCCATTACCTGGCGAACAAACTTTTTCTTTAAAAAATAATCCATACAACAAAAATGCTTATAATCGTTTATGCGCAGAATTTGGTTTAAGTAATAATCAAGATTATAGAGGATTAAATAAACCTTTAGCTGATTTTAGGTGGAAAGGGGGTGCAAATCATGGTGTTGGGGATGTATTCATTGATTATGGGAAAGGATACGTAGCCCCCGGAAGCGTTAGTGGGGATGGAATAGGCGGCGGAAATCAAAATGTTAGAATTGTAAGAGGTTATGATGCAGAAGCTAATATATGGCCAAGCAGTTCAAATAGATTTTCCGATGATGGTGGTAAAAAAATAGATGGGAATTTAATATCTATGCTTCGAAATGATTACTTTGTTGATTTTCAATATGCGTGGTTTATACCAGAATCTGGATATGGATTAACAAATGCTGGATTAGGAAGAATAAATAGATCGGCTGAGGCTTTTGTTTATTGCGTTTTGGGGGCCCAAGTTAATACTAGGAATTCAATTATTGGTAATGGGGGAAGAGCATTTGAAACTCAGCAAGAATTTATAGATTTATTTGAAAGCTCTGTGATTGAAAATGATATCGCAAATTCAAATCAAAGATATCAAATGGCGGTTCAAGAATCAAAAGTACGGCTTGATTTGGCTATAGCTCCTGATGTTTTGTTGATGCCAAGCAATTTAATTATAAATACAGAAAGCATCGTCGGATACAATAATAATCTGAAAATAGCAACAGAAGATATGAAATTTGGGGCAAATAATTCAATAAATGTTGGGACAAAAAATGTTGGAATAACTCATAGTTTAGGAACATCAAAGGTTTTATTAAATACTAATCCTCAACCGAGGAAACCTAAATTAAACAATATCAATAAATCAGAAAAAACAGATGAAGTTAGTAATATAGAAACATCTTCTCATCAAAATAATCTTATTGTTTTAATATTTGCTGGAGGATTATTATCTTGGTTTTTATTTCGTTAATGTTTTGATTATAGAAATCTAAAGATGTAATCAAAACAAAATATTTAAACTAAAAACCCAATGCAGCAAAATCCATTTTTATCATATTTAGCTGCTTTTATTTCAACATTAATTTTATCGCCTATTCCAATTTTGTTATTCTTATTTTCGTATTTATTAAAAATTTCATCAAACTTATAATCTTTCAAATAAATATATGGAATTAAAATCTTCATTTTTTCAAAAACCTTAATAAAAATACCTTCTTCATAAACCCCACATACTACGCCGGCAACTTTTTGTTTAATTTTAGGTTTATATGTTTTTGCTTCAAATCTTAAAACAAAAAAAGTATTTTCATTATCTACAATTTTTATTATACGATTTACTGAAATAATATATCCATATTCTTTATCAAATTGACCAAACGTTACTTTATTAAGTGTTTTTAAAAGATGATTAATAATATTTTTATCTAAATATTTAGGTTCAAGATATATACGTCTCTGAAGTATATTAGTTTCCATTTTGATAAATAATCTAAAAAACTAATATAATTTAATCAAAAAATATGTTCAGCATTACAATGTATGATTCTGAAACGAGGGTTTATTTAGACCCTCCAATGAAACACGTTAGTGAATTACAGCTTTTAGATTGTAATATTAAAACAAAAAGACTAATAACTTTAAAGAATCAAGAAAAAATAGCCGATGAACAAGATAAACCCTTAGTAATATTTAATCCAGGAACATATTCCATAAATGATATAAAAATATTAATCGAGCTCAGCGAAAAGGGTAAAAATATAACAATGATTATCGGAGATAATTTTGCTTACATAATCAACAATAAAACAATTAACATTAAATTTACCCGGGGTTTACAAAATTCTTTGGGTGTGCCGGAGATTTTATTTAAAATAAGTCAAATAGATATAACTATAAAAGAACCTTTGAGACTTTTATGCAGCATAGTTGATAATAGAATGTCATACACGAATAAAGGTAAAAATGCAAAAATACAGCCATCCCAATTACTATCAAACATTCCATCAAAAGATTACCCATCTATTCCAATTAGAAAATATGATGGTTTGATTAATCACTTTGATTTAACCATTTTAGACTCTGATTGGAAAAAGTTTGATCTAAAGGGAGAATCTGTAACTTTTAGTTTAAGATTTAAATAAATTTTTGTTATATAACCATTTATTGGGTTATATAACATAACTTTTATCAATCTTCACCCCATCTTTCTTTCAAATCTCTTAACTCCTCAAAATCAATACACCAATCCAAATATCTAGATGGTTGCCATGCTATTGCCATAAGCTCATTATGTAAGTCTTTATGAAATTTGCGTTTTTGATATAACTTATCAGAATTTACATATATTTCAACTGTTAATAATTCAACAATAAAATTTTTATCAAACTTATTAATATCACATTCCTTATCATAATAGCCTTTATATTCTCCAACTTTACCATAATATTCATCATAACCATTCGAACGAACATAATATCCATCAACATTTTCATAAATACCACAAAGATTATTATCAACATACTCTTTTAACCATTCTTTATAATCTTCATTTGCAGCATTTAATAAATCTTTTACAAAATTATTAACACATAAACCATTCAAACCAAAATCTATATCTCCGAAATAACCAAGACTTCCTGCATAATAACAATTATTATCATAATAATAATTATCATCATCATAAATAATTTCAAAATAAATACAACATTTTTTCTCATCAATAATAGAACGATTTTTTGATATATTTTTTAACAAATCTTCTTTTATTTCTTCTATAAAATCGTAAATATTAAGCTTTTTATCGTTTTCATAATCTTTAATAATACTTTTTGTTTCCATATTTTTTTTTTTTATTTTATATTTTTTTAAAATCATAATTATTTTTTTTAATTCTACATTCTTTACAAGAAGATTTTTGTTTCATGTGTTCGCATATTTGCGATCCTCCACATTCTTTACATTGTTGTTTTTGATTATTATGTATACATATTTGAGAACCGCCGCATTCTTTACAGCGATACTTATATTTATTATGTTTACATATTTGCGATCCTCTACACTTTTTACAAACATACTTAATTTTGCCATGTTCGCATATTTTAGACGCTCCACACTCTTTGCAATTATACTTAATTTTTTCATGTTTGCATATTTGAGACCCCCCACAATCTTTACAAACCGCCCTGATTTTTTTATGTTTACATATCTGACTGCCTCCGCACTCTTTACAATAATCTCTGAATCTTTTGTGTTCGCATATTTTAGAACCGCGGCACTCTTTACATTGATGTTTTTGATTATTATGTATACATATTTGAGACCCACCACACTTTTTACAGTAATATTTATATATTCCATGAATACAGTAAATATTTTTTTTTGTTGGTTTTATCTTTATTGAATTTGGGGGTGGTATTTCTGGTATTAGTGTTGGTTGGGGAGAACCGGGCGGTATATTGGGCGCTGGTGTTTGTGGTGTATTAATAATAGGTTGTTCTTCATTATGTCTTTGCCTATAATTTTCCAAATCTTCATTTGTATTAATTCCTATTTCGCGCAATGCTTGTATTTTTTCAGCTTTCCGCATACGACTTCTGCCTCGTATACGCAATTCTTTCACAATTTCTTTTAATTCAACATCTTTCAATTGATCCATTTGTATTGTATACTGTTATTCTTCCCTCTAAATCATATTTATATTTTTCAATTTTTTTAATTTTTATTTTTTTTATACCTCATCTATTATTTTTTAATTTTACCCTTTTTCATTTTTTAATTTTTGATTTTTTTATACCTCTTATATTATTTTTTTTAATTTTTGATTTTATCCTAAAGCTCATTTTCATTTTTTAATTTTTGATTTTAATTTGTCCTGGTCCCCGCCTTTTACACCTACTGAAATAAATGTATTGTGAGGTCATGATTGTGCCCAGGAGTTTGCTTTTCTCTGAATCGGTAGAAATCAATGCCAATTATGATAGAAGCAAAGAAATATAAGACTAAATAAAGGCTCGAAAGCTCAAACTGTCACAAGAACGGTGACCTTGATTTCTTGACATCCTGAAAATCACTCTAATTTCTTTAACTGTAACCCAATTTCAATCTTTGTAACCTGCCCTTTATTTTGAAACTACTGCTTTTGTTATATGCTCTATAGAATTGTTTTATCCGACTAAGCTGTATATTTGGACGCATTTGGCGATACAAGGTGGAAAGCTTATTGAAAATTGGCTCAGCTGTCGGTGTGGCAGTGTTTCTTTATGCCCGACCAAATGCAAAGCACGTGCAAAACTACGCAGTTTTATAATAGCACGAAAGATCCAAATTGCAAAGTAAAAAAGTAAAACACAACAGTGTGGACTATACAAATAAGCGCCGTGCAAGCTTAGTTCGTGCCGCTTGAAAGCGACCTTGAAAGCAACACGATCAACAAATATACTAAGAATTGCTGATGAACATGAACGCCCCTTTTCTTTAATATAATACGTGGAAATGGCTTCCTAAAATTGAGACATTTTCAAACCATAACCACAAAAAAAATTACACAATACATTACACTTCACAAAGCTTCTTACCAATAATATAAGGCTTCGAATGCAGCTAGAAATATTGCTCAGGACACGCAGAATGATCCGACAAAATACCCTCGGTAGGCAGACAAAATACTGACAATAATACTCGACAGGTTTTGAGGTTTAACGTGGCAAAACAACGTCTCGCTGACCCGTCCCCTCGTAAAATAATCTGAGAGGACACGATCACAACGCATTTTCATTGGAAGATACAACAACACATACCATTGGTCGAAAGGTGTTAGACACGTTCGCCAGCTAAGACATAACTGCAACGCTACATTGGGCATCCCCGCGTTATCCCCATTCCCATATCCCTAGCGTTTTGGGCATCCCCCGGTACCCTCCCGGGATGCCCAAATCCCTAGTGTTTTGGTCATCCCCTCCAAAACAATTTGGGATTTCGCGGGAAAATCGAAAACCTTTTAGAGATGGATTCCGCTAAATATACAAATCTGTTCCAGTATCTTAAAGGTTTATCCGGAAGGCTTTACAAAGCAAGACAAAACAACTCTTAGAAAATTCGCCAAAAAGTTTGAGTATGACTCAAAATTAGAGTCCTTGTTCTACGTGGCCAAGGAGAAGGATGGCACAGCGCTTCGACGACTTGTTATCGCCGAGGAAGATAAAGCGAGGGTCTTCGAAGAGTGCCACTCTCCTCCTTTTTCTGGACACGCCGGCCGCGATAACACTCTGAGGAAAATCAAAGAGCGGTTTTAGTGGCCTGATTACTACAAGGACACGATAGAAATGGTTAGTTACAAATTTTATTTATTTGCCAATGCACCCTCTTGATCGTGTTTTTAGACCCCGCGTTGGTAATCGAATTAATTGTCACCCCACCTCTGGTTATTTCTGATGATTTGAGGCCTCTGTAATTGTGTGACAGCCTTTCCTGTATCAAGTAGCGCTGCGGGGTTAAGTTGTACAGACCTCAAATGTCATGAATACTATGAATTCAACACCGCAAAACGCAGTTCTATTCATGTTTGTCTTTTGATTGCTTTGTTTAGTATTCTTGTTTTTGGCTGTTTGGAATCAGACGATCGCAGCTGCCGGCGATTGCGGCATTGCTCGCTTGTAAATAGTTCTATTAAATAAAATTGAAAGCTTTGCAAACAATGAAGTGTTGTACATAGAAGCGATGTTATGCGGTTGTAAATTTCAGTTTCGTCATGTTTTTAGCCAACGTTTAATGCCTATGGGTTTTTTTTCTGCGCAATTAACCCGGCGAAAAGTGTCAGACGGTATAATTCTAACAAGCATCTACACTATTCAGCCGTAAATTCGTGATTAACAATCCCGACTTTTCCCAGTCTGAAATAATTTAGGCAAAGTCGAAGCGATCAGCGTTTTGGGCATCCCCCACCGGGGATGCCCAAAACGCTAGGGATATGGGAATGGGGATGCCCAAAACGCTGTGACAGCGGACGGGAAATTTTTTTTCCTACTAGGGAAAAGCCCTGGGAACGAGGTTGCTATTGCCCCACCCGTCCCCCAACCAATGTTGATACCTGAAATCGTTGGGCAAGCACATGGACATAGAAACCCCGGGGGGGGAACTCCCATATGGAGTGGACGGGGATGCTCGTCGGAAATTTTGAATTTAACCCCTAAAAGAGACCAATCTGGGCGTGATAACAATGGGGTGACAGGCCTGCACAACTCCCATCCACGTGTAATAGCCGGTTATAGCTTTGCTCTAACGAGTATATCCTCTAGGGATCTGCCCCTTTTGTACGAGACAATAGGGGGATCTTTGAATATTCTTCTAAGCAATGGTTGTCCTTGAATTAAATGCCAGTTCTGCACAAGTATTTGCTTTACGTTAGGCACTGATGGGCGATATTGTGTTACAAAAGGCAAGATTCGCTTGTCTGGTTTACGTTTCTGTTGTAGGGCAACTTTTCTCTCCTCAAATGTAATTTCTGCTTGTGAAATAGCAGTTTTGAACGCTGTTTCAGAGGAGTTAGTTTGGAGAAGTCTGAATGCTTCGCCCTTGATCTATGAAGCCCTTTTTGACCCCTGGTGGGTGGCAACTCGAGAAATGCGTGTACTGAAATGTTTCAGTAGCTTTGAAATGAGTTTTAATGTCTAGTATAGACTTTTGTGCAAATCTTTCGCCTTTGTAAACTTTTATGTTCCTTTGTTTTTTGTTGGCCTGAACTCGTTTTTCTTGTCTTATGGCTGTGCGGAGGCCTTCGATGTTTCGACGATTGTGAAACCTCATCAGCGCTTGTAGATGGTCTTGCTCAGCTTTTGAGCGAAGACGTTTAGTGTCTCTCCTGAAGTCATTATCCGCTCTTATGCGGGCTCTTTCTAGGTATTGTAGCGACTTTGGGCAAGTCTTTCTTTCTAGGTGTTTCTTCAGGGATTTTAGCGCTGTTTGGGAACGTTCATGTTCCTGTTCCAGTTTGTCGGGCTAATCGTGTTTACGTTTGCCCGCCTGGTGGTTCACATTCATCTTCGTTGCTCCGTTGTTTTCATCAACAGTCATTGCTGGTTTGAGCGTGGTCAGCTAATAGACCCTCTAATGTTAGCAGGCTCATGGCCATAAAAACTCAGACAATACCGCGGTTTCGATCCTTCTGGATCTCGTCAGTTGCCGATAAGGAGAGCGATAGAGGCCAATGCTCGGTATCACTCAGTTATTGGCCTGTTTTTTTCAGCTCTTATACTCGATAGGAGGATCGAAAATTCTTAACTATTATTGGCTGATTTGTCACAAGTGTAATGTGAGACAGCAATTTTTCGATCCTATTGTACACAGCTTGATGCTGTGTTTTTTCTCACGGCTATAATGTTTTATTTTGAGCATGTGTTGTAGATATCTTATGGGATAAAGCAGTGGATGTAAGGACCCTTTCTTGTTGTAGTAGCTTGCCGAGTTTCAGTCACTGGCGTAGGGTATTTCATACTGCATTTTGCATTTTCATCCCATTTTTTTGTAGTACATGTGGAGATTGTACTTTGTTCACATGCTATAATGAGGTTTCTGTAAAGTCGGTACTCGCACGTGATGGGACGGGGCCTGTCTAATAAAATCAACAGTGATAACAATGGGGTAACAGGCCTGCACAACTCCCATCCACGTGTAATAGCCGGTTATAGCTTTGCTCTAACGAGTATATCCTCTAGGGATCTGCCCCTTTTGTACGAGACAATAGGGGGATCTTTGAATATTCTTCTAAGCAATGGTTGTCCTTGAATTAAATGCCAGTTCTGCACAAGTATTTGCTTTAAGTTAGGCACTGATGGGCGATATTGTGTTACAAAAGGCAAGATTCGCTTGTCTGGTTTACGTTTCTGTTGTAGGGCAGCTTTTCTCTCCTCAAATGTAATTTCTGCTTGTGAAATAGCAGTTTTGAACGCTGTTTCAGAGGAGTTAGTTTGGAGAAGTCTGAATGCTTCGCCCTTGATCTATGAAGCCCTTTTTGACCCCTGGTGGGTGGCAACTCGAGAAATGCGTGTACTGAAATGTTTCAGTAGCTTTGAAATGAGTTTTAATGTCTAGCGGGCACAGGGAGGGAAAATATCGTATTCACGCTGGTTCCAATACGTTTTCAAACAGCGAGAAAGCTAAAACAAAAGAAAATAGAAATGACCAAATGAAACGTGCCATTTTGGTTAGGCCAGACCGACCGGTCCGTCGGGACCAGCTTCAAAGTTGGTCCGATAAATTTATTTGTCGGACCGAACCGAAATGGACCGTTCCATTTGACTTTGAACTGGGAGAATTGTAAGCGCCCCGAAAATATGTCACCATGACTTCTACGTAATATACTGATATATGTTGTAGTTCAATTTGATCCATGGTTTAAATTTTATTTTCCTTTGTTTCAAACTCATTATCGTACATTACCATACCAGAAAACAAAGGAAAATAACATTTGAACCAAGAAAAAAATTGAGCTACAACATATACACAACCGTCTCTTCACATTATCGAGGCTCAAAATATTTCCAAAACCATCAGATTTCCCATGTCATGACTTCTAACATCTTAGCCCACTATAAGTTAGCACGTTAAACATCAAATGACTGAGTCTTTATTTGGAATTTCTAGATATTAGCAGGAGGTAGCAGAAGACGGATTCAATTCAGATTCGTCTGTGGATATCCTGGAGAACAAGATCAAACAGAGGAAATCTTTAATCCTCCTCAGAACACGGGGATAGTTGCGGCCCAGAACGCTTGTGAGCAGGAATCACGTGACGATTTACCAAAACATGCTTCAGAAACTTTTGCAACGGCCTCGGAACCCCCGAATGTTGGTGAATCACGTAACAAAATCATCAAGTCGTCCGCATCATCGAAGGAGACGAAGATGACAAATAGCAAACAAAGCAAAGTTGAGAAAAACGTTGAAGATCCAATTGATATTCTTGAACGAGAAGTTCCCAGCGACATAAGGAGCTTAAAGGACATGATACAATCTCTGCGAGAAGAAATTGAAGATTTGCGTCTATGTCTGAGCGATAAAGATGAAATTATCTCACCCTATGAGGAATACATTGATAAGCAGAAGAAGCAACGTGCCTTACAGGTGAGGCGTAGGGGACAACGCTTAAGGTGTACAGTATGGGCCATGCATGTCAACCCCACCCCTAGTACTAGCAGTGTAGGCGGGTGGGTGGAGTCAAATCCTTACTCAGGAGCCCTTACAAGGAGCATTCGCCTTCCCTGTTTAGCCTCTACACAGCACGGAAGCAGGTGGTGCTATTTTAACTCCTGTCTTGCAGCAGTAAAACACGTGAACACCGACCAATCAAACTGCGCTACATAACTGCAACACAACCCATATTATTATTGTTATTAGTATATACTAAAACAGTGGATATGCTATTTACCTCCGAGCAACTTGCGAATTTTTCGCTCCGCTGCGCGAATATGGCGGCCCGGTTTGTATGCATGACAAGCGAAGAAATCATCCAAATTAACAACAAAGCAGTCCCTGAAAACTCCAAGAAAGCGACTAAATTTGGCTTGGCCGTGTTCAGAGGTAATGGCTTATGTTTTTAACCCGGAGTTTAGCGGTAAAAAGCAACGAGAAATGTTTTGTTTACAAATGCAAATTAATCTTGCATAACCAAATTTGATGTCGCTTGTTTACTTGAGAATCAAAGTTGAATTGTATTTTTTAAAGAATGGTTTCAAATACAGAAAGGGTTTGCAACTCCATTTGATGAAATGTCGCCACTAGAACTAAACAAAATTTTTTCTCTCAGCGAGCAAACGAGACGTACGGCAGTAATTACAACAAAAAATCCCTAATGGCCATCGGCGCTGCGTTGGATTGTCATTTGAGAAGTCCTCCAGTTTCCAAGCCCTTTTCTTTTTTTTGTGTGCCCTTATCCCACTGTTTTAGTATATACTAAAACAACTGGTACAGACAATGTTTCGTACTGAAAACTCCACAAGGATTTCCTTTGAATGATTTATTCTAGAGCAATCAACAATCAATACATTGAGCCACATTCCGATGTCGTCTTACATTACACTGAAATCACAAAACAGACGATCTAAACCGGTAGCTGTTGCAAACACAACAAATACATAAATAATGCAAAAAGTGTACCTGAAGGGTGAATCCTTCTGGAGTTTGACCTAGACTGACCGTCGAATGATTCTTGCAGATTGACAAGAGACTCTTAGATTACAACAATTGCCACGTGAATTAAGTTAATGAATGAGTGTCGGCAAATAAACGTAAAGCAAAATGAAAATAAATGTCAGCGATTTCCGGAACTGTCAAAATCAAATAACGTAATTAATATTTTTCAGAACAAATCCTCCGGGGGCGCCACTTCAAGTAAAGGTACACTATGTTCAATTAGCTTCGCAAATAACACAGCACTTTTGAACAGAACGCTTGTACTCTCCTGAAGCAGTTTTGACTAACACGTTCCTGACGACGCCATCTGAACCGGGATACACGTCCTTGACAAGAGCAAGGTTCCACTTGCCTCTGGGCGCGTTGAAATCAACTAGCAACACAAGATCTCCAACGCTGATTTGACGTTCCTTTCTCTGCCACTTGGGTCTTCGCATTAGGGTCACCAAGTACTCTCGGATGAACCGTCTCCAGAAATAATTAACGAGAGTTTGTACAAACTCAAACCTCTTTCTCTGGTTGTTGGAGTCCTCGAAGGGACCTTGCGGCACAGCTGTCGAAGCACGACCAAGGAGGAAGTGGTTTGGCGTAAGTGGCTTTAGGTCGTTGGGATCGTTTGACGGATACCCAAGGGGCCTGCTGTTGATCAGAGATTTCACTTCAGCAAAGACCGTAGCCATCTCATTCCAAGACAGAATTTGGGTTCCTACTGCAACTCGGAGCGCTTGCTTGGTCTGCTTAATCAGACTTTCATAGATCCCTCCTTGATGCGGACTAAGGGGAGTTGTGAAGATCCAACGCATCTTGTGTAGCACGGCAAAGTCCTGAATCTGTCGTCTGCCTTCTACCAAAAGTTTTCTCAGCTCTTTCTGTGTGCCAACGAACGACTTTCCGTTATCAGAAATGATTGTAATTGGCCAGCCATGCTGTGAGGCAAAACGTCGGAGGGCTTGTAGGAAGGACTCTGTGGACAGGCTTTCCACTATTTCAAGATGAATCGCTCTCACTGTTGCGCAGGTGAATAGCGCTCCCCACGCTTTTATTGATTTATTCCTCCCATACTTTAGGTTGAACGGGCCAAACAGGTCGATCCCTGTCACTGTAAATGGAGGATTAAAGGGCTTAATTCTCTCTGGAGGCAGGTCAGCCATCAGTGTGGTATGTGGCGGCTGACGTAGCTTGCGGCAAAGTACACAATTTCGAATGACTTTCTTGACAAGGCTCCTTCCGCGTACAATCCAGAACTGCTGTCTACTCTCACTCAAGGTTCTCTCGCAACCTGCATGAAAGACTCTCTTATGAGCATCTTCCATTATCAGTGTGGAGATGTGATGGTCTGCAGGAAGTAATATTGGGTGGATCTGCTCAAACTGTAACTGACTCCTCTTTAATCGACCACCAACTCTGATGATGTCATCCTGAATAAACGGAGCCAGGTCCTGGAAACGCTCGTTCCAATCCACTAAGCTTTTCTGAGCTATGTGTATCCAATATCTCTCTGCAAATTCAATTTCCCATGGCTCCAATGGGCCGGTCTTCAACTCTGCTCGATCCACACGAATAGCCTTCATGTTGGAAACAAAACGCTGAATGTAGGCTGTGACCCGTGTTAACTTCGTCCAACTTGAATAATCCGAAGCGCTTAACACTGGTGCAACAACGTTTACAGCTCCAACGAACTTTGCTTTCTTTCTTTCGGGGTCGTCTTCTATGTTGACTCTAATGTTAGGCGGCCATACATCCTTAGGCTTCTTAAGGAATGGGGGTCCGTTCATCCAGCGCCCATTGACCTCTTCGACTGTAATGCCTCGACTTAAGTCGTCCGCTGGGTTCAGCTCGGTTGGAACATGCCTCCAGGCTTGGGGGTCCCAAGTTGACTGAATCTCGGCCACACGGACTCCGACAAAGGGCTTGAGGACGGCGGACTCTGAGAACAACCAATGCAATACAATCTCGGAGTCTGACCACAGGGTGACAGAGGAAGGCTTGTTCTTGAATTCATCATAGATGGTTTTGGCAAGCCTCGATCCAACTAAGGCAGCCATGAGCTCAAGTCTAGGGGTGGTTGTCTGACGTAGTGGCGTAACTCTGGCTTTTGCTGAGATCAGCCGGACTTCTGGGTCATGTGAAGTGGACGACAAAAGGTAGGCTGCGGCTCCATACGCTGATGCGCTTGCATCGGCAAATACATGCAACTCTGATGTACCCGAATAACGTTCAGGTCGTAGACATCTTGGGAACTCCATATTTTGTAGCCTCTTTACCTCTTCAAATAACCGTCTCCATAGGCCATTCATTTCTTCCGGAAGAGGGTCGTCCCAGTCGTACTGCTTGGACCTCCATATATTTTGAAGGGCGACCCTTGCCTTGATAGTGACAGCAGAAAGTAGGCCCAGGGGATCATACAGCCTAGAGATGTTTGACAGAACTTTTCTCTTTGTAAGCTCTTCAACCTTTATTTCCCCGACAACAAAACTTATGAAATCGGTATTCGGATTCCAGCCAATGCCCAACGTTTTAGTTCCTTCCTCTCCATCTAAAGTAATAGCAGTTGCCTCTGAGGCCACATCACATGGGACTTCAGTTGGCCTGTTGTCAGCACTTGTTCGGCCTCTTCTGAGCTGTTTACGTACGACCTTGGAGGAACAGATCCATTCTTTTATCTTAAAACTTCCGGTGGCCAAAACTGTGTCTAACTCCGCTATTCTCTGCACTGCCTCTTCAACTGTGGAACAGGAGTGAATAAGATCATCCATGTACCGGTCACGTCGAAGTATGAGGGCTGCACTGGGGCTTTGCTTCTCGTTATCCTTGGCGATTCTTAGCATAACGTAACTTGCCATGTCCGGTGATGGCTTGTCGCCGAAGGTAACCCTCTGAAGAGCATAAGTCGTGGGTTTCCTCGACACGTCCAGGTTTCTCCACAGAAATCGATGGACTTGTGTGTCCTCTGTGGGCAGGCATATCTGTAGGTACATCTTCGATATGTCTCCTATAAACCCAATTGGTTCCTCTCGAAAACGGAGAAGGATTCCAAGCAGGTTCCCAATAAGGCAAGGGCCTTTGTGCAGAAAAGAGTTTAATGAGGTACCTTGATATTGAGACGCCGGGTCAAAGACAATTCTTAGGGGCGTACTCTTCTTGTCAGGTCGATATACTCCATGATGAGGCAAATAGTACACTGGCTTGATGTCGGCTTCTAGCTCTTCCTTGCTTAAGGCGCGGGCCCAACTATTCCTCTCGTATGCCATTATCGCTTCGTCATACACTCTGGCTTTCTCCTCATTCTTCAGTAAATTCCTTTCTAAGGCGAAAAGCCTCTTTTCAGCCAAGGGATAATTGTTTGGGAGGAGCAACTTGTTCTTTTTCCACGGAAGGCCTACAGTGTATCGGCTATCCTGGTGCACACAGGAATTCTCCATTAGTTTGAGAGCTTCTTTATCTTCACTTGACATAACCTCCTTTGGACAGGAACAGTCAGGTGCTTGTATGCCAAGGGTCTCTAATTCATAGAACCGCTCTAGATTTAGGGGTTGCATGAAACTTACAGAACAGCTGGGAGCCATGTTTCTTAGGTTGTCAGAGCCAATCACGAACCATCCTAATTTTGTTCTTTTCCCAACGGGCTCGAACGGCAATCCTTGGCGCACCTCCATTTCAGCATGCAAATGACTGTACTGTACACCCAATATGAGATCTACTGGACCTGCTTTGTGCGGGAAATCCACGTCATTTAGATGGGAAAAGCTTCTTAACCACTGGCGATCCAGAGCCGGGACGCTAAGGACTGTTTTTTCCAGCTCGTGAGCCTCAATTACGAATTCTTCGCCAGCATTCAATGCGGAAATCCAGAAACGAAGACGCCTACTCTCTGTTTGTTTCAACGTTTCTCCTCCAACCACGGCTAAGTCTATTCGCTCCCTCTTCCCTTGCAATCCAAGTGCTTTGGCAAAGTCTCTTCTTATCACAGTGGTTCCTGCTCCACTATCAATCAAGGCGTTCCCTTCACGGATTCTCCCATTCGCTGCTCGAAAACGGATTCTTACGATGGGCATTATGCCGTTACGATCCAAAACTGATGCTACTCCACTAGCTGTTGGAGGATCAGAGTGTAGAAGTGGGTGATGAAACCGTTGGCAGCCATTCTTCTCACATCTCTTTCTTGACCGGCATTCTCTAGTCATGTGACCTTTATTTAGACACGAGAAACACAGCTTAGCATTCTTCACAAATCCAAAGCGCTCTTCCACTGTTGAATCAACCAATGTAGGGCACTCCAACACTTCGTGCACCCCTTCACAGACATAGCATTTCTTCGTTCTATGACCTCTTTGCGTTGCGTGAACTCCTCGGGCTACTCCACCTGACTCGGTCCTGGTACTTCTCAGTTCTCTCTGAATGTCTCCAAAATCGGGATCGAATTCAGCCTTCACACGCTTCCTAATGAAATCGCTTATGTGCTGTAAGGTTGGGACCTCTCCTTTCTCACGGATGTCAGCAGCCACACCCTTCCACCGTTCTATAAGATTGTCAGGAAGGCGCATAATAATCCTCCTCAGGTTGTCGTTGGCGTTTACGTCTGCATAGTACTTGATCTGGCACAGAGTTGTCAAACAGTTGATGATGTCGAGTGAGAACTCCCGAAGAGCTTGTCTATTGTTCTTCTGAACCCTATCTCCTTTTGCGAGCTTGTTTACCACGAACCTGGCTATGATACTCGGCTGTCCAAACTGCTCTTTCAATGTTTTTAGCGCTGTGGCATACATTACACCCTTACATCCGAGACCAGAAATAGCGCGCTCTGCTTCGCCCGCGAGATGCATCTTTAACTGGATCATCCGAGTGTCATCTGTCAAATGAACCTTGTTGTGGATGTGAATCTTAAAACGCTCGATAAAATCTGTGTATTGGAGTGGCTTACCGTCAAACATGGGAAGTTTTATGGAGGGAATATCTTTGCTCGCTTCAAGTTTGAATAAAGCTTCGGCTACCGTAAGATTCTCTGTCGAGGGCTTCGGTAGGACAGTTTCTTGAAACTCTGTGAGGTCATCGATCCAAGCATCAATGGGACGGCAGACTTTAGGTACTGGATCTAAGGCCAGAGGCGGAGCAAGAGAGGAAGCGAATGGTTGTAATCCTGAAGTTTGACCGGATTGCTGCTCTTGTTGGACAATTGCTTCACCAGATGTAGCGTTGGTTGTGGTTAGAGAGCCACTTTGACCAGCTTGGTTCGCGTGAACCGTGTGACCTGCATGATCTGCATGAATTCCGTTACCGGCGTGACTTTCATGGACTTCGTGAACCGCGTGACTTCCATGGCCTGCCTGAATTCCGTTACTTGCGTGACTTTCATGGACTTCGTGAACCGCGTGGACCTCGTGGCCTGCATGACCCTCATGGACTTCGTGACCCGCGTGGACCTCGTGGCTTTGTTCCATTTGAATCCTGTTTGACACGAGGGAAGAGAGATACGTTTCCACTTCCTCTTCGATAGAAAACACATCATTGGTAAGCTCGTTCTCCCACGCATCCATTGCGGCAAATTGACTGTCCTCAGCGTATTCGTAAAGCTGCCCATGTAGATCACATGTCGCATTGTAATCCAGTCGCAATTGCTCCAATTCCTTTTGGAAACGTCTTTTGCCCTGATCCTTCTTGGCGAGTGCTTCTTTGATCCTATTGATCGATCGTGTTACTTTACGGCGTAGTTGCTTTCGCTTGTTCTTCACGTCATTCGCCGGGTTCGTGTCTGACGGGTTATCTGCGACTTTGGCGCTTTCTCCTTTGTCTGCCATTTCTCCTTGCAACGCATCAAAGACATGAAAATCACCGTCTGACCAAATCGCCTACTCGGTCGGCGCTCGTGAACTCCTTCAGAACTTTGGTACGAAACATTGTCTGTACCAACAACTATTCACCTCAGTGTCGGTGGCTAGTGGTGGATATTTACCTCGCCGCTTCGCGGCTCGGTAAATATCCACCACTAGCCACCTCCACTTCGGTAAATGGTTGTTAATTATTATTAGTATTTTTTAAAAATTATATTTCATTTGGGGGGGGGGAGGAGGGAGGGAATGGGGAGGGGGTTGTTTTAGCGAGAGTTGTAGATTTTTCTCTGACTAAGTGGTCTTATCTGAAAAAGAGCGCCACGCGAAGTAAGGGACGGACCATTAGAAAAGTGATGGGGGGGGGGGTGGGGAATTTTCAGCTTGAACGAATTTTTTTTCGCTCACTGCTTTTGCAGGAATTTTTTTTTTCAAGTGAACCTCTCTGCACGAATGTTTTTTACTACGTGTGAAAAAGTCACAATTGGACCTTCCTTCTGCATGAATTTTTTTTTTACCTTCTTTGCATGAATTTTTTTTGGGCATTTTGCCTTGCATGATTTTTTTTTGGGTTTCCCCCCCCCCCCCCCATCACTTTTCTAATGGTCCGTCCCTAAGAAATAAGAGTTCTAAAAATAGCCCCCATTTGCAATAGTGCTGGAATGCCATTCAACAGATAGGAACGCTTCTAGTCAATAGGCTCCTGCCTTCCTATATAGCCTATTAAGAGCGAATGCACACAAAAATCGAGCATGGTGCGGCCACAACTCAAAACCTAACCTACCCTTATTTTGAGTCTAAAGGAAGATTTTAGTGAGATTAAGAAGGTTTTGGGGTTTATTTTTTGAGTTAGATCGAATTTTGTGGGAAAATCGAGATTTTCGATTTCGACGGTTTGACGCCTTAATTTACCGCGAAATTTATTGGTCTAAAAAAATGCCTCGCGACGGCCGAATATACTTTTTACCGACGATTTTATACTTAATTCAGCAAAATCAAATAGCTGACAGTAATCTAAGAAACATTTCCGGATTAAATACGGATTTCGTGACAAGGTTCAAGAGCTTTGTTTAGTAGGTACTTGACAACAGGGTGATTTAGTGGCAAAATTAAACTCCAAT
The DNA here is from genome assembly GCA_949710005.1 of Ricordea florida. NCBI lineage: Eukaryota > Metazoa > Cnidaria > Anthozoa > Corallimorpharia > Ricordeidae > Ricordea > Ricordea florida. The sequence goes on from OX453272.1 coordinate 41,628,296, forward strand.
TCTACATAAGGGGCCATTCTTCAAATAGCCCCAAAATCAGATTTTGAGCTCTAGAGATGTTATATTTCAACATTTCATTCCTCGCGAAGCGAGGTTACTAATCGTGTCGGTTCCGGTCAGACCACGTGGCTCGCAAGCCCGAGTAAATCGAGCCGAGAGTTTTTACATATGTATATATATATATATATATATTTATATATATGTTTATATATATATATCTATATTTTAAAGGTGTCCGTTCGCAGGCCAGGTTACCTGGCAATAGTAACGCACTTGAGAACGCTGAATTTCCGCCATTATTCGGTGATGCCTTTTTGAAAGTAAGCCTTATCCGACCGAAGCCTTATCCGACCTTGAACAGCTTTACAATGTGTCTATACTAGACACAAAAATGAGGAATTTTTTTGTTAAATGAAAGTATGACTACAGACTATTATTATTAAGTTCAGAGAGAGGCAATAATCTCCTCATTTTCTCTTAATGGAAGCTTGTAGACAGTTTTTCTTCCTTTTTTCTTTGCTGGTAATTCACCACAAATGTGACGCACAGTGGCAGCATACACAACAGCCGAACGCTTTACATCAAGGGTGAAAGTCATGTCATGTATGTTATCCCTGAGGTAGAAGTTGCCTTTAATTATTTGTTCTCCCCTTAAAGCAGTGAACTGATAGTCATCAGTGTGGCTGTTCTCCAGTTCTTCAACTCCTTCCGATGTGACCTTCAAAAGGTAGAAATCGGAAGAAGTGGCAAGGCCTCGACTCCACACGAATCACACTCTCGTTGTAAACACTTAATATCATGGAAAGCGTTTCCTTCTTGCTTTGGGCAAAGGGTCCTTTCAGTAGCTTCTGCCACAGTCTTCAGAACAGGGTATTCAATTTTGTCAGTTTCCTTGCTAATTCCCTTGCGAAACTTCATGCAAGCATCAAATACAATTTTTGTTTCGACGTGTTTTCGGCAAAGACATGATCTTCTATCTCTCTCCTTAGCTTGCTTCACAAAAAACGGCTTAAGGCTTTCAAATTTCCTTTGCTTGATTTTCACATCAGGATAAAGCAGCTGAAATTCCAGATACGCTTCTGTCTGCGTTTTTTTCAGCACATGCTTTGCGTGATGGACATACTGCTGCTTAGCGATTCGCTTTTTCACAACATCCTTCTTGTCTCCAGTTGGTCGACTAGCTGTGTTTGCCCAGTAGTTGAATATGGCCTTGCTATCTTCCTCTGCAATTGCGTATTGGCGAATTTTCCTTTTGGTGTACAGCCAGCTTGCGGTGTCGCCCTGAAGAATATTTTCGCGGTTCCTTATCGCTTTACTAATGCTTCTTTCATTGAAATCAACCAATTTTCCTAAGGATTTTTTTGCCCTTGTCGTTCTTACCTTTTCTCCAAATGCAAGCGAAGTAAAAGCTTTCAGAGCTGTTATTTTTTCATTTGATCCCGAGTGCTTCACTACTTTCAACCCTTCAGAGATGTCAGATACCAGAGCCCTCAAGGTGGAGATTTCTTTCTGCTCCTCCGGAGTTTTCATTAATCCCTGTGCGGTAAGTATCCGTCTCGTTCTTGGGCTGTTTGTAAGCTTTTCTATGACTTCCGCTTTCTTCTTTGGAGTCTGCGGAAGTGTATTTTTGGCCTTGTCAGTAGCCCGCTTTTTGGACATGCGGTTCTTGAAGCCATCGCCCACGACTGGAATTAATGCCTGTTCTGTTGCGTGTTCTTGTACACCTTCCGCTAGTTTTCTTTGGCGGTATTTACGGACTCTTTCCCTCGTTTGTTGCCTTTTTTTCTCCCTTTTTTCTTGCAGCTCTGCTCGTGCCTTTTCTCTTTGCTTTTTCACCCTCTCTTTCTGTTCCGTTTTCTTGCTATTAGTTTGACAACACTCGGGACAACTCTCGGATCGCTGGCCTTCGCTCTGTGACCTGAGCAATTTTCTTTTCACGGTTCTTTTGGTAAAATACCCTATCTCTTTCTCTTTTCTTTTCTGCTTTTCTTTCTTTAGAGGCTTTCTTCCGTGAAACCGTCGTGGGAATATCTTTTGTTTTCTCCATTCGAACTTCACCTTTTGTGCCCTCGAGAGAATGCACGTGTTCCGTCGACGCACAAAACTCGTGCACCATTGATTTTTTAACCATTACATCATCATCCCTGATTTCTCTTTTAGAGCCCCCCTAAACTAAAGAAGCACGTGCTTTAGTGTAAGTCTGGTCAAGAAGCGATCTTGAGAGCGAAAGAAGATGCACGCGGCACTAACTTTAGTCGCGTTTTCTTTGCACATATCCTTCGTTACGCTCTGTGAACACAGTGGTGATGGCGAAAAGTGTTTCCGAGTCGTTCAAACTCGAATATCTCGCTGCAGATTCATCGGAAAGGGCTGAAAAATTGGCAAATTGAAGATAAACACAAGCCCAAGCCGTTGGTTTGGAGTAAGTACTCGTTTGTGATGGCTCAAGAATATAATTTTCAGGACTCGGCGTACAATTCATGTTGAATTCATGTCGTCTTAAGCGTTACAAAAACTGTTTCCGAATTTTTCGTTTTGATCCCGTTATGTATTTACGTGATAGATTTGGTTCTAACTTGAACTGTGAATAGTTTAAACACTGCCCATTCTTCCTCCGCAATTAGTTTTCGCATGGGCGAAAACATAACCTACAAATCGTAGGTTCACATTTTGATATTGCTTTAAAACTTGTGAGCGTTACAGGCTTAGCAATGTTGCACCAGTCATATTCAACTTGATGTTAATTGCAGAACGAATAAAGAACTGTCAATGAAACTTGAACGATGTAATTATTGTGTCCTTGGCTTTCTTTCTGACAGAAATTAGAAGAGTAGATATAACACGGAGTGAGAAATTCAAAGTTTTGTGAAATAGAGCGATGCATGCGCCTCCATGATTGTTACGCGTTACATGCGAATTTTATTGTGTTCATTTAAATGATATAATTTTTTGAGACCCTGAAAAGGTCTAACCCAGACATTTTTCTAAGTTATTTTACAGAGTAGTTCGTAATTTACAAGTAGAAAATGTTTCGGCGAAAAGCAGCAAATATCAAGCGAGATATTTAGGTTGAAACACATAGAAGTACTTAATTTGTTGATTATGTCATGGTGATTGTGCTACTCATCTATACCATCTGTTGATTCCAATACTGAGCCATTGCTGCTCAATGAATTGCAAGATGATGAATATCGTACCATGGTACAGTCACTGAATAGAGAACAAAAGGAATTTTTTTACCATGTTCTACATCTAGTTAAAACATCTGATAAACCATTTTACTGTTTTCTCTCAGGAGGAGCAGGAGTTGGTAAATCACTTGTGACCAAAGCCTTGTATCAAGCAGCAATAAAGTATTATAACTCCAGAGCTGGTGATAACTTTGCTGATATAAAAGTTTTGATGTTAGCACCTACTGGTAAAGCTGCATACAATATCAAGGGCAATACAATACACAGTGCATTAGCAATTCCAGCATGCCAGTCACTAAAGAACTACAAACGTCTTGATTCAAGTAGACTCAATTCACTGAGGTGTCAACTTGGTGCTCTTAAACTAATATTTATAGATGAAATATCAATGGTTGGAAACACCATGTTTAATGTACAAATTGACAACAGACTTAAGGATATCAAAGGTAGCCCTCTACCTTTTGGTGGAGTAAGTATTATAGCTATTGGTGATTTGTTCCAGCTACAGCCAGTTATGGATAACTATATTTTTAATGATATGGATAACCTAGAATATAGCATTCTCACTCCAAATCTCTGGCAGGAACTTTTTAAAATGTTTGAGCTTCATGAAATAATGAGACAAAGGGAGAGCAAACAGTTTGCTGAACTGCTTAACAGATTACGTGAAGGAAAACATACTTCAGAAGACATTATGAAGTTAAAAGAGCAAATCTTGAAAGTCAACAGCTCCAATTATCCAATCAAGGCACCACATTTATTCATACAGAATACTAAAGTAAATGATTTTAATGATAGAGCTCATAGAACTATTACAGGCGCTAAGTACACTATTAAAGCCCATGACAGTGTTATCGGAGCCAATTCCCCAGAACTCAGAGATAAGATTCTAAAGCAGATACCAACTGATCCCAGGAAAACTAAGCAGTTACAAGGCATACTGAACTTAGCAGTCGGAGAAAGAACTGAGATATCTCTGAATACAAGAACAGATGATGGTATCACAAATGGTGCTAGTAATGTGGTGAAACTTGTTCACATACATCAAACTAACAAACCATCTGGTATTATATGGGTACAGTTTGATCACACTGATGTTGGCCAAAAAACCAGGCATGAAAACAGGCACTTGTATGTATCGGGTATTGAAGCTGCATGGACTCCAATAAAACCAGTCACTACACAGTTTTCTGTTGGTAGAAGCAGAACAGTACAAGTTGTAAGGAAACAATTTCCATTAAGACCTGCTGCTGCAAAAACCATCCATAGGTCACAAGGTGATACTGAGACTACAGTTGTTGTTAACTTTGAAACTAGAAGAGCTATACCTCATACACTATGTTGGATTAAGCAGAGTAACAACTATAGAGGGTCTGCACATCACTGACCTGTGTGAAGATAAAATAGCTGTTAGTGCAGCAGTTCAGAAAGAAATGGTAAACCTGAGAAGCGAAAGAAAACTGGATCTTTGCATTTCACCAATCTACAGGGCTCAGCAAAGTGCTGTAAAAATATGCTTCTTAAATGCTCGGTCTTTACATAAGCATATTTGTGACATACAAGCAGACTTGAACTATTCAAGTTGTAATGTTAATATTTTTGCCGAGACAAAATTCAGCCACGGTGACAATAATACAATGCATAACATTGATAACTACATTTTATTTCGAAATGATGCTGTGTCAAGTAATCATCAAAGGCCATGTGCTGGAACTGCTGTGTACAGCCGCATTGATTTCTATCCTGGCTATCCACATTCCTACAACAGAAATGGGATAGAGATTACTGTCATACGATTGATGATAATTCCTCATGTAACAATAATAGCTCTATATCGATCACCAGCTATTCCAGTGAGACAGTTTTGCATGACATTGCAAGAGCTCTTAACATTGCCCTTAACCCAGATGAAAATATTTATTGGAGATTTTAATGTGAACTGGTTGAACATGGTGGAAAAAGAACCCCTGTATAACCTGTTTGTCAGAGAAAATTGCTACAGGCAGCTGATGTCATCCTACACTACAGACCATAAAACCTGTATTGATCATGTATATACTAATTTGCCTGAAAAGGAAATCAAAGTCAGTGTTTTAGAAACCTATTTCTCTGACCATAAAGCAATTTATGCATTACTAAACTGCTTTCAAAAATAGGACTGCTACTGTAGAGGTCCATATTGCGGTTTTACTATTATATCAAATATGTCAATTGTGTAACTTAGGCAGATCATGTTGTTATACAGACCATTGCTGCTGATGCTATATGTTTGACAATTCACTTTGTGAAATCCAGTAACAATTTTACTGATATGACTTCAGCGGAAAAAAATATGCTATTTAATTTAATAACTAGGCTGTTTAGGCAGCAATTAATATTTTTTTTCAATGTAATGTGAAACATGGGATGGACAAGTATTCTGAACAATTAGCATATCTCGGAATATACCAGCATTCACATACTTGTCGCAAGAACACCAATAGTGAATGTAGATTTAACTATCCTCGGCCTCCCATGAGACGAACTAAGATCATTTACCCTTTAGATACTGACAAATTGATGTTAAATTGCATAAACATACATGGACATCTGTGACAACGTCAATACAGACAACTTATGTCATCCTATACAACAGACAATAAGACTTGCATAGATCACATATATACTAACTTGCCAGAAATACAAGTTAGAGTGGGAATTCTAGAAACAGTTGACAGACCATAGAGCAATTTATGCATTACTTGATTGTTTTTCCTGATATGTACAAGTATCAATATGAAATCCTGTAGTACATGGAATATGAATTTTGTTCTGATACACAGCTGATAACAAAGGTCACATCTCAATATCTTGCTCACCCACTCACCTACTCACACAGTCGCCTACTGACTTACCATCCATTTTACATCAGTTGTCCACTCAACCTAAAGGGCTGAAGGTACATAGCTGCATCACTTTTCCTCTCCATAATTGATGGTTTACATCTACCACGTATGCACTATTTACCGCAATCATAAATTAGTGTTAACATAAAATTTGGAAGCCTAAATAGTCTTCTGATCATACATGTAAATCCATTATGCATTACTAAATTGCAAAATAACCACCTCATAAAGGTCCTAAATTTCCTCATACACTGGCCCAGTACACACAACAGGTAAGTTTAGTTTGAAATGCCAGGTTGTCTTTTGTTTATCTTCAGTCCATATTAATTTATTTCTTATTTCTGTAGGCCCATGCTGATATTGTCAAGATGAGTTCCAGAACTGTAAGTAGCTTTGATCTTGAATTTCCTTTTTGGTCCCTACAGTACATGCATTTGGAACTCAAGAATGAAACTCAATTTTTAAATGCTGGTTTCATATAACAGGAAACATTGATAGCAATTAGCAATCCTAGATTTCCCCACAATCTCGACATCCCTGACTTAATGAAAACCACGTCAGAAACTGATGGCGATAAATAATTTCTATTTTCCCGGCCACGTCCCCAATGTTCAACAACAAAGACATCATTTTGATTAAAACAGCATCCCCATTCACTGCTGTTTTTCCCATTGAATATCAGATGGTGTCATCAACATATCTTAACGTCTCTCTCATTCGCCTAAAGCTTCTATTTTGTTTTCAGTTTGAAAGTGGTTTGATTATATATATATATATATATATTTATAGATATATATAATTACCTAGTTGGGAAGTTCATCAGCAACAATCCCTGATTATCTGGGATGCATTAGCGATGATCAGGGAGTCTAGGATCATGGAACGTCTCCATTCTTTTCCATTATATGAAACCAGCCTTTACAGTTGCACCCCTTCCTGTTAGTTAACAGACCTGTTAGTTATGAGAGAAAAGAGTTATCCTGTCAGTTATCAGAGAAAAGACACCCATATTGGTTTCACTCAGTCAAATAAAACTTAACATTCTACACTCTTAGACTTTTACATTCTTACACTCAATAGTCAATGTAAACACAGAACGTCTCAACAAGAGACGCAGGACTTAATAATAATAATAATAATAATAATAATAATAATCAACTTTATTTAACGAGGGTAACACGGGACAGTACTTCAACTGAATAACTGGTGAGTGGAAAAGGCTGAAATGTACTGTACATTGTGTGCTTTTAGTTCGAATATTGGATGCTTTTCATATTATAGCTATTATATAAATTGCCAAAAAAGAGTGACATTGTGCAAAACCTGGCCTGAGCCTCTGTGACCTGGCCTATCACTAATAGTTCTTACCAGTACTTCAAACCAAAACTTAAAACTTGTGGTCTCCATTATTTTGGGCATAATGAGTGTTATTCACCAGCGACATAACAGTAAAAAAGGAGGTCTAATTGTCACGAATCTGCTCCAACCTGCTTTATTATAACTTAAATATTGACTTTATTTTTTAGGCAACCATGATGCAGAAATGGAAATGTATGGAGAAAAAGGTGAGTAACATAATTATTCAAACGGCACGTTGCTTCATTTTTTAATTTTATTTTTTTGATCTTAATGTTATGTACAGGTAGTACATTCAAGAATACTAATGTACACTATGCTATAGTTGTCAAATGAAATCTATTTCACCAATCCTTTTCTACATTCACTTTTGAACAGAAAGCACTTATCTATCTCAGACAGGGGATTCAAACAGCCAGCTTGGAGAAGGTACCTATGACATTAGCTTCTGGAGATAATGAATCATGATATACTTTGTGCCTCAAATTAAAGATTATTATGTGTGTTTGCTTTGTATTTCACAGGTCATGAACGGCTGTTATTGGTCCCTTAGCTACCAAACCCAAACCCCTGACTTCCAATTAAACCTAGATATATATTAACCTTTTTAAAAGCCGTTGGAATTACACATGTACCACGAGTATGCATCATTTGAAGTCTCCTAAAATTTTCAAAACACTCCATTTATTAGTAAAACTCTGACATAAATTACATCAGTTTTGAGATACCTAATGTAAAGCAAACAGTGTAATCCAAGAGTCACTATCAATCTCAGCAAGCCATTGTATATATGAATGTATTTTATGAATATATTTAGGTATGTATTTATTATTTCGAAAAATGCAAAATAAACCAAAAATACAGGCTTGTTGTGGTATTAAAAGCGCTTACAAATTAATTTTCTCACACTGCGTTATGTGTAATATGTTGATCTAAAATAACAAATCTGTACATATTTTAGGCTCCTCAAGCACAAAGTCAAGCAACTCTCTCGAGTAAGTAATACTGCAATACCATTAACTTTTATTCTTAAAATACAAAAGATCAATCAGTCAACCCAACAATCAATCAATCAGTCAGTCAGTCAATCAATCAACTAATCATTCAATTCAATCAATCAGTCAATCAAACAATCAGTCAATCGATCAATCTATGTTTTCACAAGTTAATGGTACTGATCTAATCTTATATTTTATTTTATCAGAATATGCTCATTTTCTGGGCAACAAGACAACCTCTGTGGCTTTGTTCACAAATTGAGTGCTATAAGATCATCAAACGTGGGAGCTTCGTCATACTTCGAATTCTAGCTGCAAACATCCCCAAGGAAATCTGTCAGAGCCGTCTGCTACTCTCCTGAAAAGCGTGCAAAAATAAAGGAAATGCAAAATAAAAAGCAACCTGTCAGTTTTGACAGTGTGCAGCAAACCATTGGCAGACGACGAGCTTCACAAGAAGAATATACCATCAAGAAAAGATCGAGAGTAACACCCCACACAGTAGATTATGACTATGACAACGCATTTTTCACAAATGCACTTTAACATTGATGACATTAATAACATTTCAGATTTCCAGTCAATAACAGTGAAAGCAAAAGTAATTGAAATCGGTCAGCCTGAGATTATAAATGTTAGGGGAAAACCTTTAACAAAGGTAGATTGCATAATTGCTGACAAAACTAAATCTATCAAGCTAGTAACGTGGGAAAGTAAAGTTTGTCTCGAAGCAGATAAATCTTATGTCATTGAAGGCGTAAGTGTTCGTAGTTTCAATGATGAGAAATATTTAACAACTACAAACTACACAGTAACTAATGTAGTTGATGACGTGGCAAGCGTCGCAGAACCGCAATGCGAGTCCTATGGTAAGGTCATTATTGGGTCTGTCCTAGGAGCTAATGTTTCACATTACAAAAGTTGCATAATGTGCAACTCAAAGATACATGTCACTGATGACACTTCCACAGTCAAGTGTAGTAAATGCAAACTAACTGTTTTTGTTAATGGGCTACTCGATTCCTCAGTCACAAAATTAGTTATTAAAGATAACTCAAGCCAAACGTTTGTCAACTACACTGTCTTGAATACTGCCATGAACACGTTTCTGCAACATATTGCTGGTAAAGCTGTTTCTGACTTAAACGAGGCCCAACTGTTAGAGCTTTTTGCTAACAGAGTCCTTCGATTCATTGTAAGTGATAAGGATAACCTGGTTAGATGCATTACTGAACACAGTTAGTTACATTCTATTGTTGTTGTAATATCAGTTCGTTATAGTTGTGTTAACTTATAATGCCGCTTTCAGGGGCCGACCATAATGCCTAAATGGTCTGTTGCTAGTAGAAATATGCAATACTTATAATATAGTAAAGTTATGGTTGTCTCCGTTAAGTTTAAAAACGGTTGCATAAAGCACATGTTTATAATTCTATACTTGTAATGCCGGTCTTAGAGTCAGACCATAATTCCAATGGCACTAATTCCCACATACCATATAGACCCATTGAGTCATGAGACACTTGGAATTATACTCGTTGTTAAAACCTTTTTTCCTCACTAACCCAGAATTTGCCAAAATGGTCTGTTGCTACTCGAAACACACAATACCTGTGATATGCTTAAGTTATCGTTGTCTCCATTAAGTTTAAAATTAGAAAAGTTATCTTTAATGTTGAGCACAAACGTTGCATGAGGCACATGTTTATACTTCGGTACTTGTATAATGCTGGAGTTTTAGGTGCAGACCATATAGTGTAATTCCAACGATAGTAATTATTCAATGCTATGTTAAAACGTTCTTTTCTATAACGTGGAATTTGCCTAAATGGTGTTACTGATAGAAACGCATAATACCTATCATGTACTTAAGGTACCATAATTATGGAAAGGTTGTATGAAGTCTGTTATGTTTCAAACAAAATTTGCCTCCAACGTAGCACACATAGCTCATCCAACCGCTCCACCAATAAACTGTTGAGATTATTACTCGGGCTTGCTTACAAAGCAAAGCCCGAGTCTAAAAATGCTAGCGGTTTGGTCGCCAAATGGGGGGTCATGGTCCCAGGCGTTCCTCGTGGAGAGCGTGGAAACTAGGGATGACTAATCGTGCATGCGGCATGCGACTATGCGACGTGTTTGGTCTTCGGGAGTCGAGTTTGGTATGCAATGCAGCGTTTTCTGAGGAAGATTTTTTAGCAGTAAACTAAAAGCACAGAAGCTTCACAATGCACGAACCAAGCAAGCCCGAGTTAACGCTACGTGGAGCGTCTAGTTGAATTACTTCTTTCATTTGTCTTTGTTTTTTCAAAGTTTTACCGTGCAGTACTACAGTACAGATAAAGCACCACTCAGGCTATGCTGGTCTTTTTTAGGGGCGTTGCGAACGTAAATAACTGACCATAACTGCACTGACACGCAGGATGCGGAGCATCCCATAGTAGTGGTGATCTAGAGGTCCAAAAAAGATACTCTCTAGAAGAAACTCCTATAAAATACCCTTAAAATAAAGCTAGTTTTGCGTGGCTATTTTTAAAAAATCTCTTGCCCCATCATAGCTCCTGTGCTACCCCCACCCTTGGCGAGTATTTTTAACTCGTGGATACGCGAAGCGTATTTGCGAGTTTTTGTGGGGACTCCGATATGCAAATTGTTTATTATATTTCCTTTAGTTCGCAAAGCAAAGGACAAATCTGGGAGCTCCAAATGGTCACGTGAGCAAGCCCGAAATGTAAATTCGATCATCCGTTTTTTCTGGGGAAGTAACAGTTTAGCGATTTCGGTAAAACAAAACAAAACCCCAACCAAAGCAGTAGCCACATGCATGCTTCGCCTGCCTATTTTTTAATATATCACGGATGAGGGTTCCACAAGTGAAGGTGGTGTTGTCGATTGACAACTTTTGAATGATCTGAACTCTTTTTTTGTTAAGAAGTACGTTTAAGCGATACTTAGCTATTCTTAACCTCCGAGGAAAGCAGAAACAGACCTAGATTTACTAGTTCAGCGCTTCAGTGCTTTTACCGATTGGACTAGCATTTGGTTTCTTCGCCGGAACTTGTACTGACTTCCTCAGTTGCCAAGATGACAACATTCTTTTGTTTACGTGGCTTGGGGCACTGTCGGCCATAAGCCGTTAGCGCAGATTTAGAACTTTCTATTAACAAAGTTTTAGCTTGACACCTCTTTGGAAGTTTCTATCCGCGTTGATAAAGGTCCTAGAAAGTAGGGTCGTTGATGAGATGATTTATCGATTTAGCGATCTGCAAAAACAACATGAAAATTAATTATCTGTCGTCGATTCTTTGTGAAGGGAGAGACTTTTCATTGAGTAGTATCGGACAGTGAAATTAATTTGAGAAAGATGAAAGTCTGTTCTTAACAAAACAGGGGTGATCCAAGATGAATTGCTAAACGCTGTTTGAAAATTTATCCCTCTGTAGTTTTGATTTAGTTGATATTAATTTTTGATGGCGTTGAGTGAGTTAATTACGTTGTGGATCTTTCCAACCGTGATCTGTACCTACCGGATTTTGAAACAGCCGTTTCTTGTTTTTACGGGTAGACATCTTATCGTCTTCTTTATTTACAAGTCAACAACAGATGCCTGCTGGCTCCACTTGCGTGATTAAGCGGAGATATTTAATTACTGGGACTTTTCTTATCACATTTTCGAAAAGTGCAGTACTATCAGCTGTACAAAATGTAGATTAGATACATGGAGCAATGCGTTTAACGGCTGTCCTAATTAAAGTTAAAAAGATGCCAAAGCTAAAACTTTATACCGTCTTCCTGTTTGAACTGTCTCAAAAAAATTGAAGCCAGCTGGCGCCGGTCAGTGCACGTGCTGGGCGTTGGCCATTCGAAAAGCGTGGAAATTTTTCACGCCAAACATTAGGCCCGTAGCGCTGCCAAAGGTAGACGTGATCACTGTTATTCACTAACCTACGAAATCTTTTTGTACAAAGATTCCCTCCGAACTGGCGTAACCGTTTCGGTGTGTGATGAGACAAGAGAAAAATCCATTAGTTATTCAAATAACATCCAATTTCTTTCTTTTTGCTTCGCATTACCGTGTTAACGGACCAAAAGGCTGCTCTTATTACAAACCCTATTTACAACACGTCCAACATTACACAGTCTATACTGCTGCGACTACGATACAGATTTTGGCCTGCATTTCTCTGCAAAAAAACTTTCAGAAAATAATAATAGTCTTTTTCTTTAACCCTTTTGTAACCAAATTTCTGGGGAGATTTTTTTTCCGCCAGAGTCTAGCTAATGTATTGCGATATATCTCCTTAGGTTTTAATGTTACCCACCCATAAACTATGTATCATTTTACTCAAGAGAAAAAATGCTATCAAATAAACTGTTTTTTAGGTACCCAGGGTGTTTGGTTATTGAGCAATGCAAGAAGAAATCCAACAACAGCAGTTTATTAGGAAAACAAACTCTTTTGTTTTTTGTTCTGTCACAGTGTAGGTTTACTACAGCAGAGAATACAAGTCCATTCTGCAAAACTGCATTTTCTAAGGATTCAAAATCTTTTTACAGTAACAATTTCCTGTATTTCTAACCAAAGTTATAAACAATTTTGTGCGAGGCAGTCACCATTTGGCCAACCTACATACAAGTCAATGTGGATGTGATAACCCCAATCATGCCCGTAATGAAGGAGCAACAAGGTCTACTGCATTTGTCTTGTGATCATAATAACTTCAAATTTGGCAAAAAACAAGCTTTTTCAACCACAAACTCACATTACGGGCTCCGGTCAGGGATAAAAATATATACAAGGGATGTTGTTATGAGAAAAAAATCTTGGAACTGTACAATGACTTGGGGGAAATCTCCTTCCAATAACCAAAAGAAATAATTTTTGGCAGCTTTCAAATGAAATCAAGGCTAATAAAGTGACCTAGTGCCAGTATTCGACAAGATTGTGCCACTTTTCCCAGCAATTCCGTGCTGAATGAATACAAAGTGGCTTCCTATCGCATGTGACACACAGTGTTCGTCTTGCTTATCAAGTTCCTGCTGAGATTTTCAACGGCAATTCTCTTGCAACAAACAACACACTTCCTCCTGTTTTCCTCAACAGCAATTGAATGATACTGTTTATTGAGACGCAAGGAATCAGCTTCTGCAATGGGTCTAGTTGCTACTCGACCAGGTCTCCCTCTAAAGCATTTCCCATTCGTCAAGTGGCGAACAATTGCAGTTCTGTATGCAAGGAAGTCCTGGGGTGTCTGCTTCACATGTTTAAAAATTGTAAATGAGTTCAATAAACAGACCTCCAAACCATAATAAAAAAGCTTTTTCCAAGCCTTTTTTGATTTCCTGATAACTGAAAAGCTAGAAAGGATCTGATCTGACAGATCAACACCTCCCATATACTTTTGGTATGCTCTCTGAGCTGGTGGACAAGGTATGCTCTGAAGATCCCCTGCACGAGAACGGCGCTCAACTGTGCAAGGGGTACCAATGGTTACTGGAGGGTGAATATTTGATATAAGGTACACTGGTCGCCGGTCGTACCATGCCATAGCAACCAGGTTTCCGCTACAACGCCACAGATAATCTCCCCGATTCATTGTTTTCTCCATGGCGGAAGTAATCATAATGTTCTTGGGAAAACCTTGCCTGTTAGCTCTGATGGTTCCACACGAAAGTACCGGTATTTTCTTTCCCTCAAGCTCATTGAAGAGATGTGGATCGCAGTAAAAATTATCCATATATAAATTGTGATACATGTTTTCTATAGGGGAAGTCAAATGCCATACAACTCTGCGGGCCAAGTGACGTTCAGGATTGCCAGTCTGGGCCTCACATAAAACCCAAAGCTTTATGCCCCAGCGTACAGGCTTATTCTTAATGTATTGTTTGAAAGATAGTCGCCCCTTGTGTGGCACCATCGTTTCATCGATGGAAACATCACGGTCTAGTCTGTACAAGTGCTGAGCATTCTGCATTACCAGGTCTAAGAATCGCCTTACCCTAAAAATTTTGTCAAATCCTGGATCTTCTCTAGGCAAAGCAGTGTCATTGTTGGCAAGGTGAAAATACCTCCAAATCTGCATGAACCGTGTTCGACTCATTATTGAGGAGACTGCTTCCTGGTAAAGAAGTCTATCCTGACTCCAGTACATTTGAATTCTAGGCAACTTTACAGTTCCCATGTGAATCATGATTCCCACAAAGGCTTCCAATTCACCTTTAGAAACTGGAGTCCACTTGGTTTTGTGCTTAGCTGGGTTTGCTGCAACCTGCTGATCATGGTACCGATTGGTTTCTGTCACAAGAAGGTCCCACATATCATCCATCATCCAACAAAGCATCAAAAAATACTCCCTCACTAGTATTTACTCCATTTGGGTACCTCTGAGTGGGCCCAGGAGATGCTTCAGTAAACAATCTATCCTGTGGAGGATTGTAATTTTCAGACCAAACAATTGGAGGATCTGCTGGCTGTGGAGGGCCACGGCGACCTCTTCTGGCTCTACCTTGTCCCTTTCCACGGTCTCCACCTTGAGCACAGCCTCTACCGCGACCTCGTCCTCTACCACGGCCTACAGCTGCACGCAGCGAGCTACGATCTCGTTCAGGAACTTGTTCTAACAAAGGGGAATGCACAGAGAGTTTACAAACCTGCCTATTTGCCATGAATGTTTTTGGTAAACTCAAAATTTTGTCGAATTGCAAATGTACAAATGTTTTCTTACCGTTTCGATCACTATCGCCATCAGAAGGCTCTGAATCCGGCGGGATTTCTTCCTCGTCGAAGTCGCTTTCGTGATGATCTGAAATGTCCTGCTCGCTTTCATCCGATAAATTTCCATCGATATCGTTCTCAAAATCGTCCTCCGTAACCATTCGTAAAACCTCATCAAAAGGAATCCGTGCCGACGCCATTTTTAAAGAGATAAAAATGTTGCACTACGTTTTCGACGCAAAAATGGTCTAATTCAAGACGAAAACACGTTGGAAATTGCTTTGAACGGAAAAAGTGAGTTCTGATATCCCATAATTTTTATTAGTAACAAACCCAAGTATTTACCGGGGATCCCCAGAGGCAGAAAATGTCCACATTCTGCTTTGGGGACAAAATCGTCCCCATGGTAACGAAAGGGTTAACAAGAAAAACAGTCACAATATGGGTTGATTGGGAGGTAACTTCCTAGCACAGATCATTTGAAAAGGTAGAATACTTGAGTAAACCTAATCTTGCGTTGGCTCTAAATTTGCAATTGGAGTTAGCCTTGTATCTTCATTACCGCTCCGTTTGCAAATAAACACTGAACGTTTTGTAAATACAGAATGACGAGGGATCACCTCAACGTTTTCCACGCGGTTACATAGAAACAAAAAATATATACACCTTATTCGATGGCTTAGCATATAATACGTGCGGATATTTAGTTTGATAAGAGTATTCAGAACACCCTGATTCCGTCTGTGAAAATGACGTTAACAATGAACAAAATGTTCGCGGGTATTATATGTCAAACCATTGAACGAGAGGTTGATTATTCTATTGCAAAAAAAAATGTTATTGTTATTTTTAGAGCTCCTTCATCCGCCGGTATTCGCCCTGTTGTAAACCGGTTAAACTAGGACACTACATACCTCTTATTAATCGAGTTCGAGGTCCGTACTGTAAAATACGGACCGAGTTCTTTCCCGTCGATTTATCGACGGGAAAAAATTAAACGAGGATCCGTATTTTACAGTACGGACCGAGAAAACGAGGTTAATAAGATATTTATTATATCTCTGGAGTCATTTTGGCGACCAAAACAAACTTTAGCGGGCCGTACAGTGAAGTACGGCCCGCTAAATTGACCAATCACAGCACGCGTACTAACTGAGAGATATAATAAATTCTTTTACTCCAACCAGCCCTACTCCTGTCTACTTTACTTTAAGCTAGTAGTTTGAGAGTGTATTGTTGATTGAATGAAAAGGATTCGCTTAAGGAAAAGCTTCATTTCGAAAATGAAGATAAGCCTGGTCCTGAGAGAAAGATGCGACTTGTGGATGAGTATTAAATGACGTTCTTGGGACTCAGGCCTGAACTGCTGGAACAGAATTTAACACAAAGATTCTGTGTTTCAGTGAGCACTGTTTCTCGGGTTCTTATTACATGGTACACTGCACTCACCACGTACCTTGACAATATAATTGTGTGGCCATCTAAAGAAGTTATTCAAGCCAATATGCCTGCAAGGTTTCATAAATGCCCTAATACGCCAATGATTATCGACTGCACTGAATTTTTTTATAGAGATGCCTTCCTCTTTTGTTAACCAGTCAATAACCTACTCAAGTTACAAGTCGCACAACACATTCAAGCTTTTGGTAGGCATCAGTCCCACTGGTTTAGTAACATACCTGTCCGCATTATGAGGAGGTAATGCATCAGACAAGCAGATTGTCAAAGAGAGTGGTTTCCTACATCTGCTTGAACCAGGTGACAGTGTTATGGCAGACAAGGGGTTTGCAATTCAGGACTTGTTGGATCCTTTGGGTGTGTCCTTGAATATTCGTCCTAAGCGAGATTCAAATAGACACCTTTCTAGAGAGGAAGTAGAGGCAACAAGACAAATTGCTGCTCTAAGAATCCATTTTGAAAGAAAAAATGGATCAAATAAAAAACTTTAGAATACTGCAAAGTCGTATCCCTGCCACTGAGTGGCATAATGCTAAGAAGGTATTGTTAATTTGCGTAGCCCTTTACCAATCTTGAGGCCCCCTTGTAAGTTAACTATCATTGCCTTCTTTCTGATGCTTAGCAAGATTCTCATGAAAAAGAATTGGAATGATAAATGAAATCTACTGTGAGACAAAACCATTGTAAGTTAGACAAGTACAACAATGTGATTTTGTCTATTAGGGAAAATATTATATGACGGGTTTACATTCTTTATAGTTACCATATTATTGTTAAGTGTTTAAATTTGTTAATAAAATGCCACTGTTGAGTTTTGGACTGCCAGTACTGTCTTTAACAGGGGCACCCAACGAGAATATAGTTCAAAACCACTTAAACATAGCATTGTTAAAGTGTTTTAGTATTTAAAAGGTAGATATAAGCATATTTTTATCCCCTAAATTTTTTTAATCTGTTCGGATTTCCTAGCTGAAAGTCTTGTGATTCGAAAATTATAGCAATCAAAACTTACCTTTTCGAAAATTTCAGCCAGGAAAAAGGCTCCCGAAAATTCTAGGTGACCTTTTTACATTAAAAATCCGTTAAAAATGGGCAATAATACCATTTTTTAGATGTTCGAAAATCCTAGGAGAGGCAAACAAGCAAGAAATTTTTTTAACAAATGTTCCGAAAATTCTAGATCTCAATCGTCTTCCGAATAGATGTTTTCCGAAAATTGACGTTGGGTGCTCCTGCTTTAAGCAAGCTACATAGCTTTTCTCATGTGCCTGTGAAGCTGAGCAACCAGTTGAGCTAATGAAACAATCTAGTAAAGCAAACGTACAGTACTGTGTTAAAAAGGCTCTTTAAAGATCATTCGCTCAAGATCGATTAAGTTGAACTTGTGGGTAAGTAATTTCATACATCACAACAAATCTAAAAACGCCCCAAGTTTTTCTAATATAGGACACCAAAAATGTTTCTAAAATTTCACTTTCTCATAAAACATTTCTCCATAACCGCGGTAGACCCTTTAACAATGAGATTCTGTCACGAACATTTGCTGGTAAAGTTGAAAGTAGTACTTGTGGTTTCTGTTAAGCAGTAGGGTGGTACAATAGTCTTCTTTTCCCTTCACACGGATATATTGTCTCAGTAGAACATCTGCTAAAATCTCATTTTAATATCAGCACATAAATATATAGTTTATCAGCACACCACCCACTGTCATTAGGTTCTTCTCATTCCTTAAACTTTTGATTGCTCGAGATAGACATTTTGTTTTGTTGTTCTTGTTAAATGTTTCGTTTCAAGTTATTTAAACTCCTTCAATGACCGAAATGGAAAACGTTTTAGTCGTCGTAACTTGAATTGTAGTCATTAACAAACAGTTACATTTAAGCTTTTGTTTTGTTGTTTAGAGTATGCTAATATGAACGTTTCTAAACAATGGGTTCCGTGTATAATACGCATCGCAAATTCGAACTATAATTTCTCGGGAAAAAGTGCATATTAATTTATACACGGGTAAATACGGTACTTGCAAAATTTGAATTTGGCCACACCTATGGATTCCTCCTCTGGGTCTTGAATTATATGATCAGGACTTGCTCCCAAAAACCCATGTATCTTAATTATGCAAAACCCACGCTTCCTAAATGAAAGACCATGGTTTCCATCACTCTTCATTTTAGAAAGAAACGTCACGTGATCTGCAATGTCATCCTCATTAATTTTGCAAACCTTAAATCATTGCAGAAGTCGGAGGTACCCTTTTACACAATTTTTAAACAGTAAATCTTTACATTTGGATGTAGTTATTCTTCCTTTTCTAAATAAATACCAATTGGAATCTTCACTCTGAAGGTTAGTTTTATTTCAACGACCTGAATTTCATTCTCATTAAAACTGAGTTTTTTCTTGATTCCCATGACTTTCTCCCTTATTTCACTGATACTTGGGGGAAGAGCTCTGAATGGCGAAATGCAATCCACGTGAAAAAGCTGTACATGATTTGAATCAAGTGTTCCTTGTTCAAGTATGGGCTGTTCAAGTGCTTTGGTTACGAAAGAACAAAGTAGATCGTCATTTAAAAGATAGCTTGAAACTTCTTGATATGCCCCAACATTTAAGTCACTTGTCATGATCTGATAAGGCAGTGTTACACTTTTCAAAGGCAGTAAATAAGACACAGTGAGGATTCACTATTCTCAGGTCCTTGCTCGGTTCCACGTTCAGTCACAAATCGCCGTCTGGGCCCTAAGACGCATGCGTCCCTTTTCATTGTCTTTGCACATGCGTATGATTAGAGAACACGCACAAAGTCCTTGAACAATTTTTTTAACGTTAAAATCGTGAGCCCCAAAAGCATTACACATTTTCCAGCACAGGATTTCAATCATGTCCTGTGCGTTTGTTTCCTGTGGGTGTTTTGTTGTTCACACTCTACTAGGGACGTGACTTATACTGTCAAGGTCTAGTATAAAATACTGAAGTTCCTAGTTTATCCTGATGAAGTCTCGCTAGCAGACGAAACAGGTCGATTAATAAACTCAGCTCTACAAGACAAGTTGCTGTGTGCTTATAAAAGATAATAAAGAATTAGGAAACAATGCCTTACACGATCTCAAGCGCTCACTAACATACGAGTGTTAGATTCAAAAGTGGTCCATACGGCCAATGTCTGTCGAAAGTGAATAAAGTAATTGATGGGCTCCTGAGTAATTAAAACATGTAGAATGTAGTTTATAAAATCAAATTTGGGGATTACTATGTCGGTAGCAAGTTAAGACACAGAAAGTGAGTCATTTAAACGAGTTGATAAATGTATTTTGCACCACCGCGAGTTAAAAATATTATAGGTCCGCAATGTGTACATGTGTGGCTCACAAGACCAAATCACAGGCGCCTGGCTCTCGTGGACAAATAAATAAATAAATAAATCTGATCCTGCCATAATGTGGCTACACACTTTGTGTAAGCCACGCAATAAATCCAATCATATCCTAATGTGGATACACACCTTGTGTAAGCCACACAAAAAGTAAGCTAACGTTTCCATCGTTAGCCCTATGTCCAAAGCAAAGTCTGTAGTTGATGTTCTTAACGTTAATCGGGGGCTTAAAAAAAAGTAGGAGAGAAAAGACAAAACTTTTTATTATTATGGCATGAATAAAGTGAATCCCTTGTTTTCTTTCCCTGAAACCTGGAGCCAAGTTGGAGCCACTGGTGCCGACGTTTCGAGCGTTAGCCCTTCGTCATTCGCTCCGATGAAGGCCTAACGCTTGAAACGTCAGCACCTCCCTTTTACCTTACGGTGGTATAACTTACTTTATCAATTCGTTTGATAATACCAATTTCTTGTATTTCTACTATAGCGAGACATGGGCTAAAGAAGTATTTCACCCAGGTAAGATTTCAGTCCTGGGAAACAAAGATTAATGGTACACCAAAGTTACATAGGATTGGAAAGGTTTAGGATCCTTTGTTTCGATTGCCCATAATAGTCGAGGTCTCCTCTACTAACTATGAATTGCCTCACTGCACCAATATGCAATCAAGACGCAAGCACTTACACGTTAATTGCACCTAGAACATAGTCACGCACCTCCGCACCTTGTAACTACTAGTTCAAAGAACCATATTAAATATTCAACATTTAACTGGCAACGGAGCAAACAACTCGGTGATTATTAGGACTCGAACGTAACTTCCATTATGTTTTTAATACGTACTGGCTCATCCTCGATGTAAAAACCTGTTACGTTCACGAGTGACGTAGAACATAGAAAACAAAGGAGACAACGAAATACAAACTAGGATTATAATAGTGAAAAAAAAGAAAGAAAAACTTCACAGGTTTTTACACGAGGTAAACCTTGAACACCGTTCACGACACTTAAGTATAGTGTGATAATGTAGCTTTCAATAGTTATAACATCATGGTCAATTCAAATCGAGACATGACTGATAATAAAAAGAAAACAAAGATCGCCAGTCCCCGGGGGTGAGTACTACCATAAAAATTGGGTAGGGGTGCGCGGCCCACTTCCCAAAACCCTTACCCTATTTATCACAAAAACCTGCGATTTTCCCTACCCTATTTATGACCTGACCCTTAAATAAATAACTTGTTTCAGACCTGCCTCATAATTATTTCCCTAGTTCAGACCAATGTTAAAGTCAGAGGCCCTGTTAGGGGGTGGGGGGGGGGGGGTTGTGTGCCCATGTCCCCTGTCTAAATTTCACATGCGGATATGTCGGCATATCGCAACGTTCTTATTTCGCTTGTCGAAATTTACCCCTAACAGGGCCTCAAGTCAATGTTTATCTGCTTCATAGGTTACAAGACAAGGTTGAAGGGTATGGTTTTCAAGCAGTTTAGTCGGGGTTAGCTAGGGTCAGGAGCTAGGGTGATTCGCTCCTGCTGGGTACAGAAATCAGAGAGTTTGGGTCTAACCTTGGGTATCATTTTCATGGAAACTGATCAATTGCGTTATAGGGTTGTAGGCTAGACAAGGAAGGGATTTCTGAGTTAGTCTGGAGCCCATCACTATGATGAGCCCCTAGTGTGGTCTAGAGTGGGGTAGGAAAACTCGACTGCTCAGCTAGGTCTGGTATAGGCTAAGGGTTGCAGGGCCCCAGCAGCACATCTTCACCCAAAAAATTTTAAAGTACACCCCACTCCCCCCCACCTACCACATGAGTCCCACGCAAAGACCCAGTCCTGGAAGTGAGTGCTCGCCAGCGGTGCACTGATGATACAAACAGAACAAGCAAGCGAAGTCCTGTGTTAAATCCCTTTTTCACCACCAAGGCCAGAATAGAACTGAACGGGTTTCACTCGGGGTGTGAAGTGGGATAATCGGGTGTCAGGGAATTTTTGTTATTCCATCATTCCAGTAAAAAAAGAACTCATTATTCTGTTGAAAAATTCTACTTATTTCGGACAATGTAATCAGTTATTCGAAAGAAAGTCGTTCTTTCGCTCCACAAAGATGGCATTATTCATTATGCCAACAACAAAAAAAGTTGCCGGACCCCAGTGCACCATTAGTTTGAAACGCAGCCGTGATTCTATCTTCTCGGACATTTTGGACTGCCAAATCGACTCCTGCTTTCTTGGCAGCACGTAGGCTATGGTTTCCATATCGTTTATGGAGTTTTTTTAGGCATATTAATATCACAGCTTGTCAGTTCACCTTCTTACTTTCAGCTTGTTTTCAAATGAACAAAATGATAACAAATAACAAAGGCGGTGAACAAAAGAATTATCATTATGAGATTTCGTGACGAACGTATCATATAATTTCGCGGTGAGTTCTGGGAATGCGGAAGTTACTAGCTCTCTGAGTTTTCAATCGTTGTGACGGGTTTAGCCACTATACGTCAGAGTTTGTGTCAGGGCATCTTTGAAATAATTGTCGTTTAGATCATAAGAGGGCTAATTTTAACTGGAGAACTGTGGGAATCTATAACCGTTGCCTTTAACAACTGATGCCTTCTGCTCGGCTGCTAAGTGGCCGAATACCCATAAGTCAGTTCGGCTTACAGGAAGAAACCTCCACATAATATAATAACCAAATTCAAATACCTTCGAGTTCCAGACGATTATGTTTTCGATGTGATAGAGCTTTCGTGCCAAAATCCGTCGCTCGATGCTGTAAGACCATTGTACATCAACCATGAGTAAGGGCTCTTTCTCGATTCGTGTTTTCGCTTATTTCCTCAATCGTTACAGAGGTCTGTAACTTATCTTAATTATCATTATGGATCCAGTTTCTGTTTTGATATTTACAGGCCGCAAAGCCAAGGTCACTTTCTACTACAAAGCCGTACAAGACGATGAAATTGATTTAGAAGTTGGAAGTGTCATTACAAATATAATTAACAAGGATACTGGATGGTGCGAGGGAGAAGTTAACGGCAAGAGAGGAATGTTTCCGAACAATTTCGTGGAATTTATCCCGAATGGCGTGGAAAAAGCTTCGGTTCAGCCTGAGGCTCACCCAGGTTAGAAACCTCCTTTTATGCTGTATTGTACTATCAGTGTTAATTTTTAATAACAAGTAACCAACAATGCCACAAAACTGTAAATAAAGGTAACGGTTTTAATTTTTTTAGAATAGTGACTGCAGTTATCCGAGTTATTTAGAGGCTGACGCATATGACATGTAATATTTTTGCTGTGTACGAACTTGCCATACAGTGCATGATCATTCCTCTATGCTGCAGTGCAAAACCTTTCGTTTTACACTCTTGGAAGTTGCATCTAATGCTTATAGCTATAAAAATTGTACCTCATAATGATTATAAATTAGATTATTTTGATACAGTGATAATGACATATATTCTTAGTTATGTATAAGCAGCTGGCCATTTTGACAGAGTATTTTACCCACTTTCGAACATTATTAGGTCTTATTTTTTCAATTTGCACCTGACCTAGAGAAAAAAAAACATGTAACTACAGTGTACAAAATCACAAACAGTACTTTTATTATCATTAAATTATCATAACCAAAACAAAAGAAAACCAAAATTGAACCAAGAATAAAATCGAACAACAACATATACATCTATTGCATGCATAAACACAAGCAAGAGAAACTGATACCTGAGGAAATCTCGATTTTGAATATTATAAAAATTATTTTATAACAATAGAATTTCTCACCTTACTGGGAAATCAGAAGGGTTCATGTGTGTTCCTGGTTAATTTAGGACCCCACAGGTGTGACAATTTGTATGTTTCGTTCTTCTTTAACTCCAAATCATAGAGGTATGTTGTAAAATGTGGTTTTAATTTGACCTCAGTGTAATTATGTCCAGTATTGAAATCTCTTTCTACCCATAATTGTTTGAGAACAAAATAATCCCTCTCCTGTTATTGTATCATATGATTCTTAAAAACGTTCTAGAACCAAGCCAAATTATTTTTTAAGTGAATGTTAGTAAGAGGTGCCCAGTTATTATTACCATTTTACTCTTTTGTAATAATGCTGTATTATTCTTGTTTTTTAATTGATGGTAGCATATTTATTACTGGTATACATTCATGTTCGGTAAGGAGTCTGCTGCAGAAAAAAAAACTGTTTTACTTAATTCCAATGCATAAAATTTTCCCTTGTTATTTTAATACATAAAGGACGATCATCACTGATGAATTGTGCCATATAAAATGTATTGGAACCACTAATGAGGATTTATGTCTTGTTTTCAGGGTTTAAAGGGTCTAATAATATACAGGAAAAAATTACTTAATTGTGATTGGCTAAGAGCAGTGCAGTTCAATTGTAACACTGGTGCAAAAAGTGGAGCACCAGTGCAATTTATAAATCCTATTTTTTTCATGTATAATATTTGCACTCATGAATTTTTCAAAAAGCTCAAATTGCACTCACAACAGAGGCTAGTGGAATTTGAGCTTTTTGAAAACCGCAAAAGTGCAAATCAACTACAGTTTGAATAACAAAACCATCTGATTACCATTGCAAATTCCAAAGTAAATATCATTGGACCATAATTATCAGTCATATTTATTAAGACCCAAAATTCAAGAAGCCAATTATTTCCAGAGGTGGATGTACATGTACACAATAAGTTATTGGTTATTAATATTTTAATGAGATTGTTGTTTAAGAATGCAAGATAACGCTTTACTTGTTCGTTTATTAGTTGTGCCGATTAGTGATACTGAGTAACCATGCACATATTGGTCAGCAAAATAGTACCGTATTTATTCACTTATAAGACGCACCATTTTTTACGAGAAAATATACTAGTTCGATTAAAATTTGCTCAAAACTCGGGGTGCGTCTTATAACCGAGTATTTTCCCGCAACAAAATATAACTTTTCCAAATTTCCCCAAAATTAATGCTTTACTGAAATTAGTATGTAAATAAATTACAGCAAATGAATAAACAAAAGACAAATGTTGATCACTGACTTTATCTGATTTGTTGGTTCTAAAAAGAACCAGGGTGGCTCTGAAAAGAACCGTTTTGTTTTAAAGCTCGGCTGAGCTTAGCAACTTGTCGTCCTCGGCTTCGCTGTCGGTCTCGAACTCGCTGTCGATTGGCTCATCTGCGTCTTCTGTTTCTTCTTCCTCGTCGTCCCAAACCGCATCGTCTTCAGTTCTATCAAGAGCATTGTTGATGCCACAGGATTTGAACGATCTTGTTATCAAATCTACTGGGATCTCACTCCAAGCTCAATCGATCCACCGCAACACCACCTCTTTTCTGGGCGCTCACTTCTTTCCGGAAGGCGTGTAGGTCAGAACGTGCCATTAATCATCCAGGCTTCTTACTGCGCATGGATCTTTTCGAAGTGCTTGAAATAATTGACTTTACAACGAATTTAAAAACTACAACAAACAAGTTCGTAAATGTATTCAACAAAGCCAAGGTGATTTGAGCGAAAAGCAAATGTGCTCCAAAGCACGTGCTTGAAATGATTGACGTCAGAATTAGTAACTTAAGCATCGAAATTAGTAACTTATGGAAGCAAATTTTGTAATTACAACGAACATGAACGAACAACGTAATTCTGGGTGCGTCTTATAACAGGGTATTTGGGTGAAATTTTCATTTTGCTTACTTGTCAAAATCGTCTTTGAAAGTTTTGGGTGTGTGTTATAACCGAGTGCGCCTTATAAGTGAATAAATACGGAAAAAAAGAATGCACTCAAACAAGCAACAGAAGCAGTGCCCCCAGCCTTGAAAACAGACAGCACAGTAGAGTTACAGTAGAGTTACATAGTATCTGTACACTGTAAGTGACCAAGTCAGTTTGGAAGCTAAATTCAGTAATTAAAACGGTTGCTGAGGTCTATAGACTACAAACATTTTTGCATTTTAAAAGGTTATCATGTTACAACTAGTAACAGCTCTTACGAAAGCTGCCCCCACTTTTTTATATTATGGAGTGTATAGAGTACCGAAGCGCTGACGTCACGTTACCATGGAAGCATTTTTGCTGGTTCTAAACAAAAGATCAACATAGCGTCTCTCTTTGGGTAACGTAACGTGGACAAGTCGAAAATGGTTCAATGTTTTGCCCCAGATTGTAATCATCAATCAGAAAGGGAGACATGTAAATTTTTCAGGTTTCCGAAGGATCCTGTGGAGTTCAACTGGTGGAAAAAGCTCCTAAGGTAAGGTAAAACACGCTAGAAATACCGGCGCTAGGTAGTGGCCTGACGACTCGAACAATTGAACTTTGACTCTTTGAATTCTTATTATTGTTCTTAATCTTCGATATCCCTTATCAGTTACTCTTTAAAACAACGGTTTTTAATATGTATTAATGTTCGTTTGAAATGAATCTGCTTTTAATAGACGAGAAGACCGAAGTCCGGGAAGCAATTCTCGAGTTTGTAGCTGTCATTTTCGTGAAGGACTGAAAGTAAATGGCCCTGAGATATTTAAAAGAAATGCCGATAAACTCTTTCCAAATGCTGAAACACGTACGCCAAAGCGAGCTAAGACGAAGAAGACAAGTTCAGAAGACTCGGTTCCGGTTTCTGATATAATCAAGCAGTTAAACCATTCGTACTCATCAAGTGGGGAAGCCTCAAAGTGTGAAACCAGCAATGCCTCTAAGCAAAATATCCTTCTTGAAGTCGAACTGGAAAACTTGAGAAAGGAATTGCAGGACAGGAAGTCAAATGAACAATATCAAAGAGAAATATACTCGGTAATGGCTTTAAGAGATGAAGTAATATGTATGGAACAGGTCTACCAAACAAGCAAATATTTTCAATTGTTGTGAACTATGTCAGACGGTTCTCGGCAGAAATTAACTATTTTTATGGCTGGAGGGTTGAAAGGATCCTGTTGGAAGATCAAGTTTTTATAACCCTTATGAAGTTACGACAGAACTACACAAACCTGCACTTGGCTGAGCTCTTTCACTGTAGCACTGCAACAATCAGTAATATAATACTTACATTGGTTCATGTATTATACAAGCTACTATATGAAGACTGTTTACAATCTGTGCCATCCAAAGAGAAGAACAGAACCTCTATGCCATAATCTTTTTCTCTGTTTGGGCATTGCAAAATGGTCATCGACTGCACTGATATAGAAATTGCAGCGCCTGGTTTAATGAGTGATCAAAAATTGACTTACTCAACATACAGGGGAATGAACTCCTTCAAGACACTTATTGGTGTTGCACCAAATGCTGTTATTACCCATGTTAGTAAATTGTTTCCAGGCTCAACATCAGATAAAGCCATTGTGGAAAAATCTGGTGTACTAGAACACTTTAAACCTGGGGATCTGATACTTGCTGACAAAGGCTTTTTGATAGCTGATATTGTTCCAAATGGTGTGTCTGTTAATATTCCCCCATTTTTATATAATGGGAAATTTAACGAGAGTGAAATTAAGCTAACAAAGACTATTGCACGGTGCAGAATTCATGTTGAAAGGGCAAATGCACGCATCAAAGATTTCAAGATTCTAACCTTCATTCCACCATACTTGAGATGCTACACTGAAAAAGTTTTGAAATTATGTGCTGGCTTGGTAAACTTACAAAACTCCCTCATTAGAGAAGTTAGAGATTCTGTTGACATGGAATAGAATTATTTTTTTCTAATTCTTGGTTGGGTATAGTTGAGATGAAACATGCATCCCTAGCTGTGAGCTATATTTTGATACTTAGAACATGATGCATGTATATATAGCATAATATGATTTTGTTTGATTCCATTAAATGTTTATATCTCTACAGTCTACCCAAAGACTTAAGTTAATTAACATCACAAGTTTGCAAAACACAACCAATTTATTCTGTACATCACATCAGATGACCACAACCCAAAGTTGTTTTTCACAAATGCTGAAAAAACATGCATGAGATTTTAACAATGTTCAGTCTCCAACAATTTCATATGTTCATGAAAATCAGTCTGCAGAGCTGCTGACTGCCTGTAGCCTTACAGTAGATCATTAGAGAATGCTAGAATAATATGCTTAATATAAAAGTCCTTGAAGAGTTGAAGATTGTCAGCCCAGGCAGGATCTTTTTTGATTTGGAGGATGAGGGTTTCTTTTGTTGTCCACACAACAAAAAAGCAAATCTCCCTTCCAGTTAAATATAACTGTCCTTGTACTTGATGCCAGTAAACATGTCCTTTATCGAGTTCATAGTGTCCTTGTGAATTCTTCTTGATATAAAATTTACCTGATGATACTGCTTCTTCTATGGTTAAATCTCTTTGGGTGAATGGGCACTTCACCTCTAGCAGTGCATAAGTGCCTACCAAGCCATCAGGGGAGGCACCTAGCATTCCTGACAGCTCAAGCCAAATCCCAGATTCTTCAACACATAGCTTTGTTTTTTGTTCAAACATTTTCTTTGCCTGATTTTCGTTAATTATGCCCCAATTAATGGCTTGTACCCTTGATAAATCGTCCTTGCCAAGCACTCGCTTTAGAAGGGATGGAGCGACTCTCTTGCAGTTTAAGACATTTCCAAAATTGCTGGCTGTGAGTCTTCCTTTCCTTATCATTTGCCAGGAAGGGTTATCTCGTCTTACGGTGGCTTTATTTACGGCTATACGCTGCTCTTCAGAGATACGAAGTTTCTCGGTAAGGTATCTCTTCTTATCCGCATGATTTAGAAATTCCCGAGACAACACAATCTCTTCTACAGTGATCGCAGGCAGGGCGTTGTTCTTTTCAGGCTCTGGAGAGAGAAGCCACAAAGTGCCGGTAAAGTTGCCGTACTTTTTCAATTCTTGGTAGAACCAGGAACGATCCTCTTCGTTTACTTCTCTTTTAATGCAATTATACTCCTTTGGGCAAGGATATAACTCTTCTACGGATTTCACTTGGTTTGGGGCCCTGGGCTTTTGCCATTTGCATTCTAGATCTGTTCGGCTAAGATTATGGATTCCATAGATAATAAGTGCCGCGGCATGGCTACATTTATAGTTTCCACGGGGACATTCGCACTTAGCAGACTTTATTTCATTCCCATGAAGAGAAACCTGTATTGCAAAGTAAACAGAGGGAACATTAAAGTTTTATACAAACGATTACGAGTGTTCCGAACTTGTGAGTTTACTTACCGTGACCTTGTAAGACTTGTCCTTCATACTGGCATGTATCAATCCTATAATCATTCCATTGGAATACTGAAAAGACTCTATATGGTCGGATTTGTGGAGATTTTCACCACGTTCGATTGATTTCGCCTCACCAGAAAAAAAAGAAGTAAGAGAAGTTATCGTTATGGCCACCATGTTGGTTCGAATGCTCTTTGTTTAGAACCACTCAAATCGTGCCCATGGTAACGTGACGTCACACTTCGGTACTCTATAATATCAGTCTGAAGCAAAACTTTGTACAGGGAATGACCATTTATGTTACCTGACAGGCTTGGTTATTTTGAATAAATCTGGAAAATGCAACCTCTGGACCTCTGGAACTCTGAAAATATGCCAGTATCACAGCCCATGAATCACTAAACCAGTTCTTTGTCCTTTTCTCAAATCACTGAATATACTTTTGGATTGTGGTGTGAGTCATTCAAGCCAAGTTAGGTTTGATTTGTGTCTGACAAATCCAAGTGTGATTGTGTCTTTCAGTCAAAGACATCGATGAGCATTGCAAGTTTTCTCAAAGACCTCGATGAGCAATTCGAGTTTCCACAATTTTGACTCCAGATCGAATGGACTTTGATGCATTTTTTCAGCAAATAAACTGACATTTATCTTGAAAGCTATACACACTTTAATACCTTTGGACTTCGGAACCTTGTGGCAAAGAGTCCGCTTCCAAAAGCCTTTAAGTGTTTATTTGACCCCCAGTGAACTTTCAGCAATCGTTTGCATGCTTTTCAGCAATCCTCTGCGAGCCGTGTTCTCAAAAATCGAGATTTTGCCTGCTTCACCGATATTTTCCTCTCTATACGCGGGGGGCTTCTTGGGTGCCTTCTCAGGTTTTGGCTGGTTGGGTCAAAACCCTGTGGGGGCAACAAAGCTTATTTAGTGCCTATATTGTCTTCCACGTTTTTGTGGTTCTGGTATGTATATTTAGAGTAGATAGCTTTTCAAAAAAGTTTTTTTCGAATTCCACTGTGTTTTTTTCCCAGAAATCGTCGTTCACAATTCCTGCTTGAGCCACACCCATCAAACTTGGCCGAGCTAGTAAGGGACATGGGTCTATTCCTGACTTGACATCACAAACTGATTTGCATTCCATTAAGTCTTTATAGACATGCATGCAAAGCAGTTTGTGATGTCAAGTCAGGAATACAACCATGCCCCTTACTAGCTCGGTCAAGTTTGATGGGTGTGGCTCAAGCAGGAACTTTAAACAGCTATCTACTCTTAATGCCAAAACCACAAAAACATGGAAGACAATGCAGGCACTTGAAAATGAAAATTTGAATGCACCTGTTAGGGAAAAGCACTAAACTACATATTAACAGTTCCCCAAAATCAGTTGACCCTATGGCCTGAAGTTGACCAGCATAAGCAGTCACAATTTTGCAGTCTCTAGCTAAGTGACTAATGCCTGACACAAACAAATTATTATATCATTGGCCATGATTATCCTTTTCCTTATCTCAATAGCATATTAAATATCGCAGACGTAAATATGAAACATATATGTCCTAAAACAAAGTTAATACTAACAGAGTCTTGCATTTCTTGTTAGCAGTGGCTGGAAAGAAAGGCAAAGTTACATTTCGCTATGAGAAAGAAAATGATGATGAGCTTACTCTAGAAGTGGATGACATTGTTGATATACTTGGGGAAGATGAAGAAGGGTGGTGGAAAGGCAGGCTGTGGAACAGAATTGGCGTCTTTCCCTCTAACTTTGTTGAAATTATTGAAGACACAGCACACCTTGAGCCAATGCTGGAAGGAAAGCCAGGTACAATTATTTAGTATAATTATAGGGTAAAGCCAGGTATAATTATTTAATATAATTATATGGTAAAGCTAAGTGTGTATCAATGTCTTTATTTAAAAGTGAAGATTTGGTGCATGTATCACAGTGTAAACACTATTTTATGAGAACTGGATTCAGCCTGGGATTCAACAGGATTACTGAATGTGTTAATGGTTATTATGATTATACAGTTATTACTATATGTCATTTGTAGTAGTGCTATTTTACACTTACAAAGAACTGTTGAAACATAATTTGTCAACTGATTTTGTTGCTGATTGGAGCTTCATGTAATAAACTTCTGTTATAGTGCTTAAGCATATTAAAATGCAACTTACTGTCTGTATATTTTATTGGTAAAATATTTGTATGTGAAATCATGTACAGTTTTACCAGCCTGTGCTATTTAACAGGCGCCAGATGGATAGGAAGAAAGCTTCATCTTTACAAGTGTCTTTACAGGGGTAACTGAGAAGAATATCAAGGATACAGGAGTTAAATGTTAACAGTTATTTAAAACTTTCAGTTAACAATATTTTTGTTCACTATACAAACAATGCAGTTACCATTTAGTTTACATGTATGACTGTCTACTAATGCCATAGTACATTTTTGTTTATTTGCAACTATGATTGGCTTGTTTCACTCTGCCAAGTGATTATTTTCAATGCTCTTTCAGGCAAGAAGTTTTCTGAACTTGCCATAGTGATCTGTGATTATGATCCACAAGACCAAGATGAGCTCATGATAAGAGTTGGTAATATTATTACAGTTATCAACAAGGATGTGGCTGATAATGAGGGATGGTGGGAAGGGGAGCTAAATGGGAAAGTTGGAATGTTTCCAAATAATTTTGTGGAACTCCTCCCTTCAGATGACGCTGTTGCTCCCACTAAAGATAAGGTGAGAACTTTGTTGATGATATCAATTTTATTGTACAGCATTTTGGTGGAAATCAAGCTGCATTCTATCTTGAAGCTTGCAATCTGATCTATGGTGTGATAGTTGATGGGGCCAAAGGCTGAATTATCACCTCTTATAGTTCACCACTTAGTTTTCTCCGATTCTTATTGGTTTAATTTGATCATGTAACGTGATAGTGTTCATTGTCAGAGAGACACTATCAGCCCATAGTGCCCTTTTGAGGAAAATACCCGGGTGGATAGTACTCATCTGTGAAAATGTGAATTTTCTGACAGTTATACAGTATTTTTTAGCCAATGTACATTGGAAATTATTGAAATTTCAGGCTGTACGCATGGATAAATATTTGATTGATCTGCATTTAGTAAGTTTTGACTTTTTTTCAACTGGCTTGCAGAAGAAAATTTAGTGGTGAGCAGTAAAAACAATAGAGTGTTTATGCTTCGGAACTATCGGTCTGATAGTTGTCCTTGGAAATTTGGTGTTCTTAAAACTAGCATATTTGTTTTAAGAACATCAAATTTCCACTGGGCAACTACCAGCCGATAGTTCCTTGACAGAAACACTCTGTTGTTTAAATAGAACTCAACAGCGACTAATCTAATTGTTTAAGTAAAAATCATAATAAACGAATCATGTATCTGTGAAAAAAGCCACAATACTAAATCTCTCTGCAAAACTTCGCTAAAGCACAAAGACATTCCAACCAAGTGCTGCACTCCAATGGCTGATAGTGTGCAGTAGCTCAGCCAATCAGATTGCGGCATTTGATTAGTATACTAGTAGATCTTTACTAATCTGTGGTAGATAGTGTGCAGAGGAAACGGCTGTGCTTGGATGGAGGGGGACAATATACCTTTTAAGTTGAAAAATCTTTAAATATTTTTCGTACTACTTCTCATTTTCTATGAGTTAAATAGTTTCCTTGAACGTATGGTCTGATTGTTAAATTATCAATTATTATTAGATGATAATGATTCTAGTCAGGTCGTTGGTATTGGATGAGGTCAAGCTTAAGATATTGAGTTTTTGGTAGCCATAAGATTATTTCTTCTTCCCATCTAAGCTAGATGCAAATGACCATGATAATGGTAGTTCTAGTAAATATTATTTTTATTGGATGAGTTTAATCAAACAGTTGTTATTTTTGGATAGGCATAAGTCACACTGGCAGAAGCATTTAATCTGTATCTTAATGACCATAAGCATTTTCAAATTTTAGCTATTTTGAAAAGGTGAAAATAAGCTGGTAATTGTCGAGTGAATATTTCTTTCTCACCTGTTTTGCAAAGGTGCGTCCTTATTACAGTAGCCCCAGCTAATTATATATGTCTGGTTCCGAAAGGGGGCGAAATGTCTGTTTGGCTACCCTAGCAGGCAAGATGGGCCAAATGTATACTCCCTGCCTTGGATTTCCTCCTTTATGCTGTATCAAAATGACCAAATAATAAATTCTTTATTGGCCAAGCTTGTTTGGTCAAGATGGCTGGATATTGGCTTCAGTGTGTGTGGTTTTTTTTTTCACCTTTTTACTTTGTTTGAGGACGATAGTAAGAATTTAGTCAATATACCATATTTACCTCACGCTTGATCCAATAACGCATATTTATTTTTCGTGTATTAATAAATTTGCAGCCCACCGATCTTCCGCCGACATCCAAGAAAGGCATTCTTGTTTTACCAGTTGCCAGTGAAGGACCTTAAGTTGACCTTAACCCCTGAAGAAGTACCAGCAGTAGGCAGACAAAATGTTGCAATCCACAACAAAGTGAATACACTGTGAGACAAATGAAATGAATGCTTTCTGCTTATTATTGTTAATTTTTGTTGTTTGGTCAGGAATCCAAAGATGACTCAAAAATGGCAAACAAGAAAAAAGAAGCTCCAAATTTTGTTCTGGAAAGAAAGTCAGCAGTTGATAAAGTCAAGCCATCTCCCCAAAGCAAAAAGAGAGCAATTTACATAGTTCTTCATGTGAGCTCTGTTTCAATTGGAGAGCTGGTGGGAAAGGCAACTGCCCCTGTTAAGGTAAACAGTTTGTTTCATTTGTAAAAAAAGCTGATCAATGAATTCAACAGCGCATTGTTTTCATCAAAGCAAATTTGGAAAAAAAACTTACCCTTAGATGTAAAGTACAAGTTGATTAGGTTATGTCACACAACTGAACCTGCAGCTACATGTAGCACACCTATAGTTAACTGTATCAGTAATAGTGCTTTATATCATGAGTAATTATAATAATAAAAAATTAATAATTAATGATTATGGTAATTTATCAGACTATTATTAGAACATGACATGCATGCGTGATTGTACACTATAGATGCTTAAAATGGACCTGCTGCTTTGAATTTGCTTTCAGATTTATGGAGAAAAGATTCTTGTTGAAATGGAAACTGCTGATGGTAAGTGCTACTGTTTGGCTTCTTAATTAGCAACAAAATAAAATTAATGAAGACTCCAAAGCGAAACCATAATTATAATATCATGTGTGGCAATTTGGATAGAAAAGTAGAAATGATCAGAACTGGCTAAGATGTTTTGCATGGAGTTCCTACTGTTATACTACTACATGAGAAATTTCTGTAATTTGATTGGCTAAGAGCAGTGGTATTTCTGCTTAATTTGAAATACCTACATGTGAAAATTACAAACCTTTTGCGAGTAGTAGTATAAACAAATAATAGCATGATTTGTACGTGATATTTGGCATAAATACCACTCGAGATATTTCAAAATTGTCTCAAATTTCACTCGCCTAATGGCTCTTGAAATTACCCTTGTAGGAATTCAGTACATTTAAAGTATACTTTAAATAGGTGATAAACACTTTAAAAAGTATACTTCATTCATACTTAAAGTATACTTAAAGTATACTTAGAGAAGTATACTTAAAGTACACAACTTTTGGTCACCCAAAAAGTATACTTAAAGTGTACTTTAAAGGGAGTATACTTGAAGTATACTTTAAAGGAAGTATACTTGAAGTACACTTGTAGTATACTTGAAGTATACTTAATGAATACATGTATAAATAACCTAAACACAGGTTTAATCAATCTACATATTTATTCTTATCAATATATATATATATAATAAATGTGACTTATGCAATGCAAATGTACTCTCAGTGAAAAGTAAATTTGACTAAAAAGAGGTTTTCACAATATTATAAAAAGGCACCTCTACTCTGATCTTTCAAGTTAATTGGAACTCACTGAATTTGATAATATATAATAATGTATATGTTTAGAAATATATAATCATGCACAGCAACAGTCTGCATGAAGTAGTGGCTACATGTAGATTTCTTTAAACTGAAATAAACTCATGTTCTAGTTTTTAGCAATAAACAATATATATTGCAAAGATTAAAAATTTTAATGGACAATTCTATCACTGTATCTAAGACAGATTTTAAACGGGTGTTTCAAGAAGCTTTTTGCACATTTTTCAATAATCAACAACTTGGACTATCCTTTTGTTGACTTAGCTTCAAGACAGGTTATTTTGTTTCGCAATGCCACTGTCAGATGTCATGTCTGGGAACTTCTTTCTTGTGTAACCTACAAAACAATGAGAATAGTAAAGACTTAGAGAAGCTATTATATCAAGAACACAGCCAAATATGATCCCTGTAACTAATTTCTTTGGGCAGCCACTTTTACAGATTACTTAAACTTTTTCTTTTAACTTCTTGTAAGTCACCACTTCTTGTATGTTGTTGATCCCATGCCACTTTCAATATTAGATAGCCAACAAAGACATTTTTGAGATAGGAATAGTGATCAGAATTAACTAAGGCAACTGCTTTTACTATATACCTGAAACAATAATGATAATATGACAAAGGCTTTGTTTTAAGCATTTTAAAATAAATGCTACTAAAGAGAAAAGTTTGTAACAAGCACCACTGGGAAAGAAAATAAACTTATTGTGGTTACTATTGCCATCTCAAAAACATCTGTACTTTAGTTCTCTATATGTTTATTGCATAGTCATGTATTAAGCAATAAGCTATTTTAGGGACACTACCAAAGGCTTTTTTATACAAGCTAGCGGACAGCCGTAAATGCTCATTCACAACAAAAGCATTATATAGTTTACTAGGCAACATACAGTGTTATATGTAAAAGCATTAAAATACTGATCATTGATTGACATCTTACTGTTTCTGCGTATGTTAATGCTTGCACTTTAAAACCAGTACCTTATTGGCAACTTCAATCAATGCATCTGAATCAATTTTTTTAGAAACAAATCTTTTGTCAAAATTTTAAGAATTCCCAATTCACTGCATTAAGCTACCCTTTCAAAGACTGGCTCATGCAGTGTAAACATTTTTATTGTTCTAATAAGTATTGTTAAGTATTGATTATACTTACTCAAGATGCTCTCAAGAATGTCTGTATCAACGCACTGTTTTCCATTTTTTCCTCCAAGACTCCTCCCTAGAAGCTCATCATCGCTGTAAAAACAGCTTGGCAGCTATGGCATCCATTGCAGTTTTACTTTTTGTTAACTGCTCTTTGTCGTCTGTTAAAATGAAAGTAAAACAGATTTCAATTACCTGTTATTGTATTCTTTCTTTTTGGCCCAAAGGCTTGAAAAGATTTGCATGTAAGTAATACTTGTTGCTTTTATTGAACGCGTATGCGCATATTAAACAGTCATTTCAGTTGCATGCACTTTCAGTAGGTATCATTTCCTTTTGACTGGAAAGTATGACCATTTTTTACCCACTACTAGGGATGCATTAAATAGATATACAACCAACTGCTTTGGCTGAAACTTTCACGAAATTTACTGTTAAGAACGGTAAGGGCAAGTTTAAACGGGTAAACAAATTATAAACGAAAAATAATGGTAGAAACTCACCACTCTCGCTCAGAACCACACAAGGGTAGTACTTTTTGTCCAGGTACATTGCTGAAGTTGTATTGTCTTCTTTTCTCAGTTCGGTTTCACCAACGATAAACTTAACATTGTCTTCAATAAATTGCACCCGAAAGTATTCTAAAAAGGGAAACAAATAATTCTTACTGTATATACAATAGTTAAAAATCGACTTGCAGTGACCTCGACTTTTTAGAACAACAACGAGAACATGCTGCCTCTTCTTTCATTTGAAAGAACCGTTTAGGTTTCTTTTATAGCGCAAAGCACAAGGGCGTCTGCAAACTCAGATTAAGAAAACGTTTATATAATTTATGGGAACACATCAGTCTATATTTATCGATTAAAATGCGATAAACTTTGGGGCTTAATAGCGGGCAACGAATGCAGCGCATCTTCACGTGTAAAAAGAACTTGGAACTTTGTTATATAAAACAATTTCACTTACTTCTTTCACCATACTTGAATGATGGTGTTGTTTTCCTTTTATTGTCTTTCTTTGTGTCGCTCATTGTGTCTACAGACAGAGGTAAGATCTAAGTAGAAAAGGCAAAATACCAACGCAATTTCACGAGTCACCGATCTCAAGGTTACTTTTGAGAGACAAAGTTTGCTCGCCAGTTCGTTTCGCCCGCCAAAACTAAACTCTGTGTCCCGTATGTTGCCAAGTAAGGAAAAGTATAAGATCCCGTATATATAAGCCGACTGTGTTAGATGTCAGCGGAGCTTGGCAAGGACAAAAGAAAAAAATGGCGGACAACAGTGAGGATTCTTGTTCGGCAAAAAAGCTAAAGAAGAGTAACTTGCGTGGACCTTTCAACCGGTATCTTTCTCAACCGGGATCAAAGATACCTCGAACAACGTTGAGACGTTGACGAAAGAATTTCCCGACGTCCACTGCTTTGCCCTCGGAAGACCTCAGCACGGAGTCAATATTTGGGAATGACGCGCGACTAAGCGGCAGCTTTCCATTGTTACCCAACCATGACTTCACACATATGGAAACCGGTGAACCATTACACAGTTTGTTAAGCCAGACTGCTGTTCCTTTCGAAACGGATGACAGTGAGAGTTATTTTAGTCAATACGAAGATTATGATCATGAGCATGGCGACCAATGTGACCCTTTAGATGGACCTCTTAAGCCTTCAGAATCAGGACTAGCCGAGATAATTGCAGAAGATAAACAAGAAGGCATCGAAGATTACCTTATGGCTTTCGATTCTGAGGAGAGTGCTGGTAACGTGTGCAAGTGTGGTACAAATTTTGTAAATAGAAAAGAAGTCAAAATAATTTTATCAATAAGTCAAAATAATTTTATCAATAAACATGTATTTAGTTGCAACAACTCTTTGAAATACTTATACCCTTACTTTACACCCAAGTTATGTCACTGGTTTGGAAAAATAACTATTATTGTTAGTTGTTCTTTATGTCTGGTATGTGCATATTGTATATGCTTATACAAATAATTTCAATGTTTTTATTAGATCAGTTGTGAACCACTTCATTTGTGATACCCTGCTGTTTAGTGGTTACTCCCTATATCATAATTTGGGAAATGTTTCTGTTTATGTGTTACACCAGTAATTAAAAAAACTAAAATACTGACATTAAGCAAGAAATATGGTTCCTGTTGCTTCTGGACAATTGTGCCCTGCTGATTCAAAATGTTTTCTGGAATAGTTTTTTAACATGTATTAATTTTTTCAGTTTTAAAGGATCTTTGGAGAGATTTTAAGATTGCAGACTTGCATGCTAGATTGTCTGCGACTTTAAAAGTTTTAAAAGTATACTTAAAGTATACTTTATTTGGTATGCAAACCTTTTTGCAAATTCCAAAGTTTAGAAAAGTATACTTGCAGTATACTTTTCCAATTGAAGTATAAGTGAAGTACATTTACCACAATTTGTTTAATATACTTCATTTATACTTTTTTTGTTGAAGTCGATATTAAGTATACTTCAAATGTACTTCCTTTCTGGAAAGTACAAAAAAAGTATACTTGAAGTATACTTTAAATGTACTGAATTTCTACAAGGGTACGTACAACAATTTTGAAATATCCCTCGTGGTATTTATACCAAATATCACTGCAAACCATGCTATTACCTATACTAATTTAATAAGAGAGCATGCAGTGCCTTGTATTTGTTTCTGTGTCTTAGCATTCCATTTCTGAGAAATTAGGCATTAAAAAAGATTTTGACATGCCCTACTCCTCAAAGGTTAATCCAATTTAAACTAGAAGGGCACTCGGTAGAGCTCATACCTCTGCCCCGCCACATATGTGCACCTGATATTACACTCATCTGGATCTGAGATCCGGAGTTTAATCCAGATAAATCCCAAATTTTAATCGATTGATCCTGGGTATATTTGCGACCTTTCCACCAAATTTGTTGCAAATCTGTTGATCAGTTTTTGCGTAAAACGATTAACAGACAGAGAAACAAACAGACAGGCATGAAAACATAACCTCCTTGCCGGAGGTAACAAATTGCAAGCCAACACTGGGAAAGTCATTTTTTGATACCTTATTTCTCTACAGTGGAATGCCAAAACAAAATTATACCAACAAATGTATTGCGCAGGTTTCTTATTGAATGGCTGAGTGTATGCATTTAATGTTGCCTCATTTGACGATTAGATAGTTTTGGTCTTCAACTTATGCACCTATCAATGTTAAGCTGCTGGGGGGGGGGGAGGCCGGGCATAGGTGGGGGATTTGAACTCAGATCATTTTTTTTGTTCAAATGCCCGACCCCAGGGATGTTATCGCTGGTCAAAAGAGTGCAAATTCCCCATCCCCCCCCCCCTCCAGAAAAAGGTCAAGGCATTGGTCAAACAAGAATTAAAATAGGGATATACAGAAAACAGGCTACTAACGGTTAAAGTCAAAAGTCCCGACCCCCGGGACTCGAATGATCAAAAGTCCCTACCACGGGCAGACTTATTACGTCAAATCCCCCGCCTATACCCGGCCTCCCCCCCCTGCGGCTTAACATTGATAGGTGCATTACTGTAGTCTTGTAACAGTCACATTTATTAACATTAAAGGGGAACTCAAGGTTAATTTTAACTATGTTTTTTATTGATGTTAACATAAGTTGGATCAATTTTACAGCGATAATTTATATCGACAATGAATGATTTTATGAAAAAATCAATCCAAAGCTTTGGATTGAACCCGTCATGTTCCCTTTTCATCGCGGGAGCTTAAACGGCCAGCGGATTAAGACATGACGACAGATCGTGAAGCCGCGTTGCTTTCGCGTGTTTCACGATTTGACGTCACTTGACGTTCCGCTGACCGTTTCAGCTACCGCATTCCAAATTCAAGATGGTGGGTCATTCACAAAACTTTGGATCGATTTTTTCATAAAATCATTCGTCGTCGATATAAATTATCGCTGTAAAATTGATCCAAATTATGTTAAAATCAATACAAAAAATTGCTAAAATTAGCCTTGAGTTCCCCTTTAAATATACAATATATACCTCTTATTAATCGAGTTCGAGGTCCATACTGTAAAATACGGACCGAGTTTTTTCCCGTCGATTTACAGTACAGACCGAGAAAACGAGGTTAATAAGATATTTATTATACCTGAGTCATTTTGGCGACCAAAACAAACTTTAGCGGGCCGTACAGTGAAATACGGCCCGCTAAATTGACCAATCACAGCGCGCGTACTAACTGAGAGATATAATAATGATCATTATTGATAGTGTTAATGATAGTTCCTAATATTATGCATTAATTTGTGACTTTTTTATTTACACTTCTCTAGATCCTGCTGGAAGCCAAACTCTTACTTTTCGAATCCCTTGCAAAGATTTGGTAGAATGTAAGGTAAGGAAATTGTTTTCGAAATCTTTTGTATGTCCATGTTATGAAGTACATTGTTGGATGATACATGCTATACATCATGTTTAGTATTATGTCATTATCATCAGTTGTAATTGATATTTTGGCAAATGTATTGTGTTGTATTATGGAAAGGTTATGTGAAATTTCACCGACATTTCTTGTATCGATTGTTTGTTTGTTGTTGAAAATTCATATTATTTTTTGAAAATGATCAGCCGTGTATGTTTTAAATGTTGCATTGTCCTGTCAAGTGACTTAATCACAAGATGTGATCAATTTTATCATCAAAAAAAGCCCTAGGTGTGGAGGCATTGCTTGGCTCAAGTGCATCTTTAACTATCTCACTTTCATGATGAAGTACATTTACTTGGTTTTACATTTCTTAACCCTTGCACAATCAGGAGTTATAAATACACAGCTTTCCCTCCTGATATTAATACAACATCAAAAAACTAATAAAGTAGGATGGGAATTGTGCAAGCAAATGATGCAAGGATACTGAGTTGATTTGACACCAGATTCTCAAGACTGGATGTCAGTGCATGTATTGCACTTGTTAAGGAGAATTGCTGCTCAGATCTTGGGATCGAAAGTGTTTAGAAGTACAACCATGTACATGTAGCAGCATAGCTCAATCTACTGGTGAGTTGGCAAATTCAGTTCATTTCCCACTGCAAGCATTAATCATTGTCTGGTTTCAGGCGAATTTTACTGGTCCACCCTTCCTTATCTTTGCAAAACTGACTCTCTCTGGTGCAACTGCCATCCAAGAAAAGATAAAAGGAAAAGGAAAAGCACAGCTTCTTGACCCAGAAAATAAAGGTACTGTACATTTATGAAGTCAAAGATATTTTTTTGTGTCTACCTTTTAATTTTAAACATTTTTTTTTCAAAGTCTTACATCTCATTTAGTACAACATGGTTTTATTTGGTTTAAAAGAGACTTGTTTGTTTGTGTAAAGTTGAACAAAGTTTTTGTAAAGACAGGGCGTAAAATTAACTTTTTTTTCCGGTAGACACTTGGCTCATAAATATTTTAGCCAATTCCAAAACGTTGGTGGCCATTATGTTTAAATGAGCTCACATGGTCGACATGTTGTCAAACGGGATGAAAAATGAGCCCGCAATTTGCACGTGCTACAAAGAGGACACAAGAATGGTTCATATACAACGTGAAAGGTTATCTAAACACAAGATGGTGTCGGCCAGTGGATTTACGTTCGTACATGTGCTGCATTTTGGAAATGAGTTTAATGAGGAACTTTGCTGTAGATTTATCTTTACAAATCTTCAACAATCACTAGATCACTAGGTAAGATGTGATTAGAAATTGTAGTCGCCAATTATTTTGGCGACTAACTTTCAAGATTTGGTTGCCAAAGTGAAAAATCTAGTCGCATTGGCGACTGTATGAGGCGCAATTTGACGCCCTGAAAGATCTAACAATATTTCTGTTGTTTCTTATCATATTCTTGAGTATCTTGTCTTCCAGCAACAATAACATAAAGTCCTTTGTTATATAGCTGGCATTTTTCCTGCTATTGAGTTCCCATTCATTGGCTAGTTCATGGTCACATGACATCTAACAATGAAACTGTTTACTGCCAAATGCCATGAGTGGGCAACATTGCAAAAACTATGATGTCAAATGGACAACAGTTCACTGTTACCCACAAAATGTTGATTGCTGTACGTTGCACAAGATGAGAGTGTTTTTGTTTTGCTACTATAAGAGTCTTGGGAAATGAAATTCACTGTTCCTCTCAGGACCAGTCATTAAGTGTTAATTATTAAACCTTCATCAGTGGTTACAGGTTAAGAACCCTATTAAACCGGCTGAAGGTGAACCAGTTGGCTTCTAACAATTGTCATCGCAGTGAGGGCTTAAAATTGAGTCCCCAGATTGCAAGCCTGCTACTATAACCACTTGACCACGCTGCCTTCTACATTTTTAAAAGTGCTGAGGGAATGTATGATCCCAGGTAGGACATGTAAATAGGCACAATGACCCTTCACCAGCATTCTAATTTGAAAAAAAAAGCACTTGGTTGCCTTCAAGCTCGGGTCCTGAACCAGTACAACTTTAAACTAGTAAACAGGTACACAGGGCCATGGTCCTAACTGGCCTCCTCTACAGATGTGAGTTGTGGACCCTGTACAGACAACACACTAAACAACTGGATTGTTTCCACATGAGAAGACTGAGATCCATTGTCAGAACATTCAATGACAGGACCGGGTTACAAGTCTTGAACTCGTTGACCGAACTGAGTCCATCAGCATTGAAGCCATGATCTTGAAAAACCTTCGATTGATGGGACACGTTTCAATGTATGACGACCTGCTACCCAAACAACTGCTGTTTGGTGAATTCTTTACAGGCAAGCCAAACCAAGGCAGGTTACGCAAACACTTCAAGGAATGTCTGAAGGCCAACCTTACACAAGTCATGCTAAAATCATCTGGAGCAACTGGAGAAAAAAGCAGTAGACAGACCAAACTGCTGCACTTTAACACAGTAAGTTCAGATCAACTTTGAAGAGAAAAGACAGCAAGAAACCATCAGTACAAGAACAAGAAGAAAGCTGGCCTCAACTGTGGAGCCGATCAACTTTGGACAGTTCCCTTGCCCCCACTGTCCCTGCACCTGCTGCTCAAGGATTGGGCTGCAAAGCCATCTCCAAGCCCACAGCGGGCAAAGATTTAAAGAGGAAACACCATTGTTGGACCGATGCACAACCAAGAATATTTACTAAGCAGCCCAAGAGTCTCCCCTCATTATTACCGGTATCAGCTAGTCTAAATATTATCAACATACCTTGACATCTGTTTTAATTCTTATGAAAGCACTTGGTGTTCCACATGTGACGAAACACACTTTAGGTTACCATTTTAGATCTAAAGGTTACACTAAACCTTTCCATCAGTACAACAGTCCCTCCTCTGGCTCCAGAAAATCTACTTTTCTTTTTTCCCAGATCTTCACAAGAGCCACGTTGTTCTACTATTGAACTACAAAGTGATTCCAAGGGATGTGAAGACTGATTTAATTGAGCTGGTAAGGTGAACGCATTGCACTGTGCACTTTGTTTTACCCGATGAAATAGAGCTTGCAAGTTTGCCTTCTTTAACTGACATGCCTCATCAAAATTGCACCAACTAAGAGAGAAATAGTTGATTATTATTTCAATTATTAACAATAATTATTATTAAAAGAAATTGATGATAATAATTAATTATTACAGGAGAGCTCCTGTTATTATTAATATTAATATTGACATTAATGTTAATGATTAATACGAAGAATTAATTATTAATTATTGTTGTTGCGTGTAAGTATCAGTTAATGACAGGGGCTGCTTCTAGTATATTGCCTTCATTGTCTTTGCTCTTACTGACAGAAAATGACTTCAGGAAATATTCGAATCTGGGACAGTCTAAAGGTGCTATCCCATTGAATGTTTTGAACATTTTATGGTGCCATCTGCCTTCAGTTTGAGTACAGACAACAGTCTTGAGAGTTTGTATCAGCATTAGATTACTTGTATTTTTATCAACAATGTTTATTTGGATCAATGTAAGTATCAGCTGGGCAACTGTGTACCTCCCCCTCCCCTAACCCAACAAGTTAATTATTAATTATTGTTGTTGCGTGTAAGTATCAGTTAATGACAGGGGCTGCTTCTAGTATATTGCCTTCATTGTCTTTGCTCTTACTGACAGAAAATGACTTCAGGAAATATTCGAATCTGGGACAGTCTAAGGGTGCTATCCCATTGAATGTTTTGAACATTTTATGGTGCCATCTGCCTTCAGTTTGAGTACAGACAACAGTCTTGAGAGTTTGTATCAGCATTAGATTACTTGTATTTTTATCAACAATGTTTATTTGGATCAATGTAAGTATCAGCTGGGCAACTGTGTACCTCCCCCTCCCCTAACCCAACAAGTTATAATACTGGTAAGTTAAAACGTTGGTGTTAATGTTGGGTTAGGGGAGGGGTAGGTTCACAGTTGCCCAGATACTTACAATGATCCCT
Source organism: Ricordea florida (assembly GCA_949710005.1). NCBI lineage: Eukaryota > Metazoa > Cnidaria > Anthozoa > Corallimorpharia > Ricordeidae > Ricordea > Ricordea florida. The sequence goes on from OX453272.1 coordinate 41,673,035, forward strand.
TTATATTTCATGTTCTCAGTTTCAGAATCGTCTATCAGAGCAGCTGACTTGGAGTGAGCTGAGGTAAGTGTTAACTACTTCTCCTTCGAGTTGTTTTATTCACTAAGGATAAATTATTTCTACTAACAGCAATAAAGGAACAAAGTTTATAACCAGACAAAATGTATAAAACGAAATGAAGTGAAAGAGAGAGGGAGAGTGTGACTTGAAAATTACAGTGAGTATTTATATTATTGGACGTAATAATTTTTATATTCTGAAATGACTTGTGATAAAGTTATTCTAAACAATTACAAATGATTGGCTATGGAACGAGGTGGCAAAGAAAGAATGGAGATCTAATGAATTGGTGAAAAAGGATTGATGATTACAAGTTAGTGACATTAGCATGCAACTATGTAACAGTAAGAATTCCCCACTTTGTCTTTTACCTTGTGCCACACCCAAATGGTCTTCCCATGCTGTTGAAGGTTTATTTCTCACTCCCTAATGCAGTTGGTTGGCTTCTTAGAGGAGGGCAGTTTAATAGATACATTATAGGGATGTATGATAATTATGATAGGCTGATTAAAATCCAGATTAAACTGGATTAAACTTCAATCAGTATATTACAGTTGCATCTTTCCTTCTAACAGTTTGTGCATGTCCTGGTTTAGTTTATTCCAATGGCAAAATAAGTACTGTACATCTATGAGGGCTGAAGAATAATTGTCTCAGATTAGCATGTACACGTACAATCTTGAATATCAGTAACATTTCACAATTTTATTCACTTGGTCGATCTGATGGAGTGATATCAAGTTAACATGACATGTATTTCTTCAGGGGACAAAGTGGCTTAATAAAGTTCTCCTTTTAGAGAGTTATGGCTTATTAGAGTAAGGTGGCCTATACCATGATTGACGGTACTCAGCAAATGAATATGGAAACTAAACCTCATTAAGATCCAACACTGTAAAATAATTTCAGCACTGCAAGTCACTAACAGGAGGAATTAGGTCACTGTAAAATAATTTCAGCACTGCAAGTCACTAACAGGAGGAATTAGGTTTGTTTGTTTGTTAAGAACATGAACAATTTGCATGATTTTATTCTCAGTCCTGATGAAGCACAGCAAATTCATGAGGGTAAGAGAAAAGCTCCTTTACCCAATGAAGAGACAAACACAGGTTCACCCATACTCAACAATCCAGTGACCTCTAAGCAAAGAAGGATTTTGACACCTAAAGGTAAGTTATGTTGTGTTTGTCCAGACTCAAGAAATCAATGAAATCAATGAATAATCAGTAGGGAGTGGTTGCCCAAATCTCCCAAGCCAGACGCTCATGTTAAAAGCGCTTGACTATAAAAACCAACCCAGACCAATGACGGCACGAGTCAGCTAGACCATGACACTGGGAACACGCCCTACTCTTTTCGAACAGTGCCATGAGTTCTTTTACGTCCCACATTTACGCATCTATTTTAAAGGGTTGGGAGACGGGGCCTACGGTTTATCGTCCTTATTCGAGAAGACTAGAAAGTCTAACCATTTGCAGATGTCATAACAAAGGCAGCACTTTCTACTCAGTTATTTTAAGACCCTGAGTGTTGGTCCAGCCGTGGTTTGAACCCACGACCTCCCGCACGCTAATCCGGTGCTCTACCAACTGAGCTAACTGGTCGGCAACAAAGTTTTTGATTATCGGTTAGTCATCGATTATACATTGATTGTCGCTAATAATTAATGAGTAATCAGTTGATTTCTCAATGATTACCCATTGATTACTCATTGATAATTATCATTCATCATTGATTTAGTACGTGCGGGTTATTGAATATACTGTAAAGCTCCCTTGAAGCCTTTACAACATTAACCATCATTACAACTACTAACAGCTCTCACTAAGGCTGCCCCCGCTTTTTTATATGATGGAGTGTATAATATCAGTCTGAATCAAAACTTTATTAAGTTTATATTCAGTTATACAACAGTAGCATATTGTGCATGAATAATAAATAGAAACAATGACAGTTATTTCTTCTTCTTTTTTTCAAAGAAAGAAACAAACAAAATACTCCTTAAAATTTGTATTTTGGTCCTTAAAAACTCCTCAAAAAGTCCTTAAATTCTGTTTGCTCACCCCAGCACGAACCCTGGCCTTCTCAGGTTTTGGCTGTTTGGGTCAAAACCCTGTGGGGGCAACAAAGCTTATTTAGTGCCTATATTGTCTTCCACGTTTTTGTGGTTCTGGTATGTATATTAAGAGTAGATAGCTTTTCAAAAAAGTTTTTTTCGAATTCCACTGTGTTTTTTCTCAGAAATCGTCGTTCACAATTCCTGCTTGAGCCACACCCATCAAACTTGGCCGAGCTAGTAAGGGACATGGGTCTATTCCTGACTTGATGTCACAAACTGATTTGCATGCCATTAAGTCTTTATAGACATGTATGCAAAGCAGTTTGTGATGTCAAGTCAGGAATACAACCATGCCCCTTACTACAGGCCTTCTGACAGGGTGAGGGGAAAAAAAGAAAATTGTGCGGGTTTTGGGAGGCAAATTGTGCGGTAAAAAACGGCGATTGTGCGGGATTGCGCAATCGTGTAAGCAAACAAATATTCGATCACCGGGCCCAAAAAAAAACCGACATGGAGGAATTTCTGGATAAATGAAAAGTGCAACAGCTCCCCTCTTAGTTTGGCAATTAAACATAAACCAAATTTCTATTTTCCTACAACTTTGGCCAAAGTTTGTATCAACAAAATCATGTTGCGTGGCACGATCAATTAAGTTTATTCAAAATTGTAATTCCCGGGCGTAATTCCTCTTCGAAATAAAATGTTTCGACCAGAACAAGTTACTTTATGAAAAATCCCGACATTTTTGTACTTTCTTTGATATGTAGAGCGAATATTATCTCGTGAAGGTTTAAGACTCTTTATGCTTGAAATAATGCTGCAAAAACCACAACACCGAGACAAGATTAGACTGACTAGTGCCCAGGCCGGCACAGAGCTATGAAGAGCTGCCTTGTTGTTTTTATATCCGCTCGAACTGTTCAATCGCGGAAAGCGGCGGATTTCTCGATTGTTTTGCTAGGTAAATAGCCTAAATATAGCCTGAAGAGTTTCTTTAAACCTTGGCAATCGATGGGAATATTGATTTAATTAGATTTTCAACCAAATATTTCCATATTGTGCGGGATTTCGCGGATTTTCAGAAATTGTGTGGCTTTGATCGAATTGTGCGGTCCCGCACCCGCGCACCCTATCAGAAGGCCTGTTACTAGCTCGGTCAAGTTTGATGGGTGTGGCTCAAGCAGGAACTTTAAACAGCTATCTACTCTTAATGCCAAAACCACAAAACATGGAAGACAATGTAAGCACTTGAAAATGAAAATTTGAATGCACCTGTTAGGGAAAAGCACTAAACTACATATTAACAGTTCCCCAAAATCAGTTGACCCTATGGCCTGAAGTTGACCAGCGTAAGCAGTCACAATTTTACAGTCTCTAGCTAAGTAACTAATGCCTGACACAAACAAATTATTATATCATTGGCCATGATTATCCTTTTCCTTATCTCAATAGCATATTAAATATCGCAGACGTAAATACGAAACATATATGTCCTAAAACAAAGTTAATACTAACAGAGTCATGCATTTCTTGTTAACAGTGGCTGGAAAGAAAGGCAAAGTTACATTTCGCTATGTGAAAGAGAATGATGATGAGCTTACTCTAGAAGTGGATGACATTGTTGATATACTTGGGGAAGAGGAAGAAGGGTGGTGGAAAGGCAGGCTGTGGAACAGAATTGGCGTCTTTCCCTCTAACTTTGTTGAAATTATTGAAGACACAGCACACCTTGAGCCAATGCTGGAAAAAAAGCCAGGTACAATTATTTAGTATAATTATAGGGTAAAGCCAGGTATAATTATTTAATATAATTATATGGTAAAGCTAAGTGTGTATCAATGTCTTTATTTAAAAGTGAAGATTTGGTGCATGTATCACAGTGTAAACACTATTTTATGAGAACTGGATTCAGCCTGGGATTCAACAGGATTACTGAATGTGTTAATGGTTATTATGATTATACAGTTATTACTATATGTCATTTGTAGTAGTGCTATTTTACACTTACAAAGAACTGTTGAAACATAATTTGTCAACTGATTTTGTTGCTGATTGGAGCTTCATGTAATAAACTTCTGTTATAGTGCTTAAGCATATTAAAATGCAACTTACTGTCTGTATATTTTATTGGTAAAATATTTGTATGTGAAATCATGTACAGTTTTACCAGCCTGTGCTATTTAACAGGCGCCAGATGGATAGGAAGAAAGCTTCATCTTTACAAGTGTCTTTACAGGGGTAACTGAGAAGAATATCAAGGATACAGGAGTTAAATGTTAACAGTTATTTAAAACTTTCAGTTAACAATATTTTTGTTCACTATACAAACAATGCAGTTACCATTTAGTTTACATGTATGACTGTCTACTAATGCCATAGTACATTTTTGTTTATTTGCAACTATGATTGGCTTGTTTCACTCTGCCAAGTGATTATTTTCAATGCTCTTTCAGGCAAGAAGTTTTCTGAACTTGCCATAGTGATCTGTGATTATGATCCACAAGACCAAGATGAGCTCATGATAAGAGTTGGTAATATTATTACAGTTATCAACAAGGATGTGGCTGATAATGAGGGATGGTGGGAAGGGGAGCTAAATGGGAAAGTTGGAATGTTTCCAAATAATTTTGTGGAACTCCACCCTTCAGATGACGCTGTTGCTCCCACTAAAGATAAGGTGAGAACTTTGTTGATGATATCAATTTTATTGTACAGCATTTTGGTGGAAATCAAGCTGCATTCTATCTTGAAGCTTGCAATCTGATCTATGGTGTGATAGTTGATGGGGCCAAAGGCTGAATTATCACCTCTTATAGTTCACCACTTAGTTTTCTCCGATTCTTATTGGTTTAATTTGATCATGTAACGTGATAGTGTTCATTGTCAGAGAGACACTATCAGCCCATAGTGCCCTTTTGAGGAAAATACCCGGGTGGATAGTACTCGTCTGTGAAAATGTGAATTTTCTGACAGTTATACAGTATTTTTTAGCCAATGTACATTGGAAATTATTGAAATTTCAGGCTGTACGCATGGATAAATATTTGATTGATCTGCATTTAGTAAGTTTTGACTTTTTTTCAACTGGCTTGCAGAAGAAAATTTAGTGGTGAGCAGTAAAAACAATAGAGTGTTTATGCTTCGGAACTATCGGTCTGATAGTTGTCCTTGGAAATTTGGTGTTCTTAAAACTAGCATATTTGTTTTAAGAACATCAAATTTCCACTGGGCAACTACCAGCCGATAGTTCCTTGACAGAAACACTCTGTTGTTTAAATAGAACTCAACAGCGACTAATCTAATTGTTTAAGTAAAAATCATAATAAACGAATCATGTATCTGTGAAAAAAGCCAAAATACTAAATCTCTCTGCAAAACTTCGCTAAAGCACAAAGACATTCCAACCAAGTGCTGCACTCCAATGGCTGATAGTGTGCAGTAGCTCAGCCAATCAGATTGCGGCATTTGATTAGTATACTAGTAGATCTTTACTAATCTGTGGTAGATAGTGTGCAGAGGAAACGGCTGTGCTTGGATGGAGGGGGACAATATACCTTTTAAGTTGAAAAATCTTTAAATATTTTTCGTACTACTTCTCATTTTCTATGAGTTAAATAGTTTCCTTGAACGTATGGTCTGATTGTTAAATTATCAATTATTATTAGATGATAATGATTCTAGTCAGGTCGTTGGTATTGGATGAGGTCAAGCTTAAGATATTGAGTTTTTGGTAGCCATAAGATTATTTCTTCTTCCCATCTAAGCTAGATGCAAATGACCATGATAATGGTAGTTCTAGTAAATATTATTTTTATTGGATGAGTTTAATCAAACAGTTGTTATTTTTGGATAGGCATAAGTCACACTGGCAGAAGCATTTAATCTGTATCTTAATGACCATAAGCATTTTCAAATTTTAGCTATTTTGAAAAGGTGAAAATAAGCTGGTAATTGTCGAGTGAATATTTCTTTCTCACCTGTTTTGCAAAGGTGCGTCCTTATTACAGTAGCCCCAGCTAATTATATATGTCTGGTTCCGAAAGGGGGCAAAATGTCTGTTTGGCTACCCTAGCAGGCAAGATGGGCCAAATGTATACTCCCTGCCTTGGATTTCCTCCTTTATGCTGTATCAAAATGACCAAATAATAAATTCTTTATTGGCCAAGCTTGTTTGGTCAAGATGGCTGGATATTGGCTTCAGTGTGTGTGGTTTTTTTTTTCACCTTTTTACTTTGTTTGAGGACGATAGTAAGAATTTAGTCAATATACCATATTTACCTCACGCTTGATCCAATAACGCATATTTATTTTTCGTGTATTAATAAATTTGCAGCCCACCGATCTTCCGCCGACATCCAAGAAAGGCATTCTTGTTTTACCAGTTGCCAGTGAAGGACCTTAAGTTGACCTTAACCCCTGAAGAAGTACCAGCAGTAGGCAGACAAAATGTTGCAATCCACAACAAAGTGAATACACTGTGAGACAAATGAAATGAATGCTTTCTGCTTATTATTGTTAATTTTTGTTGTTTGGTCAGGAATCCAAAGATGACTCAAAAATGGCAAACAAGAAAAAAGAAGCTCCAAATTTTGTTCTGGAAAGAAAGTCAGCAGTTGATAAAGTCAAGCCATCTCCCCAAAGCAAAAAGAGAGCAATTTACATAGTTCTTCATGTGAGCTCTGTTTCAATTGGAGAGCTGGTGGGAAAGGCAACTGCCCCTGTTAAGGTAAACAGTTTGTTTCATTTGTAAAAAAAGCTGATCAATGAATTCAACAGCGCATTGTTTTCATCAAAGCAAATTTGGAAAAAAAACTTACCCTTAGATGTAAAGTACAAGTTGATTAGGTTATGTCACACAACTGAACCTGCAGCTACATGTAGCACACCTATAGTTAACTGTATCAGTAATAGTGCTTTATATCATGAGTAATTATAATAATAAAAAATTAATAATTAATGATTATGGTAATTTATCAGACTATTATTAGAACATGACATGCATGCGTGATTGTACACTATAGATGCTTAAAATGGACCTGCTGCTTTGAATTTGCTTTCAGATTTATGGAGAAAAGATTCTTGTTGAAATGGAAACTGCTGATGGTAAGTGCTACTGTTTGGCTTCTTAATTAGCAACAAAATAAAATTAATGAAGACTCCAAAGCGAAACCATAATTATAATATCATGTGTGGCAATTTGGATAGAAAAGTAGAAATGATCAGAACTGGCTAAGATGTTTTGCATGGAGTTCCTACTGTTATACTACTACATGAGAAATTTCTGTAATTTGATTGGCTAAGAGCAGTGGTATTTCTGCTTAATTTGAAATACCTACATGTGAAAATTACAAACCTTTTGCGAGTAGTAGTATAAACAAATAATAGCATGATTTGTACGTGATATTTGGCATAAATACCACTCGAGATATTTCAAAATTGTCTCAAATTTCACTCGCCTAATGGCTCTTGAAATTACGTACAACAATTTTGAAATATCCCTCGTGGTATTTATACCAAATATCACTGCAAACCATGCTATTACCTATACTAATTTAATAAGAGAGCATGCAGTGCCTTGTATTTGTTTCTGTGTCTTAGCATTCCATTTCTGAGAAATTAGGCATTAAAAAAGATTTTGACATGCCCTACTCCTCAAAGGTTAATCCAATTTAAACTAGAAGGGCACTCGGTAGAGCTCATACCTCTGCCCCGCCACATATGTGCACCTGATATTACACTCATCTGGATCTGAGATCCGGAGTTTAATCCAGATAAATCCCAAATTTTAATCGATTGATCCTGGGTATATTTGCGACCTTTCCACCAAATTTGTTGCAAATCTGTTGATCAGTTTTTGCGTAAAACGATTAACAGACAGAGAAACAAACAGACAGGCATGAAAACATAACCTCCTTGCCGGAGGTAACAAATTGCAAGCCAACACTGGGAAAGTCATTTTTTGATACCTTATTTCTCTACAGTGGAATGCCAAAACAAAATTATACCAACAAATGTATTGCGCAGGTTTCTTATTGAATGGCTGAGTGTATGCATTTAATGTTGCCTCATTTGACGATTAGATAGTTTTGGTCTTCAACTTATGCACCTATCAATGTTAAGCTGCTGGGGGGGGGGGGAGGCCGGGCATAGGTGGGGGATTTGAACTCAGATCATTTTTTCTGTTCAAATGCCCGACCCCAGGGACGTTATCGCTGGTCAAAAGAGTGCAAATTCCCCATCCCCCCCCCCCCTCCAGAAAAAGGTCAAGGCATTGGTCAAACAAGAATTAAAATAGGGATATACAGAAAACAGGCTACTAACGGTTAAAGTCAAAAGTCCCGACCCCCGGGACTCGAATGATCAAAAGTCCCTACCACGGGCAGACTTATTACGTCAAATCCCCCGCCTATACCCGGCCTCCCCCCCCTGCGGCTTAACATTGATAGGTGCATTACTGTAGTCTTGTAACAGTCACATTTATTAACATTAAAGGGGAACTCAAGGTTAATTTTAACTATGTTTTTTATTGATGTTAACATAAGTTGGATCAATTTTACAGCGATAATTTATATCGACAATGAATGATTTTATGAAAAAATCAATCCAAAGCTTTGGATTGAACCCGCCATGTTCCCTTTTCATCGCGGGAGCTTAAACGGCCAGCGGATTAAGACATGACGACAGATCGTGAAGCCGCGTTGCTTTCGCGTGTTTCACGATTTGACGTCACTTGACGTTCCGCTGACCATTTCAGCTACCGCATTCCAAATTCAAGATGGCGGGTCATTCACGAAACTTTGGATCGATTTTTTCATAAAATCATTCGTCGTCGATATAAATTATCGCTGTAAAATTGATCCAAATTATGTTAAAATCAATACAAAAAATTGCTAAAATTAGCCTTGAGTTCCCCTTTAAATATACAATATATACCTCTTATTAATCGAGTTCGAGGTCCATACTGTAAAATACGGACCGAGTTTTTTCCCGTCGATTTACAGTACAGACCGAGAAAACGAGGTTGAGTCATTTTGGCGACCAAAACAAACTTTAGCGGGCCGTACAGTGAAATACGGCCCGCTAAATTGACCAATCACAGCGCGCGTACTAACTGAGAGATATAATAATGATCATTATTGATAGTGTTAATGATAGTTCCTAATATTATGCATTAATTTATGACTTTTTTATTTACACTTCTCTAGATCCTGCTGGAAGCCAAACTCTTACTTTTCGAATCCCTTGCAAAGATTTGGTAGAATGTAAGGTAAGGAAATTGTTTTCGAAATCTTTTGTATGTCCATGTTATGAAGTACATTGTTGGATGATACATGCTATACATCATGTTTAGTATTATGTCATTATCATCAGTTGTAATTGATATTTTGGCAAATGTATTGTGTTGTATTATGGAAAGGTTATGTGAAATTTCACCGACATTTCTTGTATCGATTGTTTGTTTGTTGTTGAAAATTCATATTATTTTTTGAAAATGATCAGCCGTGTATGTTTTAAATGTTGCATTGTCCTGTCAAGTGACTTAATCACAAGATGTGATCAATTTTATCATCAAAAAAAGCCCTAGGTGTGGAGGCATTGCTTGGCTCAAGTGCATCTTTAACTATCTCACTTTCATGATGAAGTACATTTACTTGGTTTTACATTTCTTAACCCTTGCACAATCAGGAGTTATAAATACACAGCTTTCCCTCCTGATATTAATACAACATCAAAAAACTAATAAAGTAGGATGGGAATTGTGCAAGCAAATGATGCAAGGATACTGAGTTGATTTGACACCAGATTCTCAAGACTGGATGTCAGTGCATGTATTGCACTTGTTAAGGAGAATTGCTGCTCAGATCTTGGGATCGAAAGTGTTTAGAAGTACAACCATGTACATGTAGCAGCATAGCTCAATCTACTGGTGAGTTGGCAAATTCAGTTCATTTCCCACTGCAAGCATTAATCATTGTCTGGTTTCAGGCGAATTTTACTGGTCCACCCTTCCTTATCTTTGCAAAACTGACTCTCTCTGGTGCAACTGCCATCCAAGAAAAGATAAAAGGAAAAGGAAAAGCACAGCTTCTTGACCCAGAAAATAAAGGTACTGTACATTTATGAAGTCAAAGATATTTTTTTGTGTCTACCTTTTAATTTTAAACATTTTTTTTTCAAAGTCTTACATCTCATTTAGTACAACATGGTTTTATTTGGTTTAAAAGAGACTTGTTTGTTTGTGTAAAGTTGAACAAAGTTTTTGTAAAGACAGGGCGTAAAATTAACTTTTTTTTCCGGTAGACACTTGGCTCATAAATATTTTAGCCAATTCCAAAACGTTGGTGGCCATTATGTTTAAATGAGCTCACATGGTCGACATGTTGTCAAACGGGATGAAAAATGAGCCCGCAATTTGCACGTGCTACAAAGAGGACACAAGAATGGTTCATATACAACGTGAAAGGTTATCTAAACACAAGATGGTGTCGGCCAGTGGATTTACGTTCGTACATGTGCTGCATTTTGGAAATGAGTTTAATGAGGAACTTTGCTGTAGATTTATCTTTACAAATCTTCAACAATCACTAGATCACTAGGTAAGATGTGATTAGAAATTGTAGTCGCCAATTATTTTGGCGACTAACTTTCAAGATTTGGTTGCCAAAGTGAAAAATCTAGTCGCATTGGCGACTGTATGAGGCGCAATTTGACGCCCTGAAAGATCTAACAATATTTCTGTTGTTTCTTATCATATTCTTGAGTATCTTGTCTTCCAGCAACAATAACATAAAGTCCTTTGTTATATAGCTGGCATTTTTCCTGCTATTGAGTTCCCATTCATTGGCTAGTTCATGGTCACATGACATCTAACAATGAAACTGTTTACTGCCAAATGCCATGAGTGGGCAACATTGCAAAAACTATGATGTCAAATGGACAACAGTTCACTGTTACCCACAAAATGTTGATTGCTGTACGTTGCACAAGATGAGAGTGTTTTTGTTTTGCTACTATAAGAGTCTTGGGAAATGAAATTCACTGTTCCTCTCAGGACCAGTCATTAAGTGTTAATTATTAAACCTTCATCAGTGGTTACAGGTTAAGAACCCTATTAAACCGGCTGAAGGTGAACCAGTTGGCTTCTAACAATTGTCATCGCAGTGAGGGCTTAAAATTGAGTCCCCAGATTGCAAGCCTGCTACTATAACCACTTGACCACGCTGCCTTCTACATTTTTAAAAGTGCTGAGGGAATGTATGATCCCAGGTAGGACATGTAAATAGGCACAATGACCCTTCACCAGCATTCTAATTTGAAAAAAAAAGCACTTGGTTGCCTTCAAGCTCGGGTCCTGAACCAGTACAACTTTAAACTAGTAAACAGGTACACAGGGCCATGGTCCTAACTGGCCTCCTCTACAGATGTGAGTTGTGGACCCTGTACAGACAACACACTAAACAACTGGATTGTTTCCACATGAGAAGACTGAGATCCATTGTCAGAACATTCAATGACAGGACCGGGTTACAAATCTTGAACTCGTTGACCGAACTGAGTCCATCAGCATTGAAGCCATGATCTTGAAAAACCTTCGATTGATGGGACACGTTTCAATGTATGACGACCTGCTACCCAAACAACTGCTGTTTGGTGAATTCTTTACAGGCAAGCCAAACCAAGGCAGGTTACGCAAACACTTCAAGGAATGTCTGAAGGCCAACCTTACACAAGTCATGCTAAAATCATCTGGAGCAACTGGAGAAAAAAGCAGTAGACAGACCAAACTGCTGCACTTTAACACAGTAAGTTCAGATCAACTTTGAAGAGAAAAGACAGCAAGAAACCATCAGTACAAGAACAAGAAGAAAGCTGGCCTCAACTGTGGAGCCGATCGACTTTGGACAGTTCCCTTGCCCCCACTGTCCCTGCACCTGCTGCTCAAGGATTGGGCTGCAAAGCCATCTCCAAGCCCACAGCGGGCAAAGATTTAAAGAGGAAACACCATTGTTGGACCGATGCACAACCAAGAATATTTACTAAGCAGCCCAAGAGTCTCCCCTCATTATTACCGGTATCAGCTAGTCTAAATATTATCAACATACCTTGACATCTGTTGTAATTCTTATGAAAGCACTTGGTGTTCCACATGTGACGAAACACACTTTAGGTTACCATTTTAGATCTAAAGGTTACACTAAACCTTTCCATCAGTACAACAGTCCCTCCTCTGGCTCCAGAAAATCTACTTTTCTTTTTTCCCAGATCTTCACAAGAGCCACGTTGTTCTACTATTGAACTACAAAGTGATTCCAAGGGATGCGAAGACTGATTTAATTGAGCTGGTAAGGTGAATGCATTGCACTGTGCACTTTGTTTTACCCGATGAAATAGAGCTTGCAAGTTTGCCTTCTTTAACTGACATGCCTCATCAAAATTGCACCAACTAAGAGAGAAATAGTTGATTATTATTTCAATTATTAACAATAATTATTATTAAAAGAAATTGATGATAATAATTAATTATTACAGGAGAGCTCCTGTTATTATTAATATTAATATTGACATTAATGTTAATGATTAATACGAAGAATTAATTATTAATTATTGTTGTTGCATGTAAGTATCAGTTAATGACAGGGGCTGCTTCTAGTATATTGCCTTCATTGTCTTTGCTCTTACTGACAGAAAATGACTTCAGGAAATATTCGAATCTGGGACAGTCTAAGGGTGCTATCCCATTGAATGTTTTGAACATTTTATGGTGCCATCTGCCTTCAGTTTGAATACAGACAACAGTCTTGAGAGTTTGTATCAGCATTAGATTACTTGTATTTTTATCAACAATGTTTATTTGGATCAATGTAAGTATCAGCTGGGCAACTGTGTACCTCCCCCTCCCCTAACCCAACAAGTTAATTATTAATTATTGTTGTTGCGTGTAAGTATCAGTTAATGACAGGGGCTGCTTCTAGTATATTGCCTTCATTGTCTTTGCTCTTACTGACAGAAAATGACTTCAGGAAATATTCGAATCTGGGACAGTCTAAGGGTGCTATCCCATTGAATGTTTTGAACATTTTATGGTGCCATCTGCCTTCAGTTTGAGTACAGACAACAGTCTTGAGAGTTTGTATCAGCATTAGATTACTTGTATTTTTATCAACAATGTTTATTTGGATCAATGTAAGTATCAGCTGGGCAACTGTGTACCTCCCCCTCCCCTAACCCAACAAGTTAATTATTAATTATTGTTGTTGCGTGTAAGTATCAGTTAATGACAGGGGCTGCTTCTAGTATATTGCCTTCATTGTCTTTGCTCTTACTGACAGAAAATGACTTCAGGAAATATTCGAATCTGGGACAGTCTAAGGGTGCTATCCCATTGAATGTTTTGAACATTTTATGGTGCCATCTGCCTTCAGTTTGAGTACAGACAACAGTCTTGAGAGTTTGTATCAGCATTAGATTACTTGTATTTTTATCAACAATGTTTATTTGGATCAATGTAAGTATCAGCTGGGCAACTGTGTACCTCCCCCTCCCCTAACCCAACAAGTTATAATACTGGTAAGTTAAAACGTTGGTGTTAATGTTGGGTTAGGGGAGGGGTAGGTTCACAGTTGCCCAGATACTTACAATGATCCCTTTATATTTCATGTTCTCAGTTTCAGAATCGTCTATCAGAGCAGCTGACTTGGAGTGAGCTGAGGTAAGTGTTAACTACTTCTCCTTCGAGTTGTTTTATTCACTAAGGATAAATTATTTCTACTAACAGCAATAAAGGAACAAAGTTTATAACCAGACAAAATGTATAAAACGAAATGAAGTGAAAGAGAGAGGGAGAGTGTGACTTGAAAATTACAGTGAGTATTTATATTATTGGACGTAATAATTTTTATATTCTGAAATGACTTGTGATAAAGTTATTCTAAACAATTACAAATGATTGGCTATGGAACGAGGTGGCAAAGAAAGAATGGAGATCTAATGAATTGGTGAAAAAGGATTGATGATTACAAGTTAGTGACATTAGCATGCAACTATGTAACAGTAAGAATTCCCCACTTTGTCTTTTACCTTGTGCCACACCCAAATGGTCTTCCCATGCTGTTGAAGGTTTATTTCTCACTCCCTAATGCAGTTGGTTGGCTTCTTAGAGGAGGGCAGTTTAATAGATACATTATAGGGATGTATGATAATTATGATAGGCTGATTAAAATCCAGATTAAACTGGATTAAACTTCAATCAGTATATTACAGTTGCATCTTTCCTTCTAACAGTTTGTGCATGTCCTGGTTTAGTTTATTCCAATGGCAAAATAAGTACTGTACATCTATGAGGGCTGAAGAATAATTGTCTCAGATTAGCATGTACACGTACAATCTTGAATATCAGTATCATTTCACAATTTTATTCACTTGGTCGATCTGATGGAGTGATATCAAGTTAACATGACATGTATTTCTTCAGGGGACAAAGTGGCTTAATAAAGTTCTCCTTTTAGAGAGTTATGGCTTATTAGAGTAAGGTGGCCTATACCATGATTGACGGTACTCAGCAAATGAATATGGAAACTAAACCTCATTAAGATCCAACACTGTAAAATAATTTCAGCACTGCAAGTCACTAACAGGAGGAATTAGGTCACTGTAAAATAATTTCAGCACTGCAAGTCACTAACAGGAGGAATTAGGTTTGTTTGTTTGTTAAGAACATGAACAATTTGCATGATTTTATTCTCAGTCCTGATGAAGCACAGCAAATTCATGAGGGTAAGAGAAAAGCTCCTTTACCCAATGAAGAGACAAACACAGGTTCACCCATACTCAACAATCCAGTGACCTCTGAGCAAAGAAGGATTTTGACACCTAAAGATAAGTTATGTTGTGTTTGTCCAGACTCAAGAAATCAATGAAATCAATGAATAATCAGTAGGGAGTGGTTGCCCAAATCTCCCAAGCCAGACGCTCATGTTAAAAGCGCTTGACTATAAAAACCAACCCAGACCAATGACGGCACGAGTCAGCTAGACCATGACACTGGGAACACGCCCTACTCTTTTCGAACAGTGCCATGAGTTCTTTTACGTCCCACATTTACGCATCTATTTTAAAGGGTTGGGAGACGGGGCCTACGGTTTATCGTCCTTATTCGAGAAGACTAGAAAGTCTAACCATTTGCAGATGTCATAACAAAGGCAGCACTTTCTACTCAGTTATTTTAAGACCCTGAGTGTTGGTCCAGCCGTGGTTTGAACCCACGACCTCCCGCACGCTAATCCGGTGCTCTACCAACTGAGCTAACTGGTCGGCAACAAAGTTTTTGATTATCGGTTAGTCATCGATTATACATTGATTGTCGCTAATAATTAATGAGTAATCAGTTGATTTCTCAATGATTACCCATTGATTACTCATTGATAATTATCATTCATCATCGATTTAGTACGTGCGGGTTATTGAATATACTGTAAAGCTCCCTTGAAGCCTTTACAACATTAACCATCAGTACTTTCTGTAGGTATCTTTCTCGATCGAGAACGTGAAGCTCGCGCGCGAGAAAACCGCGACCACGTGGCCGTTGCACAGGATGCTGTTGCTGATTATCACCGTCTCGAACCACGTGACTGGATTATTCGCCGAGACGAGGTTCAGTTAAACGAGAAGAGGTTAGGAGTGGGAGCCTGGGGCACAGTTTGGGAAGGGTCGTTTCGTGGTTGTCAAGTCGCTGTCAAACAAATTCATCAACTGATTCTTTCGCCTCACAACAGAAGACTTTTTGAGCGCGAAATGAGCATTGCCTCGCGATGCCGTCATCCAAACCTTCTACAGTTTATCGGCGCCACCAACGACGATGGCAGCCCTTTGTTCATTACAGAGCTCCTCGACAGTGACCTGAGAAGAATTTTAGCGCAGCGTGCATTACATCACGAGGAAATTGTTTGCATCGCCCTCGACATCGCTCGAGGTTTAAATTATCTTCATCTTAACAAACCTTTTCCCATCTTGCACCGCGACATCAGTAGTTCGAATGTGTTGCTATGGAGACGAGAGGATACTTGGAGAGCCAAGCTGTCTGACTACGGAGCCGCCAATTTTCTGGGTCAATGTATGACAGCCAATCCCGGGGCGTTAATCTACGCTGCTCCCGAGTCTCGCACGTCGCAGCAGTCGCCAAAGGTGATTGGGTTATCAGACTACATCAGGAGTCTATTACCAGCAGCATTCCTGTGTTGGGTGACGTCCCCAGTACAGTAGCAAATGAGACTATTTTAAGGACTCGTTTTTCCCCCGAAATTCTCTTCCAGACAACAGGACTTAGAAACCTTGCAAGAACAAACCCCGAAGAAGTTCGCATGCCTAATTAGGATGCTATCTGTCGCAGTTTGGTTTCTCAGTGTAATCATTCTTTTGTTAATATCGCCGTGAAACAGAAGTTTAAAATAGCACCATCTGCCACTGTGCTGGGGTAAAGGCCAAATAAGGAAGAGTAACGCTTCTAGTGATGGGCTCCTGTCTGTATGTAATCTGTCACGTTTCTGCCTTGTCTGTTCCGTTTACTCCACGGTACATATTAACCAGGTGATTTCGTTAATTATTGACTTAAGTATTCTATTCCAGTCTCTCGGAATAGGGTGGCAAACGAAAATAGTAAGACTGCGTGTCGAGGCGGCGGAAGCGTGGTTGTGAGGGGACTGGGAAAGAAGGGGAGTTCAGTTGCTATCCATTTACAGAGATGATAAGAAATATTTTGGTAGGATATTTCGTTACTTGAGTTCCTTGTTAAAATTTTCCGGAAACTTTTGGAGGCGTGGAACTATTGTGGCTTGAAAAATTAAAGAGCTTGGAACTGGTACAAAACGTGCGCACCAGTAAATGGAACACGAATTTTAGGTCGGAAATTCCCAATAGAAAAAAAGGACTTCCTTTTCATATTTTTCCGTCAATGCTGAAATTTCCCTGTGGAGCGAACCAGAGGCTCGAATTTCCATTTACATCCCAACCGTTATTTCCGTGAATTTGTTGTAAATGGATAACGCCTGTTGGCATTGTTTTTCTTCTCAGCCCAAGCTCCCTAGGTTTTCTCCGCTCGCCAAAGTCCCCCGCCCCTCTCCCTTGCCATCTGAAGGCCTGGATCAGGCTAGTCTGGGAGTTGAATTGTTCACATTGTGCACCTTTCTCTTGTCATTTTTTTCTTTTCTTGTTATAATTTTTTCTTCTTTTCGTTTTTTAATTATTTTTTATGATTTTCTGTAGACGGACGTGTACAGTTTCGGTTTACTGCTCTGTGAAATGTGCGTCCGAGAACTTCCGGTTCCCGAGCAAATTCAAGAACAAATAAACTTGGTCTCCAGCGGTGTTCTCAGAGAGCTGATCATGCGCTGTGTGGAAAGAAACCCTGAAGCAAGGCCATCTATGGGTGACGTCATAACTGTTCTGGTGCAACTTACGGAGTCTTTAAGAGCGCAGGGGCTGGTGTCTATTAACGGCCGTTCCGCTACCCTGTAGCTAGTCACCAGTCTTGACGCAAAAATAGTGATAACAGATTGTGTTCTGTCTTTACATACAACCAAGCGGTTCTTTTACAGGTTTTATTTGGGCGCTCCTCTTGACAAGCAGCCGTTTTAGATTTTAAACCAATAAAAATATTAACAATCGTAAAGTTTGATTTGCTAACTGCCGTTTTGTGTTTGTTGGGGCAGGAGCCCGTCACGAAGTGACGGGCTTCTTGTTAGAATTAATAATAATAATAATAATAATAATAATAATAATAATGATAATAATAATAATAATAATAATGAAGCGAATCGGCGTGAACGTGAAGCTGGAAGTTATCCAGAAAACAGCATTGTTGGGGACAGCAAAGATAATAAGGAAAGTACTGACTCTGTAAAAAAGAAGGAAAAGAGAGTCCTGGGACCTGTGGTGACTTGTTGTAACCCGCTCCAAAGGACTATATACCAGGCCGAACATCCTAGTTTAACCTGAGTCTACAAGTAATGGACATAATAATAATCATAATAATAATTGCAGCTGCAAGTTCGCTGATCATTGCATCCAGTATGAGCTGGAGCGAGCCCCATGCAGGAGGTCATGGGTAACTCGGTGGCTTGGGATGACTGG
The DNA here is from genome assembly GCA_949710005.1 of Ricordea florida. Classification (NCBI taxonomy): domain Eukaryota; kingdom Metazoa; phylum Cnidaria; class Anthozoa; order Corallimorpharia; family Ricordeidae; genus Ricordea; species Ricordea florida. The sequence goes on from OX453272.1 coordinate 41,691,279, forward strand.
TATAAAATGGAAATTAATGCTTAAAAAACCAAGGAAATGTGGATAGGTTTTCAGAAAACTCGGCAATCTCAAGCCTCTAGTCTTACTGCATGTAGTATTGGAAACCAGGTATTAGATAGAGTTGAGGTGTTTAAGTTACTGGGAATTCATGTTCAGAGGGACTTAAGGGACGGACCATTAGAAAAGTGATGGGGGGTGGGGGGGTGGGGAAAAAAACAAAAAAAAATTCATGCAAGGGAAAATGCCAAGAAACAAAATTCATTCAAAGAAGAAGGTAAAAAGAAAAATTAATGAAGAAGGAAGGTCCAATTGTCACTTTTTCACACGTAATAAAAAAAAATCGTGCAGAGGGGTTCACCTAAAAAAAAAGTTCGTGCAAGCTGAAAATTCTCCATCACTTTTTTAATGGTCCGTCCCTTAACTACATACATCACCCAGACACACCCACTTTTGGAGTACGCTTTCCCCGTCTGGGGTGGCCTTCCTAAGTATTTGGCCGACGACTTGCAACGGATTCAAAATGGCTCAGTGCACATTATATCGAAAATTTTTATCAGAGACTTATCAAGGATTTTATCAGAGATTTTATAGTGAAAATAAAATAAACTTGATTTTAATGTTGGTTTAAAGATATAAAATGAAATGTTAAGTGGTAAATATGGAACAAATGCAAAAACGAAAAGTAGTAGAACAACTTAAACAAATTATAAAAGAACATGGTGAAAGTCTTAAAAGACTAATAGTAAAACAACTCGAAAAAATTAAACAAGAACAAGGTAAAAAAATTAGTAATAATAAAATTATTGAAGAGTTACGTAAAATTCCAGAAATTGCTGAAGCGTTGGATAATATACCAGAAACAAGAAATAATCATACCCAATCATCACAATCTTCAACTATTTCAGAATCATATACTAAACTTCATCAACCACCACCTATTCAAGATTCTAGAAAAAATAATGTGGTAAATTTTAAAGATAGTGGTAATCAGTCTGAACACCACCACTAAAACAAAGAACAAAACTTTTAATTGGGAAAATCATACATTTAAAGTGATGGATCAAGATGAGTTTTATAAAAAGCTTACGGATCTAACCAATAAAAATATCATAAAACTTACTAATAACAAACAACCACAACCAAAAAGACGGGTAAATATATCAGAGAGTGTAAGAGATGAATTGAATGAAAAGTTTAATTAACTCTAAAAGAAAAAGAAACAGCGTTGAAAAATTATCTGAAAACATACAGGATTGATGGTAAGAAAGGGTATGATGAAAAGACATTTATCAAAAAAATTAAACCAAAAGTTATAGATCTTATTAATCAACAAAAGAAACCGCTAAAGGTGAAATTTATCATAACGTGTAAGTTTATAAAAGAGAATCCTAATACTGGAAATTTTGATGAAGAATCACCTCCATTTCATACTAAAAAACCGGAAACCGTGTATGAGTCCACCGATTTCTCTGATTTATTCGATGAAATGACTGGTTATCAAATTGAATTGATTGAGAAGTTTAAGAAAAATGGTTCTGGTTGGATATTCGATCATGTGGAATACATTGATATAAGCATTGACCAATTGGAACCTCTTTCTGGAAGTTCGTATATTCCACTACCACCAAAATTAGCAAACAAGAAAGCAATTATTAACGTTAAGAATTTGAATGATAATGAGTGTTTCAAGTGGGCAGTAACTTCCGCCGCATTTCCTAAAGAGAAAGATCCACAAAGACTAAATAAACAAATGAGAGAAAACTCTAATAAGTTAGACTGGTCAGGAATAGAGTTCCCCATTGAATGGAAACATATTTATAAGTTTGAAAAGCAAAATCCCTACTATGTGATTAACGTCCACGGATTTGATAAAGATAAAGGTGAAGTATACCCTCTAAGAATAAGTGATAAACAAAGTGGTTATTTGATAAACTTACTTCTAATATCAGACGGCGAAACAAATCACTACTGCTGGATAAAGGATTTTAATAAACTTGTATCCTCCCAAGTTGATAATAATCATCACAAGCTAAAATTTTGTCATAGATGCTACAACTCATACCAAAAAGAAGAATCATTAGAAAAACATATTGAATACTGCAACGCAAATGAAGCAGTTAAGATTGTTATGCCTAAAGATAAAGATGGAAATCCTAAATATATTTACTTTAAAAATTTCAACAAAAAAATGCGAGTACCATTTGTTGTATATGCAGATTTTGAGACCACTCCAGAGAAAATACACACCTGCTCTCCAGATGAAAGTAAAAGCTTTACTAAACAATATCAAAAGCATAAACCATCTGGATACTGTTATTACATAAAGTGTTTTGATGATAACATATTTAAGCCTATACTTAGAAAATACACTGCTAAATCCCAAGACGAAGATATAGCTCTGATATTTGTAAATGAATTAGAGAAAGATATTAAGAAAATTTGTAATAAGGTTATAAAACTCAATAGATTATATTTCAATTATTTTGATGAGAAGAATATGTCAGAAAAGGATAAAAACAACTATAAAAATGCTACTCATTGTCATATATGTGAGTGCGAATTGGGAGAAGATAAGGTATTAGATCATTGTCACCTTACAGGAAAGTATAGAGGTGCAGCTCATAGTGATTGTAACTTAAACTATAAAATTCCAAAATTCTTTCCAGTTTTATTTCACAACCTATGTGGATTTGACCCCCATCTTTTTATCAAGAATCTTGGTATATCAGAAGGTAAAATAAATTGTATTCCTAATAATGAGGAAAAGTATATTTCTTTCACAAAAGAGATTGTAGTTGATACCTTTAAAGATAAAAAAAGTGGTAAGATGAAAGATGTGAAGAGAGATATCAGATTCATAGATTCATTCAAATTTATGTCAACAAGCCTTGAAAAATTAGTAAATAATCTGCCAAAAGAATCTTTCAAAAACCTAAAGAGTAAATATGATGGTGAGAAATTAGAGTTATTGTTGAGAAAGGGTGTATTTCCATATGATTGGTTTGATAGTGTTGGACTCAAACGTGATGTCCTACTAGAATGTTTATAGATGTTTTGTAAGCTCTAATTATAGGTTTCCCAACTTCCCTTTTTTATGTGGTTATCGCATGTAGCAGTTGCTGCGGTCGCCACTCCCTTAGCCACAATATCCGTGTAAGGGACACTACAGCCAGTTAGCAAGTGCCGCGCTCACTGTGCGTGCACGTTTTCCTGCCTATAAAAGTAGAGGTTTTGCGTAGCTCGTGTAGTTCTTAGTGTGGACGTCACGGTGTTGGCACTGTCACGGCATTTGGCCAGTTATTACTATCCACGCTAGCTCTCAAACGCTACATCACGCTGGTGCACGAGTGTAGACCAAAGTAAGTCATTTTCACTTTACAGTTTTCATATTGTTTCAGTTAGCTTTAGTTTTATTACTATCGTGCCCTTCTAGGTCCGTAATACATTTTCTTCGCGTTTAGCGTTTAGTTCTTTATTAACCAGATTATTCTCAAGTTTCGCGTCCTTTATCGTTTTATATTGAAGTTAGTTTATCCTTGCTTAGTGATACATTATGCGTCGTTGTATCTTTGTTTGCGAACCTTTTCTGATTATCGGTAACTGTTATGCTGTAGTTAGTCTAATCGTATTCAATGTAATTGTCGTATTTCAGTTCGAACCGACAATCCAACAATCCGATATTTCAACAATTCAGCAATCAGCAATCAAGATACGAACGCTACAACTTAGTGAAGTGAAATCTTCTGTCGTCGAATCTACTGTAATTTACGTAACGCTACTTATGTCAATAAACTCTGTGTTCAATTGGATCGAGTTCGAAATCTATCCAGTGCACCACACCACCCAAATGTGATTCGCTTGGATTCGGTCAATAGTTAGTCGCGCTATTCTTGCGGGTTACATTTTCGTTCGAATTTGTCACACCTACATTGGGTTTTGCGACATCGTCAAAGATTACGAAAGCCACGTGGTAATTCCATCGTCATCGTAAATCGTCTCGCATGTCCGACGTATCTCTCAGTAACCACATCCGGTGAAAACAGAACAAACTAAGCTCAAGTTACGCCGCACGTCCAATTACAGTGGTTTATCTTTCATCGCCTCTCAAGAAGTCAAGCACACTCACTGTTATCACATTATCACCGGAAAGGCGAAAATTATCCCAAAACCATGCAATCTAGGGCTAGCGCTTCACAAGAAAATTACGCAGAACTTTCGACAGGCGCTCGAAGCAAGCAACCCAATTCAATGTTAGACTGGGAATCTATAAGACTAGAGTCAATAGCAAGGCTAAAGAAGGCACGTGGGTCCGCCAAGGGAATTCTGACAAGGAAAATTAACCAGATAAACGAACTCATGTCGGACCAAAACAATGGAAGCTTAGTACAAGAAAAGGCATCCGAACTTGAAGAAGCGATGAAGGGTTTCCAGAGGGCACATGAAAACTACCATAATGAACTTAAGAATGACAGCGAAATTCAAGAGTCCATCGAATATTACGATTTAACATTAGGCCAATTCTCTAAATTCCAACAGCGAATAGATATATGGAGCGCAGAAATCGAGGCTCGTAATCTCATGATTAGTTTAGAACTCGCACCAGAAGATTCTGTGAGTAATACCGGATCGGGCAGTCCTTCTCGAGTCTCACAGCGTTCGAATGCCAGCTCACGTTCTTCAGTTAGAAGCGCCGCCAGCGCTAGAGCAAGAGCCGCCGCTAAAAAAGCTATTCTCGAAGCTGAGGTAGCAGCACTCAAAAAAATGAATGAATTACAGCAGGAACAGCTTAGGCTCACTCAAAGGAAACGGGAGCTAAAGCTACATACAGATATCGCTAAAGCCAAAGCGGAAGAGCAGGCCTATGCGGAAGTCGAAGCGCAGGAGATTACGTCTTGTCTTCCACCAATAAAGCCCCCGTTCCCCACAGTAGTTCCTAAGTGTTCGTCTCTAGATGTTGACGGCCCTAAGGAACCGGTTCTTGAAGAGTATCGAGAGGCGCGTGAGAATTTGGCTGCAATTTTCCCAAAGACGGAGTTCCCAACCACTGAGATGAGACTTAGTGAACAACGCTCACAACCAAAGACAGCTCCGATTAGAAATCGAGCGCTAGACCCAAGCATTCCAGAATGGAACCCTTACAATTGCAAACAACCAATTGATAGTGTGAATCGGGACAATCATGAGCTCTTAAACAAGGTAATAGAGACACAAGACCGTCAGTCACACGTCTTCCAACAGCTCCTGAGACAGCAGCAAGAGAGCATCATGACCTTAACCCTACCACAGCCAGACGTTCCCGTTTTCAACGGCGACCCCATCGACTATAACGATTTTGTCCGAGCCTTTGAAAATCTGATTGAAAGGAAAACAAGCAGCGCAAATGCAAGGTTATACTACTTAGTTCAATATACGGCTGGCGAAGTACAACAACTAATGCGCAGTTGTCTACCTATGAGGGGAGACGAAGGGTACCGCGAGGCTAGAAGATTGCTTCTGGAAAGGTATGGGCAACCCTTCAGAATCGCAACGGCCTACGTGGACAGAGTGACTAAAGGATCGCCGATCAAGGCTGAAGATGGTCCGGCTCTCCAAAAATTTTCAGTCCTGCTGACGAGTTGCAGCAACGCTCTTGCAGAGGTCGGCTACCTTAACAAGCTGGAAAACCCAGAAGGCTTAAGGAAAATTATCGACAGGCTACCATACGGCCTTAGGCTTAAGTGGCGCGACGCAGTCGATACTATTGCTCAAAGAGAGAACAGAGACGTCACCCTTAAGGACGTCGCAGACTTTGTGGCTGGCAAGGCAAGAGCGGCGAACCATCCAATCTTCGGTCAGATCACAGAAACAAGAAACGGCCTCAATCAAGGTAAACTGAAACAGAAGGCGAGGTCATACGCGACACAGGGCAAACAGTTGTCAAGTGGAGCACCAAACGCTATTAAGGTTGGCAAGTGCCCTTGCTGTGAAAATCAACACAGGCTATCTCAGTGCGATAAATTCAGGAAAATGAGCGTCGATGACCGAATGAAGTTCATTCGCATGCGTAAGCTGTGCATTAATTGTTTTAGTTTCGGCCACTTCGTGCGCGACTGTCCGAAAGCCAGTTTTTGCCGCGTACAAGGTTGCAGTAGTAAGCATTCGTCCTTTCTTCACCCTAAAGAGCCTAACGCCAACCCAGCTATGCCCAGTACAAAGGAACAAGAGACATCACACGCAGAACAGGTAGTGGTCGCAGATGACGCTAGCAGCGGATACGTCAAAACATGTACAAGTCATACTCTTAAACCCTCACTACGTTCCTCAGCTGTATGCTTACCTATGGTACCTGTTCGTGTCAGAGCAAGTGGTCGGAGTAACACTGTGCTAACGTACGCCTTCTTGGACCCGGGATCCAATACTACCTTCTGTACAAACAAGCTACTTAGGGAACTCAATGTAAAGGGAGAGCCAACCACCATCTCATTAACAACAATGCAAGGCACCAACGAGCGAATAACAGGTTCAGTTATAGCTCTAGAAGTTCTTCATCTAAACGAAAATACACGTGTGGAGATTCAAAGAGTCATCTCAAGACCAAAGCTGCCAGTGTCTACTGCGAACGCCGCCACGCAAGAGGAAATTGAGGCGTGGCCGCATCTCTCCAGCCTAAACTTGCCAATGATCAACGCAGAAGTAGGCCTGCTGATCGGCTGTGATGCACCAGAAGCTCTACAGCCGAGAGAGGTAATTGAGAGCAAGAATGGAGGACCATACGCCACACGTACCATCTTAGGCTGGGTAGTGAACGGACCTCTACACAAGAGAAGAGATGAGACCCACATCGCCAACTTCATCAGCGCAGAAACGCGTCTGAACGAGCAGTTTGAGAAGTTTTGCAATCTCGAATTCAATGACTCCTCGTACACTACAAAGACAGCAATGTCTAAGAACGACCACAAGGCGCTGGAGGTAATGGAAACCTCTGTCCGGCTAACCAATGGTCATTATGAAATCGCCCTGCCATGGAAGAACGACCCGCCCCGCCTGAAATGTAATAGGCCTCAAGCCGAGAAACGGCTTCAGTTTTTAAAGAGAAGACTGCAAAGGGATTCGGCTCTTCTGGAAAAGTATAGGGCCTTCATGCAAGCCCTTCTGGCTAACAACCATGCTAGGAAGCTGTCGCAAGTCGAAGTAATGCCTTCAACGGAAGGACGGTGGTACCTTCCTCACCATCCTGTATTTCACCCGCAGAAACCCGAAAAGGTTCGAGTCGTATTTGATTGCTCAGCCAAATATGCGAATACATCGTTAAACGAGCAGCTGCTACAGGGGCCGGATCTAACGAACACCCTCATTGGAGTTCTTATTCGATTTCGAGAAGAAGCAGTGGCCTTCATGGCTGACATCGAGGCCATGTTCTATCAGGTTAGAGTCCCTCACCGGGATTGCACTTATCTTAGGTTCCTGTGGTGGCCAGACGGCGACCTTTCGCAACCGGCAGCTGAGTATCAAATGCTGGTTCATTTGTTTGGTGGTGCGTCTTCCCCCAGCTGCGCCAATTTCGCGCTCAAGAGAACAGCGGAGGATCAAAAGGGAGAATTCCACCCTGAAACAGTGAAGACCGTGAAGGAAAACTTCTATGTCGATGACTGTCTGAAGTCGGTTGCTACAGCTCACACCGCCGTTAGATTAGCCAGCGACCTCCGTAAGCTTTTGGAGAAAGGAGGATTTCGGCTGACTAAGTGGATTAGCAATTCAAAGGAAGTCCTAGATTCTGTACCCGAGTCTGAGAGAGCCGCGTCGGTCAAGACTCTAGACTTCGACCACGCCATCACCGAACGAGCTCTTGGGGTGCAATGGAACGTAGCAGCAGACACATTCACCTTTAAAATCATTACCAAGGATAAGCCGGCAACCAGAAGAGGTATCCTGTCCGTGGTTAGCTCTGTGTACGACCCCCTTGGCTTCGTATCCCCGTTTGTTTTACCGGCAAAGACTATCCTTCAAGATCTCTGTCGCAAGGGGCTTGGATGGGATGACGAGATTCCCTCCGGCGATTTACAGAGCTGGATCGCATGGCTCGAGGACCTACCGAAGCTTGAGCAATTCGTAATACATCGATGCTTTAAACAGCCACCAGGTGTAGAATTCACATCCTACGAGCTACACCACTTTGCAGACGCTTCAGAGAGAGGCTATGGAGCGGTCTCCTATTTACTTCAAACGAACGAACACGGCGATGTTCACAGTTCATTCGTCATGGCTAAATCAAGGTTGGCCCCCTTAAAGCCCATGACGATCCCCAGGATGGAGCTATCAGCAGCTGTCCTAGCAACAAGGTTAGACAGGATGATCCGGAGGGAGATAACGCTACCGTTGGGTGAGTCCACGTTTTGGACGGACAGCACGTGTGTTCTCTCGTATGTAGAAAACGAAGATAAGAGATTTCAAACCTTCGTTGCAAATAGAGTGGCAGCCATATTAGAGCAATCGTTACCAACTCAGTGGAGGTACGTCGATACTAGCTCCAACCCAGCCGACGATGCGTCCAGAGGGATGACCGCTGGCTCACTACTTGAGAGCCAGCGCTGGATATGCGGCCCGGACTTCCTCAAGCAGCCGAAGGAAACCTGGCCACAACGACCAGTTGGTCTGGTAACCCTGTCGCCCGAAGACTCGGAAATTAAAAGGGAATCAAGGTCTTATGCGAGCTCCGTTGGTGCGTCCGCCGAACCCCTTACAGAAACGTTTCACCACTTCTCTTCGTGGACCCGTCTAAAGAAGTCGGTTGCCTGGATACTTCGCTGCAGAGAATATCTCAGAGCCAGAAGCATCATGCGTCAGAAGGGAAAGCCTATGGGTGAGCAACTTAAGTTCAGGCTGACGCCTATTTGTGTGGACGAGCTCAATTTCGCCGAGAGAGAGATTTTAAAACATGTGCAGCGCCAGAACTTTTCTGGAGAACTACGTAGCTTAAGCACAGACAAGAGAGTAACCGTCCAGAAGTCAAGCAGTATTTACAAGCTAGACCCCGTATTGGATTGTGATCTTATACGTGTGGGTGGACGTTTACAAAGAGCACCTATCGACAGCGAAGCAAAGCATCCAATTATTCTTCCGAAGAAGCACCACGTGGTCGACTTGATTGTTCGTTACTACCATGAAGCATCCGGCCACTCCGGCATTGAATACACCCTGTCGTTGGTTAGGGAAAGATACTGGATCATCAACGCCAGACTAAGTGTGCGTAAGATCACCAACGCCTGCTTCAGCTGCCGAAAGCGTCAAGCTCCAGTTATGCAACAGAAAATGGCGAGCCTTCCTGAGAACCGCATTACGCCCTGCAAGCCTCCCTTCACCTTCGTTGGAGTGGATTGTTTTGGGCCATTCACAGTACGCCGTGGAAGAACTAACCCAAAACGGTACGGCGTTTTGTTCACATGCCTCGCTGTCAGAGCCATCCACATTGAAGTCGCCCACTCCTTGGACACTGAGTCTTTCATCAACGCGTTAAGGAGGTTCGTGGCGAGAAGAGGACAGCCTGAAGAGATCCGCTCAGACAACGGTGGTAACTTCGTGAGAGGTGAACGAGAGCTACGTGAAGCAAGGGAAGCTTGGAATCAGATGCAGATCCATAACTTCCTTTTGCAGCGAAACATCAAGTGGATCTTTAACCCCCCAGCCGGATCCCATCATGGCGGCGTATGGGAAAGGTGTATAAGAACCGTCCGAAAGATCATGAAAGCCCTGCTTATGGAGCAAGTCCTAGACGACGAAGGTCTGAGCACTCTGATGTGCGAGGCGGAGGCTATTGTTAACGGTAGGCCAATCACCAAGGTCTCCGATGACCCAAAGGATCGCAACGCCCTCACCCCCAACCACTTGTTACTACTGCGAGGAGGATCAGTAGCTCCTCCTGGAGTGTTCTCGAAGGAGGACACATACAGTCGGCGTAGATGGCGTCAAGTCCAATTCTTGAGCAACGTGTTCTGGCGGAGATGGACCAGAGAGTACCTCCCCTCTCTGCAGCAACGCCAAAAGTGGAACAAGGTACACAGAAACCTTGCTGTTGATGACCTGGTATTGATTCTGGACGAGAACACCCCACGTTGTTCCTGGCCACTAGCACGCGTCATCGAAGTGTACTCTAACGCCAAGGACGGATTGGTGAGATCAGCTAAGCTGAAGAGGAGTACAGCCATTCTCGTACGACCAGTGGACAAGTTGGTACTGCTGGAGGCTGTATCCACCTCAATGAACGATGAGTAGATTACTTGAGACTTTAGAGACTATTAACCGTTGATATGAACGTTAGGTTTGGTGATTAGTGATATTGTACTGCACCAATCATTTAATCGTTTATTGTTAGTCAGTTGGTAAAGGCTTCCTTAATAACGCCTTTAAGGGGCCGGAATGTTGGACTCAAACGTGATGTCCTACTAGAATGTTTATAGATGTTTTGTAAGCTCTAATTATAGGTTTCCCAACTTCCCTTTTTTATGTGGTTATCGCATGTAGCAGTTGCTGCGGTCGCCACTCCCTTAGCCACAATATCCGTGTAAGGGACACTACAGCCAGTTAGCAAGTGCCGCGCTCACTGTGCGTGCACGTTTTCCTGCCTATAAAAGTAGAGGTTTTGCGTAGCTCGTGTAGTTCTTAGTGTGGACGTCACGGTGTTGGCACTGTCACGGCATTTGGCCAGTTATTACTATCCACGCTAGCTCTCAAACGCTACATCACGCTGGTGCACGAGTGTAGACCAAAGTAAGTCATTTTCACTTTACAGTTTTCATATTGTTTCAGTTAGCTTTAGTTTTATTACTATCGTGCCCTTCTAGGTCCGTAATACATTTTCTTCGCGTTTAGCGTTTAGTTCTTTATTAACCAGATTATTCTCAAGTTTCGCGTCCTTTATCGTTTTATATTGAAGTTAGTTTATCCTTGCTTAGTGATACATTATGCGTCGTTGTATCTTTGTTTGCGAACCTTTTCTGATTATCGGTAACTGTTATGCTGTAGTTAGTCTAATCGTATTCAATGTAATTGTCGTATTTCAGTTCGAACCGACAATCCAACAATCCGATATTTCAACAATTCAGCAATCAGCAATCAAGATACGAACGCTACAACTTAGTGAAGTGAAATCTTCTGTCGTCGAATCTACTGTAATTTACGTAACGCTACTTATGTCAATAAACTCTGTGTTCAATTGGATCGAGTTCGAAATCTATCCAGTGCACCACACCACCCAAATGTGATTCGCTTGGATTCGGTCAATAGTTAGTCGCGCTATTCTTGCGGGTTACAGATAGCATTGACAAACTCAACGAAACCCAACTTCCACCAAAGGAGGCATTCTATTCAAAACTTAACGATGAAGAAATAACAGAAGATGATTACCAACATGCTAAAAAGGTGTGGGAAACATTCAATATGAAAACAATGAGGGAATATCATGATATATATATTGAAGATGATGTACTCCAGTTAGCGGATGTATTCGAGAACTTTAGAGATGTTTGTATTGAAAACTATGGATTAGATCCCGCTTGGTATTATACAGCACCCGGACTAGCTTGGGATGCAGCATTAAAGTTAACGAAAGTGAATTTGGAGTTGCTAACTGACATCGACATGCTACTTATGTTTGAGAAAGGTATTAGAGGAGGTGTATGCCAGATCTCTAATAAATATGCAAAAGCTAACAATCCATACATGAAAGAATATGATCCAAACCAACCTAATAAGTATATTGAACATCTTGATGCAAATAATCTATATGGAGGGGGAATGAGTAAACCACTACCCACTCATGGTTTTAGATGTATGAATGATCAAGAGCTTAAAGATTGGAAAAATATCCCATGCTTACTAGAGGTTAGTTTAGGATATCCTCATCACCTACATGATTTACATAATGATTATCCTTTAGCTCCAGAGAGAGTTGTTGTTAATAATGTTGAGAAATTGATACCAAACCTAAACAATAAGGAAAAGTATGTTGTTCATCGTGAAACCTTGAAACCTTATGAAAGTTTTGGACTAAAAGTAAATAAGGTTCATAGGGGTATTACATTCAAAGAGTCTGCATGGTTAAAACCTTACATCGACTTTAATACCAAACTAAGATCAAAAGCAAATAACGACTTTGAGAAAGATTTCTTCAAACTTATGAATAACTCTGTTTTTGGTAAAACCATGGAAAACATTAGAAATAGGGTAGACATTAAATTAGTTACAAATCAAAAAGATGCTAAAAAATTAATAAAACAACCTAATTATCAACATCGTACTATCTTTTCTGAAAATCTGGTTGCCATCCACATGAAGAAAAAAAAGATAGACTTCAATAAACCTGTTTACTTAGGTATGTGTATTTTAGATCGAAGTAAAGAAATAATTTCTAACTTTCACTATAATTATATAAAAGCTAAATATGGTGAAAAAGCTAAATTGTTGTATACAGATACAGATAGTCTTATATATGAGATTGAAACGGAAGATTTCTATAAGGATATAAGTCCAGATGTGAGAGAAATGTTTGATACTAGTAATTATCCTAAAGTTCATCCATCTGGTATTGAGACTGGTGTAAACAAAAAAATAATCGGTAAGTTTAAAGATGAGGCTGGTGGTAAGCAGATAAAAGAATTTGTTGGTCTAAGACCCAGGCTATACTCTATATTGATGGATGATGGTGAAGAGATAAAAAAGAACAAGGGGGTAAAAGCATCAGTTGTAAAAAAGACAATAAGTCATAATAATTACAAGGATTGTCTATTCACTAGAAAACATCAGATGAGGGAGATGAATGTAATTAGAAGCTACAGACATGATGTTTTTACCGAAACTGTTAATAAAGTTGCACTATCTGCTGATGATGATAAGAGAATAATTTGTGAAGATGGTATACATACTTACGCTCTCGGACATTATCTTTTCAAAACAGAATCAGGTGGTAACTCAGTATCATAAGGTACAACTTGAAGTTCTTCCCTTACAAAACCACGTCTCGGTCCATCTAGTAAATAATACAAAACTGGTTGATTGGATGAAACCACACTCCTATAAATATCATAAATCTGGATACTCCAAATGGGATCTGTAGCTCTTCTTCTTTCACCACCCTCAAGTTCACCGGGAGAGAGTAAATATCTAACCCTAACCTCAATTGGTAATCTAAACTCATCATATCCAACAACTCGTTTATACTTTTTTGGTTCAATATCAACCTCTTTCAGTCTTATAGCTTTATCAGGTTCTTTACCAGTTAATCTAGTTGGTGTATTATTCAAAGTTTTCAAAATATCTGGTAATCGCTTCACCCATACTCTAGATCTTTCATCACTAATCATTTCCTGCGCATATTGATGACTAAATAATCGTTCACTTAATGTTCTATTTGCTCTTTCCACAAATGCTTGAGCTCTATGATTTCCAGCTTCACTTCTCTGGATTTTTACATTATGTATATTCATAAGTTTTGTCACATCACCCATAAATTCTCTTCCAGGATCAACCATTAATGTTTTTGGATATTTTAACTTTCTAGAATATATTTTTTCAAAAGATTTTGAAATTTCATGAGTTTCTTTTGATGATAATGGTTCAGCATCTTTATATCTCGAGGCTACATCAATCACAACCAGAGCATATCGATATGTTTTTCTTCCAACTCTATCATGTGGTAAAAATAATAAATCTGCTTGGTGAATCTGATTCGGTTTATCCACAGTCCAATGCGGTCTAGGAATATACTTTGGAGCTGGTAGATATATTTGCCATATCGCCTGTTTCTGCAGCCATCTTTTAGCCTCATCTTCACTAACTTTTGCTTTTTCAGCTAATTTAGGGATTGCAGAATATCCTTTCCAATATCCATCAGTTGAATAATATATTTTTGATAACATGTTCCGTTACTAATTTAAAAGAATACTTTGCCTATCTTTAAAATAAAACATGTCGCAATCTATATCCGAAGAAATTAATCCAAACAGAATTCCTAGAGAGCCTCTCGGTTTGCAAGCAGAATCATCATTGAATCGAATTACTCTAAATCCTTCATCTGCTAATACTGGCGAAACATTATATATAAATATTCCTCAACTTTCTCATAATGTGGTTATTGTACCAGGAAGTGTATCTCTATTATTCGACTTAACTGTTGATGGTCATGCTAATAACACCCTTGTGAATAACGTAGGAAGTAATCTTGTATCCAGACTTAGGGTTCTTTTTGGTGGTGAAACATTACAGGATACCCAAAGATACGATCTATTTCAAACCTATAATGACTTATACTTAACAGCTGAAGATCGACAGAATGGAATAAAACAAGGTATTTCTTCTGAAAACATTAGGAAACTTAGAACAAATGCTGGTGATAAGGTAACATCTGGGAATGCCAAGGAAGTTGCTCTAGCTTCAGTTTACAACACCAAGTATCGTATCCCACTCAACCATCCTATTCTCAGCAAACATGGGGTTTTCTATCCAAAGGCATTACCTCATTCACTAATATTTGAGATTACACTAGCCCCAGTTCACGATATTGTTTTTTATTCTGACACTACCAAAACTCCAACTTACAAAATAGAAAATCTTGAATTGGAATATTCTTGTATATCAAGTGAATACTTGGCTAATGAGGCTCAGTCAGCTTATCAAATTGGTAAAGTATTCTTTTACGAAAATGTTCTTTTACACAAAACTTTTACCATCTCCAAACCTAATGACAGTTACATAAACACTAGACCAAAAGCCACATTTTAATCACATTTAAGTTGCATTAAACAACCCTAGAACTTGGGTCCACATTTAAGTCTAGTTTAATTGTTTAAAACATCACTTAAATCAATGCTATTGTCATAGTGGGGTTTAAGTGCCCCTGAAACATACATTATACACATGAAGCCATTTAAGTTCCTGAAATGGAGATTAAACATTCTCTAAATTAATGGTTGTGTTTTGGTTCCCATAAATGACTATTTATTGATGTATAACAGGAATAGTAAGAATTAAAATTGTCCAGTGTGTAACATCACTATGCACTTCACTGCTTAAGTATTTTCAAATTGTCTCTTCTCCATAAACGAATCATAACACCAAAACATGAAAGAAATATAAAGGTGTCTTGACATTTTAAACTCAGTTCAATAAAAAAGGAATATAATCAGTTAAGAAAAAATATCATCTGCAACCTACAGGGCAAGAAAAATGACCATATTTCACTAATCACACTAAGACAAGTGAATAAAGAAACTTTAATTCTATCCGTATATGTAGTCTCCATGTCCATACAATCTAATATAGTCATGTACCTTTATTAGCTTATGCATCAAAATTTTGATACTGGTGCTACTAAAAATATATCTTGTTCATCACATTCATCGGAAATCCACAATCGCCGACGGCGACGCTTTAGCGATTGAGAAGAACATTTCGTTTTTGTGTGACGACGATACGAAGATGAATGTGCAAAGGACTTTCCGCAAGTTTCCACTTATCACAGAAGAAAGGGCTTGGAGTGTTTGCGACGAAACTTGTTTCAGGATAATCTTCGGCCTTTTTGTTGATTATCAAAGAAAACCGCAATCGGTAATGGCTAATTTGCGGCAAGAGCAATGAATGGCCCTATTGTTATCTCAAGTGTAATTTGCATTTGGTTTTTCTGCTTCATTACAGTTGGTTGGTTTTCGATAGTAAGCCAATCAGAAGGCGAGAGTGTCGATCGCGGGATGTATGTTTCATGTAGTTAGTGTCATTTGGAAGTTCGCATTCTAGCTTCGTTTCTTGCCGTGTGATCGATCGTTTTTTACATTTGGTTACAGTTCACTGTTTTCGGTAATGATGACTTTACTAGGTGCTCAACAGGAACGACAGCTTCTTATTATTGAAAGGATGAGCGGAAGAATGGATACGATTTGTGACAGTCAAAAGAGACTCGAGGATGCCAATGCAAGCCTGCGACAGGGGAATGAAAGATTAAGAAACGAATTGCAAAAGAAGGAGAAGCAGGGCAACCTACGTGGTTTGAGAAATTCACGGCGGAGTTCTACTATTGAAATAATCAAACAAGTTTACTGCAAGCCTGGGTGGGTTTGCTACAAAGCAACAAACAATACAACAACAAATGAAATATACACTGTACATGTAATGACCAAGTAAAAAACACCAGTGTCTATGAAGGAATAAATTTGGTGGGTGAATTAAAAGATGCTTATGAAATGAATATGGCCGAAAAGATAAAGGTGAAGATTTTAAAATTACAATATAATTATGATCATTTAATTACCCTTAAACATGACTTTTACACACATTTAGAATGTGTTTAAGGTTCTAATTAAACATAATGTAAAAGTCAGAAGATATTTTGGTTGTATTTAATGGTCACTTAAACATGCATTAAGCTTTAGCCTTAAGGGTGTTTAAGGCGGGTTTAAGTTGAAATTAAACATATTTTTAAGTTCTTAAACCTGTAATTAAATGTAGTAAACATAACTTTAAGCCAAGATTAATTTCTGTTTAAGACTGCTTAAATGTTCTTTTTCTCCTTGTGAAATGAGTATATTAATATACCAAGGAGATCAATGACTGGGATATTATGCTTGTTCACAGATGGATACGGTGGGGGAAAGAGAGATTCAGAAAAGTTTGTAAACCCGAATATAACTTCAATCGATATTAATGTTGATGGAATGCCAAACCGTATCTACTCTAAGGGAATGAAACCTTCTGACTTTTGGGATTCGGTAATTAAACGTTTCGGTAAAGAGGGTGTCAAGCTGAATGATTTTTATACCGATAAGTTTGCATTATGGATTGATTTTAGAACTCACCCCGACAATGGTATTCATGGATCAGGTATGGCCTTAAACAATACTAGAGATGGAGGAAAACTAGAAATGAAAAGACAGGTTGGAGGAACAGGAAATATCACATGTTATATGTTTGTAGTAGCTGATGCAGCAATGGAGATCATGAATTCAAACTTAAGATCAATTATGTATTAGTTAAAAAAAGATGGAAGAATTACGAGATAAAGTTCCTTTTCATTGTATTATAACTGGACCAACAAATTGTGGAAAGACAAAGTACATAATTGATCAGCTCCGAGGGCCATTTAAAAAAGTGTTTGAATACATTGTTCTCATATGTCCTACTTTTTCTAAAAATAAAACATATCATAATTTTGCTCACGGAGATAAACGTTTCTTGGTATTATCACCAGATGCTAGTAACATTGATGAGATTAATGAGATATTAACTGATTGTCAAACTTTGTTCTCTGGTACAAATACACTAATAATTTTAGACGATTGTGCTGTTTCGAATGATCTAAAGAAACGATCAAACAAGTTTATAGATTTAGCATTTTCTGGAAGACATCATGGATTATCAGTCTGGGTTCTCACTCAGCAATTAACATCCATTGCAAAACCATTCCGTGAAAATGTAGCTTGTGTTGTTACATTCAATAATCCATCACAGAAAGGTATGAAGATGATTTTTGAAGATTATGGAGGTGATTTAGACTCTGAAACATGTAAAAAGTTTTTAGAAATGTTGAAAACTGAAAAATATTCTAGACTATGTTTATGTTTACGATTTCCATTCCAATGTTATTTGGAGATTCCTGCGGTGACTTAAAAGAATCCATGTATTATTAAAAATTGCAAGATGACAGAAATTGAAGATTATATAGAAGAAGAAAAAACCGAGGTAAAAGATGAATTAAAAGATAACAATGATATTGAAATAAAACAAGAATCACTAGCCATTCTCGCATCTCTTGGAACTACAAAGGAATATTTAGGAGTTGATATGAGTCTGGGTGATGTAAAAAAATTATCGGTAAAAGACATTGAAAATATTATAATCGATATCAGGTAGTATTAGGTAAGAAAATTAGTGGTGGATTAGTAGATTCATCCATTCAATTAGTTTCTCAAGTCATTTCTTACATGGTTCCGGTGGATGATATTGAAGCTCTTTGTGTGGATTTGAAGAATGATGATTTAGTTAATCGTGAACTAACAAACATTGTAGGTATCTTAGCATTGAAAGCAGGCAGATTGGCAGCACTTGCTAGCGGACTATTCCAGGTTGCTAAACACGTTAAATTCAACAAAGTACAAGAAGTTTCAAGGACAATTACAGATGATTCTAACAAAACTGAGCATGTAACTGAGCATGTAACTGAGCACAACTGATTTAAAGATTCTTTACTTTGTGAAATAAAATAATAATGTCTGAACAAGTTGAACAAATTACAATGGATCCTGCACCTGAAAAGAAAGATTCAAAAAAGAAAGAGAAAGATCCTAAAAAGGTTGCAGCGGGTAAGAAATTGGCACAATATAATAAAAAAGCAAAAGAAGCGTTAGCCAGGGAAATGAAACGTGAAAAGGAACAAGCCGATATTAAAAATGAGAGTGAAGCTAAAGCAGAAAATTCTAATGAAGAAGAAGAAAATAAAAAAGCATGGATTCCAGAATTATCTTTTACTACTGTTTTATCCATTGTTGGAATAGGATTTACTGCATTTGATATGTTTATGAGATATTACAAAAAAAGAGTTCCAAAAGTTCCACCACCACAACCATTAAATACCACTACCCAACCAACCCAAACACCTCCACAAAAACAAAACCCAAAAATGATAATGTTGTGAGGAAAGTAGTTTAAAGATTTCTTACTGATGTAGTAAAAAATCATGTCAAACGAAAACAAACTTGTGAAAACTGTTACTGATTCAGCCGTACTTGTCGGATTAGCAGCTGGAGTTGGATATGTAGCTAAAAAAGCGCTGAAAGAATCATTTATGAACGATCCATCCTCAAGTATTACAAATTATGCAAAATGGGTTGCTGTTCTATCAGGTAGTATGTACCTGAAAACGTATTTAGAGGATCAAAAGATTTTACCAAATTAAACATGGCAGCAATAGCAATGATGTTTGGAGGAGCTGTATTGAATGCAACTGCCTTTGTTGGTGGATCATATCTTGCAAAATATCTCACAGGTGATAAAACAGATACAGAGAAAATAAGACACGACAAGGCATTAGAAAAATATCAAAAAGATTATGCAACATTTCAGGAAAATAGACAGAAACTAATTGATTGGAAAGTACAACAAAAGGATGATAAATACCAGGCTTCAAAAAATATTTCGAATACCGATGAGGCTTTGAAATTGTATAGTGAGACACATGAACCAAAATTCTCTGATTATTATAGACCCAGTGACAATCAAAAGATGGGTGAGATGGCATATGTAGGTGGTGGTATGTTGGCATTGGGTTATATGGCTAGTAAATTCTTTTAGTAAGTGAGTATGATGAAGTTTAAAGATTTCTTACTGATGAGTAAAAAATCAAATATGACAACAGTAGAAGAAGATTCAAAAATACCACTCCTTAATAATGATGATTATGATAATGATGATGATGATGATGATGATAAAGAATTTATTGAAATGACTTCCACCACTCAACAAACTAAACCTGACTCAAAATTTGAAGAAACTTCATTTGGTGGTAGGGATTATGAGAAGGAGGGTGGTAGACCTAAATTACCTAGTGATAAATATGATGAAAGGAGAGATGCACTACAACATATCAAAAATAAATTTCCAGATTTCAACCCTTTGGATTCTCCATTTACAGCAAGATATGATTATGAAGGTAATTTGAAGGTTAAATTGAGTAGTCACAGTAATGCTGCAGAACATACATTGATTGATAAAGATGGGGTAATAAAATTTGATGGGTTTGGAAAAACAATCATAAAAGCGTTAGGTGCTGATTATGAAACCATGCTTGGAAAAAATGATAAGCTTAAGTCACAGTTGGAGGAAGCAAATGAAAAGAATAAAGAATTGTATAATATCTCGTTGGGATTAAAAGCAACCACAGAAGTATATCCTCAGGAGATAGATCGCTATGTTGATAAAATAAATGATCTGCGTGAATTCATTGAGAAACAACAAGTAGAAATCGTGGAAAATAAAAGTCTTTTTGATGTAACTGTTAAACAGAATATAGAATTAAAAATAAGTGGTGAGAAACTTCAAGGTGAATTAAATAAATACAAAGATGAAATAGACAAATATAAGAAGGGACTGTCAAATTTAACAAAGTTAGAACAAAGTAGGGAACGTTTACAAACCGAGGTTAATGAATTTCAAGAACTATTGAGAAAGAATATAATTTACAATCAAGAACAAATAAGCGATCTAGAGAGAAAAAATGATGAAATACTCAAAAAGATGCCTCTTCGTGATCGTGTTAAGGCAATCTTCAAAAAGTATGGTCTTACAGTCTTTGCTGTTGTGAGTGCTGTTGGTGTTGTCATTGGTGTTATCGTTTCTAATCTTTCTAAAGGTCTAACCAAATTAGGTACAGGTGTTGGAAATGGATTGAAAACTATAGGTAAAAAATTGGGTGAAATATTACCTGGAATGGTTGGAGCTATCGTGAGCTTTGTATTCAAAACAGCAGGTGAGGTTATTGGATTTTTAGGTAAGAATGCTTGGTTGTTAATAATGGCTGTGGTTCTATATTTTGTGGAACAGTTTAAAAACAAGAAGAGGAGATAAGTAAAAAATAATGTGTGATATAATATATCTATCAATAACAATGTTGAGTACTGAAACAAGAATTTATCTAGATCCACCATTATCAAATGTAAAAGATATACAAATGCTAGATAATTCCTTTGTAAATGCAGATCCTAAAAATCCTTTGTACTTAATGTGTGATCTTATAGAGCCAAAGTCTTCATATTACAATAAGATCCCGAGCGGTGGAGATGTTGAACTTAAACCCTCACAACTACTGGCTGTTATTCCCTCTAAAAAGTATCCTTGTTTAAGAATTATAAAAACAAAAAATCCTGTGAATCACTTTAATTTATGGATTTTAGACAAAAATGGAACAAAATTAATCTCTAACACTGTAAGTATTCGTATCAATTTAAAGATTTCTTACTGATGAGTAAAATAAAATATGGATGAGTACAACAGAATTTATCCACAATTACCTATTAATGGTGATCCAAATAATTTCAGAATTCAAAAATCGTGTGAAGTATTAAATAATCTTCAAAAGGAAATTGTTCATTACGAGCATGTAAGGAAAAAATACAATAGAGCAAGAGGAATATTCACAAAAATCAGTGTTGGTGGTGGAGTTTTTTCAGTTATCTTATCTGCAAGTGGTTTGGGTACATCTCTCACAGGTTTTGGTGCT
This sequence comes from Ricordea florida, assembly GCA_949710005.1. Classification (NCBI taxonomy): domain Eukaryota; kingdom Metazoa; phylum Cnidaria; class Anthozoa; order Corallimorpharia; family Ricordeidae; genus Ricordea; species Ricordea florida. The sequence continues at coordinate 41,712,511 of OX453272.1, forward strand.
GTTGTTGGTATACCATTGGGTGTTGTGGGTGGAATATGCGGAGGAATATCGGTTGGATGTGGTGCGGCATCAAAAAGACTTTCAAATAAAGTTAGTAAACATGAACAGACAGTTTCTCTGGCAAAGGCAAAAGTAAACACCATTAACGATTTGGTTTCAAAAGCACTGAAAGATAATGCAATATCTGATCAAGAATTTTCTCTAATTTTAGCAGAAGTGGAAAAGTTTGAAAAACTAAAACAAGAAATCCGTCAAAAAACCAGGAAAGATACAGAAAAAAACTTAAATATGAATCAGATAAGAACAGAGGTTCGTGCGGAAATATTAAAAGATCTAACCGGTCGAGAACACTGAAAATTTCATATGAAAGAACTCCTGTAGGATGGAATTGTAAGGTTGATTTAAAAAAAGAACGGTGTTGATTTAAAATGGGATTATACAATGATTTCAGAAATATGTATCCAAGGGCTGATCACAGTCAATTTGAAGTTGTAGCTGATCCGTATGGTGGATATATTAGGTGGAAAGTTAATGGTACAACAATAATGTCTAATGATGATCCTACAGGAAAAACATGGACTGATAGTCTGTCACCTCGTTTGAAAAAACTTTTATGGAAAGATTTGGGATTGGATGATGATGAATTGAGTTCATTTCCAAAAAGTTTAACATTAACAAATAGATCTTATCCAATACCTGCAATTAATTTTGATGACTTTTCAAGTGATGTAACAAAAATGCTGACCTCACTGGATATATATGTTTCAAATACTAAGAAATTCACAGCAAAGATGAGAGACATATTTACATCACAAGTTGTAACTTTCAAATTTGGAAAACAGAGTAGAAAATGGTTGAATGCACCAGATATGAATTATTGGCCTCAACAACTTAACTTTGCAGTATGGTGTGCAACATCTGGTTGTGGTATAAGTCCTTTTGAAAGTTTAAATTATCCTAAAGTAGTGAGTAGCTTCATTAAGTTTCATGTGTATTTTACAATAAGGCGGATATTATATGAATTGAGTCTTCCTTTACCTGATGAGCAACCCTTTGTAATAAATAATAATCCATATCATAAAGTAGCATATCAACGATTGTGTGCTGAATTTGGGGTTAGTAATAATTCTGATTTTAGATGGAAAGGTGGAAGAAATTCAGGATTGGGTGATATATTCCTTGATTATGGTGCAGGATTCAATGGAAGAGGTGGAGGATATCAAAATGTACATATTGTAAGGAATTATGATGTTGATGCGGATAAATGGCCTGGTGAAGGTGGTAAATTTGCTGATGAAGGAGGAAAGAAAGAAAAAGGTGACCTCATCTCATTTATCCGTAATGATGACTTTGCTGATTTCAAATATGCTTGGTTTATCCCAACAAGTGGTCACGGACTCACTAAAGCTGGACTTGGTAGATTGAATCGATCTGCAGAAGCTTTTGTTTATTGTATATTAGGAGCCCAAGTCAACACTAGAAATTCAATTTACGGTAATGGTGGTGGAGCGATTGAGACACAACAAGAATTCTTATCTTTATTTGAGAGTAGTGTTATTGAAAATGACATTTCTAGTTCAATACAAAGATATCAATTAGCTGTACAGGAAGCGAAATTACGACTTGATTTAGCTATTGCTCCTGGTGTATGGTTAATGCCAAGTAATATGATAATCAATACAGAGAGTGTGACTGGTTTTAATAACAAGTTGATGAAAGCTAGCAATGATATGAATTTTGGGGTAAATAATTCCATAAACACAGAAGTGAAACAGGTAGGAATAAATCATAACATGGGATCTTCAAAGGTGAAGTTACCTCATATAACTGAAACTAAACCAAAACCCTCAATGAAAACAGACTCAACACAAACATACTCAACGAAACAGGAAAATAATATTGACTCAACGCAGCATGAAAAGAATATATTAGCATTTATAGTTGTCACTGGTGGATTAGCGTGGTATCTATTTAGGTAAATTTTGTTATGTAACACTTGTTTGAGTTATATAACTTAACAATCAATCACCCAACGCTCTTTCAAACCCTTTAACTCCTCAATATCAAGACACCAATCTATAAACCTATCCGGATGCCATGCTATAGACATTAGTTCATAATACAAGTCTTTATAAAAATTGCTTTTATGTAACATCTTATAAACATCTGTGTATATTATAACTTCAAATGAATCAATAATAAAATTATTAATATCATCTTCATCATCACCATAACCATCATAAATAAAATATGTTTCCAACCATTCACAACATGCTTTATTAACAAAATCCAATAAATCTCTAGCAAACTTATCAGTGTATATACCATCCAAATCAAATTTTTTTATATTATCAGAAAAACAAAAATGGGATTCAACATTATTATAAGTATAACAAATTTTAAAATCAATTACTTCATCATTATAACCACGATTTTTTGAGATATTGTATAATAAATCTGTATTAATTGACTCTATAAAATCATGAAAACCCAATCTTTTTTCATTAAGATATTCCAACTCAATCTTTCTATTTTTATTAATATAATTCACATATTTAATTTTACAGTCCATTTTATTACTTTATATTTATTTTTTAAATCATTTTTTTGTGATATAACATTCTTTACAATTTGCCTTCTGTTTTTTGTGTTGACATATTTGAGACCCCCCACATAACTTACAAAACCATCTTTGTTTTCCATGAATACATCCCTTTACCTTTACAATCTTTACAAATATATCTATTACGTTTATGTTCACAAATACTACCACCGTTACATTCTTTACAACATGATTTTATTCGATTATGGTTGCATATTTGTGATCCGTGACACTCTTTACATTGATATTTAAAATTTCCATGAATACATTCATACTTTTTTGTTGTTGAGGTTATTTTTACAATAATATTTTTTAATTTGTCTAAATCTATGTTAATATCATTTAACTCCTCGATTAGTTCATGTCTATTCATCCAATAATATTTTTTAATACCGTGCTCTTTAGCCAACTATCTCATGTGTTCTACATTTATTTTTTCAAAAATTGGATTGATAGGTTTGAAGGTTTTAGGGGTATCTGTGTTAATTACTTGTGGTTGCGTGACAGCTTCAATCAGTTCTGTTTTAATCATTTGAGAATATCTTTTAACACCTTTTTCTTTAGCCATGGTTTTCAATTGTTTTACTGTTAACTGTTCCATTTTTTTATTTTTTACATTTACACATTTCTTTAAATCATTATTCAATTCCAAATTTTATAAATTAATTAAAATCTCTGATTTTAAACAGGAATTTTTATATATCGAAATTTTTTATCAAGGATTTATCAAGGATTTTATCAGAGATTTCAGAAAAAAAAATGAAATTGAATATTGGTTTAAAGATAAGACATGAGATGAAAAATGGAACAGTTACAAAGATATAATGTAAAACAACTAAAAAAAATTGCTAAAGAACTAGGTGTTAAAAGATATTCCCAAATAATTAAAGCAAAACTTATAGAAGCTATAAAACAAGCACAATCACCAATCATTAATATTAATGAAAAATCTTATTATAAAAAAACAAAACAACCAATTAATCCAGTATTTGAAAAACTAAATGTGGAACATATGAGAGCATTAGCTAAAGAGCATGGTATTAAAAAATATTATTTTATGAATAGAAATGAATTGATTGAAGAGTTGGGTGATATAGACATAGACTTAAATAAATTATCAAATATTGTTGATAAAATAATAACAGCATCAAAAAAGTATGAGTGTATTCATGGAAGTTTTAAATATCAATGCAAAGAGTGTAATGGATCACAAATATGTATACATAATAAAAGGAAAACACGATGTAAAGAATGTGGGGGTGGTGGTATTTGCGAGCATAAACGTGAGAGGTATATTTGTAAAGAATGTCGTATAACAAAAGAGTTACAACAAAAACATTAAGTTATATAACTCAAACAAGTGTTACATAACAAAATTTACCGAAATAGATACCAAGCTAATGCACCTGATACAATCATAAATGCTAATATATTCTTTTCATGTTGTGTGGCCACATCCGTCTTTTCATTTAGAGTTGTGGTTTTTGGTTTTGATTTCGTTTCATTCTGTGAGGGTTTTGGTTTCGTTTCAGTTATATGAGGTAACTTTACCTTTGAAGATCCCATGTTATGATTTATTCCAACCTGTTTTGATTCAGTGTTTATTGAATTATTAACTCCAAAATTCATATCATTACTAGCTTTCATAAGTTTGTTATTAAAACCAGTCACACTCTCTGTATTGATTATCATATTACTAGGCATTAACCATACACCAGGAGCAATAGCTAAATCAAGCCGTAATTTCGCTTCCTGTACAGCTAATTGATATCTTTGTATGGAACTAGAAATATCATTCTCAATCACACTACTCTCAAATAAAGATAAGAATTCTTGTTGTGTCTCAATCGCTCCACCACCATTACCGTAAATTGAATTTCTAGTGTTAACTTGCGCTCCCAATATACAGTAAGCAAAAGCTTCTGCTGATCGATTCAATCTACCAAGTCCAGCTTTAGTGAGTCCATGACCACTTGTTGGGATAAACCAAGCATATTTGAAATCAGCCAAATCATCATTACGGATAAATGAGATTAGATCACCCTTTTCCTTCTTTCCACCTTCATCAGCGAATTTACCACCTTCACCAGGCCATTTATCTGCATCAACATCATAATTTCTTACAATATGCACATTTTGATATCCTCCACCTGATCCATGATATCCAGAACCATAATCAAGGAATATATCTCCCAATCCTCCGTTTCTTCCACCTTTCCATCTAAAATCAGAATTATTACTAACCCCAAATTCAGCACACAATCGTTGATATGCTACTTTATTATATGGATTATTATTTATTACAAAGGGTTGCTCATCAGGTAAAGGAAGACTCAATTCATATAATATCCGCCTTATTGTAAAATACACATGAAACTTAATGAAGCTACTCACTACTTTGGGATAATTTAGACTTTCAAAAGGACTTATACCACAACCAGATGTTGCACACCATACTGAAAAGTTAAGTTGTTGAGGCCAATAATTCATATCGGGTGCATTCAACCATTTTCTACTCTGTTTTCCGAATTTGAAAGTCACAACTTGCGATGTAAATATGTTTCTCATCTTTGCTGTGAATTTATTCTTATTTGATACATATATATCCAGTGAGGTTAGCATTTTTGTAATATCACTTGAAAAGTCATCAAAATCAATAGCAGGTATTGGATAAGATTGATTAGTCAATGTTAAACTTTTTGGGAATGAACTCAATTCATCATCATCCAAACCCAAATCTTTCCATAAAAGTTTTTTCACTTTAGGTGATAGATCATCAGTCCATGTTTTTCCAGTAGGATCGTCATTAGACATTATTGTTATACCATTAACTTTCCACCTAATATATCCTCCATACGGATCAGCTACAACTTCAAATTGACTGTGATCAGCCCTTGGATACATATTTCTGAAATCATTGTATAATCCCATTTTAAATCAACACCGTTCTTTTTTTAAATCAACCTTACAATTCCATCCTACAGGAGTTCTTTCATATGAAATTTTCAGTGTTCTCGACCGGTTAGATCTTTTAATATTTCCGCACGAACCTCTGTTCTTATCTGATTCATATTTAAGTTTTTTTCTGTATCTTTCCTGGTTTTTTGACGGATTTCTTGTTTTAGTTTTTCAAACTTTTCCACTTCTGCTAAAATTAGAGAAAATTCTTGATCAGATATTGCATTATCTTTCAGTGCTTTTGAAACCAAATCGTTAATGGTGTTTACTTTTGCCTTTGCCAGAGAAACTGTCTGTTCATGTTTACTAACTTTGTTTGAAAGTCTTTTTGATGCTGCACCACATCCAACCGATATTCCCCCAAATATTCTACCCACAACACCCAATGGTATACCAACAACAGCACCAAAACCAGTAAGAGATGTTCCCAACCCACTTGTGGATAGGATAACTGAAAAAACTCCACTACTAACACTGATTTTTGTAAATATTCCCCTTGCTCTATTATATTTTTTCCTTACATGCTCATAATGAACAATTTCCTTCTGAAGATTATTTAATACTTCACACGATTTTTGTAACCTGAAATTATTTGGATCACCATTAATAGGTAATTGAGGATAAATTCTGTTGTACTCATCCATATTTTATTTTACTCATCAGTAAGAAATCTTTAAATTGATACGAATATTTACGGTATTAGAGATTAGTTTTGTTCCATTTTTGTCTAAAATCCATAAATTAAAGTGATTCACAGGATTTTTAGTTTTTGTAATTCTTAAACAAGGATACTTTTTGGAAGGAATAACAGCCAGTAGTTGAGAGGGTTTAAGTTCAACATCTCCACCGCTAGGGGTCTTATTGTAATATGAAGACTTTGGCTCTATAAGATCACACATTAAGTACAAAGGATTGCCAGACTCTGCATTTGTAATGGAATTATCTAGCATTTGTATATCTTTTACATTGTTTAATGGTGGATCTAGATAAATTCTTGTTTCAGTACTCAACATTGTTATTGATAGATATATTATATCACACATTATTTTTTACTTATCTCCTCTTCTTGTTTTTAAACTGTTCCACAAAATATAGAACCACAGCCATTATCAAAAGCCAAGCATTCTTACCTAAAAATCCAATAACCTCACCTGCTGTTTTGAATAGAAAGCTTACTATTGCTCCAACCATTCCAGGTAATATTTCTCCGAGTTTTTTACCTATAGTTTTCAATCCATTTCCAACACCTGTACCTAATTTGGTTAGACCTTTAGAAAGATTAGAAACAATAACACCAATGACTACACCTACAGCACTCACAACTGCAAAGACTGTAAAACCATACTTTTTAAAGATGTACTTTACTCGCTCACGTAATGGTAGTTTATCTAATATTTCACTATTTTTTCTCTCAATATCCGCTATTTGTTCTTGATTGTAAATTATATTCTTTCTCATTAGTTCTCGTAATTTATTAGCCTCAGTTTGTAAACGATCCCTACTTTGTTCTAACTTTTTTAAATTTGATTGTCCCTTCTCATATTTGTCTATTTCATCTTTGTATTGTTTCATTTCATCCAAAAGTTTTTCAATCTCTGTTTTATATTCTACCTTCTGTTTTACAGCTACATCTAAATAGCTTTCACTCAAAAGTTTCTCAGACTCTGTTTTCGCTATTCTTTCTTGTTGTTTCTCAATGAATTCACGCAGATCTTTTTCTATGCCAACATAGCGATCTATCTCCTGAGGATATACTTCTGTGGTTGATTTCAATCCATCAAAGGCAACTTTCAATTCTTTAATCTCTTCATTTTTATTCCTCCAATTGTGATACAAGCTTATCATTTCTTCCAAGAATTTTTTCATAACTAATACCCAGAGATTTTTTGATATTTTTTGGTAAATTATCATAATTGTATACCCCATCTTTATCAATCAATATATGTTCTACAGCATTACTCTGAGTACTCAATTTAACCTTCAAATTCCCATCCTTATCCCATTTTGCTGTAAATGGAGAATCCAAAGGGTTGAAATCTGGAAATATACGTTTGATATATTGTATAGCTTCTCTCCTATCATCATATTTCTCACTAAGTAATTTTGGTCTGACACCCTCCTTCTCATAACCCCTACCGTCAAATGAGCTTTCTTCCTCCTTATCCTTATTGTCAATTAAACGACTTGTGGATGATATTGGATCCATTTCCATATTTTCTCTATCAATATCATCACCTAGATCAGTTGGTTCAAAGTTTGGTATTTCTTTAGGTATATCTACTCCTTCTGCCATATTTAATTTTTTACTCATCAGTAAGAAATCTTTAAACTTCTTCATACTCACTTACTAAAAGAATTTACTAACCATATAACCCAATGACAACATACCAACACCAACATATGCTATTTCTCCTTTCTTTTGGTTGTCACTAGGTCTATAATAATCAGAGAATTTTGGTTCATGTGTCTCACTATATAATTTCAAAGCCTCATCGGTATTTGACATATTTTTTGAAGCCTGGTATTTATCATCCTTTTGTTGTACTTTCCAATCAATTAGTTTCTGTCTATTTTCCTGAAATGTTGCATAATCTTTTTGATATTTTTCTAATGCCTTGTCGTGTCTTATTTTCTCTGTATCTGTTTTATCACCTGAGAGATATTTTGCAAGATATGATCCACCAACAAAGGCAGTTGCATTCAAAACAGCTCCTCCAAACATCATTGCTATTGCTGCCATGTTTAATTTGGTAAAATCTTTTGATCCTCTAAATATGTTTTTAGGTACATACTACCTGATAGAACAGCAACCCATTTTGCATAATTTGTAATACTTGAGGATGGATCGTTCATAAATGATTCTTTCAATGCTTTTTTAGCTACATATCCAACTCCAGCTGCTAAACCGACAAGTACGGCTGAATCAGTAACAGTTTTCACAAGTTTGTTTTCGTTTGACATAATTTTTTACTGTATCAGTAAGAAATCTTTAAACTACTTTCCTCACAACATTATCATTTTTGGGTTTTGTTTTTGTGGAGGTGTTTGGGTTGGTTGGGTAGTGGTATTTAATGGTTGTGGTGGTGGAACTTTTGGAACTCTATTTTTGTAATATCTCATAAACATATCAAATGCGGTAAACCCTATTCCAACAATGGATAAAACGGTAGTAAAAGATAATTCTGGAATCCATGCTTTTGTATTTTCTTCATCACTAGAATTTTCTGCTTTAGCTTCACTCTCATTTTTGGTTTCTTCCTGTTCTTTTTCACGTTTCATTTCCCTGGCTAACGCTTCTTTCGCTTTTTTGTTATATTCTGCCAATTTCTTACCAGCTGCAACCTTTTTGGGATCTTTCTCTTTCTTTTTTGAATCTTTCTTTTCAGGCATGGGATCCATTGTAATTTGTTCAACTTGTTCAGACATTATTATTTTATTTCACAAAGTAAAGAATCTTTAAATCAGTTGTGCTCAGTAGTATGCTCAGTTTTGTTAGAATCATCTGTAATTGTCCTTGAAACTTCTTGTACTTTGTTGATTTTAATGTGTTTAGCAACCTGGAATAGTCCGCTAGCAAGTGCTGCCAATCTACCTGCTTTTAATGCTAAGAGTCCTACAATGTTTGTCAGTTCACGATTAACCAAATCATCATTCTTCAAATCAACACAAAGAGCTTCTATATCATCCACTGGAACCATGTAAGAAATGACTTGAGAAACTAATTGAAGAGATGAATCTACTAATCCACCACTAATTTTCTTACCTAATACTGCCTGATATCGATTATAATATTTTTCAATGTCTTTTACCGATAATTTTTTTATATCACCCAGACTCATATCAACTCCTAAATATTCCTTTGTAGTTCCAAGAGATGCGAGAATGGCTAGTGATTCTTGTTTTATTTCAATATCATTGTTATCTTTTACTTCATCTTTTACCTCAATCTTTCCTCTGGTTTTTTCTTCTTCAATATAATCTTCAACTTCCGTCATCTTTCAATTTTTAATAATACATAGATTCTTTTAAATCACCGCAGGAATCTCTAAATAACATTGGAATGGAAATCGTAAACATAAACATAGTCTAGAATATTTTTCTGTTTTCAACATTTCTACAAATTTTTTACATGTTTCAGAGTCTAAATCACCTCCATAATCTTCGAAAAGCATCTTCATACCTTTCTGTGATGGATTATGGAATGTAACAACACAAGCGACATTTTCACGGAATGGTTTTGCAATGGATGTTAATTGCTGAGTGAGAACCCAGACTGATAATCCATGATGTCTTCCAGAAAATGCTAAATCTATAAACTTGTTTGATCGTTTCTTTAGATCATTCGAAACAGCACAATCATCTAAAATTATTAGTGTATTTGTACCAGAGAACAAAGTTTGACAATCAGTTAATATCTCGTTAATCTCATCAATGTTACTAGCATCTGGTGATAATACAAAAAAACGTTTATCTCCGTGAGCAAAATTATGATATGTTTTATTTTTAGAAAAAGTTGGGCATATGAGAACAATGTATTCAAACACTTTTTTGAATGGTCCTCGGAGCTGATCAATTATGTACTTTGTCTTTCCACAATTTGTTGGTCCAGTTATAATACAATGAAAAGGAACTTTATCTCGTAATTCTTCCATCTTTTTTAACTAATACATAATTGATCTTAAGTTTGAATTCATGATCTCCATTGCTGCATCGGCTACTACAAACATATAACATGTGATATTTCCTGTTCCTCCAACCTGTCTTTTCATTTCTAGTTTTACTCCATCTCTAGTATTGTTTAAGGCCATACCTGATCCATGAATACCATTGTCGGGGTGAGTTCTCAAATCAATCCATAATGCAAACTTATCGGTATAAAAATCATTCAGCTTTACTCCCTCTTTACCGAAACGTTTAATTACCGAATCCCAAAAATCAGAGGGTTTCATTCCCTTAGAGTAGATACGATTTGGCATTCCATCAACGTTAATGTCGATTGAAGTTATATTCGGGTTTACAAACTTTTCTGAATCTCTCTTTCCCCCACCATATCCATCTGTGAACAAGCATAATATCCCCGTCATTGATCTCCTAGGTATATTAATATACTCATTTATGTAACTGTCATTAGGTTTGGAGATGGTAAAAGTTTTGTGTAAAAGAACATTTTCGTAAAAGAATACTTTACCAATTTGATAAGCTGACAGAGCCTCATTAGCCAAGTATTCACTTGATATACAAGAATATTCCAATTCAAGATTTTCTATTTTGTAGGTTGGAGTTTTGGTAGTGTCAGAATAAAAAACAATATCATGAACTGGGGCCAGTGTAATCTCAAATATTAGTGAATGAGGTAATGCCTTTGGATAGAAAACCCCATGTTTGCTGAGAATAGGATGGTTGAGTGGGATACGATACTTGGTGTTGTAAACTGAAGCTAGAGCAACTTCCTTTGCATTCCCAGATGTTACCTTATCACCAGCATTTGTTCTAAGTTTCCTAATGTTTTCAGAAGAAATACCTTGTTTTATCCCATTCTGTCGATCTTCAGATGATAAGTATAAGTCATTATAGGTTTGAAATAGATCATATCTTTGAGTATCTTGTAATGTTTCACCACCAAAAAGAACCCTAAGTCTGGATACAAGATTACTTCCTACGTTATTCACAAGGGTATTATTAGCATGACCATCAACAGTTAAATCAAATAATAGAGACACACTTCCTGGTACAATAACTACATTATGAGAAAGTTGAGGAATATTTATATATAATGTTTCACCAGGGTTAGCAGATGATGGATTTAGAGTAATTCTATTCAATGATGATTCCGCTTTCAAACCGAGAGGCTCTCTTGGAATTCTGTTTGGATTAATTTCTTCGGATATAGATTGCGACATGTTTTATTTTAAAGATAGGCAAAGTATTCTTTTAAATTAGTAACGGAACATGTTATCAAAAATATATTATTCAACTGATGGATATTGGAAAGGATATTCTGCAATTTCTAAATTAGCTGAAAAAGCAAAAGTTAGTGAAGATGAGGCTAAAAGATGGCTTGAAAAACAGGCAATATGGCAAATGTATCTACCACCTGCAAAATATATTCCTAGACCGCATTGGACTGTAGATAAACCGAATCAGATTCACCAAGCAGATTTATTATTTTTACCACATGATAGAGTTGGAAGAAAAACATATCGATATGCATTGGTTGTGATTGATGTAGCCTCGAGATATAAAGATGCTGAACCATTAACTACAAAAGAAAGTCATGAGATATCCAAAGGTTTTGAAAAAATATATTCCAGAAAGTTAAAATATCCAAAAACATTAATGGTTGATCCTGGAAGAGAATTTATGGGTGATGTGGCAAAACTTATGAATATACATAATGTAAACATCCAGAGAAGTGAATCTGGAAACCATAGAGCTCAAGCATTTGTGCAAAGAGCAAATAGAACATTAAGTGAACGATTATTTAGTCATCAATATGCGCAGGAAATGATTAGTGATGAAAGATCTAGAGTATGGGTGAAACGATTACCAGCCATTTTGAAAACTTTGAATAGTACACCAACGAGATTAACTGGTAAAGAACCTGATGAAGCCATAAAAATGAAAGAGGTTGGCATTGAATCTAAAAAGTATAAGCGAGTTGTTGGATATGATGAAGTTAGATTGCCAATTGAGGTTAGGGTTAGATATTTACTCTCTCCCGGTGAACTTGAGGGTGGTGAAAGAAGACGAGCTACTGATCCCATTTGGAGTATTCAGGTTTATGATATTTCTAGGAGTGTGGTTTCATCTAATCAACCGGTTTTGTATTATTTAGTAGATGGACCTAGGCGTGGTTTTGTTAGGGAAGAGTTACAGATTATACCTTATGATACTGAGTTACCACCTGATTCTGTTTTGAAAGATAATGTCCGAGAGCGTAAGTATGTATACCATCTTCACAAATTATTCTCTTATCATCATCAGCAGATAGTGCAACTTTATTAATGGTTTCGGTAAAAACATCATGTCTGTGGCTTCTGATTATATTCATCTCCCTCATCTGTTTTTTTTCCAGTGAATAGACAATCCTTGTAATTATTGTGACTTATTGTCTTTTTTACAACTGATGCTTTTACCCCCTTGTTCTTTTTTATCTCTTCACCTCCATCCATCAATATAGAGTATAGCTTGGGTCTTAGACCAACAAATTCTTTTATCTGCTTTCCACCAACTTCATCTTTGAACTTACCTATTAATTTTTTGTTTACACCAGTCTCGATTCCAGAAGGATGAACTTTAGGATAATTACTAGTGTCAAACATTTCTCTAACATCTGGATTAATATCCTTATAAAAATCCTCTGTCTCTATATCATATACAAGACTGTCTGTATCTGTGAATAACAATTTAGCCTTTTCTCCATATTTTGGTTTGATATAATTATAATGAAAATTGTTCATTATTTTTTTACTTCGATCTAAAATACTAGTGCCTAAGTAAACAGGTTTATTGAATTTTATCTCTGTTTTCTTCATATGTATAGCAACAAGATTTTCAGAAAAGATGGTTCGGTGTTGAAAGTTGGGTTTTGATATTAATTTTTTAGAATCTTTTTCATTTGTAACCAATTGTACATTCACCCTTTTTCTTATGTTTTCCATGGTTTTACCAAATACAGAGTTATTCATAAGTTTGAAGAAATCTTTCTCAAAGTCGTTTTTTGCTTCAGATCTTAGTTTGGTATTAAAGTCGATGTAAGGTTTTAACCATGCTGACTCTTCGAATCTAATACCTCTATGAATTTTTGTTACTTTTAGTCCAAGACTTTCATAAAATTTCAAGGTTTCATGATGAACAACATACTTTTCCTTATCATTTAGGTTTGGTATAAGTTTCTCAACATTATTAACAACAACTCTCTCTGGAGCTAGAGGATAATCATTATGTAAATCATGTAGGTGATGAGGATATCCTAAACTAACCTCTATTAAACAGGGGATATTTTTCCAATCTTTAAGCTCTTTATTACTCATCCAATTGAAACCATGAGTAGGTAGTGGTTCACTCATTCCCTCACCATATAAGTTATTTCTATCGAGATATATGATATAATTTGTAGGTTGGTTAGGATCATATTCATTCATGTATGGATTGTTAGCTTTTGCATATTTATTAGAGATCTGACATACACCTCCTCTAATACCTTTCTCAAACATAAGTAGCATGTCGATGTCAGTTAGCAACTCCAAATTCACTTTTGTTATCTTTAATGCTGCATCCCAAGCCAGTCCTGGTGCAGTATAATACCAAGCAGGGTCAAGGTTATAATTCTTTTGACAAACATCTCTAAAGTTTTCGAATACATCTGCTAAAAGTAGTACATCTGACATGAGATATAAATCATGATACTCTCTCATTGTTTTCATATTGAATGTTTCCCACACCTTTTTTGCATGTTGGTAATTATCTTCTGTTATTTCTTCATCATTGAGTTTTGAATAGAATGCCTCCTTTGGTGGAAGTTTGGTTTCGTTTAGTTTGTCAAATCCATCAAACCAATCATATGGAAATACACCCTTTCTCAAAAATAACTCTAATTTCTCACCATTATAGTATTTTTTAATGTTTTTGAAAGATTCCTTTGGTAGATTATTTACTAATTTTTCAAGGCTTGTTGACATAAATTTAAATGAATCTATGAATCTAATATCTCGATTAACAGGTTTCAACTCGCCTTCCTTATTTATAAACTCATCAACTTTAATCTGTTTTGTGAAAGAAATATACTTTTCCTCATTATTAGGTATACATTTTATTTTACCTTCTGATGTACCAAGATTCTTGATAAAAAGATGAGAGTCAAATCCCGATAGATTGTGAAAGTAGACTGAAAAGAACTTTGGTATCTTATAATTTAAGTTACATTTTTTATGAGCTGCTCCTCTATACTTTCCTGTAAGGTGACAGTGGTCTAATACCTTATCTTCTACTAATTCACCCTCACATATATGACAGTGAGTAGCATTTTTATAGTCTTTTTTATCCATTTCTGACATATTTTTCTCATCAAAATAATTGAAATATAACCTATTGGGTTTTATAATATAATTATAAATTTTATTAGTATCTTTCTCTAATTCATTTAAAAATATCTGTGCTATATCTTCGTCTGGTGATTTAGCAGTATATTTTCTAAGTATGGGCTTAAATATGTTATCATCAAAACACTTTATGTAATAACAGTAACCGGATGGTTTATGCTTTTGATATTGTTTAGTAAAGCTTTTACTTTCATCTGGAGAGCAAGTGTGTATTTTCTCTGGAGTGGTCTCAAAGTCTGCATATACAACAAATAGTACTCGCATTTTTTTGTTGAAATTTTTAAAGTAAATATACAAAGGATTACCATCTTCATCTTTTGGCATAACAATGTTAACTTCCTCGTTTTCGTTGCAGTATTCCATATGTTTTTCTAATGATTCTTCTAACTGGAATGAGTTGTAACATCTACGACAAAATTTTAGCTTGTGATGATTATTATCAACTTGAGATGATACAAGTGTATTAAAATCCTTTATCCAGCAGTAGTGTTGATTTTCTTCATCATCTGATATTAGAATTAATTCAATCAAATAACCCATTTTTTTCTTACTTATTCTTAGAGGGTATACTTCACCTTTATCTTTATCAAATCCGTGGACGTTAATCTTATAGTTGAGATTTTGCTTTTCAAACTGATCAATATGTTTCCATTCAACGGGAAACTCAATTCCTGACCAGTCTAACTTATTAGAGTTTTCTCTCATTTCTTTATTTAGTCTTTGTGGATTTTTCTCTTTGGGAAACGCGGCAGAAGTTACTGACCACTTGAAACACTCATTATCATTATAATTCTTAACGTTAATAATTGCTTTCTTGTTTGCTAATTTTGGTGGTAGTGGAATATAGGAACTTCCAGAAAGAGGTTCCAATAGGTTAATTTTTATATCAAAGTATTCCACTCTTTCGAATTTCCAACCAGAACCTTCATTTTGAAACTTCTCAATCAATTCAAGTTGATAACCAGTCATTTCATCGAATAAATCATATAAATCGGTAGACTCTGTTATGATTTCCGGTTTTTTTGTATGAAATATGGGTTTTTTTTCATCAAAATTTCCAGTATTAGGATTCTTTTTTATGAACTTACAGACAAGAATAAATTTTACCTTTAGCGGTTTCTTGTGTTGATTAATAAGATCCATAACTTTTGGTTTGATTTTTTCGATAAATTTCTTTTCATCATACCATTTATTACCATCTATCCTGTAGGTTTTCAGATATCCTCTCAACGCTGTTTCTTGTTCTTTTGTAGTTAATTGATTAAACTTTTCATCCAATTCATCTCTCACACTCTCAGATATATTTACCTGTCTTTTTGGTTGTGGTTGTTTGTTATTAGTAAGTTTTATGATATTTTTATTGGTTAGATCCGTAAGCTTTTTATAAAACTCATCTTGATCCACCACTTTAAATGTGTAATTTTCCCAATTAAAAGTTTTGTTCTTTGTTTTAGGTTTTTTGATGAGTGTTGGTTTAGTAAGATTAGTTTTAGGGGTTTTGGTGGATTGTGGTTCAAGGCTAGGTAGGGTTTGAGTAAGATTAGTTTTTTGTTCTGAAGTAGGTTTGAGAACTTTATTACGTTTTTGGGAAGGGTTATTTCTAGTTTCTGGTATATTATCCAACGCTTCAGCAATTTCTGGAATTTTACGCAACTCTTCAATAATTTTATTATTACTAATTTTTTTACCTTGTTCTTGTTTAATTTTTTCGAGTTGTTTTACTATTATTCTTCTAAGACTTTCACCATGTTCATTTATAATTTGTTTCAGTTGTTCTATGAGTTTTTGTTTTTTCGATTGTTCCATATTTGTCACTTAACATTATGAAAAAATTAATGAAATGAAAAAAAAAAAATACAAAAAAATGTAAAAATTTTATCAAATATTTATCAAGAATTTTATCAGAGATTTTATAGGGAAATAAAAAAATTGAATTCAATTGCGATTTAAAAACAAAAATAATGAAAGTAAAAAAAATGGAAGAGTTACAAAAGAAAAAAGTTGTAGAATTAAAGGAAATTGCTAAAGACCATGGTGTTGAAAAATATTATAAATTACGCAAACCTGAACTCATTGAAGTGTTGAGTAATATTCCAGAAGTTATGGAAGAGATGCGTAATCTTCAGGAACAAAAACTCATTTATAAAGCAATACCTAAGATTAATATTCACACAGTAGAAATGGAAGAGTTACAAAATAAAAAAGTTGTGGAATTGCGACAAATTGCTGAAGACCATGGTGTTAAAAAAATTTTTGGATTACGCAAACCTGAACTTATCGAAGTGTTGAGTAATGTTTCAGAAGTTATGGAAGAGATGCGTAATCTACAAGAGAAAAAACTCATTCTTGATAGACCAATACCTAAGATTGATGTTGACACACTAATTCCTTCAAAACCAAAACCTCCAACCATACCAATTAAAAATTTGGAAAGCAAAGTTGCTAAACCATTAATGAAAGATATTAACGAGTTCGCAGATTGGATACTATCTTATGTACCAGAACCTTCTAAAAAGATTGTAGACGAACGAATAGAAAGTATGAAGCAAAAGTTTGACAAAATATTTAAACGTTTAAATCAAAAAGAAAATTCGAATGAAAAGGTTGACCAAATAAGAAAACGTTTTGCTCCAAAAGAAAGTCTGAAGGAAAGATTTAACCAAACGTTTAAAAAACCCACCACAGAATATGAAGAAGAAGAAGAAGATTTCACACCAATAGAACAAGAAACAGCGTTTGATAATTATCTGAAAACATACAGGATATATGGAAAGAAAGGATATGATGAAAAGACATTTATCAAAAAAATCAAACCAAAAGTTATAGATCTAATTAATCAACAAAGGAAACCGCTAAAGGTAAAATTTATTCTTGTCTGTAAATTTATAAAAGAGAATCCTAATACAGGAAATTTTGATGAAGCAGAACCCCCAATTCATACTAAACAACCAGAAACGATAACAGCGGCAACCGATTTCTCTAACTTATTCGATGTGTTGACTAACAATCAACTTGAAGTGTTTAAGAGGTTTACAGAAAATGGTTCTGGTTGGAAATTCGATCATGTGAAATACATTATTATAAAAATTGATCCACTCGAACCACTTTCAGGAAGTAGTTATATTCCACTACCAGAAAAAATAGCAAAAAAGAGATCAATCATCAATGTTAAGAATGAGAAGGATAATGAATGTTTCAAGTGGGGAGTAACCTCAGCTGCGTTTCCAAGGGAAAAAGACCCACAAAGACTAAATAAAGAAATGAGAGAAAACTCTGAAAAGTTTAACTGGAAAGGAATAAATTTCCCCGCTGAATGGAGAGATATTGATAAGTTTGAAAAGCAAAACGACTACTACACAATTAATGTCTACGGATATGATAATGATAAAGGTGAAGTATACCCTTTAAGAATAAGTGATAAACAAAGTGGTTATTTGATAAACTTACTTCTAATATCAGACGGTGAAAAAAATCACTACTGTTGGATAAAGAATTTTAGTAGATTGATAGTTTCTCAAGTTACTAAACATAAATGTAAGATTTACACATGTTATAGGTGTCTTTATTATAATCATAAAAAGGAAACATTAGAAAATCATGTAGCATATTGCAACGCAAACGAACCTGTTAGGATTGAAATGCCAATAAATAAAGATGGAAAACCAGAATATATTAAATTCATTAATTATTACAAAAAAATGCGAGTACCCTTTGTTGTATATGGCGACTTTGAGTGTCATCCAGAGAAAATAGATACCTGCTCACCAGATAAAAGTAAAAGTTTTACTAAACAATATCAAACGCACAAACCATCTGGATACTGCTATATAATAAAGTTTTTTGATGAAAATTATGAAACCATTATTAGACAATACACCGCTAAATCCCCAGACGAAGATGTAGGACAGAGATTTATGGTTGAATTAGAGAAGGATGTTAGAGAAATTTATGAAAAAATCAAACCTAACAAGAAATTGAATTGGATGACACAAAGGGAAAAATTCAACTATAAAAATGCCACTCATTGTCATATATGTGAGGGTGAATTATTAGAAAAAGATAAGGTAAAAGACCACTGTCACTATACAGGAAAATATAGAGGAGCAGCTCATAATAAATGCAATTTAAATTATAAGATTCCAAAATTTTTCATACCAATTATCTTTCACAACCTATCAGGATATGACTCACATCTTTTTATTAAGAATATTGGTATAACAAAAGGTAAAGTGGACTGCATACCTAATAATGAGGAAAAATATATTTCTTTTACAAAACAGATTTTACTTGATAAATTTACAAATAAAGAAGGTAAGGAAAGAGAAGTGAAGTGGAATCTTAGGTTCATAGATTCATTTAAATTTATGGCAACAAGTCTTAATAAATTAGTTGATAATCTTACAAAATGTGGAAAGTGTGAGGCTTGTAAACCAGGAGATTGTTTGAAGAGATATATAAAAGATAAAAGTATCATTCAGTATAAAGGTATTGGTAGATGTGAACAATGTAAGAATTGTGTATTAGCTAAAAGTAAGTGTCTTTCTCCAAAAGATGATAAATTAACTGAAACGAAAAAGAAATTTGGGGATAAGATGTATTTGATGTTGAGAAAGGGCGTATTTCCATACGAATGGTTTGATAGCTTTGATAAATTAAATGAAACTAAACTTCCACCAAAGGATACATTTTACTCAAAACTAAACGACGAACATATAACAGAAGATGACTATCAACATGCTAAAAAGGTATGGAAAACTTTTAATATGAAAACAATGAGGGATTATCATGATCTATATCTTATGTCAGATGTACTATTTTTAATGGATGTATTCGAGAATTTTAGAGATGTTTGTCAAAAGAATTATGGTTTAGATCCTGCACAATATTATACAGCACCCGGACTAGCTTGGGATGCAGCATTAAAGATAACAAAAGTGAATTTAGAGTTGTTAACTGATGTCAACATGCTACTTATGTTTGAGAGGGGTATTAGAGGGGGTGTATCTCAGATTTCTAATAGATATAGTAAAGCTAACAACCCATACATGAAAGAATATGATTTCAAACTACCTACAAAGTATATTATATATCTTGATAGAAACAACTTATATGGTGAGGGAATGAGTAAACCACTGCCTACACACGGTTTTAGATGGATTACTGATCAAGAAGAGCTTAAAAACTGGAAAAATATCCCCTGCATAGTAGAGGTTGAATTAGAATATCCTCATTACCTACATGATTTACATAATGATTATCCTCTGGCTCCAGAGAGACTTGTTGTTAATAAGGTAGAGAAATTAATCCCAAACCTCAACAACAAGGAAAGGTATGTAGTTCACCGCGATACTTTAAAACTTTATGAAAGTCTAGGATTAAAAATCACAAAGATTCATAGGGGAATTGCATTTGAAGAGTCAGCTTGGCTAAAACCATACATTGATTTAAATACCAACCTAAGATCAAAAGCAAATAACGACTTTGAAAAAGATTTCTTCAAGTTAATGAATAACTCTGTCTTTGGTAAAACCATGGAAAACATTAGAAATAGGGTAGACATTAAATTAGTTACAAATCAAAAAGATGCTAAAAAATTAATAAAACAACCTAATTATCAACATCGTACTATCTTTTCTGAAAATCTTGCAGCCATCCACATGAAGATGAAAAAGATAAAATTCAATAAACCTGTTTACTTAGGTATGTGTATTCTAGATTTAAGTAAAATAGTAATGTATGATTTTCATTATAATTATATAAAACTAAAATATGGAGAAAAGGCTAAATTGTTATTCACAGATACAGACAGTCTTGTATATGAAATAGAGACAGAGGATTTCTATAAGGATATCAATCCAGATGTTAGAGAAATGTTTGACACTAGTAATTATCCTAAAGTTCATCCTTCTGGAATTGAGACTGGTGCAAACAAAAAATTAATCGGTAAGTTTAAAGATGAGGCTGGTGGAAAACAGATAAAAGAATTTGTTGGTCTAAGACCCAAGCTATACTCTATATTGATGGATGGAGGTGAAGAGATAAAAAAGGACAAGGGGGTAAAAGCATCAGTCGTAAAAAAGACAATAAGTCACAATAATTACAAGGATTGTCTATTCACTGGAAAAAAACAGATGAGGGAGATGAATGTAATCAGAAGCCACAGACATGATGTTTTTACCGAAACCATTAATAAAGTTGCACTATCTGCCGATGATGATAAGAGAATAATTTGTGAAGATGGTGTACATACTTACGCTCTCGGACATTATCTTTTCAAAACAGAATCAGGCGGCAACTCAGTATCATAAGGTACAACCTGAAGTTCTTCTCTTACAAAACCACGTCTCGGACCATCTTGTAAATAATACAAAATTGGTTGATTTGATGAAACAACACTCCTAGAAATATCATAAACCTGAATACTCCAAATAGGATCCGTAGCTCTTCTTCGTTCACCTCCCTCAAGTTCACCGGGAGAGAGTAAATATCTAACCCTAACCTCAATTGGTAATCTAACTTCATTATGTCCAACAACTCGCTTATACTTTTTTGGTTCAATATCAACCTCTTTCATTTTTATGGCTTCATCAGGTTCTTTACCGGTTAATCTCGTTGGTGTATTATTCAAAGTTTTCAAAATAGCTGGTAATCGTTTCACCCATACTCTAGATCTTTCATCACTAATCATTTCTTGTGCGTATTGATGACTAAATAATCGTTCACTTAATGTTCTATTTGCTCTTTCCACAAATGCTTGAGCTCTATGGTTTCCAGATTCACTTCTTTGAATGTTTACATTATGTCTATCCATAAGTTTTGCAACATCACCCATAAATTCTCTTCCAGGATCAACCATTAATGTTTTTGGATATTTTAACTTTCTAGAATATATTTTTTCAAAAGCTTTTGAAATTTCATGAGTTTCTTTTGATGTTAATGGTTCAGCATCTTTGTATCAGTAGTAGCTAAGAGTAATTTCACCCACACATGTTGTTGTTGTTGTTGAAATTTTTTGAAAATTTTAATAAAAATTTGTTCGAGGATTTATCAGAAAATTAAACAGAATTTTTGCTAATGCTTTGCGAAGGAGCCTGCCTTGCATAATGACTATGTGAAGACTTATTAAAAGATCTTAATTTGTTGAAAATTATCAGAGTGTTAATCAGATATTGCAAAATAAAAAATGATTTAAAAAGAAGAATTAAAGTTAAAAATAACAAATGGATCAATTAAATAATTTATATAATTGTGAACTAAAAATAATCGCAAAAGAGTTAAAACTAAAAGGAAGATCAAAAATGAGTAAAAAAGATTTTATTAATGAATTTAATAAATATAAAGAGGAGGAAATTCTTAATTTAATTGAAAAAGTAACTAATAATAGAATTTATATTTGTATTCATGGAAAACTTAAGTATGTTTGTAAAGAATGTGGTGGATCACAAATATGCAAACACAATAAATATAAGTATCGTTGTAAAGAATGTGGTGGATCACAAATATGCAAACACAATAACTATAAGTATCGTTGTAAAGAATGTGGTGGGGCGCAAATATGTGAACATGGTAAACAAAAACAACAATGTAAGGAATGTGGAGGATCACAAATATGTGAGCATGGAAAACAAAAAACTTCTTGTAAGGAATGTAGAATAAAATTAAAAAAAATGAATTATGATTTAAAGATATAATGATTTTGAAGAAATAATTATGTTATATAACCTAAATAATGGTTACATAACAAAAAAACCTGAAGGACCAGCTACGCCAAAATTTATCTAAATCTTAAACTAAAAGTTATAGGAGAACCCTTAAGATCAAGTTTTTTCCATTCTTTGTCTAAGATGGTTAAATCAAAGTGGTTTATTAGAGCATCATATTTTCGAACTGGAATTGTTGGATAATCCTTTGAGGGGATGTTTGCAAGTAGGTGTGATGGTGAGAGTTTTACAAGTTCTCCATTTTTAGTTTTATTCATATATGAAGATTTATTATCAACTATACTACACATAAGTCTCAGCGGTTCCTTAATCTGAATATTTATGGGGTATAATTTACCAGGATTTATGACTTCAGGCACCCCTAAACCAAACCCCAACCCTCTAGTAAGTTTAATTTTAAAGTTCTTATTTGAATATAGATAGTCAACAGTATCAGTCTCAATTATTGTTATCTTTTCCCCATCAGGATCATTAAGAAAGATTGATTGAATATTACGAAGAGAATATGTACCGGGTTGAATTATTATGAAGCCCTGATTCTTATCATTGAATAATATCTGTTTATCCTTGAAATTAATCAATCTTTTGGTTTGTATATTAGAATCCAGGAGTTGTATCTCCCGAAGATTTTTCAGCGGAGGATCTAAATAAATCCTAGTTTCAGACTCATACATTGTTATGCTTAACATTTTGTTTTGATTACACCATATTCATCTTTAAATTTCTATAAAAAACGACTTACGCGTAAGCTGAAAAAATTGTTATGTTAATTACCCTGTGATAAAAAACGACTTACGCGTAAGCTGAAAAATCCAGTCATCTACCGAAATAGATACCACGCTAATCCACCCGCGACAACTATAAATGCTAATATATTCTTTTCATGCTGCGTTGAGTCAATATTATTTTCAGCGGAGCTGGTCCTGCGGATTTCCTGTTTCGCCGAGTATGTTTGCGTTGAGTCTGTTTTCATTGATGGTTTTGGTTTCGTTTCAGTTCTATGAGGTAACTTTAACTTTGAAGATCCTAAGTTATGACTTATTCCAACTTGTTTTGATTCAGTGTTTAGGGAATTATTCACACCAAAATTCATATCATTACTCGCTTTCATAAGTTTGTTATTAAAACCTGTCACGCTTTCAGTATTGATTATCATATTACTCGGCATCAACCATACACCAGGAGCAATAGCTAAATCAAGCCGTAATTTCGCTTCTTGTACAGCTAATTGATACCTTTGGATAGAACTAGAAATGTCATTTTCGATCACACTACTTTCAAATAAAGCTAAGAATTCTTGTTGTGTTTCGATTGCACCACCGCCATTACCATAAATTGAATTTCTTGTGTTAACTTGTGCTCCCAATATACAGTAAACAAAAGCTTCAGCAGATCGATTCAATCTACCAAGTCCGGCTTTAGTGAGTCCATGTCCACTTGTTGGGATAAACCAAGCATATTTGAAATCGGCAAAGTCATCGTTACGTATAAATGAAATGAGATTACCCTTTTCTTTCTTACCACCTTCATCAGCGAATTTACCACCTTCACCGGGCCATCGATCTGCTTCAACATCATAATTCCTTACAATATGTACATTTTGATATCCACCACCTTTTCCTTTAGTTCCTCCCGGCGGTCGGTATCCTGCACCGTAATCAAGGAATATATCTCCCAATCCGCCGTTTCTACCCCCTTTCCATCTAAAGTCAGAGTTTTTTGATATGCTAAATTCACCACACAATCGTTGATATGCAACTTTACTATATGGATTATTATTTATCACAAAAGGTTGCTCATCAGGTAAGGGAAGACTTAATTCATATAATATCCGCCTTATTGTGAAATACACATGAAAATGTATGAAGCTGTTCACTACTTTAGGATAATTTAGACTTTCAAAAGGACTTATACCACAACCAGATGTTGCACACCAAACTGCAAAGTTAAGTTGTTGTGGCCAATAATTCATATCAGGGGCGTTCAACCATTTTCTACTCTTTTTACCAAATTTGAAAGTAACAACTTGTGATGTAAATATGTTTCTCATCTTTGCTGTAAATTTCTTCGTATTTGAAACGTATATATCCAGATAGGTTAGCATTTTTGTTATATCAGTTGAAAAGTCATCAAAATTAATAGCTGGTATAGGATAAGATCTATTGGTTAATGTTAAACTTTCAGGAAATGAACTCAATTCATTACCATCCAATCCTAAATCTTTCCATAAAAGTCTTTTCAAACGAGGCGAAATATCATCAATCCATGTTTTTCCAGTAGGATCATCATTTGACATTATTGTTGTACCATCAACCTGCCATTTAATATATCCACCATACGAATCAGGCACAAATGTGAAATGACTTATATCAGCCCTTGGGTACATATTTCTGAAATCATTGAATAATGACATTTTTTTTTTGTTCATAACATGTTGCTTTTAAATCACCTCTTTTCTAACACCAGCATAACAATTACATCCTACATCAGTTCTCTCATATGAAATTTTCAACGTGCGGTCAGTTCCTTTAATATTTCCGCTCGAACCTCTGTTTTTATCTGATTCATATTTAAGTTTTTTTCTGTATCTTTCCTGTTTTTTTGGCGGATTTCTAGTTTTAGTTTTTCAAACTTATCCACCTCTGATAAAATTAGAGAAAATTCTTGGTCGGATATTGCATTATCTTTTAGAGCCTTTGAAACCAAGTCGTGAATAGTGTTTACTTTTGCTTTTGCCAAAGAAACTGTCTGTTCATGTTTACTAACTTTATGTGAAAGTCTTTTAGAAGCTGAACCGAATCCAACCGATATTCCCCCACAAATACCTCCAACCGCTCCTAATGGGATACCAACAACAGCACCAAAACCAGTAAGGGAGGTTCCAAGTCCACTTGCAGATAGAATAATTGAAATCACTCCACTACAAACACTGATTTTTGTAAATATACCTCTCGCTCGATTATACTTTTTCCTAACATCCTCATAATGTTTAATTTCCTTCTCAAGATTTTGCAGTACTTCGCATGACTTTTGTAGTCTGAAATTAACCGACTGAAATGAGGAACTCGGGTCTGAATTAACAGGCACATTAGGATAAATTCTATTGTAGTCATCCATATTGTATTTTACTGATCAACATGATATCTTTAGACCTTTTTGGGCCGCGAAGCAAATGAATTCTGGAGGGTTTTGTTATCGACTCTTCTTTACCCTTTCCACAAAATATAGAACCACAGCCATTATCAACAACCAAGCGTTCTTACCTAAAAACCCAATGACCTCGCCAGCTGTTTTGAACAGAAAGCTTACAATTGCTCCAACCATTCCATGCAATATTTCACCAAGTTTCTTACCAATGGCTTTAAACCCATTACCAACACCTTTACCTAATGTGGATAGACCTTTGGAAAGATTAGAAACGATAACACCAATTACTACACCAACAGCACTCACAACTGCAAATACTGTAAAACCATACTTTTTGAAGATAGCCTTCACACGTTCTCGTAATGGTAGATTTTTAAGTATTTCTTCATTTTTACTCTCTAGATCAGCTATTTGTTCTTGGTTGTAAATAATACTCTTTCTTGTTAGTTCTTCAAATTTATTAACCCTATCTTGCAAACGATCTCTACTTTGTTCTAGATTTTTTAAATTTGATAATCCTCTTTTATTTTTTTCTAACTCATCTTTGTGTTGTTTTAATTCAACTAAAAGTTTATCAATCTCTATTTTAGATTCTATCTTCTGTTTAACTGCCGCATCTAAATAGCTTTCTGTTTCCGCTATTCTGGTTTGATGTTCCTCGATTATTCTTCGCTTCTCTTTATCATTATTAATATAACTTTGTCTCTCAAAATCATTTATTTCCACTACTCTTCTTAAACCTTCTAATGCATTATTTAAATTCTTAATTTCTTCATTCTTTTTATTCAAATCATCAATTAGTTTATTATTATTTATAATAAGAGTCTGAGAATCAATACCAATTGCTCTCCTAATTTTAAGAGGAAGTTGTTCATAATTTTTTACCAAATCCCCATTAGAGTCAATGAGTAAATGCTCCCTATTGTCAACTCGATCAGTCAATCTTACCCATACCCTTCCCAAATCATCGATTCTTGAACTGAATGGTGAATTTAGTGGGTCGAAATTGTAGAACTTTTCTTGTACCTTTTTTAAAGCTCGTGACCTATTGTCTTCTTTACTTTCATTAATCGGTGGAGATTCTTGATCATCATCATCACCTCTCACACCGCCAAACGATGTTTCTGCCTCCTCATCATCAGGGTTAATTAGACGGGTTGTTGATGATATTGGATCCATTTCAATATTTTCTCTATCAAGATCATCGTCTAGATCAGTTGGTTCAAAGTCTGGTATTTTTTGGTATTCTGCCATGATTTTTTTTACTAATCAGTAAGAAATCTTTAGACCTAAAAGTTATGTTTGTAATTATAAAAATGATTTAAATAAAAATAAAAAAATATAACAATGGAATTTAAAATGTTTAATAATTTAAAGGATTTTAGTGAACATATTTGGTTTGATACCTTAAGAAAAATTAGTAAAGAAAGAATAATTACAATTGATAAGAGATATAGCCGTTGATTTATTTAAAATAATTAAAATGCTTTATATTTCCATAAATGGTAATGAAAAAATAGAAAAAATGTTAAAGTTATTGGACGATATTAAAATCGAAATTTAGGGTGAACATGTATTAAATATTTAAATAATGTGATATTTATGCTTTAATTATAAAACAATTAATGTTTTTATAATTTAAAATAATTTACTAGTAATATATCCCAACGCTAACATACCACCACCTACATATGCCATTTCACCCATCTTTTGATTGTTACTAGGTCTATAATAATCCTCAAATTTTGGTTCATGTGTCTCACTGTACAAGTTAAAAGCTTCATCTGTTTTTGAAATATTTTTTGATGCCTGATATTTTACATCCTTTTGTTGTACTTTCCAATCAATTAGTTTCTGTCTATTTTCCTGATATGTAGCATAATCTTTTTGGTATTTTTCTAATGCCTTATCGTGTCTTATTCGTTCTGCATCTGTTTTATCCCCTGAGAGATATTTTGCAAGATATGATCCACCAACAAAGGCGGTTGCATTCAAAATAGCTCCTCCAAACATCATTGCTATTGTTGCCATGTTTATTCGCTTAGCTCAGGTCTATAAATCATTAATTTGCGGTTCCTCAGTTCGGTAAAATCTTTTGATCCTCTAAATATGTTTTTAGGTACATACTACCTGACAATACAACCACCCATTTAGCATAATTTGTAATACTTGAGGATGGGTCGTTCATAAATGATTCTTTCATAGCCTTTTTTGCTACATAACCAACAGCAGCTGCTAACCCAATAAGTACTGCTGAATCAGTAACAGTTTTCACAAGTTTGTTTTCAGTTGACATAATTTTTTACTGTATCAGTAAGAAACCTTTAAACTACTTATTTCATATCATTCCCATTTTTATAGGTTGTGGTGTTTGTGTGGGGATATTATTCGGAGCCGGTCCTACGGATCTTGTGGGTGGAACTTGAGATAAATCTACTATTAGATTTTTATTATCCTCCTTTTCAGCGGAGCCGGTCCTATGGATTTGTCGGTACCTCATAAAAATATCAAATGCTGTAAACCCTATTCCTACAATAGATAAAACGGTTGTAAAAGATAGTTCTGGAAGCCATGCTTTCGCTTCCCGATTAGACTCACTCTCTCCATTTTCATTTTGCATTTCTTCACGTTTCATTCGCAGGGTCTCTCTAGCTAATGCTTCTTTGGCTTTTTTATTATATTCAGCTAATTTCTTACCTGCTGCTACTTTTTTAGGATCTTTATCCCTCTTTTTAGAAGCATTACCTTCAGTTTTTTCTTTTGGTTGGTCTCTAGTAATTTGCTCAACAACTTCTTCGGACATTATTTTTACATATCATCTGAAGAAATCTTTAGACCCCTTTAGGGGCGCGAAGCAAATAACATCATATCATGCTTAGTAAACAGTATCATAACCATCAGTTTTGTTGGAATCATCTATATTTTTACTTGTAACTTGTTGTATTTTACCTATTTTAACATGTTTAGCAACCTGGAATAGCCTGCTAGCAAGTGCTGACAATCTTCCTGCTTTCAATGCTAAGAGCCCCACAATGTTTGTCAGTTCGCGATTAACCAAGTCATCATTCTTTAAATCCAAACAAAGAGCTTCTATATCATCTACTGGAACTATGTAAGAAATGACTTGAGAAACTAATTGAAGAGATGAATCAACTAATCCACCACTAATTTTCTTACCTAATACTGCCTGATATCGATTATAATATTTTTCAATGTCTTTTACCGATAATTTTTTTATATCACCAAGACTCATATCAACCCCTAAATATTCCTTTGTGGTTCCAAGAGCTGCTAGGATGGCTAATGATTCTTGTTTTATTTCAAGTTCATTATCATTATCTTTTACCTCAGTATTTACCTCCTCTTTTACATCACTAATATAATCTTCAACTTCTGTCATCTTTTGTGATAATACATGGATTCTTTTTAAATCAGCTTTGTTGGTCTGAAGGTATCTCCAAATAACATTGGAATGGATAACGTAAACATAAACAAAGTCTAGAATATTTTTCAGTTTTTAATAATTGCATAAATTTTTTACATAATTCATAATCCAAATCACCGCCATAATCTTCGAAAAACATCTTCATACCTTTTTTTGATGGGTTATTGAAAGTAACAACACAAGCTACATTTTCACGGAATGGTTTTGCTATTGAAGTTAATTGCTGAGTTAGAACCCAAACTGATAATCCATGATGTCTTCCAGAAAATGCTAAATCTATAAACTTGTTTGATCGTTTTTTCAAATCATTAGAAACAGCACAATCATCTAAAATTATTAATGTATTTGTTCCAGAGAATAAAGTTTGACAATCAGTTAATAACTCATTAATCTCATCAATGTTACTAGCATCTGGTGATAATACATAGAAACGTTTATCTCCTCGTGCAAAATTATGATATGTTTTATTTTTAGAATAAGTTGGACATATTAAAACAATGTAATCAAAAATTTTTAGGAATGGACCTCGTAGCTGTTCAATGAGATACTTTGTCTTTCCACAATTTGTTGGACCAGTTATAATGCAATGGAATGGTAATTTTTCTCGTAATTCTTCCATCTTTTCTTTCCTTCGGGCCTTTCTTTTAACTAATTTCTTCCCTTTGGTCAGTACATGATTGATCTTAAGTTTGAATTCATAACCTCCATTAATGCATCAGCTACCACAAACATGTAACAAGTCATAATGCCAGACCCACTAACTTTTCTTTTAATTTCTATTTTTACACCATCTTGTGAGTTATTTAAGGCCAGACCCCCTCCATGAATACCATTATCTGGGTGAGTTCTCAAATCTAACCACAGAGCAAACTTTTTACTATAAAAATCCTTTTCCTTTACCGACCATCGGGAGGAACCACTGAAACGTTTCTTTATCGACTCCCATAGGTCTGAAGGCACCATTCCCTTAGAGTAGAAACGATTTGGTACACCATTAACATCGATATTGATTGAGGTGATACCAGGATTGAAAAAATTCTCAGAATCTCGTGCTCCTCCACCGTATGGCAATGTAAACAAACATAATATCCCTGTAATTGACCTTCTAGGTAGATTAATATGCTGGTTTAAAACCCCGTCTGTAGGTCTGGATATGGTGAAAGTTTTGTGTAGAGTGACATTTTCATAAAAGAATCCTTTACCAACCTGGTAAGCCGCCTGTGCCTCACGAGCTAAGTATTCGCTTGATATGCAAGAATATTCCAACTCAAGGTTTGTGATTTTGTAAGTTGGAGTCTTGGTCGCATCAGAATAAACAACAATATCGTTAACTGGAGC
The DNA here is from genome assembly GCA_949710005.1 of Ricordea florida. Classification (NCBI taxonomy): domain Eukaryota; kingdom Metazoa; phylum Cnidaria; class Anthozoa; order Corallimorpharia; family Ricordeidae; genus Ricordea; species Ricordea florida. Next base: position 41,742,823 of record OX453272.1, read on the forward strand.
CAGTGTAATCTCAAATATTAGTTGATGATCTAATGCCTTTGGGTAGAAAACTCCATGATCGTTGAGAATAGTATGGTTTAGTAGGATATGATACTTGGTATTGTGTACTACTGCAAGAGCTACTTCCTTAGCATCTGTGTCTACCTTATCACCCGCATTTGTCCTTAGTTTTCTCATGTTTTCAGAAGAAATACCTTGTTTTAATCTATCCTCACGTTCTTCATCTGTTAAGAATAAGTCATGATAGGTTTGAAATAGATCGTATCTTTGAGTATCCTGTAGTGTTTCACCTCCAAAAAGAACCCTTAGTCTGGATACAAGGTTACTACCTACATTATTCACTAGGGTGTTATCTTCATGACCCTCAACAGTCAAGTTAAATACTAGAGATACACTTCCTGGTACAATCACTAAATTTTCAGTAAGTTTTGGAATATTTATGTACAGCGTTTCTCCAGGATTGGCTGATGATGGGTTTAGTGTAATTCTATTCAATGTTGATTCAGCTTTCAACCCGAGTGGATCTCTTGGAATCCTGTTTGGGTTAATTTTTTCAGATACGTTTGTCATATTTATTTTAAGGAAGTGCGGAGTAATCTTTAAATGAGTAACGAAAACATATCCCGAAGGTTATCGAAAATATATTATTCAACTGATGGATATTGGAAAGGATATTCAGCAATACCTAAATTAGCCGAGAAATACGGCGAAGCCTACCCCGAAGGGAAAGCAAAAGTAAGTGAAAATGTGACTAAAAGATGGCTTAAAAAACAGGCAATTTGGCAAATATATCTACCAGCTCCAAAGTATATTCCTAGACCGCACTGGACTGTGGATAAACCTAATCAGATTCACCAAGCAGATTTATTATTTTTACCGCATGATAGAGTTGGAAGAAAAACATATAAATATGCATTAGTTGTGGTTGATGTGGCCTCAAGATACAAAGATTCTGAACCATTAACCTCAAAAGAAAGTAGGGAAATTTCAAATTCTTTTGAAAAAATATATTCCAGAAAGTTAAAATATCCTAAAACATTAATTGTTGATCCTGGAAGAGAATTTATGGGGGATGTTACAAAACTTATGAATTACCATAATGTAAAAATCCAGAGGAGTGAAGCTGGAAATCATAGAGCTCAAGCATTTGTGGAAAGAGCAAATAGAACATTAAGCGAACGATTATTTAGTCATCAATATGCACAAGAAATGATTAGTGATGAAAGGTCTAGAGTATGGGTTAAACGATTACCAGATATTTTGAAAACTTTGAATAATACACCAACTAGAATAACTGGTAAAGAGCCTGATAAAGCTATAAAACTGAAAGAGGTTGATATTGAACCTAAAAATTATCAACGTGAGGTGGGACTTGATGAGGTTAGGCTACCAATTGAGGTTAGTGTTAGATACTTACTTGCTCCTGGCGAACTTGAAGGTGGAGAAAGAAGAAGAGCTACTGATCCTATTTGGAGTATACAAGTTTATTATATTACGCGTAGCGTCGTTTACGACAACCAGCCAGTTTTATATTATTTACAAGATGGTCCAAGACGTGGGTTTGTGAGAGAAGAACTTCAAGTTGTTCCTCATGATACTGAGTTGCCACCTAATTCTGTTTTGAAATGATTTCCTTCAGCCCAGCAAAGCCGATTTAATACAAAGGTTTTGTGTGAATTCCATCTTCTTCAATTATTCGTTTATCATAATATGCGTTAAGCCCTAATTTATCTTGAGTATATGTTACAATTTCGTTTTTATTAACTCTAAACCCAGTGTTTTTTACCCTATCTATTTTTCCCCCTAAAGCTTCATAGTATCTATCCCACGTCATATCGTTTTGGTAATGTATTGCCCCTTTACAACTAAACTTTGTTTTTCCCTTTCCATCATCGGCATAATAACATTTTGGTGAAAGAGCAATCATTCTTATTCCTTCAAACTCTTTCTTAAACAGTCCAGGCGTTCTATCGTGATATTTTGTGGTTGATAGAAATTTTTGTTTACCTTCTCTAAAATATTCATCTCGTAATTCGGGTTTTACAAGATTATCCAAATTTTCATCTGAATATGCAAAGTAATAGCTATCTGTGTCTGAATAAACTAACTCAAAATCACTTCTGTCAAAATAATAATCAATAAAATCGTGGTAAAATTCTAACATTCTAAGTTTGGATAGTTGATATACAGCTATACCACACTGATAAGGTGTGTTTATTTCTACACTGCGTTTCCTTTTTGTTATTTCATATGTTTCATTTATCTGTTCCATATCTACAAAGAACGGGCTTCTAATAGCCTCATTAACATCATCCACGTTTTTAGTATAACTTGTATTCTTGTGTTCTTGTTTATTTTCAATCATTTTACCATAGAATGCGTTTCCTTTTAGTTTGTGGGTATCAGCCAATTCTTTACAACCTTTATACTTTGTTTTTAGTTTTTCAATCAATACTTTAAGGTGCTTATCGGCGGGGGTGGCTCCATTCTCGGTATGCTCTTCAATAAATGTTAATATATCAGGGAATTGATTTAATTCATTAGTAAGGGTTACGACATCATCTATTTTGTTTTCATCAAAAGCTTTACTTACCATTTGTAGCATAACCTCAATATCACCATCTCTTCTCGCATTGCTTACTTCACTTGGAAACCACTCAAATGGCTTACCAGGTTGATATTCTATAATTTTATGAACAGCTGTTATTACCAAACCATGATTAAGATACCATTTTATTAGCGGTGTATATAGTAAAATTCCCCTTGCTCTGGTTACACTTAACAATTTTAGTGCTCCTTTTATAGTTTTTCTACCTGTATCTTTTTGATATTGTTTCATGTGATCAGGTATTAAATTTTCAGGGACAATATCTACAACATATAAAGGCGGCATCTCCTCAAATTTTTTCAAAAGATTATCTGGTGTGTGAATATTCAATTGACAGAACCCGAACAATTTATCTGTAAGAATATCATTACAAATTTTTTTAATATATTCAAGATCTGTTGGATTTTTTACTTCAGAATATTTCTCTTTACCACAGGGCATTTCCAACCCCGACACATATAAATATAAACTATTTGCATCATAACCACGTATACTTTTACATAGTTTTGGGGTTTTATATTTATGAGAACGAATAAATGACTTATTAACCTCAGCCCAACGAACAAATACTTGAGCCTGACCACCAATCATACCTGTTTTTAAAAGATCATAAGCTTTATTTTTATTACATACAGTACATTCTTTTCTTATAGTAAAACATTTTTCACATTTCCCCTTACCGCTTTTCGGTTTATTGCAATTAACATTACATTTACAATAACAGGGATCTCCTGGAGCATACAAATCACACTTACTATTTTTTATAGCTTTATTCAACACATATCTCATTGATATCCCCGGGGTTGAAACCGCGTCTTTCAGCATGTCTATATCATCACAGAAATATTTTTCGCGTGTTTTTTCAACAGCTTCTACAAAAGGAATAACATCACCTTCGTTATACTCTATCAACCAATCCTTCAATGTTATACAACCCCTATTTTTGAATTCATTCTTATATTCTTCATACTGTTCTCTGGAGATTGTTATTTTCTTTTTGAGATCTGAGTAAAAGTCTTCATATTTTACTGGACCTACGTGAGAAAGTTTTTCATAACTATCCAAAAATTGATAGGGGAAGAAAAGTTTTTGTTGTTCACAGTTGTTTGCTTTACACCAGCCATCAAAAGAAAGTCCGGGGGCTAAGTAATTAATCATATCCAAAAATTTAAAACGAGGAGTTTTCAGGTACATATATTTATTTTCTTTCTTTGCCACATTTAGTCCCCCCTCCATCTCGGTAAAACTATTTACAAAATGTATCTTAATCATATTCAAATCATACTTTCCTGAATTAAAACCTAAAACAGGAACTTGATTACACCACTCTTCATACAGCTCTTTTACTTTTTTGGGAATACTATCTTCATCCGGAAGAGGATAATCCTCTCGCACTTTTTTAACAATATCTTTTTGTCTTCTATCCAAATCTTTATCAAAATCTTTTATAAGCTCTTCTGGATTATTATTCACAACACAAGTTGCTTTTTTCAATAAATTATCAGATATAGCTATACTAATCGGAATATGTTTATTTATAAAAGTTAGATCTTCAGTAACCTTTTCATTTTGTTTTAGTTGCATTGCTTCAGAATCCCAAACAATAAAATATGGATAGTGAAAAAATTTTTTTTTAAAGTTTACATATTTTAATTCAGGTTTTTCACACTCCCAAACAGATACTAAATTATACCCCAAAGATTTGATTACATTTTCCTTTCTAAGCGTTTCGTTGTATTTAATTTTATCATCACTTGAACAGGGGCATCCATGCCATTTACACCCATAGTATTCATAGACTGTATTAGTTACAGGTTCGTAACCATCTACCAAAAAAAGCTCTTTTTCACCATCCTTAACACATCTTTCACCACCATGACCACATAGAGCATGATGAATATGTTTACCTATAAGTTCAGACTGTTTCTCTATCCATTTACATCCAACATAACTAAATTGGGTATTTCCACCATAAAATATTTTTTCTGACCACCCCATTGTTGGAACACATTTTTTACCTTTACAAATTACTTTTGTTTTTCCTCCATTACATGTATTGTCATTCAAATGTCTATCATAATTAGCATGTCTGTTAAATCTTTGTTCACATCCAGGGCATTCCCAACTATTAGTCAACAGTGGTAAATCTTTTATGTAAAAACAATGGTCATTATGAAGCCCAGCATCCAAAGTTGGTAATTGTTTTTTGATTTTACCTTTACCGTACACCAAAACCCACGTTTTTTGGTCTTCTTTTGGCTCAAACATCCTAATGTTAATATTAAAAAACTTTGAGATATCTTCAAGTTCAATAAGATCCGTTCCTTTTATATCTTCTTCTTTCAGATTTGGGTTACTATAAAATTCTTGGGCTAGTTTTAAAGCTAATTGTTTTATTCTTTCGGCTGGTCTATTTTTCTCATCAAGATAGTTCCTAAACACAGCCAGGGTATTCCAAAAACACATTTTGTTATCATAATTATCAAGGGTATAAATAGATTTCTTTTTTTTTAACCAATCTGGTAAGGGGCCACAACCCATTAAAGTTTCATTTGTATGAATTAATTTTACATGAACTTCGTTAAACACAACTTTACCTTGATATACACCAGGTTTTTTTACAATTTCTGTTGCTGGAAGATACGCTTTACTCCACACTTCTTCGTTATCCAAATCTAGTCTTTTTATTTCACATTGTTTAATATACTCCTCAATTTCTTTTACTGTTTTTAAAGCTCCTAGTAATTTTCCAAAAATTCTTTTGTGATACTCGGCTATTTCTCCTTTTCCCCGATGAATGTTGGATTTGAAACCATATACAACTCTTGTTCTCATCTGTATCTCTGGTCTTATTCTATCCATAATTATTTGCGATATATCATTATTAAGATCCGCATTTATTACAATGTTGTTTTGCCCTAGTGTTTCGTCTGGTTTACTTCCAAAAGGAATAAATTTAAAATTTGTTGGAGGTCTTAGTTTAATTTTATTATCTTTATTTTCTACTGTTTCAATTTTATTTTGTGTTTTATTATTAACCTTTTTTCTAGGTGCTGGAATTGGTTTTATGATTTTTTTATTTGTTAGATTTTTTAAAGATTCATAAAACTTTTTTCTATCTTCCACTTTATAAGTTTTAATTATATTCCTTTTCTGTTTATTAGGTAATTTTTCATTAGTTGTAACTGTAACCGAATCATAAAACTTTTTTCTATCTGCCACTTTGTAGTTTTTGAATATTTTTTTGGTGGTGTGTTTTTTAGAGTATTTGGTATCCTTAAGCGATTCAAAAAACTTTATTCTTTCTATCACTTTTGAATTTTTATCGGGGATATTTTTTCTGGGTGCTGGGATAGGTCTTTCCTTCTGATTAGGAATATTTTTTCTGGGGGTTGGGGTAGGTCTTTCCTTCTGATTAGGAATATTTTTTTGCGGTGATTTTTTATTTGGTTTGGGTGGTGTCTCGGGTGGTGTACCTGGTCTTGGTGGTGGTGGCCCCTGCGGGGGTGTTTCTGGATTAAATCGATGTAGTGTGTCTGGTGGTGCCTTATTATCATACATTTCAACAAGTTTAGGAATTTTTCTCAACTCCGGTAAAAGCAAATCTTTTCGCCGTAATTTTGACCTGCCTTTAATATTATATTCTTTAGCAAGTTGATTCAATTGATCAACAGTAAGTTTATCCATTTGTTATTTTTAACTTTAATTCTTCTTTTTAAATCATTTTTTATTTTGCAATATCTGATTAACACTCTGATAATTTTCAACAAATTAAGATCTTTTAATAAGTCTTCACATAGTCATTATGCAAGGCAGGCTCCTTCGCAAAGCATTAGCAAAAATTCTGTTTAATTTTCTGATAAATCCTCGAACAAATTTTTATTAAAATTTTCAAAAAATTTCAACAACAACAACAACATGTGTGGGTGAAATTACTCTTAGCTACTACTGTATCGACTAGCTACATCAACCACAACCAATGCATATCGATATTTTTTTCTTCCTACTCTATCATGTGGTAAAAATAATAAATCTGCTTGGTGAATCTGATTCGGTTTATCCACAATCCAATGCGGTCTAGGAATATATTTTGGAGCTGGTAGATATATTTGCCATATAGCCTGTTTTTCAAGCCATTGTTTTGCTACATCTTCACTAACTTTTGCTTTTTCAGCTAATTTAGAAATTGCAGAATATCCTTTCCAATATCCGAAAGTTGAATAATATATTTTTGATAACATGTTCCGTTACTAATTTAAAAGAATACTTTGCCTATCCTTAAAATAAAACATGTCGCAATCTATATCCGAAGAAATTAATCCAAACAGAATTCCAAGAGAGCCTCTCGGTTTGAAAGCGGAATCATCATTGAATCGAATTACTCTAAATCCATCATCTGCTAATCCTGGTGAAACATTATATATAAATATTCCTCAACTTTCTCATAATGTAGTTATTGTACCAGGAAGTGTATCTCTATTATTTGACTTAACTGTTGATGGTCATGCTAATAACACCCTTGTGAATAACGTAGGAAGTAATCTTGTGTCCAGACTTAGGGTTCTTTTTGGAGGTGAAACATTACAGGATACCCAAAGATACGATCTATTTCAAACCTATAATGACTTATACTTAACAGATGAAGATCGACAGAATGGAATAAAACAAGGTATTTCTTGTGAAAACATTAGGAAACTTAGGACAAATGCTGGTGATAACGTAACATCGGGGAATGCAAAGGAAGTAGCTCTGGCATCAGTTTACAACACCAAGTATCGTATCCCACTCAACCATCCTATTCTCAGTAAACATGGGGTTTTTTATCCAAAGGCATTACCTCATTCACTAATATTTGAGATTACACTTGCCCCAGTTCATGATATTGTTTTTTATTCTGACACTACCAAAACTCCAACTTACAAAATAGAAAATCTTGAATTGGAATATTCTTGTATATCAAGTGAATACTTGGCTAATGAGGCACAGTCAGCTTATCAAATTGGTAAAGTATTCTTTTACGAAAATGTGCTTTTACACAAAACTTTTACCATCTCCAAACCTAATGACAGTTACATAAATGAGTATATTAATATACCTAGGAGATCAATGACGGGAATATTATGCTTGTTCACAGATGGATATGGTGGGGGAAAGAGAGATTCAGAAAAGTTTGTAAGCCCTAATATAACTTCAATCGATATTAATGTTGATGGAATGCCAAACCGTATCTACTCTAAGGGAATGAAACCTCCAGACTTTTGGGATTCGGTAATTAAACGTTTCGGTAAAGAGGGTGTTAGGCTAAATGATTTTTATACCGATAAGTTTGCATTATGGATTGATTTGAGAACTCACCCCGACAATGGTATTCATGGATCAGGTATGGCCTTAAACAATACTAGAGATGGAGTAAAACTAGAAATAAAAAGACAGGTTGGAGGAACAGGAAATATCACATGTTATATGTATGTAGTAGCCGATGCAGCAATGGAGATTATGAATTCAAACTTAAGATCAATTATGTATTAGTTAAAAAAGATGGAAGAATTACGAGATAAAGTTCCTTTTCATTGTATTATAACTGGACCAACAAATTGTGGAAAGACAAAGTACATAATTGATCAGCTCCGAGGACCATTTAAAAAAGTGTTTGAATACATTGTTCTCATATGCCCTACTTTTTCTAAAAATAAAACCTATCATAATTTTGCTCGCGGAGATAAACGTTTCTATGTATTATCACCAGATGCTAGTAACATTGATGAGATTAACGAGATATTAACTGATTGTCAAACTTTATTCTCTGGTACAAATACACTAATAATTTTAGACGATTGTGCTGTTTCGAATGATCTAAAGAAACGATCAAACAAGTTTATAGATTTAGCATTTTCTGGAAGACATCATGGATTATCAGTCTGGGTTCTCACTCAGCAATTAACATCCATTGCAAAACCATTCCGTGAAAATGTAGCTTGTGTTGTTACATTCCATAATCCATCACGGAAAGGTATGAAGATGCTTTTCGAAGATTATGGAGGTGATTTAGACCCTGAAACATGTAAAAACTTTGTAGAAATGTTGAAAACTGAAAAATATTCTAGACTATGTTTATGTTTACGATTTCCATTCCAATGTTATTTGGAGATTCCTGCGGTGATTTAAAAGAATCTATGTATTATTAAAAAATTGCAAGATGACAGAAGTTGAAGATTATATTGAAGAAGAAAAAACCGGAGGAAAGACTGGGGTAAAAGATGAAGTAAAAGATAACGATGATATTGAAATAAAACAAGAATCACTAGCCATTCTCGCATCTCTTGGAACAACAAAGGAATATTTAGGAGTTGATATGAGTCTGGGTGATGTAAAAAAATTATCGGTGAAAGACATTGAAAAATATTATAATCGATATCAGGCGGTATTAGGTAAGAAAATTAGTGGTGGATTAGTAGATTCATCTCTTCAATTAGTTTCTCAAGTCATTTCTTACATGGTTCCAGTGGATGATATTGAAGCTCTTTGTGTGGATTTGAAGAATGATGATTTAGTTAATCGTGAACTGACAAACATTGTAGGTCTCTTAGCATTAAAAGCAGGTAGATTGGCAGCACTTGCTAGCGGACTATTCCAGGTTGCTAAACACGTTAAATTCAACAAAATACAAGAAGTTTCAAGGACAATTACAGATGATTCTAACAAAACTGAGCATGTAAATGAGCACAACTGATTTAAAGATTCTTTACTTTGTGAAATAAAATAATAATGTCTGAACAAGTTGAACAAATTACAATAGATCCTACACCTGAAAAGAAAAATACGAAAAAGAAAGAGAAAGATCCTAAAAAGGTTGCAGCTGGTAAGAAATTGGCAGAATATAACAAAAAAGCAAAAGAAGCGTTAGCCAGGGAAATGAAACGTGAAAAGGAACAAGCGGAGATTAAAAATGAGAGTGAAGCTAAAGCAGAAAATTCGAGTGAAGAGAGTGAAACTAAAGCATGGATTCCAGAATTATCTTTTACTACCGTTTTATCCATTGTTGGAATAGGATTTACTGCATTTGATATGTTTATGAGATATTACAAAAATAGAGTTCCAAAAGTTCCACCCCCACAACCATTAAATACCACTACCCAACCAACCCAAACACCCCCACAAAAACAAAACCCAAAAATGATAATGTTGTGAGGAAAGTAGTTTAAAGATTTCTTACTGATGTAGTAAAAAATCATGTCAAACGAAAACAAACTTGTGAAAACTGTTACTGATTCAGCCGTACTTGTCGGTTTAGCAGCTGGAGTTGGATATTTAGCTAAAAAAGCATTGAAAGAATCATTTATGAACGATCCCTCCTCAAGTATTACAAATTATGCAAAATGGGTTGCTGTTCTATCAGGTAGTATGTATCTAAAAACATATTTAGAGGATCAAAAGATTTTACCAAATTAAACATGGCAGCAATAGCAATGATGTTTGGAGGAGCTGTTTTGAATGCAACTGCCTTTGTTGGTGGATCATATCTTGCAAAATATCTCTCAGGTGATAAAACAGATACAGAGAAAATAAGACACGATAAGGCATTAGAAAAATATCAAAAAGATTATGCAACATTTCAGGAAAATAGACAGAAACTAATTGATTGGAAAGTACAACAAAAGGATGATAAATACCAGGCTTCAAAAAATATTTCAAATACCGATGAAGCTTTGAAATTATATAGTGAGACACATGAACCAAAATTCTCTGATTATTATAGACCAAGTGACAACCAAAAGATGGGTGAGATGGCATATGTAGGTGGTGGTATGTTGGGATTGGGTTATATGGTTAGTAAATTCTTTTAGAGATAATTGTGTGACCAGTTTAAAGATTTCTTACTGATGAGTAAAAAATCATGGAAGAAGATCCATTAATACCAGACAAAGAAAATCCTTTTGATACAACAGCCGATCTAGGTGGTGATGATAATGATGAAACAATTTATATGACACCAAAAACAAATACATCCACCACTCTTACAACTGACCCTTATGAGGAGGGTGAAACTTCATTTGGTGGTGTGGGTGATGATGATGATGAAGAAAGTAAAGAAGACAATAGGTCGCGCGCTTTAAAAAAGATACAAGAAAAGTTCTACAATTTCGATCCACTAAATTCACCATTCAGTGCAAGAATCGATGATAAGGGCGGGGTATGGGTTAGATTGACTAATAGATCTAATAATAAAGAGCATTTAATTATTAAACCCAATGGAGATTTGGTAAATTATAACCCACTTCCTGACACAATCAAGGCAGCGCTTGGTATAGATTCTTTAACCTTAATTAAAATAAATAGTGAACTTGTAACAAAATTGAATGAAGCTAATGAAGAAAATAAGGATTTACATAATGCACTAAATGGGTTAACAACAACCTTTGAAATAAATGAAAAAGATCTGCGTAAATTCATTGAGAAACAACAAGTAGAAATCGCGGAAAATAAAAGTCTTTTTGATGCAAATGTTAAACAGAATATAGAATTAAAAATAAGGGTTGAGAAACTTTTGAATGAATTAAATCTATACAAAGATGAAGTTGACAAAAATAAGAAGGGGCTTTCCAATTTAACAAAGGTAGAACAAAGTAGAGATCGGTTACTCTCCAGGGTTAATGAATTGGAAGAACTATTGAGAAAGAATATAATTTCCAATCAAGAACAAATAAGCGATCTAGAGAGACAAAATGATGAAATATTTAAAAAGATGCCTCTTCGTGATCGTGTTAAGGCTATATTCAAAAAGTATGGTTTTACAGTCTTTGCAGTTATGAGTGCCGTAGGTGTAGTCATTGGTGTTATCATTTCTAATCTTTCTAAAGGCCTAACAACATTAGGTAAAGGTGTCGGTAACGGTTTGAAAACTATAGGTAAAAAACTAGGTGAAATATTACCTGGAATGGTTAGTGCAATAGTGAGCTTTCTATTCAAAACAGCAGGTGAGGTCATTGGGTTTTTAGGTAAGAATGCTTGGCTTTTGATAATGGCTGTGGTTCTATATTTTGTGGAACAGTTTAAAAACAAGAAGAGGAGATAAGTAAAAAAATGTGTGATACAATATATCTATCAATAACAATGTTGAGTACTGAAACAACAATTTATCTAGATCCACCATTATCAAATGTAAAAGATATACAAATGCTAGATAATTCCATTACTAATGCAGAGTATGAAAATCCTTTGTACTTAATGTGTGATCTTATAGAGCCAAAGTCTTCATATTACAATAAGATCCCGACCGGTGGAGATGTTGAACTAAACCCTTCACAACTACTGGCTGTTATTCCATCAAAAAAGTATCCTTGTTTAAGAATTATAAAAACAAAAAATCCTGTGAATCACTTTAATTTATGGATTTTAGACAAAAATGGAACAAAACTAATCTCTAATACCGTAAATATTCGTATCAATTTAAAGATTTCTTACTGATGAGTAAAATAAAATATGGATGAGTACAACAGAATTTATCCTCAATTACCTATTAATGGTGATCCAAATAATTTCAGGTTACAAAAATCGTGTGAAGTATTATATAATCTTCAAAAGGAAATTGTTCATTACGAGCATGTAAGGAAAAAATACAATAGAGCAAGAGGAATATTTACAAAAATCAGTGTTGGTAGTGGAGTGTTTTCAGTTATCCTATCTGCAAGTGGGTTGGGAACATCTCTTACTGGTTTTGGTGCTGTTGTTGGTATACCATTGGGTGTTGTGGGTGGAATATGCGGAGGAATATCGGTTGGATGTGGTGCAGTATCAAAAAGACTTTCAAATAAAGTTAGTAAACATGAACAGACAGTTTCTCTGGCAAAGGCAAAAGTAAACACCATTAACGACTTGGTTTCAAAAGCACTGAAAGATAACGCAATATCTGACCAAGAATTTTCTCTAATTTTAGCAGAGGTGGAAAAGTTTGAAAAACTAAAACAAGAAATCCGTCAAAAAACCAGGAAAGATACAGAAAAAAACTTAAATATGAATCAGATAAGAACGGAGGTTCGTGCGGAAATATTAAAAGATCTAACCGGTCGAGAACGCTGAAAATTTCATATGAAAGAACTCCTGTAGGATGGAATTGTAAGGTTGATTTAAAAAAAGAACGGTGTTGATTTAAAATGGGATTATACAATGATTTCAGAAATATGTATCCAAGGGCTGATCACAGTCAATTTGAAGTTGTAGCTGATCCGTATAGTGGTTACATTAGGTGGAAAGTTAATGGTACAACAATAATGTCAAATGATGATCCTACTGGAAAAACATGGACTGATGATCTATCACCTCGTTTGAAAAAACTTTTATGGAAAGATTTGGGTTTGGATGATTATGAATTGAGTTAATTCCCAAAAAGTTTAACAATAACAAATAGATCTTATCCATTACCTGCAATTAATTTTGATGACTTTTCAAGTGATGTAACAAAAATGCTGACCTCACTGGATATATATGTATCAAATACGAAGAAATTCACTGCAAAGATGAGAAACATATTTACATCCCAAGTTGTGACTTTCAAATTCGGAAAACAGAGTAGAAAATGGTTGAATGCACCAGATATGAATTATTGGCCTCAACAACTTAACTTTGCAGTATGGTGTGCAACATCTGGTTGTGGTATAAGTCCTTTTGAAAGTCTAAATTATCCTAAAGTAGTGAGTAGCTTTATCAAGTTTCATGTGTATTTTACAATAAGGCGGATATTATATGAATTGAATCTTCCCTTACCTGATGAGCAGCCTTTTGTAGTAAATAATAATCCATATAATAAAGTAGCATATAAAAGATTGTGTGCTGAATTTGGGGTTAGTAATAATTCTGATTTTAGATGGAAAGGTGGAAGAAATGGTGGATTGGGAGATATATTCCTTGATTATGGTTCTGGATATAATGGGAAAGGTGGAGGGTATCAAAATGTGCATATTGTAAGAAATTATGATGTTGATGCAGATAAATGGCCTGGTGAAGGTGGTAAATTCGCTGATGAAGGTGGAAAGAAGGAAAATGGTGATCTAATCTCATTTATCCGTAATGATGATTTTGCTGATTTCAAATATGCTTGGTTTATCCCAACAAGTGGTCATGGACTCACTAAAGCTGGACTTGGTAGATTGAATCGATCTGCAGAAGCTTTTGTTTACTGTATATTGGGAGCGCAAGTCAATACTAGAAACTCAATTTATGGTAATGGTGGTGGAGCGATTGAGACACAACAAGAATTCTTATCTTTATTTGAAAGTAGTGTGATTGAGAATGATATTTCTAGTTCGATACAAAGATATCAATTAGCAGTACAGGAAGCGAAATTACGGCTTGATTTAGCCATTGCTCCTGGTGTATGGTTAATGCCTAGTAATATGATAATCAATACAGAGAGTGTGACTGGTTTTAATAACAAACTTATGAAAGCAAGTAATGATATGAATTTTGGGGTGAATAATTCCATAAACACTGAATCAAAACAGGTTGGAATAAATCATAACATGGGATCTTCAAAGGTAAAGTTACCTCATATAGTTGAGACGAAACCAAAACCTTTACAGAATGAAACGAAACCAAAACCAAAACCATCAACTCTGAATGAAAAGTCGGACGTGACCTCACAACATGAAAAGAATATATTAACATTTATGATTGTATCAGGTGCATTAGCTTGGTATCTATTTCGATAAATTTTGTTATGTAACACTTGTTTGAGTTATATAACTTAATGACATTCTTGTTTTGTATAACATTCTTTACAAAATGCCTTCTGTCTATTATGTTCACATATTTGAGATCCTCCACATAACTTACAAAAATTTCTTTGTTTTCCATGAATACATATTCCTTTACCTTTACATTCTTTACAACGCGCCTTCTGTTTTTTATGTTTACATATTTGAGATCCTCCACACTCTTTACAATGCGTCCTTTGTTTTTTATGTTCACATATTTGTGATCCTACACACTCTTTACAATAAGCTTTATTTCTATTATGTTCACATATTTGAGTTCCTCCACACTCTTTACATCTTGATTTCTGCCTTTTATGAATACAATAATAATGATACTTAATAGTGGGTGTAGTAGTTTGTTCCTGAAGATTACGCATCTCTTCCATAACTTCTGGAATATTACTCAACACTTCAATGAGTTCAGGTTTGCGTAATTTATAATATTTTTCAACACCATGGTCTTTAGCAATTTGCTTTAATTCTACAACTTTTTTCTTTTGTAACTCTTCCATTTTTTTTACTTTCATTATTTTTGTTTTTAAATCGCAATTGAATTCAATTTTTTTATTTCCCTATAAAATCTCTGATAAAATCCTTGATAAATATTTGATAAAATTTTTACATTTTTTTGTATTTTTTTTTTTTTTTCATTTCATTAATTTTTTCATTTTGCGCTGGTACCCCCATATTCTCACTACTCGCACTCATACACCCTTCGAGCTCAACGAGCGGAGGTACCTGTACCGCGCACCAACAGAATTAGACTCGTTCATTCAACGCGGGGCAAGACTTCATAAAGTAGAACAGAGTTATTAACTGAGTTACTAACTCATTCATTCAGCATGGGACAAGACTTAACAATGTAGAATAGAGATATTAACTGAGTTACTAACTCATTCATTCAGCATGGGACAAGACTTGACAATGTAGAATAGAGATATTAACTGAGTTACTAACTCATTCATTCAGCATGGGACAAGACTTGACAATCTAGAATAGAGATATTAACTGAGTACAGTACGGACCTCGAACTCGATTAATTAACAACTATTCACCTCAGTGGAGGTGGCTAGTGGTGGATATAAATATCCACCACTAGCCACCTCCACTGAGGTGAATAGTTGTTTTAGTATATACTAAAACAGTGAGATAAATGTACACAAAAAAAAGAAAAGGGCTTGGAAAATGGAGGACTTCTCAAATGACAATCCGAGGCAGCGCCGATCGCCGTTAGGGATTTTTTGCTGTAACTACTGCCGTACGTCTCGTTTTCTCGCTGAGAGAAAAGAAATTTTTAGTTCTAGTGGCGACATTTCATCAAATGGAATTGCAAACCCTTTCTGTATTTGAAACCATTCTGTAAAAAATATAGTTCAACTTTGGTTCTCAAGTGCACAAGCGACATCAAATTTGGTTACGCAAGATTAATTTGCATTTGTAAACAAAACCTTTATCGTTGCTTTTTACCGCTAAACTTCGGGTTAAAAACATAAGCCATTACCTCTGAACACGGCCAAGCCAAATTTAGTCGCTTTCTTGGAGTTTCCAGGGACTGCTTCGTTGTTAATTTGGATGATTTCTTCGCCTGTCATACATACAAACCGGGCCGCCATATTCGCGCGGAGGAGCGAAAAATTCGCAAGTTGCTGGGAGGTAAATAGCACAGGATATTCGGAGTTTGACTAGCCAATCAGAGCGCACCTTCAACGCTATCCACTGTTTTAGTATATACTAATAAGAGGTATAAACCCCACTTCATAACAGAATTCAAGTAATAGCATGGCTCTCTGGTAAAGATAGTCATTCTTTAGCGTGACTCAAGGAAACTGTTCTTCGTCGAGCCTGCGTGCAGCATGCAGCCGCCGTCCCTATTTTAATTTCCGTCAGCTTGAACGAGAATTTCTTTCGCCCTGCTTTTGGATTGATGAAAAACAAAGCAAACAATCGCACATATTTGTTTCGCTAAATTTAGGCTGCATCAGTCTTTTCTCAGAATCTTGGGAAACACGATTAGCGATGTCGTTACGCAGACCTCCCTTTTTCGCGTGAAACAAAGGAAACAGGAGATGGCTGAATGCTAGCCTGCGAACAGCAGACGTATTTCCGGTCGTCGTGAAACAAGAGCCGAAAAATGCGTCTCCTGTCCGCAGGCTATGCAGGCTCTCTTCAGCCCAGACAGCAAAACTCAGTTTGGCCCAGTAAATCCCACTTTCGTTGTTCCTTTGAAAGAAATCGACATCGATTAATCAACGAAAATGGCGCTGAATGGGGACCCTCAAAACAACAACAACGACCAGCTGGTACCCAAGATAACACGACCACTGCGTGAGCCATTAATGCAGCGAAAAAAGTTCACATTGTCTCGTGAGGTGAAGTATTAGAGATCGTCCTTATGCCGGTAAGTCTGCCACATATGGGCAAGTCACTGTACTTGCTGATAAACATCAGTGAGTCTTCTCTTTAGCGCCACAGCAAACTCTCTAGCATATCCTGACAACTGAATCATTTGTGCGTTAAGTGACTAAGCATGAGGCTAAGATGGCTGCTCATTGGGTGAAGTTCTGTTTTTCGTTTTTATTGACCGAGCACACCAAAAACGAATGTGGCCAATATCCAGCCATCTTGACCGAACAACAACAGGGGAGCAGGGTTGGCGCAGTGTTGGGGAGCGGGGTTGGCGCTGTGGTGAGAGCACTCGCCTTCCGCCAATGTGGCCCTGGTTCGATTTCCGGCCCCGGCGTCATATGTGGGCTGAGTTTGTTGGTTCTCTACTCTGCTCCGAGAGGTTTTTCTCCGGATACTCCAGCTTTCCTCTCTAAACAAAAACCAACATTTGATTTGATTTGATGATTTAATTCAATATGATTTGATTTGGTTTCATTTGTGCTTTACAGTTAGTTCTTGATACAGTTGACACTCACATACAGGTCATTATTATTATTATTATTATTATTATTATTATTATTATTATTATTATTATTATTAAACTTGGTTAATAGTGGATTTATTATATGGCCATTTTGTTTTGTATTGTTTCGCGGAACAAAGCGGGAAATCGCCCGCGGGCAATATAAGCCCATCGTTCCAGCTCAAGTAACCAATCAGAACTCAGGATTGTCCATCTTGCCCGCTCGAGGACCCAGGCAACAAAATGGTTTGCATGTTGTTTAGCGTAGGTCAATCTCTGGTGATTTATGCTGCAAGAAAAAAAAAATTGAAGAACCGCTACAGTCCACTTTTTTTTTCCAAGTTTGTTAGTTTCATAAACAACACATTCAACATTTCCAAGAGCCCATTTATACTGACAATTCTAATACATTTCTTACTGACTTACAAACCTTAGGGACGAACCATTAGAAAAGTGATGGGGGGGGGGGGGGTGGGGAAAAAACCCCAAAAAATTCATGCAAGAGAAAGTGCCAAGAAAAAAATTCATGCAAAGAAGAAGGTAAAAAAAAATTCATGCAGAAGGAAGGTCCAATTGTGACTTTTTCACACGTAGCAAAAAAATTCGTGCAGAGGGGTTCACCTGAAAAAAAAAATTCCTGCACAAGCAGTGAGCGAAAAAAAAAATTCGTGCAAGCTGTAAATTCCCCCCCCCCCCCCCCCATCATTTTTCTAATGGTCTGTCCCTAATAAACGTGACAAAATTAGAGTAGTGCAGTTCAGCTGTAACAGCAAATTACAAACGAAACGTTTTTCACGTATAATTATTAACAAGTAATCATACGGTTTTCTCGTTCAATTTGTGATTTATCATGTGCGCTCGTGAGTTTTTCAAAGAGCTCACTTTGTACAGATAAACTGACAAATTTAACTCGAAACCATAAGATTACTATTAGAAATCACTATTTGCAGCAATATAATTACACACATCACTACACACACAGAACGAAGTTGACGAGAGAATTGTATTATTCATGACTTAGTTTCACTTTTTACTCGGGCTTCCGTAGGAGAGCCCTAGTCGTAAAATGCTAGCGCCAAAAGGGGGATCATGGTCCCAGGCGTTCCTTGCGTGGACTGCGGAAACTGGCGATGAGAAGGCGAATTCATGTGCTCGCTTTACGCAAACAACATGATTTACCGAATGGCCGTTTTTGTGAAGACCGTTTTGCAAAAATACAAACGCACACGCCGTCCGTGATAGGCCCACACTAAATGATGTCTAGCGTTGTCGAAATGGGCTGTCGATCCACGAATACTAGCTTGAAGGCTAGACCAACGTGCAGAGTTCATACTAGTTCTACGAGATAACAAATGAGCCATATGTTAGCTGCCAAAACTGTGATAGCCGATTGAACAACAAACTATGACACTGAGACGAACACATCACTTGCTGAAAAATTTAGGAATGTTGGAGAACACAAATTCGAAGCTGGCGCTAACAGCAGCGAATTGGACAAGGATACTGACAGAAACAACTTGAATAGTAGGGTTAAATATCTAAGCTTAGTTCTTCCGTTAAATATCCTGTTTCTGTTATTGGTTTTTATTGGCTCAATACTTGTAAAGCGATCGTAAATGTTGGTTTGCTCTTTTTCCCGGAATTGCATGTGCTTGATATAGAATAAAGACATGAAGAATACTCTTGACGACTGTGATCTTCTACAAAACGTTGTCCGGTATGACTAATGTACATGAACATAATGATGTTCCAATGTCAATAAAAGTACTACAATTGAGATCTCGTTCTGCAATGTATGTATATTATGACTGTGCTCGTGATTTGTGTGAGCGGCTGTACACACGCCAATAAAATAATGATTTTCATTCGAGTAATTGAACTGACTGGTGGCACAAATAATCGTCAGAAAGTGGTACTGGAGTGACCGGTAATGAAAATTGCCCACACGGATCCGGCATGTAGTTGCGTACACATTTTAGGCGTGGTAATATTCAAGTAAAACGTTCAACAAGAAGCCCGAGTGAACGCTCCTCAAGCGTCTTGTTTTTCTCTTACTGTGCTATTGCCCCAACCTCGTTCCCAGGGCTTTTCCCTAGTAGGAAAAATGGCGGTGTCACAGCGTTTTGGGCTGCACCGTTGCAGTCGTGTCTTAGCTGGCGAACGTGTCCTATGACGTAATGTAATATACTGAGCCAATCATATCATGCGTTTTATCTAGTAACACGCAGCATAAGACTGGTAACTAATCTTCGTTGCAGTTCGGTCTTCGAGCAAAACTGTTTTTTCGAGGGGTAGGGCACGGAAGCAATATTTGACTTTGTAATTATGTTTTGACTCTGTATGGAAATATGCAGCGGCTATTTGCAAGAATTCCATTTACCTCACAAGAGTTCTATCGCGAATTGACGGCTTAGTATATTTCCAGTTTCAAATTCAACAAAAAAGCTCGATCGAAGATTTAAATAGCCTGCGTAGCAAGCGTTCCCGTGCAAGCGAAGAGCTAAAATGTGTCGCGAGCAGGCTAAGATTTAAACAGTGGTGCTGAGTGTTCCCGGCCGGCAGCCAATAAACCAGTGCAAAACTCCACGCTTCCGATTATCCTCAAATCATTCAGATCGTTCAGTGATATTGCAGAGGCAAAACAAAATCCCTGAGAAGCAGTGTAACCAATTTTAGTTTCAGTGCTGTAAAACTACCACTCAATCTGCGCAATATTTCGCTACTCCCAATCTTGTCACTCGCACGAAAGCCGGCTCGCGACAGTTCTCTTCTCTCTTTGTTGGGTGCCATCTCCTGTGTATTTTAGCATCGAACATTGATTACAGAAAGGTTCTTGCCGAGTAGATTTTATGGCCAGAATGCTTTCTAGCTGTTCCTTGTTCCCTTTGCTTTATAAAACAGCAATGGTACCGTCTGGCTTGATCAACACCACAGAGCGCTTTGTGGCCTATTCAAAACACCACAGAGCGCTTTGTGGCCTCACCAAACCACCACAGAGCGCTTTGTGGCTTATTCGAAACACCACAGAGCGCTTTGTGGTGTTTTATTTTGGGATTTAACATTGAAAATCTGGATGGCTCGTTGACTCGCAAACATCTCACAGCTATTTTCTGAGATATGATTTGTTTTCTTCGAGTTTTCACACCACAAAGCGCTTTGTGGCCTATTTAAAACACCACAAAGCGCTTTGTGACCTATTAAAAACACTCTGACATAGCGCTTTTGGCCCGTCATCATTATCATAGCAATTCTAGTTATTTTTTTTTCAGTGACTTGAGCTCAGAGAATATGTGGACAAAACTGGCAGAGGGACTCTCTTATTTTGACAGGGAGTTTAGCAAGATTTCTGCACAACCCCTTACATTATTTAATCCTGCATGTAATTTTTGACTGACTCGTTCTTTTCATGATTTCTGTTTGAGCAGTGTGATAGCTCGAAAAAGGGCTGCGCGGAAATCTTACCTGAAGGTTAGCCGATTACTTTAAATGAAACATCTAAAGGAACCAATAACTTTTTCCCAAACGTGCTAAGGCAGGTTAAAACTATTCACTAATATAACATCGTGTTTTGCAGTTCATTTAGTGAAAAAAGTAATAGAGGCTGGTATGTATGCCGCAAGAATACAGGTGGCAACTGGGGTACTCCATGGTATACCACGTGAAATTATTGTGTATCTATTTTATGCCATGCCATAGGAAATAATGTCATTAAATGTTATCGAGAATAATATCCCAGCGCACGATGGGAAGGTTGGGTTGAATACCACCAAATATATAATTGCTTTCCTCAAGAGAAAATGAGGGGACCCCTCCTTTTCTCTTGCTTTCCTGTATTATAATTGGCTGTATTTTCTATGGCTTGCTAAAAATCTCTTAAAGGGAGATTGATGGTTAAAAAATTGCCACTTTGCTTGGAACATCCTTAGCAAGACCAAAAATCTGAAATTCACACCCCTTAGTTAGACAACGAGCATCCCTGCCCCTTTCATACAGGAGTTCCCCCTGCCCTTGGCTGATGCAAACTGTTGTTTCATCCCGACAGTTTTGAAAAGTAAATTTTAAGGCCTGTTTTTTTTGCCTATGTTGCAAAGAAAAAAAAAATCATGAGATTTATAATGTTGTAATCATGCTTAACATAAGTTTGGGAAATTCTCTCTTGACAGGTAAATGACTTTTTGACATGCTTATATAATACTTATATCACTGCCTTAACAGTGGCACTCTTCTAACACAGGCCACTAATCCATTTTTTATTTTTTATTTCATCTTCTTTTTTACAACGAACTTTCTTATGGCTTACATTCACACCTGGCAAACCCAAAATTATAAAAAAAGGAGATGTGAAAGCTGGAGTTGTTGGTTGACTGACAGGTAACACGGTGCTTCGTATTTTCACCAAAACTAGTTTATGCTTTTTGATTACTTTTATATATTTAACCAGAAACTAAGGAGTGTGGCCACAGTTAGTCATGCATGACCAAGACTGGGTTCTTAAAACAAATATGGATTTTTCTGTCACTCTTTTACCCCTTCAAGCGAGATCCAACAAAACTATTTACAAACAACACAGTGACTTGTGGTTCATAGTAGTTATAGAGGAGTCAATCAAATACCACTTCCTCCCTGAACCCTTTTTTCAGGGTTTGGGGGCTTCCACGGGGGTCTTTTTTTCGAGGTTACCTAAAATATGCCCCGAGTGAACACATTATTGGTATTTCGACGTGCCGCTCTCTTCCAATTAGAGAGTGGCACCCAATTGGTATCTTCCATTTAGAGAGTGGGGCTCTATTGGTATCTTCCATTTAGAGAGTGGCACACAAAAGGTATTTCCAATTAGAGAAGTGGCACACAAAAGGTATTTCCATTTAGAGAGTGGCACACAAAAGGTATTTCCATTTAGAGAGTGGAACACAAAAGGTATTTCCAATTAGAGAAGTGGCACACAAAAGGTATTTCCATTTAGAGAGTGGCACACAAAAGGTATTTCCATTTAGAGAGTGGTACACAAAAGGTACTTCCATTTAGAGAGTGGCACACAAAAGGTATTTCCAATTAGAGAGTGGCACTCTATTGGTATCAACTTCTATTTAGAGAGTGGCACCATATTGGTATCTTCTCAACTAGAGAGTGGCACACAAAAGGTCATTTAGAGAAGAATTATTTTTACTATTAATATAGACGTGCCCGCCGTTAAAGCATTACGATCTTTAGCACGAAGCTACGGGCTGCCTGGGCGCTCGAAGTTCAAGAGAAAAGCTGACCTCCTACGTGCGATCGGGGAGGCCCGCGCTGCGGAGTGGAAGAAACGACTCCGGAGAGCAGCAGACGGGGAGATACCCTGCCATCAGAGGGGATATAGAGAACCCCCACAAGAAGTGGCAGCGGGCTCGTGAACTCCGTCAACTCGCAGGAGAGGTCGACACCGCTCTCCTCGCGGAGGGTAACCGAAAGAGGACTACCGCCACAAAGAGGCTAGAAGCCCTCTGAAAGATTGGAAAACGATTTCCTTGGAGGAATGAGCCCCTTGCTCGCTCTATCGTGAGAGAGGGTGCGCGTATACTCGAAGAATTGGATGGAGAAAGAGAGGGTGAGGAAGGAGGTCGGTGCTTCTGGAAATGGTCTTTCTATCGAGGCGTGGCTGGGCCTCTCGTAGATCGGATCATGGTTAAGCTCCAGGACCGGGTCGAGTCCAGCTTCTATCTCCGCTACAGCTATACCTATCGCCTCAAGAACCTCGAAACGGGTGATATTTTCTTGTTTCGCAAAACTGCGAAAGGCAGCGCTTGGATCCAGCGTCTCGAGACGCGAAGTTCCTATCTCCGTAGTAGATCGCCACCACCATCGCGAGTTCCTATCTCCGTAGTAGATCGCCAACCTCTGTTGGATACAGGTCCACTACCTGACTGGTTGAGGAGAAAGCCTGGGATGTACTCCTTGGACATGTACAGAGATAACCTCTGCCTCTTTCGGTGTATCGCGGTCCATCGAGGGGCGCGCGCCGATCGTTGCACCATCAAAGCCCGAACTCTTGCCTCAGAGTTCTTCAAAACACCCGACATCCCCGGAACATCTCTGGATGACCTTCGCAAAGTAGATGCTCACTTCAAACTTGGGATCCGGGTATATGAACCAATAGCGGTTGGAAACTGGGTGCTTCGGAGGCAACCAGCTCACTATGAACGAGTAGGCACCCCTCCAATGACGATTGGAGTAGGCATGCGTTTCTCATTTCCGACATCCAGAAACTAGCGAATGAGTACAGGTGCGGGGAGTGCACCGCGCGGTTCACAAAGTCCAGCAACCTCCTTCGTCACGCCGACAGTTGTATTCGAGGTGAGACGAAAGTGTTCTTCCGTGGAGAGAAAGTGGAAGCTCCACCATCGGCCTATGAGAAGGCCTTCTATCCACAAAAACGGGATAGCATCCAAGCAGTACAGTGGCTCGAGCATGAAGCCCGCACTAGAGGCATACACATCCATCATCAGCTATGCGGCCATGGGGGTGAGCGATTCATAGAAGGTAGTCCCGTAGACGGTTATGATCCCATCTCAAAGACTGTCTTCCAATTCAATGGGTGTCTCTGGCATGGGTGCAAAATCTGTTTCCCAACGGTGGAGCAACACCAGGAGCTACTTCGTAATCTCACCAGGAAAAAGGCTAGCCCTGTCACACGTGAAATGGCATATCAAAAGACGCTCGAGCGTGAAGCTAAGATTCGTGCTGCTGGGTATCGACTTGTAGTCAGGTGGCAGCAGGAGCCTAAACCTTGGAGCAAAGACCGCATACCCGATCCAAAGACGGCAACCTACCCACATGCTATCGTGTACGACTTCGAGAGTTACCTCGACAAGACCAGCACCCGTCGTCCTACAGAAGATCTGACACTAGAGGGAGACCACGTTCCTATCTCCGTCTCGCTATCAGACACCCTCGACCCTGTCCCTGAGCACCTATGTAATCGAGACCCGAAGTTGCTCATCGAGGAGTTCATGAAAGCGCTAGAGCAGCGAGCCGCCCGGATACGAGAAGACGTCCGACGTCAGTTCCTACCCGACAGCATCGAGCTCTTGGCAAAAAAGCATCGGCTAGCGATCGAAGAGTGGTGCGACCAAGTCCCCGTGCTCGGGTTCAATTCGGGTAAGTACGATCTCAACCTCATCCGGAACCACTTCGTCGGGGAACTCTGCAAGACGTCCGACGCGTTGATCAAAGTTGGGTGTAAGGCAAACCAGATCATGTTCATCACGACTCCGGGCTTCAAATTCTTGGATGTTATCAACTACATCGGGCCAGGAAAGAGCTACGATGACTGGGTGAAAGCATATGGTTGCGCCCACACGACGTCCTGGTTCCCCTACGAGTGGTTCGACTGCCCGGAGAAGCTCGACTTCCCCGACCTCCCCGACTACCCCAAATGGTATTCGAAGTTGAAAGCCTCCTTCCCCTGAAACTGTCGGAATATCGCGCGTGCCAGAAGCTATTCCAAGAAAAGGGGATGAAGACCTTCGCGGACTGGCTCCGCTACTATAACGACCTCGACGTGGGCCCCTTCGTCGAAGCGCTGAAAAAGATGCGCGACTTCTACACCGTGTACGGAATCGACATCTTCAAGGACGCTGTCAGCTTGCCGGGTGTGTCGATGCGGTTCGTCTTGAGAGGGACACTGAAAGGCCCCAAAGCGCCCGAGCTGTACGCTCCCGGAAAGGAGGCTTACGACATGCTCAAAGCGAGTGTCACGGGTGGGCCCTCGATCGTATTCACGCGGTACCACGAAGCGGGAGTCTCGCGGTTTCGCTCTCATCAGTACACGGAGGCCCAGCCCTGTCAACGCGTCCTTGGGTACGACGCCAACGCGCTATATCTCTCCACCATGGCAGCCCCGATGCCCTGCGGGGAGGGAACGGTGCGCCACTGGGAGGCGGGGGATGTCGACGTGTTAATGACGGCTCTCCACGAAGAAAGGTGGTTCGGGTTCGCCGAGGTCGACATCGAGGTCTGCGAACACCTCTGGCCAAAGTTCGAAAAAAATGGCCCCGCTCTTCTACAGCAAGAAGGTTCCCGAGTCGGATGTCCCCCAGGAGATGCTTGACTATCTCGAGCGCACAGGACGAACCCGTACCAAAGGGGAGAAAAAGCTTGTAGGGGCGCTTTCCGCGAAGAAGATTCTGTTGTGCGCCCCGCTGCTCCGCAGGTACATCGCCCACGGGCTTGTCTTGACCGCTGTTCATCGCACCATCGACTACAAAGCCCAGAAGATCTTCGGATGGTTCGTCGAGCAAGTAACAGAGGCACGCCGGCAAGGTGATGTGGCAAAAGAGAAAGCCCTCCTAGCCGACCTCTTCAAACTGCTCGGCAACAGCTGCTACGGGACATTCATCGAAGCGCTGGAGCGACAGACGGAGGTTTCCTACACGACCGACGAAGCGGCTGTCGATCGTTCTCTCCGCTCAGCATGGTTCGAGGACCTCTACGAAATCGGTGAAGCCTATGAGATCCACAAGAGGAAGCAGAAGATCGAAATCAACCGCCCCTTCCAAGTCGGTATCTCTGTGTATCAGCTCGCCAAGCTACGTATGCTCGAGTTCTACTTCGACTTCCTAGACCACTACGTCGACAGGCGGTCGTTCGAGCTGATCCAGATGGACACGGACAGCCTCTACATGGGAATCGCGGGCACCCACCTGGAAGACGTCGTCCGCCCCGAGCTCCGCGGGGAATTCCTAGCCGCGAGGGCCCAGCCAGCCGCGACCTTCTTAGGATCCTTCTGCTTACCTCTGCAGGTGGGGGCGCTGTAATACGATCTTCTTCCATCAGGGAGCTATGTAATACACACAACAAAACAATTTGCTAGCGAGTGCCTAGCGAGTGTCTGCAACATCGTCTTCTGTGTGGCTACCTACATGTGCCATCGCAGCCACTAGCACCACCAACCGACCTCCGCGGACCGCGATCCAGCCCGCTCCATAGCTCAACTCACGCCGGATCAGGGCATCCTGCTGGAGGTCTGTTAACAGCGCCTGTTCGGAATCCAGCCTTTTCCCTACTGCTCCCAACACACGTGTCACCGCCTTGCACGCGACCTTTAAGAATCCGCCAGAGAGACTGCGCTCGACCTGCTTTCCGAGGGTCGTCTGGTAGTGAAGATGGAGCGAAGCAACCTCCTTGCTCGAGAGCTTGTGGACGTCCCCCAGCGACAGCTCCTTCCCCAAGTACTCCCTGGTGTTACCTGCGGCCGCCAAAATAGCCAGTGCCTCCCGTTCCTCTTTATCGTCTACGGCTGGCTCGCTGGGTGTGATCCCTTCCTCGCGGAGAATTTCATCCAGTACGTTGTCATCCATGACTCTATATCTGCCGAAACAATTCTGCTGGGGGCTGGGATCTCCAACACGATATCGAATGGGTGGCGTAGACGAAAGCAAAGTCTGGCGTACGGATGCTCCTTGAGGGTGGATAGCATTTGTTTGCGCTCCTCCTTGAGATGCCCCATCCCATTGTTCTCCCAAAGCATTTTCCCATCGAGCTCGCTTGGGCTGTAAAACGTGAGCGTCGCTGCTACATTCTCCCTAAATGCCTTTGCCACGCTCGTGTACTGTTGCGTAAGGAGCCATACTGAAAAATTCTTATGCCTGCCAGAGAAAGCCAGCTCGATCAAGGCGCTGCGTTGTCTTTTTACGTCTTCACTGGCGGCGCAGTCGTGCAGAATAAGCAACACCTGGCCACGACCTTCGAAGACCGCGGTGCACAACCGAAGGCACTTCTCAATTTCACCACCCGAGTTCCCTGGCGCTAGGGCTACGAAGCGGGGGTCCTTATGGGCAAATCCCCGATATGTTTTGTTGTGAACGTAGAAGTTGTCTGAACATTTGGCGAGTCTCAACAGCACTGCCGCTCGCCCCCACGATAGTGGATCGGGTCTTCACTTGCGAGCCAAGAACACAATATACTAAAGCCTCAATACTACGATTGAGACGACCCCTGCCAACCTCCGTCAGACCTTCACCCTTTTTTGGTGAAAACCAATTGTATTGCGCTCCGCCATGGGTATCGTTTCTGATAAAGGCTATCAGCTTACCGTTATCCTTTGTCCCGCCCTCGTCTGAGAAGAGATTGATCCCAGGCCATGTGTTTGCTTCGGTGTCGTAGCCACGAACAACGTGCAAGTTCCTTGGTCCCTCGCTTGGGTACGTTATAAACACGTCTCCAAGGCCGTGGTTTCGACCTCCCTTCCAGCGAAAGTCTGGGGCTCTAGGCAGCCCGAATTCGATGCAGAGGCTTTCAAAGGCGGTCTTGCTGTATGGGTTGTTTGTTTTCTGGAACGCCTTGTCTCCGGGGAGGGGGCAGCCTAGCTCGAATAGGATACGACGGATGGTAAAGTATACGTGGAAGCGAAGCAGCCCCTGAACTATAGGCGGGAAGGTTTTATTGCCCTGGTCGGTAATGGACACTCCACAACCCGAAGTTGCACACCATGTGGCGAAATTCAGCTCTTGAGGCCAATATTCGTACGTCGGAGAAGAAAGCCAATTATGAGCCTCCTTTGCCGAGCGATGTGTGATGGTCGTTTCCTTCTAGAAGTCTCGGACTCCTGCTTTGAAAGAGATTTTGGGGTCAACAAATATCTCGAGCGCTCGAAGCAGCGGTGCGATATCAGAGCCCGTTTCAGAGAACGGAAAGGCAGGCACAGGATATTTTCCGGTGCGGAGAAGGAAGGCATCAGGAAAATCACCCTGTTCGGAAACCTTATTTTTTTCTATGGCTTTGACGACCTCTGCGGCTTTTTTGGGAAACACTGCTTTGACGACACCCCAAAGATCTATTTGATCCATTGTATATATACGCGGGTAAATAAAATGTCACTCAGCATAGCGGCAAGCGAGGGTGTGAATGAACTTCGGCCTCCGGTCGGCGGTGAGCTCTCGAGTGTAGCGGCTCAAACCGTGAAGATCCCCGAAGTAACGCTCACAGTACTTAAAACGATGGATATATATCACTTCGCGCTCAACTCATTACAACTGTCACGCATTCGCGAAGGAACCGCCGATTTGGCCACGATCAAGAAAGCGCAAGGGCCCGTTCTGGTCTCCATTCCGAAAGGTGAGTACAACCTCCACTGTCTCCAGCAGACTATTATCTCAGGGCATGGAAAGGAATTCCCCGCTGGCACTTGTGAACTTCGGATAACCGATACTGGGGTGTATTTCTTCTCGATAGTACAGGTAATCCTAAACAGAAAGCTAGCCGACTTGGTTCGCCGATTTGGAAGTCCCGCGCAATATGATTCCCATTCCTATACAACGGGGGCCGCCCTCCGTTTCAGTCTACTGCGATTTGGTGGACCCCAACAAGTCGTATGAGGGGGGCAAGCCCTCCTATCTGCTGACGCGGGTCGAGCCCCTGAAGCTTCAAGGCCCTTCGGTGTGGAATTTGTGGCCCTTATATCTCCCCCTTAACCCTACAAAAAGAAGTCTCTTTCGAGTTTGGACGTTGCCGACGACCAAGGTAGAGGTTTTGTTGGAGCTAAAATAGATTGCTTTTATATTATGGTGTTCCATCCCCGCCAAAAATCAACTTTAGCACTCGACATCTAACTTTAGCTCTCAACATCCAACTTTATATCATTCAACATCCAACTTTATAGCTCTCAACATCCTACTTTAGCACTCAACATCCAACGTTAGCCATCAACATCCAACTTTAGGCCTCAACATCCAACTTTAGGGCACTCAACATGCAACTTTAGCAATCAACATTCAACTTTTTAGCAATCAACATCCAACTTTAACAGTCAACATCCAACTTTACCTCTCAACATCGAACTTATAAGAAATTCCGACCACGGGCTTTCGTTCATTCAGCTTCGTAAGTCGAGCTTTCTAAAATGTACGGTCTCTGCGAAATGTTGACTTCAGCTTTGCGAACGGCGTACAATTTCCGCCAAAAAGTGTCAAGTGTCAAAAGGTTACGTCACATCCACCAGAACGGACGATTCGATGCAAGCTCACGCAAGCTAATACACCGACCGGTTGGTCTACAAAAATTCTCAATTAGTTGTTTGTTCAATTGTTCCCGCTACATTGATCGAATCCGATTCGAGATGAATAACGAACAGGGTCAACAGTCGACCCTGTTCGTTATTCATCTCGAATCAGTTGAACTGGATGCAGTGAAAGACACTGCGTCGAGTAGCTGAGAGACTAGATGAAATGAGTCGAACCGGCACGTCTCATGCCGCGAGTCAAGGTAAGAACGTGATTTGGCGATCGTACCAGTACCATCGTAACAGTTTAAGTTTAGCGCCTCTTATGCTTAAAAAAAAGTCACGCAGTCACCAACGCACACAGTCACGTAGACGGTTGCTTCGCCTGTATGAAACCCATTTATTTATTTCACACGTGGCGTGCACACCAATTTCCCCTAGAAGGGAACCTTTTATCATTGTTTCTGGAAGCATAATGATCTCACTTGTGGGTCGATGAGGTACGTGGTATGCACGCAAAAAAGAAAACGATTCAATCGCTGCTTTTACTGGTACGATCGCCAAACCACGTTCTTACCTTGACTTGCGGCATGAGACGTGCCGGTTCGACTCATTTCATCTAGTCTCTCTAGTCTCTCAGCTACTCGACTGCATCCAGTTGACCCTGTTCGTTATTCATATCGAATCGGATTCGATCAATTTAGCGGGAACAATTGAACAAACAACTAATTGAGAATTTTTGTAGACTAATCAGTCGGTGTATTAGCTTGCGTGAGCTTGCATCGAATCGTCCGTTCTGGTGGATGTGACGTAACCTTTTGACACTTTTTGGCGGAAATTGTACGCCGTTCGCAAAGCTGAAGTCAACATTTCGCAGAGACCGTACATTTTAGAAAGCTCGACTTACGAAGCTGAATGAACGAAAGCCCGTGGTCGGAATTTCTTATAAGTTCGATGTTGAGAGGTAAAGTTGGATGTTGACTGTTAAAGTTGGATGTTGATTGCTAAAAAGTTGAATGTTGATTGCTAAAGTTGCATGTTGAGTGCTAAAGTTAGATGTTGAGTGCCCGAAAGTTGGATGTTGAGGCCTAAAGTTGGATGTTGAAGGCTAACGTTGGATGTTGAGTGCTAAAGTAGGATGTTGAGAGCTATAAAGTTGGATGTTGAATGATATAAAGTTGGATGTTGAGAGCTAAAGTTAGATGTCGAGTGCTAAAGTTGATTTTTGGCGGGGATGGAACACCATATTATATAGACCATGGAATCCGATTGTTTATACCCAAAAGTTCCCACCGCCCCCACCGACGATGAGGGGCAGTCGTTTCGGCTTCAAAAGATTTGCGACATTCAGACCGCCCTAAAGAGCAAAAAACGGAAAAAGAGGATGCGAGCCCCACTCTCTAAATGTAAGATACCAATTGGGTGCCACTCTCTAATTGGAAGACAGCGGCACGTCGAAATAACAATAATGTGTTCACTCGGGCATATTTTAGGTAACCTCGAAAAAAAGACCCCCGTAGAAGCCCCCAAACCCTGAAAAAAGGGTTCAGGGAGGAAGTGGTATTTGATTGACTCCTCTATTACTACTTTCATTTATTTAAAAAAATGTAGACATGTTTTTTTTCAGCCTTTGATCTTTAGCAAATTTGAATAAGCTGTTCTTATATTATACAGAACAATCAAAACAGTATCATTTATTTGAACTCATTCTCTATCTCACTAGGGCTCACCAGCAATTATTGCTGGTGAGCCCTAGTGAGACAGCACACTATTCACACTCTTGTTACCTTCAACTGATGCATGGGCTCACTTCTGTCAATGCCATTTCAAGGTAATAGCAAGTATGAAAATTGTGTCAATGAATAAATGCCAAATTTTATCAATTGATATCTCGCCCGGAAGTCTTTGAGCATTTGACCTACCAGTAATGATGCAAACGGCCTATTTGGCATGAACTATGGTTGGGCAATTTGCTTTAGCAATTGTTATAACTCATCCAGCGAGTGCCTACTCTGTATACCCTTTACAACCCTACCCTCAAAAGTTGAAGTAGTATTCCAAACCTTTTAACTGTTCAATTCAATTCCCACTGTTTTATACCCCTTCGCCAGCACTCACTTTCACACTGAAATTCCTAGTTATTTATTATTCATGTACACGTCTATTTAAGAAACACTGTTAAAAATTTAAAAAAAGTATTTGAAACATTATCAATCTTCATCACTATCACTAAACTCATTTCCTAATATCACTTTGTAGAGGTCTTCATCTTCATTGCCTTGTTCTTCTTGGCCTTCCTCTTGTTCCTCTTGATCATCCTTTCCTTCTTCATCTTCTTAGTCTTCCAACTCCTCTTCCTCCTCATCAATCATGTTATCTAACACCTCCAAGTATGGTTTGGCCAGGCTATTAAAAGATGGCATTGGATTTACTTTAGTAATACACAGCAAAACATTGTGGAAAAAAATCGTGAATGAGGGGCGCATTTTATGAAGCTTCCTGGCTACTCATGTCAACTTACACTAGGGACTGTTAGGCTTCTGTTCTGGGCCTATTAAAGTACAAACCTTTTCAATTAAACTAAAATCATTTTTAAAAGAGCTGTGAAATCAAATTAAAAATACACCTGTTTTCTATTTCAAAGCAAGAAAACCAGTTTTGGGTTGATATGATTCAAATGTGTTTGATCTCCATAAACTCACTTTCTTGCTAATAAATTTCATGGAATTTTAAGCAAACCACTAGTTGTGATTGAAGTTGCCCATCTCACTCTATGGAGCAGTTTTAAATCTGGTTTCCAAATTTAATTTACATTTGGTTTAGCATGAAATATGTTTTCATTCAGGATAGCTGGTTCATGATGTTTAACCAATAGAAGTGCTTCACTGTGTCCATTTGTCAGAAAAGTGGAGTCTCATCAAAATGTGTGGGGCAGATCGTGGATGTGTAAAAGTTGTAAACGATGTGCTCTATAACTGATTAATCAATGAAAGACTGTGGCAATACCAAAACAAGAAGGCCAATATTTTTAAAATAAAGTTGAGCATTTTTTGAATGTAGAATTTTCTTACGAGTGCTTTTAATGAGCAACAAAAGTAGGTAGGCCATAAATAAGATACATGGGAAAACAAAACAACACAAAAAGGGGAAATTGGCAAAAATGTTATTGTCTAACACTGCAATAATAGCAGCAAACCTCAATCTAAGACCTTTGTGGCATCCTTAAGTTTTTTTATAACTTAGCCCTCCTCGACTGCTCATGCAACCTCCCTTAATTCTTTTATGTTTGCTGTGCCTCAAGCCATTGCAGAAAAGAAAAAGAGTGCTCTGCATACACGACTGAATGGTTAACCGTCTTGTATTTAATGCTGTCGGTTACTTTGTAAATGACACTTAAAAAAGAAGTTTATTTTATATTTGCTAACACAAAAAAGCTCAACTTCCATCTGCCTTGTTCCATAGCATTTGGGGTTTTAGATAAGAGACACAACAAAGAATAAAAATATGTGCATCATGCAAAATGTTAATGACATAAATAAATATGCTATACAAATATGATTTTGAAAATGCATCTACTAACCACTACCTACACTAAATTTTAAGCCTTAAAAGCAGGGATGAAAAATGAAATTAAATTAGAAACTGGCATATTAATCAGGGTTCAGAGAGCTGTCTTGAAAATAAAATAGAGCCAAAACTATTTGCTTTCTCTAACACATTAGGTTTGCAATGTTCTACTAACTAGATACTGAAGCATACTGGTAATATGTAGAAAAAAATGTGCATTTCAAGAAAATATCCATATCTACCCCATGGAAGATCAATGGAAATTCCAAGGGGGTGGGGGGTCTCAAAAGCCAAAATTTTAGACAACATAAAATAAATTAATTTAGCAAGACAAAACTCTAAAAAAGTTATTTACCAACACATGGCAGCTGTACATAGAGTAAGGGTTGGCTCACCATCCCTGGTCTCTTCTCTACTGAGACTCTCTCCTGTTTGTGAATGCTCTCCCTTATCCAATCCCTGATCTTTATCCATCAATGCTAAAAAAGAAATTCTAAGCATTATAAATCATTAAACACAAGTTCATCACATACAGTCGACTCCCGATAACTCGAGCCCTCGCTAACTCAAACCTCGAAATAACTCGAACCAAAATCAATTTCCCCTGGATTTCTGTCATACATTTACTGTAATTTTACCCTCGATAACTCAAATCTCCCGCTAACTCAAACAAATTTTTATTTCCCTTCAGGTCATTTTCTATATAATTTTATCCTCGATAACTCAAACCATGCCTGTCAATATGTGACAAGTCAAAGCAAACAGTGTACAGTAGTCAAAAACACTGAATTTATTTTGAAATAAACACCCACACAAGTCAGATCCACCCCGAATGCTCCTCAAAACACAAACTGTGCTCAAAATTGTGCCACACCATTGAGGCCCTGCCAGGGAGGTGTCCCAGGTCGCTTGTCGGAATTTTAAAATGTCTCGTGTCTGCATTTTGTCAAGGCTACACAACGCTGTCGGAAATTTAGTGACATACATTTGTCTTCGTGAGTTGTTTGTCGCTATTTCGTTTGAGCGCTGTCGCTACTTTTTGGCCCATGTCGCTTGTCGGAATTTACCCTGGCAGGGCCTCACCATTGACATGCTACAGACGTTTAGTTTGATGGCGGACTGGATACCGATTCTTTCAAATCGAACCTTAGACAACTTTCAAGGATAATCAATAGTAATAGATAGGTTGAGAAGTGTCAGGGCGCATTGAAAGTAAATCACATGAACTCTGCAGTAGTAGCCGGCCTTGTTCTCTTTGAAACCTGCAAAGTTTGCAGCACACTGTACCTGGACTTCTCCTGTTACTTCATTATGATTCAAACAGTAATTTAGAAATGTATTCATTCATTTTCACTTGGCCTCTCTTTACTCTAAAATAATTATTTTGTTTAATCTGTACACTGTATGAACAGAAAAACGGTAAACACCGTTTTTTCCTTTTTTCCGGCCATTTGCTCTCAACTTCCGATAACTCAAACTCCCGATAACTCGAACCTTTTTCAATTTCCCTTCAAGATTTGAGTTATTGGGAGTAGACTGTAAATGCATTGTCCATCATATTTACCAAGCGATAAAAGACACCAATAATGTAGGCAAATCCTTATGCAGCGCTGAAATGTTTTGGTCTACTTCACCTGACGCATTCTGCCATGCTGGCGGGAATTTTTAAGGGGCTATGCCATGCGGTACGGGGATTTCACAGATTTATAGTCTAAACCATTATGAAATTAGTAGTAGGCAACTTAACCCATGAAGAACATCTTTGAACATCTAAAGGGAGACATGACCTCATCCATCCAAGCCATCCACAGCCAAAGATGCTTGTTAACAGTTTCAGTGCTCTTATAAATAATATAGCAATTGATAATAAAAATGGCCCATTCTTTTTAGGTTTTGACTACACCATAAATTTTGGCTGCTCAAAAATCGGTTAAAATCCGTGACAGAGTCCCTCTTTTACTTCAAAGCCATAAATACATGTATGTAGAAAAAAATTATCCAGATGAATTACAGATATCATATTATAGGAAGCAATGGCTATAGTTTTTAATGCCAGAATAAAATATAAGGACTTGATGAGACTTTCAGGATCACTACACACACACTGGATAATTTATTTTTTAGACTGTGTTGGGTATGTGGTATGGAACATTAAGGGAAATAAATGTATTGTGAGGTCATGATTGTGCCCAGGAGTTTGCTTTTCTCTGAATCGGTAGAAATCAATGCCAATTATGATAGAAGCAAAGAAATATAAGACTAAATAAAGGCTCGAAAGCTCAAACTGTCACAAGAACGGTGACCTTGATTTCTTGACATCCTGAAAATCACTCTAATTTCTTTAACTGTAACCCAATTTCAATCTTTGTAACCTGCCCTTTATTTTGAAACTACTGCTTTTGTTATATGCTCTATAGAATTGTTTTATCCGACTAAGCTGTATATTTGGACGCATTTGGCGATACAAGGTGGAAAGCTTATTGAAAATTGGCTCAGCTGTCGGTGTGGCAGTGTTTCTTTATGCCCGACCAAATGCAAAGCACGTGCAAAACTACGCAGTTTTATAATAGCACGAAAGATCCAAATTGCAAAGTAAAAAAGTAAAACACAACAGTGTGGACTATACAAATAAGCGCCGTGCAAGCTTAGTTCGTGCCGCTTGAAAGCGACCTTGAAAGCAACACGATCAACAAATATACTAAGAATTGCTGATGAACACGAACGCCCCTTTTCTTTAATATAATACGTGGAAATGGCTTCCTAAAATTGAGACATTTTCAAACCATAACCACAAAAAAAATTACACAATACATTACACTTCACAAAGCTTCTTACCAATAATATAAGGCTTCGAATGCAGCTAGAAATATTGCTCAGGACACGCAGAATGATCCGACAAAATACCCTCGGTAGGCAGACAAAATACTGACAATAATACTCGACAGGTTTTGAGGTTTAACGTGGCAAAACAACGTCTCGCTGACCCGTCCCCTCGTAAAATAATCTGAGAGGACACGATCACAACGCATTTTCTTTGGAAGATACAACAACACATACCATTGGTCGAAAGGTGTTAGACACGTTCGCCAGCTAAGACATAACTGCAACGCTACATTGGGCATCCCCGCGTTATCCCCATTCCCATATCCCTAGCGTTTTGGGCATCCCCCGGTACCCTCCCGGGATGCCCAAATCCCTAGTGTTTTGGTCATCCCCTCCAAAACAATTTGGGATTTCGCGGGAAAATCGAAAACCTTTTAGAGATGGATTCCGCTAAATATACAAATCTGTTCCAGTATCTTAAAGGTTTATCCGGAAGGCTTTACAAAGCAAGACAAAACAACTCTTAGAAAATTCGCCAAAAAGTTTGAGTATGACTCAAAATTAGAGTCCTTGTTCTACGTGGCCAAGGAGAAGGATGGCACAGCGCTTCGACGACTTGTTATCGCCGAGGAAGATAAAGCGAGGGTCTTCGAAGAGTGCCACTCTCCTCCTTTTTCTGGACACGCCGGCCGCGATAACACTCTGAGGAAAATCAAAGAGCGGTTTTAGTGGCCTGATTACTACAAGGACACGATAGAAATGGTTAGTTACAAATTTTATTTATTTGCCAATGCACCCTCTTGATCGTGTTTTTAGACCCCGCGTTGGTAATCGAATTAATTGTCACCCCACCTCTGGTTATTTCTGATGATTTGAGGCCTCTGTAATTGTGTGACAGCCTTTCCTGTATCAAGTAGCGCTGCGGGGTTAAGTTGTACAGACCTCAAATGTCATGAATACTATGAATTCAACACCGCAAAACGCAGTTCTATTCATGTTTGTCTTTTGATTGCTTTGTTTAGTATTCTTGTTTTTGGCTGTTTGGAATCAGACGATCGCAGCTGCCGGCGATTGCGGCATTGCTCGCTTGTAAATAGTTCTATTAAATAAAATTGAAAGCTTTGCAAACAATGAAGTGTTGTACATAGAAGCGATGTTATGCGGTTGTAAATTTCAGTTTCGTCATGTTTTTAGCCAACGTTTAATGCCTATGGGTTTTTTTTCTGCGCAATTAACCCGGCGAAAAGTGTCAGACGGTATAATTCTAACAAGCATCTACACTATTCAGCCGTAAATTCGTGATT
The DNA here is from genome assembly GCA_949710005.1 of Ricordea florida. NCBI lineage: Eukaryota > Metazoa > Cnidaria > Anthozoa > Corallimorpharia > Ricordeidae > Ricordea > Ricordea florida. Next base: position 41,779,760 of record OX453272.1, read on the forward strand.
AACAATCCCGACTTTTCCCAGTCTGAAATAATTTAGGCAAAGTCGAAGCGATCAGCGTTTTGGGCATCCCCCACCGGGGATGCCCAAAACGCTAGGGATATGGGAATGGGGATGCCCAAAACGCTGTGACAGCGGACGGGAAATTTTTTTTCCTACTAGGGAAAAGCCCTGGGAACGAGGTTGCTATTGCCCCACCCGTCCCCCAACCAATGTTGATACCTGAAATCGTTGGGCAAGCACATGGACATAGAAACCCCGGGGGGGGAACTCCCATATGGAGTGGACGGGGATGCTCGTCGGAAATTTTGAATTTAACCCCTAAAAGAGACCAATCTGGGCGTGATAACAATGGGGTGACAGGCCTGCACAACTCCCATCCACGTGTAATAGCCGGTTATAGCTTTGCTCTAACGAGTATATCCTCTAGGGATCTGCCCCTTTTGTACGAGACAATAGGGGGATCTTTGAATATTCTTCTAAGCAATGGTTGTCCTTGAATTAAATGCCAGTTCTGCACAAGTATTTGCTTTACGTTAGGCACTGATGGGCGATATTGTGTTACAAAAGGCAAGATTCGCTTGTCTGGTTTACGTTTCTGTTGTAGGGCAGCTTTTCTCTCCTCAAATGTAATTTCTGCTTGTGAAATAGCAGTTTTGAACGCTGTTTCAGAGGAGTTAGTTTGGAGAAGTCTGAATGCTTCGCCCTTGATCTATGAAGCCCTTTTTGACCCCTGGTGGGTGGCAACTCGAGAAATGCGTGTACTGAAATGTTTCAGTAGCTTTGAAATGAGTTTTAATGTCTAGTATAGACTTTTGTGCAAATCTTTCGCCTTTGTAAACTTTTATGTTCCTTTGTTTTTTGTTGGCCTGAACTCGTTTTTCTTGTCTTATGGCTGTGTGGAGGCCTTCGATGTTTCGACGATTGTGAAACCTCATCAGCGCTTGTAGATGGTCTTGCTCAGCTTTTGAGCGAAGACGTTTAGTGTCTCTCCTGAAGTCATTATCCGCTCTTATGCGGGCTCTTTCTAGGTATTGTAGCGACTTTGGGCAAGTCTTTCTTTCTAGGTGTTTCTTCAGGGATTTTAGCGCTGTTTGGGAACGTTCATGTTCCTGTTCCAGTTTGTCGGGCTAATCGTGTTTACGTTTGCCCGCCTGGTGGTTCACATTCATCTTCGTTGCTCCGTTGTTTTCATCAACAGTCATTGCTGGTTTGAGCGTGGTCAGCTAATAGACCCTCTAATGTTAGCAGGCTCATGGCCATAAAAACTCAGGCAATACCGCGGTTTCGATCCTTCTGGATCTCGTCAGTTGCCGATAAGGAGAGCGATAGAGGCCAATGCTCGGTATCACTCAGTTATTGGCCTGTTTTTTTCAGCTCTTATACTCGATAGGAGGATCGAAAATTCTTAACTATTATTGGCTGATTTGTCACAAGTGTAATGTGAGACAGCAATTTTTCGATCCTATTGTACACAGCTTGATGCTGTGTTTTTTCTCACGGCTATAATGTTTTATTTTGAGCATGTGTTGTAGATATCTTATGGGATAAAGCAGTGGATGTAAGGACCCTTTCTTGTTGTAGTAGCTTGCCGAGTTTCAGTCACTGGCGTAGGGTATTTCATACTGCATTTTGCATTTTCATCCCATTTTTTTGTAGTACATGTGGAGATTGTACTTTGTTCACATGCTATAATGAGGTTTCTGTAAAGTCGGTACTCGCACGTGATGGGACGGGGCCTGTCTAATAAAATCAACAGTGATAACAATGGGGTAACAGGCCTGCACAACTCCCATCCACATGTAATAGCCGGTTATAGCTTTGCTCTAACGAGTATATCCTCTAGGGATCTGCCCCTTTTGTACGAGACAATAGGGGGATCTTTGAATATTCTTCTAAGCAATGGTTGTCCTTGAATTAAATGCCAGTTCTGCACAAGTATTTGCTTTAAGTTAGGCACTGATGGGCGATATTGTGTTACAAAAGGCAAGATTCGCTTGTCTGGTTTACGTTTCTGTTGTAGGGCAGCTTTTCTCTCCTCAAATGTAATTTCTGCTTGTGAAATAGCAGTTTTGAACGCTGTTTCAGAGGAGTTAGTTTGGAGAAGTCTGAATGCTTCGCCCTTGATCTATGAAGCCCTTTTTGACCCCTGGTGGGTGGCAACTCGAGAAATGCGTGTACTGAAATGTTTCAGTAGCTTTGAAATGAGTTTTAATGTCTAGCGGGCACAGGGAGGGAAAATATCGTATTCACGCTGGTTCCAATACGTTTTCAAACAGCGAGAAAGCTAAAACAAAAGAAAATAGAAATGACCAAATGAAACGTGCCATTTTGGTTAGGCCAGACCGACCGGTCCGTCGGGACCAGCTTCAAAGTTGGTCCGATACATTTATTTGTCGGACCGAACCGAAATGGACCGTTCCATTTGACTTTGAACTGGGAGAATTGTAAGCGCCCCGAAAATATGTCACCATGACTTCTACGTAATATACTGATATATGTTGTAGTTCAATTTGATCCATGGTTTAAATTTTATTTTCCTTTGTTTCAAACTCATTATCGTACATTACCATACCAGAAAACAAAGGAAAATAACATTTGAACCAAGAAAAAAATTGAGCTACAACATATACACAACCGTCTCTTCACATTATCGAGGCTCAAAATATTTCGAAACCATCAGATTTCCCATGTCATGACTTCTAACATCTTAGCCCACTATAAGTTAGCACGTTAAACATCAAATGACTGAGTCTTTATTTGGAATTTCTAGATATTAGCAGGAGGTAGCAGAAGACGGATTCAATTCAGATTCGTCTGTGGATATCCTGGAGAACAAGATCAAACAGAGGAAATCTTTAATCCTCCTCAGAACACGGGGATAGTTGCGGCCCAGAACGCTTGTGAGCAGGAATCACGTGACGATTTACCAAAACATGCTTCAGAAACGTTTGCAACGGCCTCGGAACCCCCGAATGTTGGTGAATCACGTAACAAAATCATCAAGTCGTCCGCATCATCGAAGGAGACGAAGATGACAAATAGCAAACAAAGCAAAGTTGAGAAAAACGTTGAAGATCCAATTGATATTCTTGAACGAGAAGTTCCCAGCGACATAAGGAGCTTAAAGGACATGATACAATCTCTGCGAGAAGAAATTGAAGATTTGCGTCTATGTCTGAGCGATAAAGATGAAATTATCTCACCCTATGAGGAATACATTGATAAGCAGAAGAAGCAACGTGCCTTACAGGTGAGGCGTAGGGGACAACGCTTAAGGTGTACAGTATGGGCCATGCATGTCAACCCCACCCCTAGTACTAGCAGTGTAGGCGGGTGGGTGGAGTCAAATCCTTACTCAGGAGCCCTTACAAGGAGCATTCGCCTTCCCTGTTTAGCCTCTACACAGCACGGAAGCAGGTGGTGCTATTTTAACTCCTGTCTTGCAGCAGTAAAACACGTGAACACCGACCAATCAAACTGCGCTACATAACTGCAACACAACCCATATTATTATTGTTATTAGTATATACTAAAACAGTGGATATGCTATTTACCTCCGAGCAACTTGCGAATTTTTCGCTCCGCTGCGCGAATATGGCGGCCCGGTTTGTATGCATGACAAGCGAAGAAATCATCCAAATTAACAACAAAGCAGTCCCTGAAAACTCCAAGAAAGCGACTAAATTTGGCTTGGCCGTGTTCAGAGGTAATGGCTTATGTTTTTAACCCGGAGTTTAGCGGTAAAAAGCAACGAGAAAGGTTTTGTTTACAAATGCAAATTAATCTTGCATAACCAAATTTGATGTCGCTTGTTTACTTGAGAATCAAAGTTGAATTGTATTTTTTAAAGAATGGTTTCAAATACAGAAAGGGTTTGCAACTCCATTTGATGAAATGTCGCCACTAGAACTAAACAAAATTTTTTCTCTCAGCGAGCAAACGAGACGTACGGCAGTAATTACAACAAAAAATCCCTAATGGCCATCGGCGCTGCGTTGGATTGTCATTTGAGAAGTCCTCCAGTTTCCAAGCCCTTTTCTTTTTTTTGTGTGCCCTTATCCCACTGTTTTAGTATATACTAAAACAACTATTCACCTCAGTGTCGGTGGCTAGTGGTGGATATTTACCTCGCCGCTTCGCGGCTCGGTAAATATCCACCACTAGCCACCTCCACTTCGGTGAATGGTTGTTAATTATTATTAGTATTTTTTAAAAATTATATTTCATTTGGGGGGGGGGAGGAGGGAGGGAATGGGGAGGGGGTTGTTTTAGCGAGAGTTGTAGATTTTTCTCTGACTAAGTGGTCTTATCTGAAAAAGAGCGCCACGCGAAGTAAGGGACGGACCATTAGAAAAGTGATGGGGGGGGGGTGGGGAATTTTCAGCTTAAACGAATTTTTTTTCGCTCACTGCTTTTGCAGGAATTTTTTTTTTCAAGTGAACCTCTCTGCACGAATGTTTTTTACTACGTGTGAAAAAGTCACAATTGGACCTTCCTTCTGCATGAATTTTTTTTTTACCTTCTTTGCATGAATTTTTTTTGGGCATTTTGCCTTGCATGATTTTTTTTTGGGTTTCCCCCCCCCCCCCATCACTTTTCTAATGGTCCGTCCCTAAGAAATAAGAGTTCTAAAAATAGCCCCCATTTGCAATAGTGCTGGAATGCCATTCAACAGATAGGAACGCTTCTAGTCAATAGGCTCCTGCCTTCCTATATAGCCTATTAAGAGCGAATGCACACAAAAATCGAGCATGGTGCGGCCACAACTCAAAACCTAACCTACCCTTATTTTGAGTCTAAAGGAAGATTTTAGTGAGATTAAGAAGGTTTTGGGGTTTATTTTTTGAGTTAGATCGAATTTTGTGGGAAAATCGAGATTTTCGATTTCGACGGTTTGACGCCTTAATTTACCGCGAAATTTATTGGTCTAAAAAAATGCCTCGCGACGGCCGAATATACTTTTTACCGACGATTTTATACTTAATTCAGCAAAATCAAATAGCTGACAGTAATCTAAGAAACATTTCCGGATTAAATACGGATTTCGTGACAAGGTTCAAGAGCTTTGTTTAGTAGGTACTTGACAACAGGGTGATTTAGTGGCAAAATTAAACTCCAATTCTACATAAGGGGCCATTCTTCAAATAGCCCCAAAATCAGATTTTGAGCTCTAGAGATGTTATATTTCAACATTTCATTCCTCGCGAAGCGAGGTTACTAATCGTGTCGGTTCCGGTCAGACCACGTGGCTCGCAAGCCCGAGTAAATCGAGCCGAGAGTTTTTACATATGTATATATATATATATATTTATATATATGTTTATATATATATATCTATATTTTAAAGGTGTCCGTTCGCAGGCCAGGTTACCTGGCAATAGTAACGCACTTGAGAACGCTGAATTTCCGCCATTATTCGGTGATGCCTTTTTGAAAGTAAGCCTTATCCGACCGAAGCCTTATCCGACCTTGAACAGCTTTACAATGTGTCTATACTAGACACAAAAATGAGGAATTTTTTTGTTAAATGAAAGTATGACTACAGACTATTATTATTAAGTTCAGAGAGAGGCAATAATCTCCTCATTTTCTCTTAATGGAAGCTTGTAGACAGTTTTTCTTCCTTTTTTCTTTGCTGGTAATTCACCACAAATGTGACGCACAGTGGCAGCATACACAACAGCCGAACGCTTTACATCAAGGGTGAAAGTCATGTCATGTATGTTATCCCTGAGGTAGAAGTTGCCTTTAATTATTTGTTCTCCCCTTAAAGCAGTGAACTGATAGTCATCAGTGTGGCTGTTCTCCAGTTCTTCAACTCCTTCCGATGTGACCTTCAAAAGGTAGAAATCGGAAGAAGTGGCAAGGCCTCGACTCCACACGAATCACACTCTCGTTGTAAACACTTAATATCATGGAAAGCGTTTCCTTCTTGCTTTGGGCAAAGGGTCCTTTCAGTAGCTTCTGCCACAGTCTTCAGAACAGGGTATTCAATTTTGTCAGTTTCCTTGCTAATTCCCTTGCGAAACTTCATTCAAGCATCAAATACAATTTTTGTTTCGACGTGTTTTCGGCAAAGACATGATCTTCTATCTCTCTCCTTAGCTTGCTTCACAAAAAACGGCTTAAGGCTTTCAAATTTCCTTTGCTTGATTTTCACATCAGGATAAAGCAGCTGAAATTCCAGATACGCTTCTGTCTGCGTTTTTTCCAGCACATGCTTTGCGTGATGGACATACTGCTGCTTAGCGATTCGCTTTTTCACAACATCCTTCTTGTCTCCAGTTGGTCGACTAGCTGTGTTTGCCCAGTAGTTGAATATGGCCTTGCTATCTTCCTCTGCAATTGCGTATTGGCGAATTTTCCTTTTGGTGTACAGCCAGCTTGCGGTGTCGCCCTGAAGAATATTTTCGCGGTTCCTTATCGCTTTACTAATGCTTCTTTCATTGAAATCAACCAATTTTCCTAAGGATTTTTTTGCCCTTGTCGTTCTTACCTTTTCTCCAAATGCAAGCGAAGTAAAAGCTTTCAGAGCTGTTATTTTTTCATTTGATCCCGAGTGCTTCACTACTTTCAACCCTTCAGAGATGTCAGATACCAGAGCCCTCAAGGTGGAGATTTCTTTCTGCTCCTCCGGAGTTTTCATTAATCCCTGTGCGGTAAGTATCCGTCTCGTTCTTGGGCTGTTTGTAAGCTTTTCTATGACTTCCGCTTTCTTCTTTGGAGTCTGCGGAAGTGTATTTTTGGCCTTATCAGTAGCCCGCTTTTTGGACATGCGGTTCTTGAAGCCATCGCCCACGACTGGAATTAATGCCTGTTCTGTTGCGTGTTCTTGTACACCTTCCGCTAGTTTTCTTTGGCGGTATTTACGGACTCTTTCCCTCGTTTGTTGCCTTTTTTCTCCCTTTTTTCTTGCAGCTCTGCTCGTGCCTTTTCTCTTTGCTTTTACACCCTCTCTTTCTGTTCCGTTTTCTTGCTATTAGTTTGACAACACTCGGGACAACTCTCGGATCGCTGGCCTTCGCTCTGTGACCTGAGCAATTTTCTTTTCACGGTTCTTTTGGTAAAATACCCTATCTCTTTCTCTTTTCTTTTCTGCTTTTCTTTCTTTAGAGGCTTTCTTCCGTGAAACCGTCGTGGGAATATCTTTTGTTTTCTCCATTCGAACTTCACCTTTTGTGCCCTCGAGAGAATGCACGTGTTCCGTCGACGCACAAAACTCGTGCACCATTTATTTTTTAACCATTACATCATCATCCCTGATTTCTCTTTTAGAGCCCCCCTAAACTAAAGAAGCACGTGCTTTAGTGTAAGTCTGGTCAAGAAGCGATCTTGAGAGCGAAAGAAGATGCACGCGGCACTAACTTTAGTCGCGTTTTCTTTGCACATATCCTTCGTTACGCTCTGTGAACACAGTGGTGATGGCGAAAAGTGTTTCCGAGTCGTTCAAACTCGAATATCTCGCTGCAGATTCATCGGAAAGGGCTGAAAAATTGGCAAATTGAAGATAAACACAAGCCCAAGCCGTTGGTTTGGAGTAAGTACTCGTTTGTGATGGCTCAAGAATATAATTTTCAGGACTCGGCGTACAATTCATGTTGAATTCATGTCGTCTTAAGCGTTACAAAAACTGTTTCCGAATTTTTCGTTTTGATCCCGTTATGTATTTACGTGATAGATTTGGTTCTAACTTGAACTGTGAATAGTTTAAACACTGCCCATTCTTCCTCCGCAATTAGTTTTCGCATGGGCGAAAACATAACCTACAAATCGTAGGTTCACATTTTGATATTGCTTTAAAACTTGTGAGCGTTACAGGCTTAGCAATGTTGCACCAGTCATATTCAACTTGATGTTAATTGCAGAACGAATAAAGAACTGTCAATGAAACTTGAACGATGTAATTATTGTGTCCTTGGCTTTCTTTCTGACAGAAATTAGAAGAGTAGATATAAGACGGAGTGAGAAATTCAAAGTTTTGTGAAATAGAGCGATGCATGCGCCTCCATGATTGTTACGCGTTACATGCGAATTTTATTGTGTTCATTTAAATGATATAATTTTTTGAGACCCTGAAAAGGTCTAACCCAGACATTTTTCTAAGTTATTTTACAGAGTAGTTCGTAATTTACAAGTAGAAAATGTTTCGGCGAAAAGCAGCAAATATCAAGCGAGATATTTAGGTTGAAACACATAGAAGTACTTAATTTGTTGATTATGTCATGGTGATTGTGCTACTCATCTATACCATCTGTTGATTCCAATACTGAGCCATTGCTGCTCAATGAATTGCAAGATGATGAATATCGTACCATGGTACAGTCACTGAATAGAGAACAAAAGGAATTTTTTTACCATGTTCTACATCTAGTTAAAACATCTGATAAACCATTTTACTGTTTTCTCTCAGGAGGAGCAGGAGTTGGTAAATCACTTGTGACCAAAGCCTTGTATCAAGCAGCAATAAAGTATTATAACTCCAGAGCTGGTGATAACTTTGCTGATATAAAAGTTTTGATGTTAGCACCTACTGGTAAAGCTGCATACAATATCAAGGGCAATGCAATACACAGTGCATTAGCAATTCCAGCATGCCAGTCACTAAAGAACTACAAACGTCTTGATTCAAGTAGACTCAATTCACTGAGGTGTCAACTTGGTGCTCTTAAACTAATATTTATAGATGAAATATCAATGGTTGGAAACACCATGTTTAATGTACAAATTGACAACAGACTTAAGGATATCAAAGGTAGCCCTCTACCTTTTGGTGGAGTAAGTATTATAGCTATTGGTGATTTGTTCCAGCTACAGCCAGTTATGGATAACTATATTTTTAATGATATGGATAACCTAGAATATAGCATTCTCACTCCAAATCTCTGGCAGGAACTTTTTAAAATGTTTGAGCTTCATGAAATAATGAGACAAAGGGAGAGCAAACAGTTTGCTGAACTGCTTAACAGATTACGTGAAGGAAAACATACTTCAGAAGACATTATGAAGTTAAAAGAGCAAATCTTGAAAGTCAACAGCTCCAATTATCCAATCAAGGCACCACATTTATTCATACAGAATACTAAAGTAAATGATTTTAATGATAGAGCTCATAGAACTATCACAGGCGCTAAGTACACTATTAAAGCCCATGACAGTGTTATCGGAGCCAATTCCCCAGAACTCAGAGATAAGATTCTAAAGCAGATACCAACTGATCCCAGGAAAACTAAGCAGTTACAAGGCATACTGAACTTAGCAGTCGGAGAAAGAACTGAGATATCTCTGAATACAAGAACAGATGATGGTATCACAAATGGTGCTAGTAATGTGGTGAAACTTGTTCACATACATCAAACTAACAAACCATCTGGTATTATATGGGTACAGTTTGATCACACTGATGTTGGCCAAAAAACCAGGCATGAAAACAGGCACTTGTATGTATCGGGTATTGAAGCTGCATGGACTCCAATAAAACCAGTCACTACACAGTTTTCTGTTGGTAGAAGCAGAACAGTACAAGTTGTAAGGAAACAATTTCCATTAAGACCTGCTGCTGCAAAAACCATCCATAGGTCACAAGGTGATACTGAGACTACAGTTGTTGTTAACTTTGAAACTAGAAGAGCTATACCTCATACACTATGTTGGATTAAGCAGAGTAACAACTATAGAGGGTCTGCACATCACTGACCTGTGTGAAGATAAAATAGCTGTTAGTGCAGCAGTTCAGAAAGAAATGGTAAACCTGAGAAGCGAAAGAAAACTGGATCTTTGCATTTCACCAATCTACAGGGCTCAGCAAAGTGCTGTAAAAATATGCTTCTTAAATGCTCGGTCTTTACATAAGCATATTTGTGACATACAAGCAGACTTGAACTATTCAAGTTGTGATGTTAATATTTTTGCCGAGACAAGATTCAGCCACGGTGACAATAATACAATGCATAACATTGATAACTACATTTTATTTCGAAATGATGCTGTGTCAAGTAATCATCAAAGGCCATGTGCTGGAACTGCTGTGTACAGCCGCATTGATTTCTATCCTGGCTATCCACATTCCTACAACAGAAATGGGATAGAGATTACTGTCTTACGGTTGATGATAATTCCTCATGTAACAATAATAGCTCTATATCGATCACCAGCTATTCCAGTGAGACAGTTTTGCATGACATTGCAAGAGCTCTTAACATTGCCCTTAACCCAGATGAAAATATTTATTGGAGATTTTAATGTGAACTGGTTGAACATGGTGGAAAAAGAACCCCTGTATAACCTGTTTGTCAGAGAAAATTGCTACAGGCAGCTGATGTCATCCTACACTACAGACCATAAAACCTGTATTGATCATGTATATACTAATTTGCCTGAAAAGGAAATCAAAGTCAGTGTTTTAGAAACCTATTTCTCTGACCATAAAGCAATTTATGCATTACTAAACTGCTTTCAAAAATAGGACTGCTACTGTAGAGGTCCATATTGCGGTTTTACTATTATATCAAATATGTCAATTATGTAACTTAGGCAGATCATGTTGTTATACAGACCATTGCTGCTGATGCTATATGTTTGACAATTCACTTTGTGAAATCCAGTAACAATTTTACTGATATGACTTCAGCGGAAAAAAATATGCTATTTAATTTAATAGTTAGGCTGTTTAGGCAGCAATTAATATTTTTTTTCAATGTAATGTGAAACATGGGATGGACAAGTATTCTGAACAATTAGCATATCTTGGAATATACCAGCATTCACATACTTGTCGCAAGAACACCAATAGTGAATGTAGATTTAACTATCCTCGGCCTCCCATGAGACGAACTAAGATCATTTACCCTTTAGATACTGACAAATTGATGTTAAATTGCATAAACATACATGGACATCTGTGACAACGTCAATACAGACAACTTATGTCATCCTATACAACAGACAATAAGACTTGCATAGATCACATATATACTAACTTGCCAGAAATACAAGTTAGAGTGGGAATTCTAGAAACAGTTGACAGACCATAGAGCAATTTATGCATTACTTGATTGTTTTTCCTGATATGTACAAGTATCAATATGAAATCCTGTAGTACATGGAATATGAATTTTGTTCTGATACACAGCTGATAACAAAGGTCACATCTCAATATCTTGCTCACCCACTCACCTACTCACACAGTCGCCTACTGACTTACCATCCATTTTACATCAGTTGTCCACTCAACCTAAAGGGCTGAAGGTACATAGCTGCATCACTTTTCCTCTCCATAATTGATGGTTTACATCTACCACGTATGCACTATTTACCGCAATCATAAATTAGTGTTAACATAAAATTTGGAAGCCTAAATAGTCTTCTGATCATACATGTAAATCCATTATGCATTACTAAATTGCAAAATAACCACCTCATAAAGGTCCTAAATTTCCTCATACACTGGCCCAGTACACACAACAGGTAAGTTTAGTTTGAAATGCCAGGTTGTCTTTTGTTTATCTTCAGTCCATATTAATTTATTTCTTATTTCTGTAGGCCCATGCTGATATTGTCAAGATGAGTTCCAGAACTGTAAGTAGCTTTGATCTTGAATTTCCTTTTTGGTCCCTACAGTACATGCATTTGGAACTCAAGAATGAAACTCAATTTTTAAATGCTGGTTTCATATAACAGGAAACATTGATAGCAATTAGCAATCCTAGATTTCCCCACAATCTCGACATCCCTGACTTAATGAAAACCACGTCAGAAACTGATGGCGATAAATAATTTCTATTTTCCCGGCCACGTCCCCAATGTTCAACAACAAAGACATCATTTTGATTAAAACAGCATCCCCATTCACTGCTGTTTTTCCCATTGAATATCAGATGGTGTCATCAACATATCTTAACGTCTCTCTCATTCGCCTAAAGCTTCTATTTTGTTTTCAGTTTGAAAGTGGTTTGATTATATATATATATATATTTATAGATATATATAATTACCTAGTTGGGAAGTTCATCAGCAACAATCCCTGATTATCTGGGATGCATTAGCGATGATCAGGGAGTCTAGGATCATGGAACGTCTCCATTCTTTTCCATTATATGAAACCAGCCTTTACAGTTGCACCCCTTCCTGTTAGTTATGAGAGAAAAGAGTTATCCTGTCAGTTATCAGAGAAAAGACACCCATATTGGTTTCACTCAGTCAAATAAAACTTAACATTCTACACTCTTAGACTCTTACATTCTTACACTCAGTAGTCAATGTAAACACAGGACGTCTCAACAAGAGACGCAGGACTTAATAATAATAATAATAATAATAATAATAATCAACTTTATTTAACGAGGGTAACACGGGACAGTACTTCAACTGAATAACTGGTGAGTGGAAAAGGCTGAAATGTACTGTACATTGTGTGCTTTTAGTTCGAATATTGGATGCTTTTCATATTATAGCTATTATATAAATTGCCAAAAAAGAGTGACATTGTGCAAAACCTGGCCTGAGCCTCTGTGACCTGGCCTATCACTAATAGTTCTTACCAGTACTTCAAACCAAAACTTAAAACTTGTGGTCTCCATTATTTTGGGCATAATGAGTGTTATTCACCAGCGACATAACAGTAAAAAAGGAGGTCTAATTGTCACGAATCTGCTCCAACCTGCTTTATTATAACTTAAATATTGACTTTATTTTTTAGGCAACCATGATGCAGAAATGGAAATGTATGGAGAAAAAGGTGAGTAACATAATTATTCAAACGGCACGTTGCTTCATTTTTTAATTTTATTTTTTTGATCTTAATGTTATGTACAGGTAGTACATTCAAGAATACTAATGTACACTATGCTATAGTTGTCAAATGAAATCTATTTCACCAATCCTTTTCTACATTCACTTTTGAACAGAAAGCACTTATCTATCTCAGACAGGGGATTCAAACAGCCAGCTTGGAGAAGGTACCTATGACATTAGCTTCTGGAGATAATGAATCATGATATACTTTGTGCCTCAGAGAGTAGAAATCCACTGATACGAGGACAAAATATTTAATAAAAATTGTTCGAGAATTTATCAGAAAATTAAACAGAGATTTTTTTCCCGTTTACAAAAGTATCCACAAAATACACAAAATTGTTAGAGAATTTATCAGAAAATTAAACAGAGATTTTTATCAAGAAAGAAAATTTAAATTTGATTTTAATATTAGTTTGAAGAATAAATTATGAGAGCAAAAATGGAGAAATTAGAAGGACTAAATGTAAAACAATTGAAAGAAATTGCCAGAGAGAGAGGCATTCTGAGATATTATTGGATGCGTAAAGCACAACTTATTGAAGCCTTGGGTAATATTCAAATACCTATACCAGCTACCAGAAATAATATCCCAAACCCAACACAAAGACCTATACCAGATCCCAGAAATAATATACCAAACCCAACACAAAAACTTAATGAATTGAATTTTGTACAACTGAAAAAAATTGTTAAAGAGTTAAAAATTAAAGGAAGATCTAGAATGAGAAAAGAAGATATTATTAATGAGTTAAAAAAATTTCAAGATGAGGAGATTATTAAATTAATACCAAAAGATATTATTAATAATTATATTTGTATTCATGGAAAGTATAAATATTTCTGTAGAGAGTGTGGCGGAACACAAATATGTGAACACAATAAAATTAAGCCATACTGTAAAAAATGTAAAGGATCCCAAATATGTGAACACAAATTACAAAAGTATATATGTAAAGAGTGTAAAGGAAAAGGATTATGTAAACATAATAAACAAAAGAGGCAGTGTAAAGAATGTTGTTAATTTAAAAATGATGAAATAATACTCGTAGCTTGGAATCCGGATAGGTATATGGATTGGTGTCTTGATTTTGAAGAGTCAAGAGATTTGAAAAAAGATGGAGTATTGATTAGAAATAATTATGTTGTATAACACCTGTATGTGTTATATAACAAAAAAAATTTACATAAATCTTAAACTAAAAGTTATGGGGGAACCCTTAAGATCAAGTTTTTTCCATTCATTGTCTAATATACTTAAATCAAAGTGGTTTATTACACTCTCATATTTTCGAACTGGAATTGTTGGATAATCCTTTGAGGGAATGTTTGCAAGTAGTTGTGATGGTGAGAGTTTCCCAATTTCTCCATTTTTAGTTTTATTCATATACGAGTACTTGTTATCCAATATGCTGCACATAAGTCTCAGTGGTTCCTTAATCTGTATATTTATGGGGTATAATTTACCTGGATTTATGACTTCAGGAACTCCTAAACCAAACCCCAAACCTCTAGTAGTATGTAAGCGTGTTTATAAGTACGTTTTAGGTTATTTTTTAAATTTGACAGAAAAATCTTTGTGCTTTTTAGCTTACGGGTTATTTTTTAAATTTGAACAGAAAAAAGCATATATTTTTTTAGCTTACAGGTTATTTTTAAATTTGACAGAAAAAAAGATGAGATTTTTTAGCTTAAATTTATAAGTTCATTTTCTTTTTTATCAGAAAACTAAACAGAGATTTTTTCAGATTATAAAATAAAAATGATATTTAAAGATTAGAAAAATACTCATAGAAAGTAATTATGGATAAATTAAATGTTCATCAATTAAAGAAAATAGCCAAGGAAAATGGTGTTTATAACACCAAATTAATGGTTAGATCTCAACTTATCGAGGCTTTGAATAATATACCGGGTTTAAGAATTAACGTGTCAGAAATACTTACTGATAGACAATTAAAAATGATAGCAAAAGATTTTGGCATTAAAGATTATAAAAGCATGAGCAGAAATCAACTCAATAAAGTTTTAGGTAATAGATCAGAACTTATAATTGAAATCCCGTCAATTAAAACGCATGAAACAGAAGAGGAAAAAAGTATAGAAAGAAATTATGAAAAAGAAGGCGCAAAACCTAAAAGGAAAAATATTACAAAAAGAAAACTCGCACCTACTTTTATAAAACCCAAAAAACGATCAAAACAAAATTTTAATTGGGGAAATTATTCATTTAGGGTAATGGATAAAGACGAGTTTTCCAAAAAGCTTGAAGAATTAACAAATGAAAACATCATAAAAATTAATAATAATAGGCAAACTAAAATAAAAAGAAAGGTAACTATATCTGATAGTGTGAGAGATGAATTGAAGGAAAAAACTAAAAAGAAAAGAACAATAGTCCTTAAAATATTTTCAATAATCCAAAATGAAGACGACCCCCCAATTCGTAATACCGAAGGAATAAATGGAAATATCATTAGATTTAGGAGGGATCTAAATAATGATTTGACAGAAATAATTTATAATGAATTGGAACCCCAAATAGAAATGGGGGCAAGAATTGTTTTCAGTTTTACTGCTTTGATTCAAAGAGGAAATGGGGAAATAGCTTATCACGTACACACATTTAGAAGTGGAGGAACTTTTAACTCCCTTTCAGAAATAAAAGATTATATAGAAAGGTGTGAGGGTGAGAGATTGAGTTTAGAAGGAGCTGCTTGGAGTAGGGCATATTTACCCGCGGAAAAGAAAATTAATAAACCAGGTGTTCATGAGGGCGGGGTTGAGTTTAGGGAAGTGCAAATAAAAGTTATTCTCACTAGACAACCTTTAATTGGGTGTGGAAGATTACCTGACGAGTTACGCAAGAAAAGATGTATTTACTCCGTAGATGATAAAGACGATAATCTATGTGTATGGAGGTGTTTAGCTATTCTCATGAATATTATTGCTGGTAAACAAAACCCTGAAAAACGCATAGAGAAACAAGCGCTAAATTTAGCTAAATATTTTTATGACAACAAAAAAATGAAAAAGACAGATGTTAGATCAACAAAATTAGTTGATTTTGAGAAAATTTCAAAGGTTTTCTCCATAAACATCCGGGCTTACGAGCAGAAAGATAAAGCAAATTTTAAAGTTTGGAAACTGGTGTTTGGGAAAAATAATTTCAAAGATAATTTACCAACTTTAAATTTAGGGCTTTATGATGGGCACGGGTTTTTCATTATTGATCTAGACCTTCTTGCTGAAAACTGGGTATGTCAAGGATGTAAACAAAAATTTACCAGACACGAAGATTTAAAAAGGCATTTTACTAATGAAACATGCACAGGAGGAAAGACAAAAATATTATGCACAGGAGAAAAGATAAAACATATCAGGAATGAGTCTGAAAAGGTGTTTTATGGGGGTAAAAACCAATTTAGTTATAAAGCTTGTAGGTGGATAGAAAAGCAATCTGAAATTATAGGGAAACATATTCATCACGAGCTTTGTGGTCACGGCGGTGAAAGGTGTGGTAGGGATGAAGGAGGGAATGAGATTTTGTTTGATGGATATGAACCTGAGACAAATACTGTTTTTGAGTTTTATGGTTGCAAATGGCACGGGTGTCCGTGTTCAACAACCGACAAAATTAAATATAATGAAACTATTGAAAGAGAAAAGATGATAAAAAGCTTGGGTTATAATCTAGTATCAATTTGGGAGTGTGAAAATCCTGAATTGATCAATGTATGGTTTAAAAAGAAATTTTTTCCATATCCATATAATATTATTTTCGATTTTGAGTCAATATTACAAAAAGAAGATAAACATATTACTGATGATTTAAGTTTTACACATATCCACACCCCAGTTAGTGTTGCAATAATCGATAATTTAACAAACAAACGAGTTTTTATTGAAAACCCAAACCAGGATGCGCTTATAAAAGAATTCATTGAAAAATTGGAGGAAATAAGAAAAACCATTATTGAAAAAGTTAAAGAAGAATACCCGCTACCTGATCAAGATTCTTTACAAAAACATGTTTTACAAAAATATGAAGAATGGTGTAATCAAGTACCAGTTTTAGGGTTTAATAGTGGAAAATATGATATCAATTTGATTAAAAGATATTTTATAAAACACATAACCGATAAAACAAAGGATATTTTTGTTGCAAAGAAACAGAATAGGTATATGTTTTTATCAACACCGCATTTCAAATTCTTGGATGTAATGTCTTACTTAGCCCCTGGACTTTCTTTTGATAAGTGGTGTAAAGCAAACAACTGTGAAGCCAAAAAACTTGTACTTCCTTATGAATTTTTGGATAGTTATGATAAGCTTTCTCACGTTGGACCGGTGAAACATGAAGACTTTTACTCTAGTTTGAAAAAGAAAAACATTTCCAAAGAAGAATATGAAGAATATTTGTTTGAATTCAAAAAGAGGGGCTGTGTTACAATGAGAGATTGGTTGAAAGAGTATAACTTAAACGATGTTATACCTTTTCAAGAAGCTTTAGAAAAAACAAGGCGTTTATATTATCCAGACGAAATAGATATATTAAAAGATGCAGTTTCCATCCCAGGTGTATCAATGATGGGTGTTTTAAATAAATATCAAAAAATGAAGAAGAAAGGTGATCCTGAATTATATGCTCCAGGGCAATACTGTATTCATAGATGTTGTAATAACAAGTTTTGCAAAAAATGCCGTCAGATAATGAAAGATTGTAAAATATGCGACAAAAACAAGATTTATAAACTATTGAAAACGGGTATGGTTGGAGGCCCCAGTATTGTATTTACTCGCTATGCAGAAAAAGAAGAAACAAAGATTCGCTCTCATAAATATGAATCCCCGAAAAATTGTGTGAGAATTGAGGGTAATGATGCAAATTCTTTATATCTATACTGTGCAGGAAAAGAAATGCCATGCGGTAAAGAAGAATGTATTGAGGTTGAAAATCCATCAGATCTTGAATTTATTAAGAAAATTTGCAAAGAGATTCTTGATGGTAATCTTTTCGGATTTTGTCAAGTTGATATCCATGCCCCTGATCATTTAAAAGAAAAGTTTGAAGAGTTCTCACCTCTATTTATTGTAGATGTCGTTCCTGAATATTTAATACCAGAGCACATGAAAGAATATCAAAAAGCTACAGGAAGAAAACATCTAAAAGATAATAAAAAATTGCTTGGTGTTACAAAGGCAAAAAAGATATTGTTATATACACCTATGATAAAATGGTATCTTAATCATGGTTTGGAGATTACCGCTATTCATAATATTTTAAAGTATGAATCGGGAAGGCCCTTTGAATGGTTTCCAAAAGAGGTGGCAGACGCAAGAAGAGATGGAGATATTGAGATTTTGTTGGAAAAACTAAGTAAAGCTTTTGAAGAAAACAAAATTGATGATGTAGTAAAAATTACTAATGAATTAAACCAATTTCCTGATATTGAAGAAAATAAAGATATTAAAGTATTGATTGAAAAACTAAAACCAAAATATAAAGGTTGTAAAGAACTAGCCGACACTAACAAACTGAAAGGAAATTCATTCTACGGAAAAATGATAGAAGATAAAGAAAAACATAATATTACAAGGTATACTAAGGATGAGAAAGAGGTTGAAAAAGCCTTAAGATCTGCTTTCTTTGAAGATCTTACAGAAATAAATGAAACATATGAAATAGTAAAACGAAAAAGACTAATAAAAATAGATAGACCCTATCAATGCGGCATCGCGGTGTATCAGCTAGCAAAATTAAGAATGTTGGAATTCTATTACGATTTTCTAGATAAATATATAGATAGAAAGGATTTTGAGTTGATACAAATGGATACAGATTCTATGTACATGGCAATTTCAGCTGAAAACTTGGATGATATTATAAAACCTGAAATGAGAAAAGAATACTTTAATGGAGGGAAAGAAAAATTCCTATCAACATCTAAATATCATGAAAGGACCCCAGGTTTGTTTAAAAAAGAGTTTGATGGTGTACGAATGATTGCACTTTCTTCAAAATGTTATTACGCGGAGGATGAGAAAGGAAAAGCAAAGTATAGTGCTAAAGGAATAATTCATGGACAAAATGAAATGAACTGGGATAGTTACTGGTCAGCTTTAAAAGGGGCAAATGATATGGCACAAAATACTGGATTTAGGGTCAATGATAACCAAATTGTGACATATACACAAAGGAAAAAAGGAAGTAATGCATATAATGATAAAAGATGGGTTTATGAGGATGGAATTCACACAAAACCATTGTATTAGATCATTTTAAAACAGAATTAGGGGGTAACTCTGTATCATAAGGAATAACTTGTAACTCTTCCCTTACAAAACCTCGTCTTGGACCATTTTGTAAAAAGTATAAAACCGGCTGATTAGGAGAAATTCTACTTCCAGAAATATAATAAACTTTTATACTCCAAATAGGATCTGTGGCTCTTCTTCTTTCACCACCTTCAAGTTCTCCCGGAGATAATAAATATCTAACCCTAACCTCAATTGGTAGTCTAACCTCATCAAGGCCAACAGCTCGGTGATAATTTTTAGTTTTAATATCAATGTCTTTCATTTTTATAACCTCATCGGGTTCTTTACCAGTTATTCTCGTTTTTGTATTATTCAAAGTTTTTAGAATAGCTGGTAATCTTTTCACCCATACTCTAGATCGGGTATTACTAACCATTTCCTGCGCATATTGATGACTAAATAATCTTTCTCCCAATATTTTGTTTGCGTTTTCCACAAATGCTTGGGCTCTATGATTACCAGCTTCACTTCTTTGTATTCTTACATTATGGTAATTCATGAGTTTACCAACTTCACCCATAAATTCTTTTCCAGGATCAACCATTAATGTTTTAGGGTATTTCAATCTTCTAGAATATATTTTTGTAAAAGCTTCTGATATCTCTCGACTTTCTTTTGAAGTTAATGGCTCCGCATCTTTATATCTCGAGGCGATATCAACCACAACTAATGCATATTTATATGTTTTTCTTCCAACTCTATCATGCGGTAAAAATAATAAATCTGCTTGGTGAATATGATTTGGTTTATCCACAGTCCAGTGTGGTCTAGGTATATATTTTGGAGCTGGAAGATAGATTTGCCATATTGCCTGTTTCTGCAACCATTGTTTTGCCTCATTTTCACTTACTTTCGCCTTCTCGGCTAATTTAGGAATCGCGGAATATCCTTTCCAATACCCTTCAGCCGAATAATATATTTTTGTAAAGGTAGAACTCATTTAAAGATTAGCCAAAGTATCTTATAAATCAAGTATGACGTCTGAAAAAATTAATCCAAACAGAATTCCAAGAGAACCCTTTGGTTTGAAGGCAGAATCAACATTAAATCGAATTACTCTAAACCCATCCTCGGCCAGCCCTGGTGAAACATTATATATTAATATTCCAAAACTTTCTGAGAATTTAGTGATTGTACCTGGAAGTGTATCTCTTCTATTTGATTTAGATGTTGAGGGTCATGCAAATAATACATTTGTTAATAATGTGGGAAGGAATCTTGTATCTAGATTAAAAGTTCTTTTTGGGGGTGAAACATTACAGGATACACAAAGATATGATCTATTTCAAACATATCACGATTTATTTTTAACCGATGAAGAGCGTGAAGATAGATTAAAACAAGGTATTTCTTCTCTAAATATGAGAAAACTTAGAACAAATGCTGGTGATAAGGATGATTCAGATGCAAAAGAATTGGCTCTTGCTGTAGTTCATAATACAAAGTATAGAATACCAATAGATCACCCAGTTTTAAAAGATCATGGGGTTTTTTATCCAAAAGCATTAGAAAATCATTTAATATTTGAGATTACACTAGCCCCAGTTCGTGATATTCTTATTTATTCTGATACAACTAAAACACCATCATATTCAATCAAAAACTTGGAGTTAGAATATTCTTCAATTTCAAGCGAATTCTTGGCTCGTGAAGCACAATCAACATATCAAGTTGGTAAAGGATTCTTTTATGAAAATATTACTTTACACAAAACTTTTACATTTAGAGTAGCCACCGATGGGGTTATTAATCAACATATTAATTTACCAAGAAGATCAATGACTGGAATATTATTTTTGTTTACTCTGCCATATGCTGGAGGATCAAGAGATTCTGAAAATTTTTATAATCCAAATATAACTTCTGTTAATATAGATGTTGATGGCGTTCCAAATCGAATATACTCTAGGGGGATGATTCCATCAGATCTTTGGGAATCTGTGAAAAGGGGGTTTCATAGAGATGATGGTTTACAATTTTCATTAAAAGAAGGGGATTTTTATTCTAATAAGTTTGCTCTTTGGGTTGATACTAGAACTCACCCTGATAATGTTATTCATGGTGGAGGACTAGCTCTAAATAATACACATGATGGTGTAAAAATAGAAATTAAAAGAAAGACAAAAAATACCGCAGAAACAGTAACTTGTTATATGTTTGTTGTTGCTGATGCAATGATGGAAATAATGAATTCAAGTTTGAAATCAATTAAGTACTGACTGAAGGGAAGAATCTAAAAACATAATGTTATGATACAAAATCATGGAAGATTTACGAGATAAAATCCCATTTCATTGTATTATAACTGGACCAACAAATTGTGGAAAAACAAAGTACCTAATTGAACAGCTCCGGGGTCCTTTCCGAAAAGTTTTTGAATACATTGTTTTAATTTGTCCAACTTATTCTAAAAATAAAACATATCATAATTTTGCTCGTGGGGACAAGAGATTCTTTGTATTATCACCAGATGCAAGTAATGTAGATGAGATTAATGAATTGTTAAATGATTGTCAAACTTTATTTTCAGGAACAAATACATTAATAATTTTAGATGATTGCGCTGTTTCCACCGATCTGAAGAAACGATCGAATAAGTTTATAGATTTAGCATTCTCTGGCAGACATCACGGATTATCAATGTGGGTTCTAACCCAGCAATTAACATCAATAGCAAAACCATTCAGGGAAAATGTAGCCTGCGTTGTTACTTTCCATAATCCATCGCAGAAAGGTATGAAAATGTTTTTTGAAGATTATGGTGGTGATTTGGATTATGAATTAGGTAAAAAGTTTGTACAACTCCTGAAAACAAAAAAATATTCTAGACTATGTTTGAGTTTGCGTTATCCATTTAATTGCTATTTAGAGATTCCCGAGGTGATTTAACAAAGATGACAAGCGTTGAAGATTACATTGAAGAGGTAAAAGATGACCGGTCGCAGGGAGGAATGGGAAAAGATAATGATGAACTTGAAATAAAACAAGAATCACTTGCCATTCTCGCCGCGCTCGGAACAACAAAGGAATATTTGGGGGTTGAAATGAGTCTGGGTGATATAAAAAAATTATCAGAACGCGATGTAGAAAAATATTTTAATCGTTACCAAGCAGTAATGGGTAAGAAAATTAACGGTGGGTTGGTAGATTCATCCCTACAATTAGTTTCCAAACTTATTTCATATTTAGTTCCGGTTGATGATATAGAATCTCTTTGCGATGATTTGAAGAATGATGATTTGGTTAATCGTGAATTAACAAACATTGTTGGGTTATTAGCATTGAAAGCAGGAAGATTGGCAGCACTTGCTAGCGGGTTATTTCAGGTTGCTAAACACGTTAAATTCAACAAAAATCAGGAGATTTCAAATACATATAAGCATAATTATGAAGGTGTTGATACTGTAAAATAAGCAGATCTAAAGGTTTATTAATGAAATCTAAATAATAATAATGTTTGAACAAAATGAAGGAGAAAAAGAATCTGTTGAGCAAATTACTGCTGATACCAAACCTGAAAATAAAGATTCTAAAAAGAGGGAGAAAGATCCTAAAAAAGTCGCGGCTGGCAAGAAATTAGCGGAATATAATAAAAAAGCAAAAGAAGCATTAGCTAGAGAGAGAAAGAGGGCTGAGGAGCAAATGAAAAGTGAAGAAGAGCAAAATGAAAATACATATAGTGAAGCGAAATCGTGGCTTCCAGAGTTATCTTTTACTACTGTTTTATCCGTTGTTGGATTAGGTTTTACAGCATTTGATCTTTTTATGAGATACCGGGAAAAAGCTAGAGATGGATACACTGAATATAAAAATAGGATACCTGACTTATCTCAAGTTCCACAATTACCACAACCAAAAATTGGAATGATGTAATTATAAATTATTTTTTACTACATAAAGATATCTAAAGGTTTCTTAATGATGTAGTAAAAAATGTCAACCGAAAATAAACTTGTGAAAACTGTAACTGATTCAGCGGTACTTATTGGATTAGGGGCTGGAGTTGGCTATGTGGCTAAAAAGATGATGAAAGAATCATTTTTGAACGATCCATCCTCAAGTATTACAAATTATGCAAAATGGGTTGCTGTATTATCTGGAAGTATGTATCTAAAAACTTATTTAGAGGATCAAAAGATTTTACCAAAATAATGGCATTAGCATCAATAGCAATGATGGTTGGAGGGGCTGTATTAAATGCATCTGCCTTTGTTGGCGGAAATTATATTGCAAAACATTTTGCAGGGCGTAATGTGGATACAGAAAAAATACGACACGATAAAGCAATGGAAAAATATCAAAGAGATTACACTGAATATCAGGAAAAAAGACAAGAAATGCTTGATTGGAAAATGAAGAAAAAAGATGAAAAATATCAAGCATCAAAAAATATTTCGACTACAAACCAAGCTTTTGAATTGTATAGTCAAATGCAAGAGCCAAAATTCTCTGATTATTACAAACCAAGCGATGAACAAAAAACAGGAGAAATGGTATATGTTGGAGCTGGAATGTTAGGTTTAGGTTACGCGGTCAGTAAATTATTTTAAATTATTATTTGTTATGTAACCAGTAATTTGGTTATATAACACAAGTATATTTATTATTGGGTTTACATGAGACTCCCAACATCAGAATCTTCATCCATTTCTTCAGCAGAAGATTTACTATCTGAAATAGTTAAGCATCTAAGTTTAGTTAATCTTTTCATTTCTTTGTTTGGTTCTATAACTGCTTCATAAAGTTTTACTTGAAGCGCAATACAAGAACCAATAAATATTGATTCAATTTTTATTACACTTTCTTCAACTCGACAACCTTTATTTAATAATTTTAATGGATCAATTAACTTATCATTTTTAGGGTTATAAAACTTAGTTAAAATTTGGTCTTGTTTTTTATCCCAAATTAATTTTGCATATAAAGTTGGACCTCTATCTGGAACTCTAGCCATTGAAGATTTTTCCAACTTCCAATATAGAGGATTTAAACCTCCTTTTTGTTTTTCAAGCTCATTTCTTTCCAACTCAAATTTGTCAATTTTTGCTCTATTAATAATCAAATGATCAATGCAATTGTCAACTATTTCATTGAATAAATCAATCCATTTTTCTTCTTCTGGTGTTGGACTGCTTCCACTCCATAAACATAATGGAAACACATATCCTGAAATTGCACCTGTTTGTTGATTTGTGTTTGTAGAAACACCAAAAGAATATAAATTACCGGTTGGAATAACAAGTTCTCCTTCTGTTCCATCATCATTTTTTGTAAAAATTTTAATTCGTTTAAATCCAACCTTTGGTTTACTTCCAGGAATTTCACCAACAATTGGTTTAGAAAAAATTATTCTTACTTTAGGAATATAACTATTAACATCTATTAATTGTGTAGTTTCGTTCATCATTTTATTTTTATATATATTTTTTTTTAATCTTTAAATCAAATTTTACTTTTGTTTTTCAACTCTAAGGGATCTAAAGATTTCTTACTGATGAGTAAAAAAATCATGGAAGAAGGAAGATATTTCCCAGACGATCCCAAAAATGATGATAACGACGATAATAATGAGCAACTTGAATTAAAAACATTTACAAACACAAGTTATGAAAATACTGGTTATGGTGAAGAAGAGGAGCAAGATAGTTCATTTTGAGGAACCGATGAAAAACAACCTCTTTTAAAAAAAGATAGGGAAATTAAAGAAGCAGAAGAAGAAATAAGAAACGCGCGTCCACGCTCAAATTTTAAACAATTTTTAAAATTTTTACAAGATGTTGGGAAAGGGATAAAACTACCGGCAATTAAATTATCAGGTAGAAAGGGTGCAGCTACATATGTTCTTATAAATGATGAATTTAGACAATTTAAAGAGGGGAGAATAGGCTCTAAACTTCGTGATGGGCAATTAAAAACAGCTTTAGGACCAACGAGAGAAGAAATTTTAGAAGAAAATAAACGAGAAAATAAAAAGTCGGAAGAATTAAAAAAGAAAAAAATGGAGGAAATAAAATCCATTGAGGATAAACCTACTAACACACCAGAGGAAGAAGCTAGAATAGAAACTTTACATGAAGAACTTAATGATATTAATGATGAAGTTGGGGAAAGAAATATAGAAAGTGAACAAATAAGAAACAAAATGTCATTGCTCGATCGTATTAAGGATATATTCAAAGAACATGGATTTACAGTATTTGCCATTTTAAGCGCTGTGGGTATTGTTATCGGGGTTATAGTTTCTAATCTTTCTAAAGGTTTATCAACTTTGGGGAGGGGTTTAGGAAATGGATTAAAAACTATAGGTAAAAAATTAGGTGAAATATTACCAGGAATGGTTGGTGCAATAGTTAGCTTTCTTTTCAAAACAGCTGGCGAGGTTATTGGGTTTTTAGGAAAGAATGCTTGGCTTTTGATAATGGCTGTTGTTTTATATTTCGTTGAAAGTATAAAAAAGAAGAGAAAATAGATCTAAAGATATCACATTGATCAGTAAAATACAATATGGATGACTACAATAAAATTTATCCTCAATTACCTAATAATGTTGATCCAAGTTCCTCTCTTCAGTCGGTTAATTTCAGACTGCAAAAATCAAGCGAAGTATTACAAAATCTTGAGAAAGAAATTAAACATTACGAAGAAGTAAGGAAAAAATATAATAGGGTGAGAGGAATATGTACAAAAATTAGTGTTTCTGGTGGTTTGATTTCAGTTATCCTATCTGCAAGCGGGCTTGGAACTTCTCTCACGGGTTTTGGTGCTATTGTTGGTGTGCCTTTGGGAGTTATAGGTGGTTTTTTTGGTGGGTTGTCGGTTGGATTTGGTTTTGCTTCTAAAAAACTTTCAAATAAAGTTAGTAAACACGAACAAACCGCTGCAATTGCAAAATCAAAATTAAACACCATTAACGATTTAGTTTCAAAAGCTTTGAAAGATAATGTTATATCCGATCAAGAATTTTCTATAATTTTAGCAGAGTTGGAAAAGTTTCAAAAACTAAAACTAGAAATACGACAAAAATTTAGAAAAGACGCAGAAAAAAACTTCGACATGTCAATTATAAGGAAGAAAGTTCGCGAAGATCTATTAAAAGAACTTACACAAGGGAAAGGACATTAAAACTTGTATATGAGAAAACTGAAGTTGGTTGCAATTGTTTTGCAGGAATTAATTAACATTTTATTCTCGATCTAAAGATCAAGTAAACATAAGAATAAAATGCTTTTAAATGATTTCAAAAATCGTTATCCAAATGTTAACCTTGATAAATTTACATTTATTAATGATTCATTTGGTGGATATATTAAATGGAAAGTTAATGGAACAACAATTATGTCTGATGATGATCCTTCTGGAAAAACATGGACTGAAAATCTTCCTACTAATTTGAAAACATTATTATGGAAAGATTTAGGGTTAGAAAATAAAGTTAAGTTTAGTTCCTTTCCAGAAAGTTTATCATCTACAAACAAAACATATCCAATACCTGGTATTAAATTCGATGAATCTGCAAAAAATGTAACAGAAATGTTAATTATTTTAGATATATATGTTTCAGATAAAGATAACTTCACTGCGCTAATGAAAAATGTATTTAAAAATCAAACTGTAGGACTTACTAGCGGTAAAGAAGCTAGAGCTTGGTTGAATAAACCAAATATTAATCACTGGCCGCAGCAGTTAAACATGGCGGTTTGGTGTGCAACATCAGGATGTGGTGTAAGTTTAAATGATAGTTTAAATTACCCAAAAGTTATTAGAAGTTTTATTATATTTCACATATACTTTACAATAAGAAGAATATTATATGAATTATCTGTACCATTACCCGACGAACAAACTTTTTCTTTAAAAAATAATCCATACAACAAAAATGTTTATAATCGCTTATGCGCAGAATTTGGTTTAAGCAATAACCAAGATTATAAAGGATTAAATAAACCTTTAGCTGATTTTAGATGGAAAGGAGGAGCAAACCATGGAGTTGGAGATGTATTCATTGATTATGGAAAAGGATATGTACCACCCGGAAGTGTTCATGGAATAGGAGGAGGAAATCAAAACGTAAGAATTATAAGGGGTTATGATACAGAAGCTAATATATGGCCAAGTGAAACAAATAAATTTTCCGATTATGGTGGTAAAAAAATAGATGCGAATTTAATATCTATGCTTCGAAATGATCACTTTGTTGATTTTCAATATGCATGGTTTATACCTAAATCTGGATATGGATTAACAAATGCTGGATTAGGAAGAATAAATAGATCGATTGAAGCTTTTGTTTATTGCGTTTTGGGGGCCCAAGTTAATACTAGGAATTCAATTATTGGTAATGGAGGAAGAGCATTTGAAACCCAGCAAGAATTTATAGATTTATTTGAAAGCTCTGTGATTGAAAATGATATCGCAAATTCAAATCAAAGATATCAAATGGCGGTTCAAGAATCAAAAGTACGGCTTGATTTGGCTGTATCTCCTGGTGTTTTGTTGATGCCAAGCAATTTAATTATAAATACAGAAAGCGTTATTGGATACAATAATAATCTGAAAATAGCAACAGAAGATATGAAATTTGGGGTAAATAATTCATTAAACATTGAAACAAAAAATGTTGGAATAACTCATAGTTTAGGAACATCAAAGGTTTTATTAAATACCAATGCTCAACCAAGGAAAAATATAAATCCTAAATTAAACAATAGCGATGAATCAAACAAAACAGATGAAGTTAGTAATATAGAAACATCTTCTCATCAAAATACTCTTATTGTTTTAATATTTGCTGGAGGGTTATTATCTTGGTTTTTATTTCGAAAAAATTAATCTAAACATATACCCTCTAAATGAAAAATGTTTAGCATTACAATGTATAATTCAGAAACCAGGGTTTATTTAGACCCTCCAATGAAATACGTTAGTGAATTACAACTTTTAGATTGTAATATTAAAACAAAAAGACTAATAATTTTAAAGAATCAAGAAAAAATAACTGATGAACAAGATAAGCCTTTAATAATATTTAATCCAGGAATATATTCCATAAATGATATAAAAATATTAATTGATCTCAGTGAAAAGGGTAAAAATATAACAATGATTATCGGAGATAATTTTGCTTACATAATCAACAATAAATCATTTAACATTAAATTTAGCCAGGGTTTGCAAAATTCTTTAGGGCTGCCAGAGGTTTTATTTAAAATAACTCAAATAGATATAACTATAAAAGAACCTTTGAGACTTTTATGCAGCATAGTTGATAATAGAATGTCATACACGAATAAAGGTAAAAATGGAGTCCTTGTAAAAATACAACCATCCCAATTGCTAGCAAACATTCCATCAAAAGATTATCCATCTATTCCAATTAGAAAATATGATAACTTGATTAATCACTTTGATTTAACCATTTTAGACTCTGATTGGAAAAAGTTTGATCTAAAAGGAGAATCTGTAACTTTTAGTTTAAGATTTAAATAAATTTTTGTTATGTAACCATTTATTGGGTTATATAACATAACTTTTTATCAATCTTCTTCACCAAATACCTCTTCTTCCAAAAACTTTAACTCTTCAAAATCAATACACCAATCTAAATACCTATTTGGATGCCATGCTATAGGTATTAGATCATCATACAAGTCTTTATAGAATTTCTTTTTATGTTCTAACTTATATTTATCTATTCTTATTTGAACCACTATTGAATCCAAAACAATACCATTAAAAAATTCTAACTCATCATCTTCTTTAAAAAAATCTCTAAAAAAACCGCCATAAAATAATTTTTCATCAAACTCCAAACCTTTTTTAAGATCTAAAATAATTCTACCTCTAAAAACTCTATCATTTTTTATAAAAAAAATATTGCAATAAAAATCATATCCATTTTCTTCAACAATAAATTCGCGATATTTTGATATCTTTTTTAACAAATCTTTATTTATTGAATTTATAAATTCATAAATAAGAAAACCTTTTTCATTAAAAAACTTTAAAGAAAGTTGCCCGTATTTTAATAAAAATTTATCTTCCATTTTATTTACAATTTTCTCTAATCCTTAAATCACAAATTAATTTTATACGACATTCCTTACAAGAGGCTTTTTGTTTCATGTGTTCGCATATTTGTGATCCTCCACATTCTTTACATTGTTGTTGTTGTTTATTATGTATGCATATTTGTGATCCGTCACATTCTTTACACTTTTGTTTTTGCTTATTATGCATACAATATATTGATCCTTTACATTTTTTACAAGCATACTTAATTCTATCATGTTTACATATTTGTGATCCACCGCATTCTTTGCAAAAATATTTAATTTTTCCATGAATACAAATATAATCGCTAGTAGTAGTAGTAACTTTTTCAATTAAATCAATAATCTCCTCCTCTTTATATTTTTTAAACTCATTAATTAAATCCATTCTACCCATTTTTGATCTTCCTTTCGTTTTTAACTCCCTTGCAATTCTTTTTAGTTCATACAAACATAAATTATTTAATTGATCCATAATTAATTTCTGTGAGTATTTTTCTAATCTTTAAATATCATTTTTATTTTATAATCTGAAAAAATCTCTGTTTAGTTTTCTGATAAAAAAGAAAATGAACTTATAAATTTAAGCTAAAAAATCTCATCTTTTTTTCTGTCAAATTTAAAAATAACCTGTAAGCTAAAAAAATATATGCTTTTTTCTGTTCAAATTTAAAAAATAACCCGTAAGCTAAAAAGCACAAAGATTTTTCTGTCAAATTTAAAAAATAACCTAAAACGTACTTATAAACACGCTTACATACTACTCCTCTCGTAAGTTTAATTTTAAAGTTCTTATTTGAATATAGATAGTCGACAGTATCAGTCTCAATTATTGTTATTTTTTCCCCATCAGGATCATTAAGAAAGATTGATTGAATATTACGAAGAGAATATGTACCGGGTTGAATTATTATGAAGCT
Organism: Ricordea florida; assembly: GCA_949710005.1. NCBI lineage: Eukaryota > Metazoa > Cnidaria > Anthozoa > Corallimorpharia > Ricordeidae > Ricordea > Ricordea florida. The sequence continues at coordinate 41,809,839 of OX453272.1, forward strand.
CTGATTCTTATCATTAAATATTATCTGTTTATCCTTGAAATTAATCAATCTTTTGGTTTGTATATTACAATCTAGGAGTTGAATCTCCCGAATATTTTTCAGCGGAGGATCTAAATAAATCCTTGTTTCAGAATCATACATTGTTATGCTTAACATTTTGTTTGATTACTCAATATTCATCTTTAAATTTCTATAATAACCGACTGTGATAAAAAACGACTTACGCGTAAGCCGAAAAAATTTTTATGTTGTGGTAAAAAACGACTTACGCGTAAGCCGAAAAAAAATTTTTATGTTGTGATAAAAAACGACTTACGCGTAAGCCGAAAAATTTTTATGTTGTGGTAAAAAACGACTTACGCGTAAGCCGAAAAATTATTATGTTGTGATAAAAAACGACTTACGCGTAAGCCGAAAAAAAATTTTTATGTTGTGATAAAAAACGACTTACGCGTAAGCCGAAAAATTATTATGTTGTGATAAAAAACGACTTACGCGTAAGCCGAAAAAAATTATTATGTTGTGATAAAAAACGACTTACGCGTAAGCCGAAAAAAATTTTTATGTTAATTAACCTGTGGTAAAAAACGACTTACGCGTAAGCCGAAAAAATTATTATGTTGTGATAAAAAACGACTTACGCGTAAGCCGAAAAAAATTATTATGTTGTGATAAAAAACGACTTACGCGTAAGCCGAAAAAAAATTTTTATGTTAATTAACCTGTGGTAAAAAACGAATTACGCGTAAGCCGAAAAATTATTATGTTGTGATAAAAAACGACTTACGCGTAAGCCGAAAATCCAGTCATCTAACGAAATAGATACCAAGCTAATACACCCGCGGCAACTATAAATGTTAATATATTCTTTTCATGCTGCGTTGAGTCAATAATATTTTCCTGTTTCGTTGAGTATGTTTGAGTCGAGTCTGTTTTCGTTGAGGGTTTTGGTTCCTTAAGGTTTTTATTCGCTTCAGTTTTGCCTTCCAGGGGAATATGAGGTAACTTTAACTTTGAAGATCCTAAGTTATGACTTATTCCAACCTGTTTTGCTTCAGTGTTTAGGGAATTATTCACTCCAAAATTCATATCATTACTCGCTTTCATAAGTTTGTTGTTAAAACCTGTCACGCTTTCAGTATTGATTATCATATTACTCGGCATCAACCATAAACCAGGAGCAATAGCTAAATCAAGCCGTAATTTCGCTTCTTGTACAGCTAATTGATACCTTTGGATAGAACTAGAAATGTCATTCTCGATCACACTACTTTCAAATAAAACTAAGAATTCTTGTTGTGTCTCAATAGCACCACCGCCATTACCATAAATTGAATTTCTTGTGTTAACTTGTGCGCCCAATATGCAGTAAACAAAAGCTTCAGCGGATCGATTCAATCTGCCAAGTCCGGCTTTAGTGAGTCCATGCCCCCTTGTTGGGATAAACCAAGAATATTTGAAATCAGCAAAGTCATCATTACGGATAAATGAAATTAAATTACCTTTTTCTTTCTTACCACCTTCATCTGCGAATTTATTACCTTCACCCGGCCATTGATCCGCTTCAACATCATAATTACGTACAATATGTACATTTTGATATCCCCCTCCTTGTCCATGATATCCTGCACCATAATCAAGGAATATATCTCCCAATCCGCTGTTTCTACCCCCCTTCCATCTAAAGTCAGAATTATTACTAACCCCAAATTCTGCACACAATCGTTTATATGCAACTTTACTATAAGGATTATTATTTATTACAAAAGGTTGCTCATCGGGTAAGGGAAGACTCAATTCATATAATATCCGCCTTATTGTGAAATATATATGAAACTTTATGAAGCTATTTACTACTTTAGGATAATTTAAACTTTCAAAAGGACTTATACCGCAACCAGATGTTGCACACCAAACTGCAAAGTTAAGTTGTTGAGGCCAATAATTCATATCAGGAGCGTTCAACCATTTTCTACTTTGTTTTCCAGATTTGAATGTTACAACTTGAGATGTAAATATGTTTCTCATCTTTGCTGTGAATTTCTTCGTATTTGAAACGTATATATCCAGAAAGGTTAGCATTTTTGTTATATCTGTTGAAAAGTCATCAAATTTAATAGCAGGTATTGGATAAGATTGGTTGGTTATGGATAAACTTTTTGGAAAAGAACTCAATTCAACTGCTCCCAAGCCTAAATGTTCCAATAAAAGTTTTTTCAAATTAGAAGGAAGATTATCAGTCCATGTTTTTCCAGTAGGATCATCGTTAGACATGATAGTAATATCATTATATTTCCATTTAATATATCCTCCATATGAATCATTAACAAATGTAAATTTATCAAGGTTTGCACTTGGGTACTTTTTAATGAAATCATTGAGTAACATTTTATTACTTTTTAGAATAAGATGTAAAGTCTTTAAAACGTTTCGCTGTTATTTCCAATACCCGCAAAACAATTACAACCCACATCTGTTCTCTCATATGAAATTTTTAATGTGTGGGACCGGTTAGTTCTTTTAATATTTCCGCGCGAACTTCTCTCCTTATCTGATTCATATTTAAGTTTTTTTCTGTATCTTTCATGTTTTTTTGACGTATTTCTAGTTTTAGTTTTTCAAACTTTTCAACTTCTGATAAAATTAGAGAAAATTCTTGATCAGAGATTGTGTTATCTTTCAGAGCCTTTGAAACCAAGTCGTGAATGGTGTTTACTTTTGCTTTTGCTATAGAAACTGTCTGTTCATGTTTACTAACTTTATGGGAAAGTCGTTTAGAAGCCGCACCGAATCCAACCGATATTCCCCCACAAAATCCACCAACAACACCTAATGGGATACCAACAACAGCACCAAAACCAGTAAGAGAGGTACTCAATCCACTTGCAGATAGGATAACTGAAATCACTCCACTACAAACACTTATTTTTGTAAATATACCTCTCGCTCTATTGTATTTTTTCCTAACATCCTCGTAATGTTTAATTTCATTTTGAAGATTATTTAGTACTTCGCATGACTTTTGTATTCTGAAATTATTTGGATCTCCATTAATAGGTAATTGTGGATAAATTCTATTGTATTCTTCCATATTGTATTTTACTGAACGATATGATATCTTTAGACCTTTTTGTTATCGACTCTTCTTTACCCTTTCCACAAAATATAGAACCACTGCCATTATCAAAAGCCAAGCATTATTACCCAAAAAGCTAATGACCTCACCCGCTGTTTTGAACAGAAAGCTTACAATCGCTCCAACCATCCCTGGTAATATTTCACCTAGTTTCTTACCAATAGCTTTAAACCCATTACCAACACCTTTACCTAATGTGGATAGGCCATTAGAAAGATTAGAAACGATAACGCCAATAACAACACCAACAGCACTCACAACTGCAAATACTGTAAAACCATACTTTTTGAAGATAGACTTTACCCGTTCACGCAATGGTAGATTTTTAAGTATTTCTTCATTTCGCCCCTCTATTTCACTTATTTGTTCTTGGTTGTAAATAATACTCTTTCTTGTTAGTTCTCTAAATTTATCAACTTCAGCTTGTAATCTTTCATTACCGCGTTCTAACATTGTTAAATTTGACTTTACCTTCTTATACTTATCTATTTCATCTTTGTATACATTAATTTCATTCAAAAGTTTCTCTTTCTGTATTTTTAATTCTATATTCTGTTTAACAGTTGAATCAAAAAGACTTTTCATTTCAGTTTTTTCCACTTGTTGTTTCTCAGCGAATTGACGTATTTCTTTTTCTTTTTGTTCATATCGACTAATCTCCATAGGATATACTTTTGTGGTTGCTTCCAATCCTTGTACTACATTAAGTAATTCCATATTTTGTTCATTAGCTTCATTCAATTGTGATAAAAGATTATTATTTTTTATAAGCATGGATTCATAATCAGCACCTAGAGCTTTTATGATTATTTTACCCGCCTTATCAAGTTTTATTACTCCATCTTTATCAATCAATATATGTTCTGCAGCATTTTCCCTACCGCTCAATGTAACTTTTAAATTACCCTCCTTATCCCATTCTGCTGTAAATGGAGAATCCAAAGGGTTGAAATCCGGAAACAAACTTTTTATGTATTGCAAAGCTTCCATCCTATTATCATATTTATCACTAGGTAATTTTGGTCTTGCACCCTCCTTCTCATAATTCCTAAAAACAAATGAAGTTTCTGCGACCTTATCATTATCAGGGATAATTAGACTAGTTGTTGATGATATTGGATCCATTTCCATATTTTCACTATCAATATCATCATCTTTTGATTCATTTAGTTCGGTTGGATCCAAATCTTCTCGTGCTTCTGGTAATTCTGCCATGATTTTTTACCAATTAGTAAGAAATCTTTAGACCCCTTAGGGCGTGAAGCAAACTAATAACTCAATTAAATCTAAAATAATTTACTAGCAATATAACCCAATGCCAACATACCACCACCTACATATGCCATTTCACCTATTTTTTGGTTGTCACTTGGTCTATAATAATCAGCAAATTTTGGTTCATGCATTTGACTATATAATTTCAAAGCTTGATCTGTATTCGAAATATTTTTTGATGCCTGATATTTTGCATCCTTTTGTTGTACTTTCCAATCAATTAGTTTCTGTCTATTTTCTTGATATTCTGCGTAATCTTTTTTATATTTTTCAATTGCTTTATCGTGTCGTATTTTCTCTGTATCTGTTTTATCACCTGAGAGATATTTTGCAAGATATGAACCACCAACAAAGGCGGTTGCATTCAATATAGCTCCTCCAAACATCATTGCTATTGTTGCCATTTTTTTAAATTTGAGGTTATTATTCTTTAGGTCGGTAAAATCTTTTGATCCTCTAAATATGTTTTTAGGTACATACTACCTGATAGGACAGCTACCCATTTAGCATAGTTTGTAATACTTGAGGAGGGGTCATTCATAAATGATTCTCTCATGGCCTTTTTAGCTACATATCCAACTAAAGCTGCCAATCCAATAAGGACAGCTGAATCAGTAACAGTTTTCACAAGTTTGTTTTCAGTTGACATAATTTTTTTACTCATCAGTAAGAAATCTTTAAACTACTTATTTCATATCATTCCTATTTTAATAGGTTGCGGGGGTTGGGTGGGGATATTAATCGGAGCTGGTCCTAAAGATCTTGTGGGTGAAACATGAGATAAATCTATTATATTTTTATTATCCTCCTTTTGTCTGTATCTCATAAACATGTCAAATGCTGTAAACCCTATTCCAACAATGGATAAAACAGTAGTAAAAGATAGCTCTGGAATCCATGCTTTTCCATTTTCTTCTCCATTTTTAATATCATCTTGTTCTTTTTCACGTTTCATTTGCTCCCTAGCTAATGCTTCTTTCGCTTTTTTGTTATATTCTGCCAATTTTTTACCAGCTGCAACCTTTTTAGGGTCTTTTTCTTTCTTTTTAGTATCTTTATTTTCAGGTGCTGGATCCATTGTAATTTGTTCAACTTGTTCAGACATTATTATTTTATTTCACAAAGTAAATAATCTTTAAATCAGTTGTGCTCATTTACATGCTCAGTTTTGCTGTAATCATCTATATTTTTACCTATTTTAACATGTTTAGCAACCTGAAATAACCCACTAGCAAGCGCTGTCAACCTTCCTGCTTTCAATGCTAATAGACCTAAAATGTTTGTCAGTTCGCGATTAACCAAATCATCATTCTTCAAATCAACACAAAGAGCTTCTATATCATCCACAGGAACCATGTAAGAAATAACTTTAGAAACTAATTGAAGAGATGAATCTACCAACCCACCACTAATTTTCTTACCTAATACTGCCTGATATCTATTATAATATTTTTCAATGTCTTTTACTGATAATTTTTTTACATCACCCAGACTCATATCAACCCCTAAATATTCCTTTGTAGTTCCAAGAGCAGCGAGGATGGCTAGTGATTCTTGTTTTATTTCAACTTCATTATTATAATTATCATTTACCTCATTCTTTTCTTCTTCAATATAATCTTCAACTTCTGTCATATTACAATTTTCTTACCTACAGCCAGGTCTTTAAATTTATAACTTCGGGGATCTCCAAATACCAATTAAATGGGTGACGTAAACACAAACAGAGTCTAGAATATTTTTCAGTTTTTAATAATTGAACAAACTTTTTACTAGTTTCAGGTTCTAAATCACCACCATAATCTTCGAAAAACATCTTCATACCTTTTTGCGATGGGTTATGGAAAGTAACAACACAAGCTACATTTTCACGGAATGGTTTTGCTATCGATGTTAATTGCTGAGTTAGAACCCACATTGATAATCCATGATGTCTTCCAGAGAATGCTAAATCAATAAACTTGTTTGATCGTTTTTTCAAATCATTAGAAACAGCACAATCATCTAAAATTATTAATGTATTTGTTCCAGAGAATAAAGTTTGACAATCAGTTAACAATTCATTAATCTCATCAACGTTACTAGAATCGGGTGATAATACATAGAAATGTTTATCTCCTCGAGCAAAGTTATGATAGGTTTTATTTTTAGAATAAGTTGGGCATATTAGAACAATGTATTCAAAAACTTTTCGGAATGGACCCCGGAGTTGATCAATGATGTACTTTGTCTTTCCACAATTTGTTGGGCCGGTTATAATGCAATGGAATGGTAATTTTTCTCGTAATTCTTCCATCTTTTAACTAATACATGATTGATCTTAAGTTTGAATTCATAACCTCCATTAATGCATCGGCTACCACAAACATGTAACAAGTCATAATACCAGACCCACTAAGTTTTCTTTTAATTTCTATTTTTATACCATCTTGTGCGTTATTTAAGGCCAGACCCCCTCCATGAATACCATTATCTGGGTGAGTTCTCAAATCTAACCACAGAGCAAACTTTTTACTATAAAAATCCTTTTCCTTTACAGACAATCGAAAGGAACCACTTTCTCTTACGAAACGTTTCTTTATCGACTCCCATAGGTCTGAAGGCACCATTCCCTTAGAGTAGAAACGATTTGGTACACCATTAACATCGATATTGATTGAGGTGATACCAGGATTAAAAAAATTCTCAGAATCTCGTGCTCCTCCAACGTATGGCAATGTAAACAAACATAATATCCCCGTAATTGACCTTCTCGGTAGATTAATATGCTGGTTTATAACGCTGTCTGTAGGTCTGGATATGGTGAAAGTTTTGTGTAGAGTTACATTTTCATAAAAGAATCCCTTTCCAACCTGATAAGCTGCCTGTGCCTCGCGAGCTAAGTATTCGCTTAATATGCAAGAATATTCCAACTCGAGGTTTGTTATTTTGTAAGTTGGAGTCTTGGTCGCGTCAGAATAAACAACAATATCGTTAACTGGAGCTAGTGTAATCTCAAATATTATTTGATGATCTAATGCCTTTGGATAGAAAACCCCATGATCGTTGAGAATAGGATGTTTTAGTGGGATATTGTACTTTGTGTTGTGTACTACTGCAAGAGATACTTCCTTTGCATCTGTGTCTACCTTATCACCAGCATTTGTACGGAGCTTCCTCATGTTTACAGAAGAAATACCTTGTTTTAATCTATCCTCCCGTTCTTCATCTGTTAAGAATAAGTCATGGTAGGTTTGAAATAGATCGTATCTTTAAGTATCCTGTAGTGTTTCACCTCCAAAAATAACCCTGAGTCTGGATACAAGATTACTACCTACATTATTCACTAGGGTGTTATCTTCATGCCCCTCAACAGTCAAGTTAAATACTAGATATACACTTCCTGGTACAATCACTAAATTTTCAGAAAGTTTAGGAATATTTATATATAGTGTTTCTCCTGGATTAGCTGATGATGGGTTTAGTGTAATTCTATTCAATGTTGATTCCGCTTTCAAACCGAGTGGATCTCTTGGAATCCTGTTTGGATTAATTTTTTCAGATATGTTTGTCATATTTATTTTAAGGAAGTGCGGGGTAATCTTTAAATGAGTAACGAAAACATATCCCGAAGGTTGTCGAAAATATATTATTCAACTGATGGTTATTGGAAAGGATATTCTGCAATTCCTAAATTAGCTGAAAAAGCAAAAGTAAGTGAAGATGAGGCTAAAAAATGGCTTGAAAAACAGGCAATATGGCAAATATATCTACCAGCTCCAAAATATATCCCTAGACCGCACTGGACTGTGGATAAACCTAATCAAATTCACCAAGCGGATTTATTATTTTTACCGCATGATAGAGTTGGACGAAAAACATATCGATATGCATTGGTTGTGGTTGATGTTGCCTCGAGATACAAAGATGCTGAACCATTAACCTCAAAAGAAAGTCAAGAAATTTCAAATGCTTTTAGAAAAATATATTCCAGAAAGTTAAAATATCCTAAAACATTAATGGTTGATCCAGGAAAAGAATTTATGGGTGAGGTTACAAAACTTATGAATTACCATAATGTAAAAATCCAAAGAAGTGAAGCTGGAAATCATAGAGCTCAAGCATTTGTAGAAAGAGCAAACAGAATATTAGGTGAAAGATTATTTAGCCATCAATATGCACAAGAAATGATTAGTGATGAAAGATCAAGAGTATGGGTGAAACGATTACCACATATTTTGAAAACTTTGAATAATACACCAACAAGAATAACTGGTAAAGAACCTGATGAGGCCATAAAACAGAAAAAAGTTGATATTGAACCTAAAAATTACAAACGTTTGGTGGGAGTTAACGAGATTAGGATACTGCCTGGTGTTAAAGTTAGATATTTATTATCTCCAGGCGAGCTTGAGGGTGGTGAAAAAAGAAGAGCCACAGATCCTATTTGGAGTATTAAAGTTTATGATATTTCTAGAAGTTTAATTTCACCTAATCAACCAGTTTTATATTATTTGGTAGATGGTCCAAGACGAGGCTTTGTAAGGGAGGAGCTTCAAACTATCTCATTTGATACAGAGTTACCACCTGATTCTGTTTTGAGACGCCAATGACCATATGCTAAAGTATCCATTTTATTTTCACAAATTATTCTCTTATCATCATCAGAAGATAGAGCAATTTTATTAATTGTTGCTGTATAAACATCATGTTTGTAGCTTCTAATTATGTTCATTTGTCTCATCTGCGGTTTCCCAGTAAAAAGGCAATCCTTATAATGATTAAATATTATTTTCTTTTTTATAACTTCTTTCTTCATTCCCTTGCCTTTCTTTATTTCTTCATCATTTTCCATTAGATAAGAGTATAACTTTGCCCTCAAACCTACAAACTCTTTTATTATCTTTCCACCAGCTTCATCTTTAAACATATTAACAACTTTCTTATTCACACCGGTCTCAATACCAGATGGGTGTTCTTTAGGAAAGTTGCTTGTGTCAAACTTATCTCTAACATCTGGGTTTATATCCTTATAAAAATCTTCTGTTTCTATATAATAAACAAGACTGTCTGTATCTGTCATAAGTAATTTTGCTTTTTCTCCATATTTGGGTTTTATATAATTATAATGAAAATCATACATTATTGTTTTACTTAAATCTAAAATACACATACCAAAGTAAACAGGCTTATTGAATGTTAGTGATGTTTTCTTCATATGTATAGCCACTAAATTTTCAGAAAATATGGTAAAATGATTAAAGTTGGGTTTTGTTGTTAATTTTTTTGCATCTTTTTCATTAGTAACCAAACGAATGTCTACCCTTTTTCTAATATTTTCCATTGTTTTACCAAACACAGAGTTATTCATTAGTTTGAAGAAATCTTTATCAAAATCATTTTTTGCTTGAGATCTTAATTTAGTATTCAAATCAATGTATGGCTTTAACCACGCAGACTCTTCAAATTTAATACCTTTATGAATCTTTGTTATTTTTAATCCTAGACTTTCATAAAGTTTTAGGGTTTTATATTGAACCACGTATTCTTTCTTATTTTCTAGGTTTGGGATTAATTTCTTTATTTTATTAACTATAATTTTCTGTGGAGCTAGAGGCTAATCATTATGTAAATCATGAAGATATTTAGGATATTCCAAATCAACCTTATATACGCCCGGTATATTTCTCCAGTTTTTTAGATCTTCTTCTTCCACCCAACCAAAACCATGTGTGGGTAGTTTTTCACTCATTGCTCCACCATATAGATTATTTGCATCTAGATATACAATATATGATTTAATTATTCCTGATATAAAGTTTGACATATATGGGTTGTTAGCTTTAGCATATCTATTTGATATTTGAGAAACACCTCCTCGCACACCTTCTTCAAACATAAGTAACATATCAACATCAGTTAGTAGCTCCAATTTAACTTTAGTTAATTTTAACATTGCATCCCAGGCCAGTGAAGGTGCAGTAAAATACCAGGCTGGATCCAACCCATAGTTTTTAATGCAAACATTTCTAAAGTTTTCGAATACATCTGCCAAGAGTAGTACATCCGACTTTAGATAAATGTCATGATAATCCCTAATTGTTTTCATATTAAATGTTTCCCACACCTTTTTAGCATGTTGGTAATCATCTTCTGTTATATTTTCATCATTTAGTTTTGAGTAAAATGCCTCCTTTGGTGGAATTTCAGTTTCATTTAGTCTATCAAAACTATCAAAGTAATCGTAAAAGAAAACACCCTTTCTAATCATAATATTCGTATTTTTTCCAAAATATCTTCTAGTAAGAGTTAGTTTTTCATCTGTTGGTGAAATACACCTTTTTTTAGATAAAAGGCAGTTCTTACATTGCTCACAATTACCAATACCATTAAAGTTAATAATCTTTCCATCTTTTATGTATCTCCTTATACAATCTCCAGGTTTACATGCACCACAATTTCCACATTTTGTAAGATTTTCAACTAAGTTACTAAGACTGCTTGACATAAATTTAAATGAATCTATGAATCTTAATTCTATTGTTATTGGTTGTGGTTTACCATTTTTATCAATATAACTATCTACCAAAACATCTTTTTTGAAATAAATATAATTTTCCTCATTTTTTGGTATACAGTCTATTTTACCTTCTGTTAATCCAAGATTATTTATAATAAAATGTGAATCATACCTAGATAAGTTGTGAATTATTACTGGAATGAAGTTGGGAATTTTATAATCCAAGTTGCATTTTTTATGTGCTGCTCCTCTATACTTTCCTGTTAGGTGACAATGATCCAATACCTTATCTTCTCCTAATTTATTTTCACAAATATGGCATTTAGTAGCATATTCATAATCTATTTTATCCTCTTCAGTCATAACAACCTTTTTATAATATTCTTTATCCCTGGATTTGATAATTTCATAAATTTTCTTAGCTTCTTTATCTAATGATAATACAAATTTTTTTGCCACATCATCATCTGGGGAATTAGCTGTGTATTCTTTAAGACAGGGTTTATATATTTTATCATCAAAAGATTTTATAATATAACTGAATCCTGAAGGTTTATGCTTCTGATATTTTTCAGTATAACTTTTACTTTTATCTGGTGAGCATGAATCTATTTTTTCTGTAAAACACTCAAGATCTCCATATATACCAAAATTTACGTTAATTTTTCACTTAAAATTATTGAATTCAATATACTTTGGCGTTCCATCTTCATTCTTTGGCATTTTTATCATAACTTCTTCATTATTATAACAAATTATTTTATGTTCTTCCAATGACTGTTCTGAATAAAATGAATTTTGACAATTATCACAATAGAAACGAGCACAGCCATTATTATTATAATTTTTATTATTTATCCTTCCAATATTCTTAATAAAACAGAAATGTGTTTTTTCTCCCTCTGTTAAAAAAAGTAAATTTATCTTTTCCGCATCTAATTTTCTACTTCTATTAATTATTCTTAACTCTCCTTCTTCATAAGAAAAAACATTAATACCATATGGATTTTGACTTTCAAACTTTTTTATCTGATTTGTTCCAAAAACTGAAACAGGAAACTCTATTCCCGCCCAGTTTAATTCCTTTGATCTTTCTTTCATTTCTTTAGTTATTCTCTCCAAATGAACATCTTTTCCATATTTATATATCATTATATATATCATTATTGCCCACTTAAAACATTCATTATCATTATAATTCTTAGGGTTAATAATTCCCTGTTTGGCGGCTAATTTTTTTGGTAGAGGAATATATGAACTTCCCCTAAGAGGGTTGTATGGCACAATTCCAATATCAAACTTTTTCACATAGTCAAATTTAAACTTATACGAATTGGATAAAAATTTTTCATAATCCTTTAGTATACGATTTTTCATAATATCAAACATCTCACTTAAATCATCTGAATCAGTAATTATTTCCACATTTGAATTAAAATATCCTTCGGTTTCTTCCTCAATACGATTTTCAGTTAAAGACTCTTTTATAAAATTACATGTTAACATAAATTTTACCTTGATTGGTTTCTTTTTCTGTTTAATTATATCTATAACTTTTTCTTTTATTTTATTTAGATATCTTAAAGGATCATACCCTTTCCTTTCATTTATCCTATATACTTTCAAATATCTATTCAATGCTGTCTCTCGTTCTATTATATTAAATTCTTCTTCAGTCAATTCATCTCTCACACTATCAGATATATTTACCTCTTTTCTAGGTTTGGTTTGTGGTTTGTTATTAGTAAGTTTTATGATATTTTTATTGGTTAAATCTTCAAGCTTTTTGTAAAACTCATCTTTATCCATCACCTTAAATGAATAATTTCCCCAATTAAAAGTTTTGTTTGATGGTTTTTGTGGTTTTATAAAATTGGGTGCGAGTTTTCTATTTTTGAGCTTTGTTTTAGGTTTTGCATCCTCCTTTTTATAATTTCTTTCAGTGCTTTTTTCACGATGATACTTTTTTTGTCCCTTACGAGATTTTGCATTTTGTTTAATTTTTTCCCATTCATCATCATAATCAATAAAATTTAATTTTGTGTATTGGCTTGGCGTATTTTCAGTTTTTGGAATCTCTTCATCATTTAATATTATCCTCAATCTTTGCTCTTTAGTAAGATCATCAGTAATTTTATTAAACTTTTCCACGAATTTAGGAATATTATATAACTTTTCTGCTAGTGTTGCTTTTCTAATTCTTCGCCATTTTGGAATAGCGTATCTTTCTCCATATAACTTCAATTCATCAAGGCTCAATTTTATTAATTTCTCCATTTTTGCTCTCATAATTTATTCTTTAAACTAATATTAAAATCAAATTTAAATTTTCTTTCTTGATAAAAATCTCTGTTTAATTTTCTGATAAATTCTCTAACAATTTTGTGTATTTTTGTGGATACTTTTGTAAACGGGAAAAAAATCTCTGTTTAATTTTCTGATAAATTCTCGAACAATTTTTATTAAATATTTTGTCCTCGTATCAGTGGATTTCTACTCTCTGCCTCAAATTAAAGATTATTATGTGTGTTTGCTTTGTATTTCACAGGTCATGAACGGCTGTTATTGGTCCCTTAGCTACCAAACCCAAACCCCTGACTTCCAATTAAACCTAGATATATATTAACCTTTTTAAAAGCCGTTGGAATTACACATGTACCACGAGTATGCATCATTTGAAGTCTCCTAAAATTCTCAAAACACTCCATTTATTAGTAAAACTCTGACATAAATTACATCAGTTTTGAGATACCTAATGTAAAGCAAACAGTGTAATCCAAGAGTCACTATCAATCTCAGCAAGCCATTGTATATATGAATGTATTTTATGAATATATTTAGGTATGTATTTATTATTTCGAAAAATGCAAAATAAACCAAAAATACAGGCTTGTTGTGGTATTAAAAGCGCTTACAAATTAATTTTCTCACACTGCGTTATGTGTAATATGTTGATCTAAAATAACAAATCTGTACATATTTTAGGCTCCTCAAGCACAAAGTCAAGCAACTCTCTCGAGTAAGTAATACTGCAATACCATTAACTTTTATTCTTAAAATACAAAAGATCAATCAGTCAACCCAACAATCAATCAATCAGTCAGTCAGTCAATCAATCAACTAATCATTCAATTCAATCAATCAGTCAATCAAACAATCAGTCAATCGATCAATCTATGTTTTCACAAGTTAATGGTACTGATCTAATCTTATATTTTATTTTATCAGAATATGCTCATTTTCTGGGCAACAAGACAACCTCTGTGGCTTTGTTCACAAATTGAGTGCTATAAGATCATCAAACGTGGGAGCTTCGTCATACTTCGAATTCTAGCTGCAAACATCCCCAAGGAAATCTGTCAGAGCCGTCTGCTACTCTCCTGAAAAGCGTGCAAAAATAAAGGAAATGCAAAATAAAAAGCAACCTGTCAGTTTTGACAGTGTGCAGCAAACCATTGGCAGACGACGAGCTTCACAAGAAGAATATACCATCAAGAAAAGATCGAGAGTAACACCCCACACAGTAGATTATGACTATGACAACGCATTTTTCACAAATGCACTTTAACATTGATGACATTAATAACATTTCAGATTTCCAGTCAATAACAGTGAAAGCAAAAGTAATTGAAATCGGTCAGCCTGAGATTATAAATGTTAGGGGAAAACCTTTAACAAAGGTAGATTGCATAATTGCTGACAAAACTAAATCTATCAAGCTAGTAACGTGGGAAAGTAAAGTTTGTCTCGAAGCAGATAAATCTTATGTCATTGAAGGCGTAAGTGTTCGTAGTTTCAATGATGAGAAATATTTAACAACTACAAACTACACAGTAACTAATGTAGTTGATGACGTGGCAAGCGTCGCAGAACCGCAATGCGAGTCCTATGGTAAGGTCATTATTGGGTCTGTCCTAGGAGCTAATGTTTCACATTACAAAAGTTGCATAATGTGCAACTCAAAGATACATGTCACTGATGACACTTCCACAGTCAAGTGTAGTAAATGCAAACTAACTGTTTTTGTTAATGGGCTACTCGATTCCTCAGTCACAAAATTAGTTATTAAAGATAACTCAAGCCAAACGTTTGTCAACTACACTGTCTTGAATACTGCCATGAACACGTTTCTGCAACATATTGCTGGTAAAGCTGTTTCTGACTTAAACGAGGCCCAACTGTTAGAGCTTTTTGCTAACAGAGTCCTTCGATTCATTGTAAGTGATAAGGATAACCTGGTTAGATGCATTACTGAACACAGTTAGTTACATTCTATTGTTGTTGTAATATCAGTTCGTTATAGTTGTGTTAACTTATAATGCCGCTTTCAGGGGCCGACCATAATGCCTAAATGGTCTGTTGCTAGTAGAAATATGCAATACTTATAATATAGTAAAGTTATGGTTGTCTCCGTTAAGTTTAAAAACGGTTGCATAAAGCACATGTTTATAATTCTATACTTGTAATGCGGGTCTTAGAGTCAGACCATAATTCCAATGGCACTAATTCCCACATACCATATAGACCCATTGAGTCATGAGACACTTGGAATTATACTCGTTGTTAAAACCTTTTTTCCTCACTAACCCAGAATTTGCCAAAATGGTCTGTTGCTACTCGAAACACACAATACCTGTGATATGCTTAAGTTATCGTTGTCTCCATTAAGTTTAAAATTAGAAAAGTTATCTTTAATGTTGAGCACAAACGTTGCATGAGGCACATGTTTATACTTCGGTACTTGTATAATGCTGGAGTTTTAGGTGCAGACCATACAGTGTAATTCCAACGATAGTAATTATTCAATGCTATGTTAAAACGTTCTTTTCTATAACGTGGAATTTGCCTAAATGGTGTTACTGATAGAAACGCATAATACCTATCATGTACTTAAGGTACCATAATTATGGAAAGGTTGTATGAAGTCTGTTATGTTTCAAACAAAATTTGCCTCCAACGTAGCACACATAGCTCATCCAACCGCTCCACCAATAAACTGTTGAGATTATTACTCGGGCTTGCTTACAAAGCAAAGCCCGAGTCTAAAAATGCTAGCGGTTTGGTCGCCAAATGGGGGGTCATGGTCCCAGGCGTTCCTCGTGGAGAGCGTGGAAACTAGGGATGACTAATCGTGCATGCGGCATGCGACTATGCGACGTGTTTGGTCTTCGGGAGTCGAGTTTGGTATGCAATGCAGCGTTTTCTGAGGAAGATTTTTTAGCAGTAAACTAAAAGCACAGAAGCTTCACAATGCACGAACCAAGCAAGCCCGAGTTAACGCTACGTGGAGCGTCTAGTTGAATTACTTCTTTCATTTGTCTTTGTTTTTTCAAAGTTTTACCGTGCAGTACTACAGTACAGATAAAGCACCACTCAGGCTATGCTGGTCTTTTTTAGGGGCGTTGCGAACGTAAATAACTGACCATAACTGCACTGACACGCAGGATGCGGAGCATCCCATAGTAGTGGTGATCTAGAGGTCCAAAAAAGATACTCTCTAGAAGAAACTCCTATAAAATACCCTTAAAATAAAGCTAGTTTTGCGTGGCTATTTTTAAAAAATCTCTTGCCCCATCATAGCTCCTGTGCTACCCCCACCCTTGGCGAGTATTTTTAACTCGTGGATACGCGAAGCGTATTTGCGAGTTTTTGTGGGGACTCCGATATGCAAATTGTTTATTATATTTCCTTTAGTTCGCAAAGCAAAGGACAAATCTGGGAGCTCCAAATGGTCACGTGAGCAAGCCCGAAATGTAAATTCGATCATCCGTTTTTTCTGGGGAAGTAACAGTTTAGCGATTTCGGTAAAACAAAACAAAACCCCAACCAAAGCAGTAGCCACATGCATGCTTCGCCTGCCTATTTTTTAATATATCACGGATGAGGGTTCCACAAGTGAAGGTGGTGTTGTCGATTGACAACTTTTGAATGATCTGAACTCTTTTTTTGTTAAGAAGTACGTTTAAGCGATACTTAGCTATTCTTAACCTCCGAGGAAAGCAGAAACAGACCTAGATTTACTAGTTCAGCGCTTCAGTGCTTTTACCAATTGGACTAGCATTTGGTTTCTTCGCCGGAACTTGTACTGACTTCCTCAGTTGCCAAGATGACAACATTCTTTTGTTTACGTGGCTTGGGGCACTGTCGGCCATAAGCCGTTAGCGCAGATTTAGAACTTTCTATTAACAAAGTTTTCGCTTGACACCTCTTTGGAAGTTTCTATCCGCGTTGATAAAGGTCCTAGAAAGTAGGGTCGTTGATGAGATGATTTATCGATTTAGCGATCTGCAAAAACAACATGAAAATTAATTATCTGTCGTCGATTCTTTGGAGTCTGGGTTTTGGTCGAGTGTCGAGTGTCGAGGGTGACATGTCGAGTGTCAAGTGCAACATGTCGAGTGTCGAGGGTCCCATGTCGAGGGCATAATAATAAAAGGAACCAAATAATAACAAATAAAATATTAATTTTTTAAAAAAAAACTGGAAATACGACTCCCGCAAAAACCTCGCGAAGCTAGTTTTTGAAGAAGTCACAATGCTTTCATATTTTATTCTTTATTTTTTTTTATATTATATATTTTATTTTTTATATTAGCGTAATCCCCATTATTTTATTTCTTATGCTGTGTTTGGTACACAATTAGTGACACCTGGTGCAAATTACATGATCAGTATACCGCTCAACACAGTGCTTAAAAATTGACCTTCATTTAGCTCTTTCACTGCCACTGAGATTGCACCAGAGGGAATAGAAGTAAAATTATTTATTATCTTGACAGGGAATACAGAGTCGATGAAGTATCACAATAATATTCACTTAACACAAATTGAAAATGATTGTAAATCTTTTGCAGGTGAAACCTTGAAGACTTGATATGAATGCTTGTGTTTACCACGGTGTAAAAACCTGTGTTTTTTTTCTTTAGTTTTATTTTCTTAGTCTCTACTGCTTTGTCTTCTTTGTTGTACATCACTTTTGAACACAATATGTTCTTACACAGAGGATGAGCTGAACGCTCCAATTATTTTTTGTTTATGTTTTTTTGGTTATAATTGCATGAGATTCATTGTAAGAAGAATCTTCTGATTAGATATTTTATTGTCTACTGCAGTCATTATTTCATTCCCGGGTAACCACAATTGAGAGCATTACGAATAGTGCATGTTTTAATGTGTGTACTCTTTCCAGTTGCAATGGTACCCCCAGTGGTAGATAGAAAAATTCCTCTTCCCTCAAAAGAGATGCCATATCAACAAATTGGGGGTAAAACAATTGGATTCTACAAAAGCTTTGAATAAAGGTTTGGTAATAGTGAGTGCCCACTGTATAGTATGTGGTTGTGCTATTTTTAGGTCATATCATAAAAACAATACATGTAAGAAAGAGTTATTGAAATCTTAATATGTTCAAAAAGATTGCTGCACTACATACTCCTGTAAAAAAATAATGTGAAATCAACATCAATCAGTCAAAAGTATATACCACATGAAAGTTTAATTGTGCTGTTACAGAAACAGGCAAAATATCCATACCCAACCATAGAATAGTACATTATTTTGAATATATGAAAATTTCTATTATAAAAACTGCAGAAGAAAGATTTAATATAAGGACGGTATTTCATCGAAAAAGTCATGGCAGCCAGAGGTATTGAACTGTAACCAATGACATATAGTAACGAGAAGAACTATCATTATATTATTATCATTATTATTATCATTACTATTATTATTACTGGTATTGATATTATTATTGTTATATTTTTTATGTTAAACATAATATATTTTTATGGGGTGGGATTCATGTCTTAATCTTGGTAAAGTTATTGTTACTCTACTACTAAAAGCAATACAAAAATCTTCTTAATAGGCTTTCCATCAGAGGTGGTAGTAATCAAAACAGCTCCAAACAATACCATTTCTTCTTAAAGGCTTAGAATCTAGTGCAGTCATTTGTCTAGAAAGTTTGTGTGGAAAATCATTATTGAAAGCATAGGGCATTTAGGAAACTTGAAACACTTGTTACTACATACAGCACACTTGCAATGAATATATGAGAAAGATCATAAACATTTTGGCATTACAAAATTTATTTTCTTCTTTATAAAGTTTTTCCAATGTAAAAAGTTAATTGCATGTTGTGGTTGTTATGAAATATTGATATTTGACATCATAAAAATAAAGTAAACGGCAGAAAGTAACAAAGTTAATATGTTATGTCTAACTTTGCAAATTAAGGCTTGAATTAACATTTCATTTGTGAAAAAAGGGCAGGGGTTCTAGATAGCAATATTATCGGGGGGGGGGGGGGTCATTGCACTCTAAGGTAAAACTGACCCATTGTGAAAAGGCTATGAAACTTGTCTCTACACAATATTATTGAAACCTTTCAATCAGAGAATACATACATATATATATATATATATATATATAGCAAAGAGAAATACTACTCAGAATTCAGTAATCACATTTGCTTTATTTTAAAATGATCACATTGATCACTGATAATATTGCAGAACCAGTACTTTATAGTGACACAGGGTATACATTCTGTTGAAAATGTTTAACATAACTGCTAGATCAAGAAAATTTACAATATTTTCACTGTTGCAATGATATCAGATCACATCGTTATAAATGATTGCTATAACAACTGCAACTCTCTGTGTTGGAAATTACTTCAAACTGGAAACGCTATCGTTTTATTATGAAAAATACCTATTTACATTCTCTTGTAATCTGTTGGTCGTCTTCCGATTCCGGTTTTAGACTAATAGAATTATTTTCCAGAGACATCTCCAATCGTTGAAGTCGTTCTTACTCGGTGTCCCTTCTAAGTCGTTTTGCTAAATGCAGTACACCAATATATTTCGTTATGTAATCGTTCACTCATGTCCTGTATTTCTATCAATAACACATTCAAATTCAAAACTAACTTGATTGAATTCCTGGTCCTTTTCCCTGCTTTTTCGTTTGCCTTTTTCTGGAGCGAGCAGTTGTTGTCTTGGCTGCGATTTCTGTTGTTATTCTCCCTGCTGTCGTTTCTCTATCCCTGCTTTGAGTCGTGCTTTCCTCGTGTTGATTTTCACGGTATTCGAACTTACTCGGCGACGATCTCGTGCTAATATTTCTTGAATATCTTGGAGATCACCTTGCTGGGATGTACTTCCAGGACGAGTGAAATCGGTTTCCACAAAATTTACATTACTTTCAAAAAGGCATCACCGAATAATGGCGGAAATTCAGCGTTCTCAAGTGCGTTACTATTGCCAGGTAACCTGGCCTGCGAACGGACACCTTTAAAATATAGATATATATAAACATATATATAAATATATATATATACATATATAAAAACACTCGGCTCGATTTACTCGGGCTTGCGAGCCACGTGGTCTGACCGGAACCGACACGATTAGTAACCTCGCTACGCTCGGCCTTCGGCCTCGCTTCGCGAGGAACTATGAAAATAGAATACTAGAAATACGACTCCCGCAAAAACCTCGCGAAGCTAGTTTTTGAAGAAGTCACAATGCTTTTATATTTTATTCTTTATTTTATTTTGTATTTTATTTTTTTATCAGCGTAATCCCCATTATTTTATTTGTTATGCTGTGTTTGACCAATTAGTGACACCTGGTGCAAATTACGTGATCAGTATACCGCTCAACACAGCACTTAAAAACTGACCTTCATTTAGCTCTTTCACTGCCACTGAGATTGCACCAGAGTGAATAGAAGTAACATTATTTATTATCTTGATTATCATAATAATATTCACTTAACACAAATTGAAAATGATTGTAAATCTTTTGCAGGTGAAATCTTGAAGAGTTGATATGAATGCTTGTGTTTACCACGATGTAAAAAGCTGTGTTTTTTTTTTCTTTAGTTTTATTTTCTTAGTCTCTACTGCTTTGTCTTCTTTCTTGTACATCACTTTTAAACACAATATGTTCTTACACTGAGGATGAGTTGAATGCTCCAATTATTTTTTGTTTATATTTTTTGGTTATAATTGCATGAGATTCATTGTAAGAAGAATCTTTTGATTAGATATTTTATTGTCTACTGCAGTCATTATTTCATTCCCGGGTAACCACAATTGAGAGCATTATGAATATTGCATGTTTTAATTTGTGTACTCTTTTCAGTTGCAATAGTACCCCCAGTGGTAGATAGAAAAATTCCTCTTCCCTCAAAAGAGATGCCATATCAACAGAAGTGTGAGATACAATGTCATTACATAACAAAATTGGGGGTAAAACAATTGGACTCTACAAAAACTTTGAATAAAGGTTTGATAATAGTGAGTGCCGACTGTATAGTATGTGGTTGTGCTATTTTTAGGTCATATCATAAAAACAATACATGTAAGAAAGAGTTATTGAAATCTTAATATGTTCAAAAAGATTGCTGCACTACATACTCCTGTAAAAAAATAATGTGAAATCAACATCAATCAGTCAAAAGTATATACCACATGAAAGTTTAATTGTGCTGTTACAGAAACAGGCAAAATATCCATACCCAACCAGAGAAGATTATATTATTTTGAATATATGAAAATTTCTATTATAAAAACTGCAGAAGAGAGATTTAATGTAAGGATGGTATTTCATCGAAAAAGTCATGGCAGCCAGAGGTATTGAACTGTAACCAATGACATATAGTAACGAGAAGCACTATCATTATATTATTATCTATATTATTATCATTATTATTATCATTACTATTATGATTACTGGTATTGATATTATTATTATTATTATTGTTATATTTTTATGTTAAACATAATATATTTTTATAGGGTGGGATGCATGTCCTAATCTTGGTAAAGGTATTGTTACTCTACTACTATATATATAAGCAATACAAAAATCTGCTTAATAGGCTTTCCATCAGAGGTGGTAGTAATCAAAACAGCTCCAAACAATACCATTTCTTCTTTAATGCTTAGAATCTAGTGCAGTCATTTGTCTATTTGTGTGGAAAATCATTATTGAAAGCATACTTTAGGGCATTTAGGAAACTTGAAACACTTGTTACTACATACAGTACACTTGCAATGAATATATGAGAAAGATTATAAACATTTTGGCATTACAAAATTTATTTTCTTCTTTATAAAGTTTTTCCAATCTAACAGGTTAACTGCATCTTGTGGTTGTTATTAAATATTGATATTTGACATCATAAAAATGAAGTAAACAGCAGAAAGTAACAAAGTTAATATGTTATGTCTAACTTTGCAAATTAAGGCTTGAATTAACATTTCATTTGTGGAAAAAGGGAGGGGGTTCTAGAAAGCAATATTATCATTGGGGGGGGGGGGGTCTTTGAACTCTAAGGTAAAACTGACCCATTGTGAAAAGGCTATGAAACTTGTTGTCTCTACGCAATATTATTGAAACCTTTCAATCAGAGAATACATACATATATATATATATAGCAACGAGAAATACTACTCAGAATTCAGTAATCACGTTTGCTTTATTTTGAAATGATCGTATTGATCACTGATAATATTTCAGAACCAGTACTTTATAGTGACACTGGGTATATATTCTGTTGAAAATATTAAACATAACTGCTAGATCAAGAAAATTTACAATATTTTCACTGTTGCAATGATATCAGATCACATCGTTATAAATGATTGCTATAACAACTGCAACTCTCTGTGTTGGGAATTTCCTCAAAATGGAAACGCTATCGTTTTATTATGAAAAATACCTACTTACATTCTCTTGTAATCTGTTGGTCGTCTTCCGATTCCGTTTTTAGACTAACAGAATTATTTTCCAGAGACATCTACAATCGTTGAAGTCGTTCTTACTCGGTGTCCGTTCTAAGTCGTTTCGCTAAATGTAGTACGCCAATATATTTCGTTATGTAATCGTTCACTCATGTCCTGTATTTCTATCAATAACACATTTAAATTCAAAACTAACTTGGTTGAATTCCTGATCCTTTTCCCTGCTGTTTCGTTTGCCTTTATCTGGTGCGAGCAGTTGTTGTCTTTCCTGCGATGTCTGTCGTTATTCTCCCTGCTGTCGTTTCTCTATCCCTGCTTTGAGTCGTGCTTTCCTTGTATTGATTTTCACGTTATTCGAATTTACAAACAATTCTTTCAATAATTTTTACTCGGCGACGATCTCGTGCTAATCTTTCTTGAATATCTTGGAGATCATCTTGCTGGGATGTACTTCCAGGACGAGTGAAATCGGTTTCCACAAAATTTACATTACTTTCAAAAAGGCATCACCGAAATCCCGGTGGAAATTCAGCAGTTCTCAAGTGTGGTACATTGCCAGGTAACCTGGCCTGCGAACGGACACCTTTAAAATATAGATATATATAAACATATATATAAATATATATATCAAATATATAATAAATATAAATATATATATATATATACATATATAAAAACTCTCGGCTCGATTTACTCGGGCTTGCGAGCCACGTGGTCTGACCGAACGCGACACGATTAGTAACCTCGCTACGCTCGGCCTTCGGCCTCGCTTCGCGAGGAAATTAATAGAAACTAGAAATACGACTCCCGCAAAACCCCGCGAAGCTAGTTTGTAAAGGACTCCTAATGGTTTTTCCTATGAGGTATAAGACCCCAATTTACGTATTTACTTATTATATTATTTTTACTTTTTGTACTTTCTCATTTTTTGCAATTATCATGATTATTATTATCGTATTATTATCATTATCATTTTTAATATTATTACTGGTATTGATATTATTATTAGCATTGTTATTTTTTATGTTTAACATAATATACTGTTATTGGGTTGGGTTGTATGTCCTAATCTGGGAAAAGGTATTGTTCCTCTACAACTACATGCAATTCTGTTGTTCTTGTGAATAGGGTTTGTATCATAGGAAGTAAAAATTACTCAACTCTGAACAATACCATTTCTTCTTTTAAGCTTAGAATCTAGTCATGGTTGCCACAGCCATAAGATCTTTAAATTTCCTGACTTTTCCCTGACAAATGTAAAATTTCCCTTACCAACTAAATTAGAAAAGTCACAAATTAGTCCTGGTAGTGACCTCCAACCTCCTCTCACAACCAACCTCTCCACCCATTTATTTAATATGCTTTCAGAAAGTCACATACAGTGTACGTGGATTGATAGTTTCTTACGATAACCAATTCATGGAAAAAGGATTGATTTTCTTGGAAACCCAAAATCAGCTTGTCATTTAATTCCACCAATCCAACACATTTCATGTCACATTCTTGACCACACCAAACCAAAGCTGAATTGGCAAGAAATAAATTAGTAGTATTAAATTTCACTTTTCCCTGACTTGATTTGAAATTCCCTTACTTTTCACTGACCTTGAAGAATTTTTTCCCTTACCATTTTCTGACCTGTGGCAATCATGCCAGTGCAGTCATTTGTCCATACAGTTAGTGTGGAAAATCATGATTGAAAGCATAGGGCATTTAGGAAACTTCAAAGACTTGTTATTACATACAGCACCCTTGCAATGAATACATAAAACAGCAAACAGAAAAACAGCTAAAACTTTTAGCATTTCAAACTTTAGTTTCTCCCTTGTAGAGTTTTTCCAATGTAAAAGGTCAACTGCATATTGTGGTTGTTATTAAATATTTGTATTTGACATCATTAAAATGAATTAAACAGCATTAAGGAAAAAGGTTAAGATGTTGTCTAATTTTGAAAATTAGGGCTTAAATTAACTTTTCATTTGTGGGAAAAGGGTGGGTGCTAAGAGAGTAATTCCCAGGAATGCATGGAACTCAAAGGTAAAAACCCATTTTGAAATGGCTATGGAACTTGTCTGTCCCAACGAAACTTTTTAATTACGTAATACATATATGTAGCAAAGAAATAGAGCAAAGAGAAATACTACTCAGAAGTCCGTAACGACATCTGCTTTATTTTCAAATAATTGCATTGAACAGTGATAATATTGCAGAACCGGTAACTTATTGTTTGGTATCTATTCTGTTGAAAATGCTGAACATAACTGCTACATCAAACAAATCTACAATATATTTTCACTGTTGCAATGATATCAGATCACATAATTATAAATAATTGCTATCACAACTGCAATCTCTGTATTGGGAATTTCTTTCAAATGGAAGGCAAACGTTTCACTACGAAAAATACCTACTTGCATTCTCATTGCAGTATTAATACTACGTGACTGTCATCTTTCATTTCTTTGCGGTTGGTTTCTGTTTCCCCTTTCCTGGCACTTTTTTCACGACGATATGGTAATCTGTTTTGTCGTTCGCCTTCTGATTCTGGCTCCTACTCCGTGTACCGGCACAGATGACGTAAAACAAAGCCAGACAATAACAAACATGTTACTGAATAATTTTACACACAATGATGAAACAATGCGCTACGTCATCTGTGCCGGTACACGGAGTAGGAGCCCTGATTCTGTCTGCATGCTGGAAGTCGTTCCTACTCGGTTTCCGTTCTAAGTCATTTTGCTAAATTTTGTTCGCCAATTTCGTTATGTAATCGCTTGCTCATGTCCTGTATACCTAAAACGAGTCTTTGTTTCTATCCATAACAAATTCAATATCCAATCTAACTTGATGGTAACTTGATGGTATTCCTGGTCCTTTTCCTTGCTGATTCCTTTGTTTTTTTTGAGCGAGCAGTTCTTGTCTTAGCTGCGATGTCTCTTGTTATCGTCCCTACCGTCGTTTCTCAATCTCTGCTTTGAGTCGCCGCTTCCCGTGCGGCATTCAAACTTACTCGACGACGATCTCTCACCATTCTTTCTTGTATATGTCGGAGATCTTCTTGCTGGGATGTACTTCCAAGACGAGGGAAATCGGTTTCCACAAAATTCGCATTATTTTCAAAACATCATTCAAGGAATTCGTAATGTCGGAATTTCACATGGAGTAATGTTGCCAGGTAACCTGGCCTGCGAACGGACACCTTTAAAATATAGATATATATAAACATAAAAAGTTATGATGCTTCGAGCCAACAGGGATGCCACACGCCAGAAGGATCCAAAAGGATTCGCAGTCCAAACTTCGAGTAATGAAATTTGTAGGCAATTATGGAAAACGAGGACGGACAACTTCGAGCGAAAAAAAAAAATATATATATATACAGTAAAAAATCTAAAAAAAGTTTAAAAATTTAATAAAAATAGACGTTTCGGTCAATGACCTTCATCAGTTGCAGTGCAAGTGAATAAGAAATTACAATGTCCTTAAATAGGTTTACAGTATAAAAGATGACATAATATAACAAAGATGATTACATAACAGGGCGTGGTAACACATGAAAATGAAAAAATTAACCAATGATAAACAATCGGTGATTACTAAGCGAGAAACTATGACAATGCGATACAAAACTCAAGAAACGCAAACCAAATATGAATAAATAATCGGATATAATACAAAAAGATTAATGTTAAAAAACTATAACATGATTCGTCAAGTCAGCCAAAAGTGTGAAGGGACCCGCATGTAAAATATTCACAGTATTCATAAAAGGCCATCCTAGGAAAAACTTGTAATAAAAACCCCAAACAAAGCCCTTGAAGCTATGCCGCGGCAAGGCACAACAGGCGCCCTGAACAGGGCCCTTAAACAACAATAATGTAATAAATTCCCCGATGGGGGCCCCTGAGAAAACCTTGCACTAACAAAGCTAACAAGATCCAAGGTCAGGGCCTTTGAACACCTGAACTAAGATAACCGCCAAATTAGCAAGTTATTTTTACGCTAGTTGTAGTTTATTCTTTTTTTCGAGTGGAATTCCTGACGTTTATTCAAGCCAAAAGGTGCCAGAGAGAACAACTGTGCGCTCCAATATGCCTCTTTAGTGATTAAAAGCTTTTCGATGTTACTTGTATTGTTTGCACTTGATCAATACACTGGAAAGAAAAATCGTTTAAGATATATATAAACATATATATAAATATATATATATATATTTAGTATAATTTTAGAGCTGAACACAGTGTTTCCAGCAATCTGATTGGTTGAGTGTACTCGCCATATGACGTTATATTCACCGCGCTAGGCGGTGAATATAAAGCAAAACAAAATGGCTGCCAGCAGCCGGTTTGTAAATGTTTCCGACGAGGAAATCTCAGAAATTAAAAGTAGTGCAGTCCCGAAAACAACGCAAAATGCAACAAAATATGGTGTTAAACTTTTCAAAGGTATGTCAGGCTCTTCCGTTGGGCTTATTATTTTACTTTGAAACTTTACAAACAGAAACAGTACCGATAACAACGGCTGAAACAGCTAATTAACTGTCGTAACTCTTAATTTACCTTACACAGAATGGTTCGCTTAACAAACCGAATTCGAAACAGAGTTTAAGTGCATGGAAATCAAAGAAATGAACAACTGCCTTTCAAAGTTTTATTTATCAGCAAGACGACAAGACGGAAGCCATTACAAGAAAACAAGTTTGTTGTCAATCAGAGCAGCCCTAGATCGACCCATGTGACATTTATACCGGAAATAAAATGTGTTGAATCCCGATTTCTCTGTTGTTCAGCTCTGAAATTATACTAAAACAATTATTCGCCTCAGGCTCAGTTAATATTGGCGAATATTTACCTCGCCTTCGGCTCGGTAAATATTCGCCAATATTAACTTCGCCTTCGGCGAATAATTGTTAAATATAAAAACTCTCGGCTCGATTTACTCGGGCTTGCGAGCCACGTGGTCTGACCGGAACCGACACGATTAGTAACCTCGCTACGCTCGGCCTTCGGCCTCGCTTCGCGAGGAATAAAAAACGCGCGCTCCCCGATAGAGGCTGTAGCGACGGCAGCGAATCACCCAGGTTGCGATCAATGCATCTGAAAAAGCGTTGACAGATCCGTAACAACAATTACCCCTGCATCTGCATCAGTCTCATGGAGAAAAACAAGACAAACTTAAAGAGAATTATTTGATAGCAACCTTCCACCGGTGGTACGTTTAGTGACTGTGTTCAATTCGAGGTTACTTGACCATGGTTTGTGCGGAAATAATCCAGGAAATCAACCACGGCGTGCGGCCCGTTGTGCAATGAAACCTAAGATAAGATATTCTATTATTTTGACAACTATCTTTGGAAAGTGGTCTCAGATTAAACAAAAAGCCTTTCAAAAGTGTGCGGTTACTCCCACACTTACTCTCAAGTTCGATCAACACGACTACTATATTAGCGTATTTATAAGTTGATTTTTAGTTTATTTAGATTTTAACTTAAAAATAACAGAGATTTTTTGTTTACAAAAGTCTAATCAAAGTTTCCGAAGTCTCCAAAGCATCGTAATTATAATTTGATTTTAGGTTAATTTTTGGATTTATCCTAAAAATAAGAGAGATTTTTTTAGTTTAAGAAAGTATTCGCAAATTATCCACCGGGTGGGGAAATACGCAAATACGCAAAAATATAATATGGTTTTTAAATAAGTCGACACAAAGGTGTTGATACCCCCAGGCTAAGCCATTAAAAAATTTTATGTGAAATTTTATAGGGGGTGGATCTTGAAATATTATTAATTATGTTATATAACTAAAATAATAGTTGCATAACAAAAAAATGATTTAAATATTTGAAATTATTAAAAAACTGAAAATGGATCAATTAAATAATTTATATTTTTGTGAACTAAAAAGAATGGGGAAAGAGTTAAAAATTAAAGGAAGATCAAAAATGAGTAGAAGAGATTTTATTAATGAGTTAAAAAAATTTAAAGAGGATGAAATTATAAATTTAATTGAAAAAGTTACTAATACTGGTGAGTATATTTGTATTCATGGAAAACTTAAATATTTTTGTAAAGAATGCGGTGGATCACAAATATGTGAACATGATAGAGTTAAGTATACTTGTAAAGAATGCAGAGGATCACAAATATGCAAACATAATAAATTTAAGTATCGTTGTAAAGAATGTGGTGGGTCGCAAATATGTGAACACGGTAGGCAAAAATATCAATGTAAAGAATGTGGTGGGTCTGCATTATGTGAACATGGTAAGCAAAAACCTTCCTGCAAAGAATGTAAAATTAAATTAAAAAAATGAATTATGATTTAAAGATATAAAAAATATAAAATAAAAAAATATGGACAAAATAATACATGGATATGATGGAAATATATATAATGAATTTTGTTATTATAATTATGGGGGGAGTTTTTATAATTTTATAAATTTAAGAAAAGAAGATTTGTTAAAAACATTATCAAAAATTCGTGGTTTTATTAATGAAATAATTAGTTTTTTTTATTTTGAAATTATTTATCTTCCTAATGAAAATCCTTTTGATGATGATTCTATTTGTTTTGGTTATTACTCTGATAAAAATTTTGGTATTAATGGTATATGTGTTGATAAATTTATAAAAGATTTATTAAATAGTGCTAATGAAGATTATAAAGAATGGTTATAAGAATATGTTGATGAAAATATTCCAGGTAATTATCATTATGTTAATGGTGATTATGTTCGTTTGGGTGGGTATGATGAATATTATGGAATGGTTGGTGAATATGAAGGTTATTATGATAAGGAATGTAATATTAATAATTTTGATAAAAAATTTACTGTTTGCTCATTAAATTTAAAGATATATTTAAATAAAGATAAGATATCACATAAAGAGAAATTTTGTAAAAAATTATATAATGAATTAATACCTGTTGCATGTCATCCTCATAGGTATTTAGATTGGTGTTATTCTAATGATGAATTAAAACTTTTGAAAGAGTTATTGGTAGAAGATTAATTAAAACTAATTATGTTATATAACCTAAAATAATGGTTACATAACAAAAATTTATCTAAATCTTAAACTAAAAGTTATTGGTGATCCTCTCAAATCAAATTTTTTCCATTCTGAGTCTAATATACTTAAATCAAAGTAATTAATTAAGTTATCATATTTTTTAACTGGAATATGTTGGATAATCTTTTGATGGTATGTTTGCTAATAATTGAGATGGTTGTATTTTTAAAATTTCTGATTTTTTACTATTCATATATGACATTCTATTATCAACTATGCTGCACATTAACCTCAATGGTTCTTTTATATTTATATTAATTTCATGTATTTTAGTTTTATTTAAAATTTCTGGCAAACCCAATGAATTTTGTAAACCTTTGCTAAATTTAATGTTAAATGATTTATTATTAATTATATAGTTAATGTTATCACCATTAACTATTGTTATATTTTTACCTTTTTCACTGATATCAATTAATATTTTTATATCATTAATTGAATATGTCCCAGGATTTATTATTACTAATTTATTATTACTTTCATCAGTTATTTGTTCTTTGTCTTTAAAATTAATCAATCTTTTGGTTTTTATATTACAATCAAGTAGTTGTAACTCACTAACATATTTTATTGGAGGCTCTAAGTAAATTCTTGTTTCAGAATCATACATTGTAATACTGAACATATTGTTTTGATTAAATTTTATTCATCTTTAAATTGAGCTTTACCGAAATAAAAACCAAGATAATACTCCACCTAAAACCATAAATAATATAAGATTACTTTGATGTTGTGTTGTATCATTATTTTCTGTTTTAATTTCATCTTTTTCTGTTGTTATTGGTTTTTGTTTAGTTTCAGTTTTATTTTGTAACAAAACTTTTGAAGTTCCTAAAGAATGACTTATTCCCACAGTTTTTGTTTCAGTATTTAATGAATTATTTATTCCAAATTTCATATCTTCAGTTGCCTTCATTAGTTTGTTATTATATCCAACCACACTTTCTGTATTTATAATCATATTACTTGGCATCAACCAAACTCCAGGAGCTATTGCTAAATCAAGCCGTAATTTAGTTTGATAAACAGATTGTTGGTAATTTTTAACAGAATTAGAAATATCATTTTCTATAACAGAACTTTCAAATAAAGCTAAAAATTCTTGTTGGGTTTCTATTGCGCCACCACCATTTCCATAAATTGAGTTTCTAGTATTAACTTGAGCTCCCAATATGCAGTAAACAAAAGCTTCAGCCGATCTATTTAATCTACCTAAACCCGCTTTTGTTAATCCGTATCCACTTTCCGGTATGAACCACGCATATTTAAAATCAGCAAAATCATCATTACGAAGTAAGGAGATTAAATTGCCATCTATTTTCTTTCCACCATCATCAGAAAATTTAGCGGCTTTACTTGGCCATATATCAGCTTCAGGATCATAATTTCTTATAACCCTAACATTTTGATTTCCACCTCCTTTACCATTATATCCCTTTCCATAATCAATAAATACATCTCCTAATCCTGAGTTTCTACCACCTTTCCATCTAAAGTCAGCCAAAGGTTTATTCAACCCCTTAAAGTCTTGATTATTACTAAGACCAAATTCTGCACACAATCGATTATATGCCAATTTGTTATATGGATTATTTTTTAACGAAAAAGTTTGTTCCCCTGGTAATGGCAATCTCATTTCATACAATATTCTCCTTATTGTGAAATATACATGAAACTTTATAAAACTACTAATAACTTTAGGATAATTTAAACTCTCAATAAGGCTTACACCGCATCCAGATGTTGCACACCATACAGCCATATTTAGTTGTTGAGGCCAATGATTAATATTGGGTTTATTCAACCAAGTTCTACTCTCTTTTCCGCTATAAAATGGCACAACTTGGGATTTAAATATATTTCTCATTGCGGCAGTGAATTTCTTTGTATCTGAAACATATATATCTAAAAAGTTTAACATTTTTGTTACATCAGGAGCAAATTCATCAAATTTAATAGCTGGTATTGGGTATGTTTGATTTGTAATTGATAAACTTTTTGGAAATGAACCAACCTTAACTTTATTTTCTAAACCTAAATCTTGCCATAATAATGTTTTCAAATTATTAGAAAGATTTTCAGTCCAGGTTTTCCCAGAAGGGTCATCATTTGACATTATTATTGTTCCATTAACTTTCCACTTAATATATCCCCCAAATGAATCATTAATAAATGTAAATTTATTAAGGTTAACATTTGGATACCGAGTTTTGAAATCATCCAATAACATCTTATTCTTTTGTTTTTCAATTAATCTGATCTTTAGATTAAGAATAAGATGTAAATTCAATTAACCTCTTTTCTAATCCCCACAAAACAATTACAACCCACATCAGTTCTTTCATATGAAATTTTTAATGAGCGGGATTTGTTAATTCTTTTAATAGATCTGAACGAACGTCTCTTCTTATCTGAGACATATCCAAGTTTTTTTCTGTATATCTATTAAATTTTTGTCTAACTTGAAGTTTTAGTTTTTGAAACTTTTCCAGTTCAGATAAAATTATAGAAAATTCTTGATCTGATATTTTATTATCTTTCAAAGCCTTTGAAACCAAATCGTTTATTGTGTTTAATTTTGATTTTGCTATTGCAGCGGTTTGTTCATGTTTACTAACTTTATTTGAAAGTCTTTTTGATGCATATCCAAATCCAACCGATAATCCACCAAAAACCCCACCAACAACGCCTAAAGGCACACCGACAACAACACCAAAACCAGTAAGAGAAGTTCCTAAACCACTTGCAGATAGAATAACTGAAATCAATCCACCACAAACACTTATTTTTGTAAATATTCCTCTTGCTCTATTGTATTTTTTTCTTACATCTTCGTAATGTTTAATTTCTCTCTCAAGATTTTGTAATACTTCGCTTGATTTTTGCAATCTGAAAATAATGGGATCAACATTATTAGGTAGTTGAGGATAAATTTGATTGTAATCTGCCATATTGTATTTTACTGAACGGAATGATGTCTTTAGACCTTCTTTCTCTTATTTCCACTTTTCATTTGTTCAACAAAATATATAACAACAGCCATTATCAAAAGCCATGCATTCTTTCCTAAAAAGCTAATAACTTGTCCTGCTGTTTTGAATAAAAAGCTAACTATTGCACCAATCATTCCTGGTAATATTTCACCTAGTTTTTTTCCTATAGTTTTCAATCCATTCCCTAAACCCTTACCCAAAGTTGATAGTCCTTTAGAAAGATTAGAAATTATAACACCAATTACTAAACCAACAGCACTCACAACAGCAAATACTGTAAACCCATACTTTTTGAATATAGCCTTCACACGATCACGCAATGACATTCTATTTTGTATTTTTTCTCTCTCACTCTCATCGTTTGCTATATCTTCATCAATCTCAACAATTTCTCTATTTATATTTTCGATCTCGTTAATTTCCTCGGGTGTCTTAAGCGGCTTATCCTCAAGGAATTTAATCCTCTCAGTCTTTTTATTTCGTGTTTCTTTTTTCTTTGTAATTTCAATATCAATATCTTCAATAACATCTTCTGCTCTAGGGCCTAAAGCGTTTTTTAATGTTTTAGGAAGTATTTTTGAGCGATTTTTAAAATTTTGAAATACACCATCAATAAGAACATATTCAGCAGATTTATTTTTTCCTATTGAAATAGCTGGTACTTTTATTCCTTTTCCTATATCTTTCAAATATTTTTTAAAACTTTTAAATTTTGGCCGCGGGTAGATTCTTTTAATTTCATCTTCAGCTTCTTCTTGTTCTTTAATCTTAGCGTCTAACAACCCCGTTTTTTCATTAACACCACCAAATGAAGTTTCTTCTTCTTCATCCTCATAACCAGGATTTTGAAAAGTGGTAGATGTGTTTGTAGTTGGTGATAAATAAATTGTATCATTATTATCATCATCTTTTGGGTCATTTAGTTCAGTTGGATCTAAATCTTCTGGTAAATATCCTCCTTCTGCCATTATTTTTTTTTTTACTCATCAGTAAGAAATCTTTAGATACTTTAGAAACATAAATAAAATAAAATTAAATTATAATTTAAAGATATAAAAAAATATAAATAAAATGATTAATGAAAGCACGCAATTAACAAATATTAATAATTACATTCCAAAACAGCGTATGATATTTTCTAAACCAATTTCAGGGGAAGTTCCTGGAACTAAGCCAAAGATTGAATTTAAGCGAATTAATATTTTTACAAAAAATGAAGATGGAACCGAAGGAGAACTTGTTATTCCAACTGAACGTTTGTATTCATATGGGGTTTCAGAAAATAAAAGCCAAGAAACAAATAAAGTTACAGGATATACTTTTCCTTTGTGTTTATGGAGTAAAGATGAGCCCACTCCCGAAGAAGAAAAATGGATTAATACTTTTAACGAAATAGTGGATTGTTGTATTGATCATTTGATAGATAATAGAGAAAAAATTGACAAGTTTGAATTGGAAAGAAATGATCTTACAAAAATCAAGGGTGGTTTAAATCCGCTATATTGGAAAATGGTAAAAATTACAGATGAAAAAAACAAAACTTTTATGCGTAAAGTTGAGGGTCGAGGTCCAACATTATATGCAAAATTAAACTACTCAAAAAGAGAAGATAGGTTTCTAACAAAATTTTATAATATGAAAAATGATGAATTAGTGGAATATAAGGATTTAATGAATAAACGCTGTCGCGCTGAATGCGCAATCAAAATTGAATCAATATTTATTGGGGCTAAAATAATTTCTCTTCAGGTAAAACTTTATGAAGCGTATATAGAACCACAAATTGAAATTAAAAAATTGTTAGCTAAACCAAAATATAATCCTGAAGTAATTGTTTCTGATTGTAAATCATATGCTGAATTTATGGAAGAAGAAGAAGAACTAGATTCAGATAATGGAAGCCTTATGTAAACTTAATAATAAATAGAATTATGTTATATAACCAAATTATCGGTTACATAACAAAATAATGTTATTTATAATAATTTTGAAACTACATATCCTAAAACCAACATTCCTCCTGTAACATATAACATTTCGCTATTCTTTTGATTATCACTTGGTTTATAATAATCTGAAAATTTCGGTTCTTGCATTTGATTATATAATGCAAATTGTTCATTTGTTTTTGAAATATTTTTTGATGCTTGATATTTTTCATCTTTTTTCTTCATTTTCCAATCCATTAGTTTTTGTCTTTTTTCCTGATATTCTGCATAATCTCTTTGATATTTCTCCATTGCTTTATCGTGCCTTATTTTTTCTGTATCGGTTTTATTCCCTGATAGATATTTTGCGAGATATGACCCGCCAACAAATGCTGTTGAGTTTAATACTGCTCCTCCAACCATCATTGCTATTGATACAAATGCCATTATTATTTATTAATTTGGTAAAATCTTTTGTTCCTCTAAATATGTTTTTAGATACATACTTCCAGACAATACAGCAACCCATTTTGCATAATTTGTAATACTTGAAGATGGGTCGTTCAAAAATGATTCTTTCATAACTTTTTTAGCTACATAGCCAACTCCAGCGCCTAATCCGATAAGTACCGCTGAATCAGTAACAGTTTTCACAAGTTTGTTTTCGTTTGACATGATTTTTTTTTACTAAATCAGTAAGAAATCTTTAAATCACATCATTCTAATTTTTGGTCTATCTGTGGGTTGGGTGGTTGGTAATTGTGGAACTTGAGATAAATCAGGTATTCTGTTTTTATAATATCTCATAAACATATCAAATGCTGTGAATCCTATTCCAACAATTGATAATACAGTTGTAAAAGATAGCTCTGGTAGCCACGCTTTATTAGATTCACTTTCTGTATTTTCATTTTGATCTTGTTCCCTTTTCATTTGCTCCGCGTTCCTTTTGGTCTCCCTAGCCAATGCTTCTTTTGCTTTTTTATTATATTCCGCTAATTTTTTACCAGCAGCAACTTTTTTTGGATCTTTTTCTTTATTTTTTGATGAATTAACTTCTTTAGGTGGTTCTCTAGTAATTTGCTCAACAGCTTCTTTTCCCCCTTCAGTTTGTTCAGACATTATTATTTAGATATCATAAATAAGTCTTTAGACCTGCTTAGTTTACAGTATCAACACCTTCATAATTTTGCTTAGTATCTTGCTCAGTTATGTTAGAATTACCTGATTTTTCACTTGTAACTTGTTGTATTTTACCTATTTTAACATGTTTAGCAACCTGAAATAACCCGCTAGCAAGTGCTGCCAATCTTCCTGCTTTTAATGCTAATAGCCCCACAATGTTTGTTAGTTCACGATTAACTAAATCATCCTTCTTCAAATCATTACAAAGAGATTCTATATCATCAACCGGAACTAAATATGAAATAAGTTTAGAAATTAGTTGAAGAGATGAATCTACCAACCCACCGTTAATTTTCTTACCCATTACTGCTTGATAACGATTAAAATATTTTTCTACATCTTTTTCTGATAATTTTTTTATATCACCCAGGCTCATTTCAACCCCTAGATATTCCTTTGTTGTTCCAAGCGCCGCGAGAATGGCAAGAGATTCTTGTTTTATTTCAAGTTCATCATTATCTTTTACCCCTGTCTTTTCTTCAATGTAATCTTCAATTTCTGTCATCTTTTTTAAATTACTTCAGGAATCTCTAAATAGCAATTAAATGGGTGACGTAAAGATAAACATAGTCTAGAATATTTTTCGGTTTTCAGGAGTTTAACAAACTTTTTACTAGTTTCATAATCCATATCTCCTCCATAATCTTCAAAAAACATCTTCATGCCTTTTTGCGATGGATTATGAAAAGTAACAACGCAGGCTACATTTTCTCGGAATGGTTTTGCTATAGATGTTAATTGTTG
Organism: Ricordea florida; assembly: GCA_949710005.1. Taxonomy (NCBI): domain Eukaryota; kingdom Metazoa; phylum Cnidaria; class Anthozoa; order Corallimorpharia; family Ricordeidae; genus Ricordea; species Ricordea florida. Next base: position 41,846,433 of record OX453272.1, read on the forward strand.
AGTTAAAACCCAAACTGATAATCCATGATGCCTTCCAGAGAATGCTAAATCTATAAACTTGTTTGATCGTTTTTTCAGATCATTAGATACTGCACAATCATCTAAAATTATTAATGTATTTGTTCCAGAAAAAAAAGTTTGACAAGCACTTAATAATTCATTAATCTCATCAATATTACTTGAATCAGGTAATAATACATAGAAATGTTTATCCCCTCGAGCAAAATTATGATATGTTTTATTTTTATAATAAGTTGGGCATATTAGAACAATGAAATCAAAAAGTTTTATGAATGGGCCTCGAAGCTGATCAATTAGATACTTTGTTTTACCGCAATTTGTTGGTCCAGTTATAATACCATGGAATGGTAATTTTTCTCGTAGTTCTTCCATGATTTTGTATCATAACTAAAGGTTTTTTAAGTTAGTACTTTATTGATAGTAAAGATGAATCCATTATTTCCATCACCGCATCTGCTACAACAAACATATAACATGTTACAGTTCCAGATCCTCCTTGTTTTCGTTTAATTTCTATTCTTACACCATCGTGTGTATTATTTAGATCTAGTCCTCCACCATGAATACCATTATCTGGGTGAGTTCTTGTATCAACCCAAAGAGCAAACTTATCAGCATAAAAATCCTTTTCTTTCAATGAAATTTGTAAACCATCATCTCTATTAAAACGTTTTTTCACGGATTCCCAAAGATCTGATGGAATCATACCCCTAGAGTATATTCGATTTGGTACACCATCAACATCAATATTAACAGAAGATATGCCTTGATTATAAAATTTTTCAGAATCTCTTGCTCCTTCAGGTTGTGGAAATAAAAACAAAAATAATATTCTAGTTATTGATCTTCTTGGTAAATTAATATGTTGATTAATAATACCAGCACCACCTACGGAAAATACAAAAGTGTTGTGTAAAGTAATATTTTCATAAAAGAATCCTTTACCAACTTTATATGTTGTTTGCGCCTCACGGGCTAAGTATTTGCTTGAAATTGAAGAATATTCTAATTCTAAGTTTTTTATTGAATATGATGGTGTTTTTGTTGTCTCAGAATAAATAATAATATCACTAATTGGGGCAAGTGTAATCTCAAATATTAAATGATTTTCTAATGCTTTTGGATAAAAAACTCCATGATCGTTTAAAATAGGATGATTTATTGGTATTCTATACTTTGAACCGTGAACATTAGCGAGAGCAACTTCTTTTACATCTTGTGTTTTTGCATCACCAGCTTTTGTTCTAAGTTTTCTAATATTTAACGAAGAAATACCTTTTTTTAAACTATCTTCGCGCTCTTCTTCGGTTAAAAATAAATCATGATATGTTTGAAATAGATCATATCTTTGAGTATCCTGTAATGTTTCACCACCAAAAAGAACTTTTAGTCTGGATACAAGATTACTTCCTAAATTATTAACAACCGTATTATTTGCATGGCCCTCAACATCTAAATCAAATAGAAGAGATACACTTCCTGGCACAATCACTAAATTCTCAGAAAGTTTTGGAATATTTATATATAATGTTTCTCCTGGGCTGGCTGTGGATGGATTTAGAGTAATTCTATTCAATGTTGATTCCGCTTTCAAACCAAATGGTTCTTTTGGGGTTCTGTTTGGATTAATTTTTTCAGACGTCATTGTATTTTATAAGATACTTTGATTAATCTTTAAACCCCTTTGCTCTATTATTCTCTAATTTGTTAATATGTTTTGATAATTTTTCTCTCGCACTTGGGATTAAAATCAAAACATTAAAAATATCATCACCATCTTCCATATCTAGAATTTTTTTAATGATAATTTTTTTCATAATGTTAATTTGATATCTTGAAAAAATTATTTTTTCTTCCTCCATTTTAATTTATAAGATACTTTATTAATTTTAAAATGAATAACGAAAATATACTTTCAAAAATATATTATTCAACTGAAGGATATTGGAAAGGATATTCTGCGATTAATAAATTAGCTGAGAAGGCGAAAGTAAGTCAAGATTCAGCAAAACAATGGTTGCAAAAACAAGCAATATGGCAAATATATCTACCTCCACCAAAATATATACCTAGACCGCACTGGACTGTGGATAAACCAAATCAGATTCACCAAGCAGATTTATTATTTTTACCGCATGATAGAGTTGGGAGAAAAACATATAAATATGCACTAGTTGTGGTTGATGTTGCCTCTAGATATAAAGATGCTGAACCATTAACCTCAAAAGAAAGCCTAGAAATTTCAAAAGCTTTTGAAAAAATATATTATAGAAAGTTAAAATATCCTAAAACATTAATGGTTGATCCAGGAAAAGAATTTATGGGTGAGGTTACAAAACTTATGAATTATCATAATGTAAAAATTCAGAGAAGTGAAGCTGGAAATCATAGAGCACAAGCATTTGTAGAAAACGCAAACAAAATATTAGGGGAAAGATTATTTAGTCATCAATATGCTCAAGAAATGATAAGTGATGAAAGATCAAGAGTATGGGTGAAAAGATTACCACATATTCTAAAAACTTTGAATAATTCAAAAACTAGAATAACTGGTAAAGAACCTGATAAAGCTATAAAACTGAAAGAGGTTGATATTGAAACTAAAAAATATAATCGAGTTGTTGGTCTTGATGAGGTTAGGCTGCCAATTGAGGTTAATGTTAGATACTTACTTACTCCCGGTGAACTTGAGGGGGGTGAAAGAAGACGAGCTACAGATCCTATTTGGAGTATTCAGGTTTATTATATTTCTGGGAGTAGGGTTTATCCTAATCAACCAGTTTTATATTTTATCCGACTGGAGGCCGGGCCCGGCTCCGCCGATTTAAAAGATGGGCCAAGACGTGGTTTCGTAAGGGAGGAGCTTCAAGTTGTCCCATATGATACTGAGTTACCCCCTGATTTTGTTTTGAAATAAACTAAAAGATTGGATATGTGTGAATTCCATCTTCTTCAACCCATCTTTTATCATAATATGCATTCAATCCTTTTTTATTTTGTTTATATGTCACAATTTGATTGTTATTTACTCTAAATCCTATGTTTTGTGCCATATCAATTGCCCCTTTTAAAGACGCCATGTACCTATCCCAGTTCATTTCGTTTTGCCTATGAATTGTGCCTTTACAACTATACTTTGCTTTACCTTTCTCATCCTCCGCGTAATAACATTTTGATGAAAGGGCAATCATTCTAATTCCATCAAACTCCAGCTTGAACAGGCCGGGGGTCTTGTCGTGATATTTAGATGTTGATAGGAATTTTTCTTTTCCTCCATTAAAGTATTCTTTTTCCATTTCAGGTTTTATAATATTATCCAACTTTTCAGACGAAATTGCCATGTACATAGAATCTGTATCCATTTGAATGAGCTCAAAATCCTTTCTATCAACATATTTATCAAGAAAATCGTAATAAAATTCCAACATCCGAAGTTTAGCTAGCTGATATACCGCGATTCCACATTGATAGGGGCGGTCTATTTTTATTTGTCTTTTTCTTTTTACTATTTCATATGTTTCATTTATTTCTGTAAGATCTTCAAAGAACGTAGATCTTAAAGCTTTTTCAACCTCTTCTTCATCCTGAGTATACCTTGTGTTCTTGTGTTTTTCTTTATCTTCTATCATTTTTCCATAGAATGAATTCCCTTTCAGTTTGTTGGTGTCGGCTAGTTCTTTACAGCCTTTATACTTTGGTTTTAGTTTTTCAATCAATACTTTAATGTCTTTGTTATCTTCAATAATTTTAAATATATCAGGGAATTGATTTAATTCATTAGTAATTTTTACTACATCATCAATCTTGTTTTCATCAAAAGCTTTACTTAATTTTTCCAGCATAACCTCTATATCACCATCTCTTCGTGCGTTTGAAACCTCTTTTGGGAACCATTCAAAAGGCCTTCCTGATTCGTATTTCAAAATATGGTGAATAGCTGTAATCTCCAAACCATGATTAATACACCATTTTATTATAGGTGTATATAACAATATCTTTTTTGCCTTTGTAACACCAAGCAATTTTTTATTATTTTTTAGATGTTTTCTTCCTGTCGATTTTTGATATTCTTTCATGTGCTCTGGTACCAAATCTTCAGAAACAATATCCACAACAAATAAAGGGGAGAACTCTTCAAACTTTTCCTTTAGATTTTCAGGCACATTTATATCAACTTGTAAAAATCCGAAAAGCTTACCGATAAGAATCTCTTTACAAATATTCTTAATATTTTCTTTGTCTGATGGGTTTTTCACCTCAATACATTCTTCTTTTCCGCATGGCATTTCTTGTCCTGCACAGTATAGATATAATCCATTTGCATCATAACCAACAATTCGCACACAATTTTTTGAAAATTTATATTTATGAGATCGAATCTTTGTTTTTTCCGTTTCTCCATAGCGCGTAAAAATAATACTAGGCCCTCCAATCATACCAGTTTTCAATAGTTTATAAATCTTGTTTTTATCGCATTTTTTACACTCTTTCCTTATCTTTTTACATTTTTCACAAAAAAAGTTAATACAAGATTTATTACATCTATGCATGCAGTATTGTCCTGGAGCGTATAATTCAGGATCACCTTTCTTTTTCATTTTTTGATATTTATTTAGAACATACCTCATTGACACACCTGGGATGGAAACTGCATCTTTTAACATATCTATTTCATCTGGATAATATAACGCCCTGGTTTTTTCTAAAGCTTCTTTAAAAGGGATAACATCATTTAAGTTATACTCTCTCAACCAGTCCATCATTGTAACACAACCCCTCCTTTCAAATTCAATCAAATATTCTTCATATTCTTTCAGGGAAATATTTTTCTGTTTTATACTTGAGTAAAAATCTTCATGTTTCACAGGACCAACGTGAGAAAGCTTATCATAACTATCCAACCATTCATAGGGAAGTACAAGTTTTTTGGCTTCGCAGTTGTTTGCTTTGCACCACTTATCAAAAGAAAGACAAGGGCCCAAATAAGATATTACATCCAAGAATTTAAAATTTTTTGTTGATAAAAACATATACCTATTATCTTTCTTTGCAACAAACAAATCTTTAATTTTATTGGTCATGTGTTTTATAAAATGTATTTTAATCAAATTGATATCATACTTTCCACTATTGAACCCTAAAACAGATACTTGATTACACCATTCTTCATAGCTTTCTAAAACTTTATTTGGGATAGAATCTTGATCGGGTAACGGGTATTCTTTTTTAACTTTTTCAACAATGATTTTTCTTATTTCTTCTAATTTTTCAATAAATTCTTTTATAAGTTTATCCGGGTTTGAATTAACAAGAAAAATAGGTTCGTTTGTTAAATTATCCAATATAGCCACACTAACCGGAGTGTGTTTATGAGTGAAACTTAAATCATCGGTTATATTTTTATCTTCTTTTTGTAATATTGACTCAAAATCGTAAATAATAAAATAGGGGTATGGAATAAATTTCTTTTCAAACCTGGTATTACACAATTTAGGGTTTTCACACTCCCAAACTGATATAATATTATACCCTAAACCTTTGATCATCTTTTCCCTTTTGATAGTTTCATTATATTTAATTTTGTTGTTGGTTGAACATGGGCAACCGTGCCATTTACACCCATAGAACTCAAAAACAGTATTTGTCTCAGGTTCGTACCCATCAAACAAAATATTTTTTTTATATTCATCAAAAATCTCATTTCCCTCTTTATCCTTAAGACACCTTTCACCTCCATGACCACAAAGCGCGTGATGAATATGTTTACCTATAATCTTAGATTGTTCTTCTATCCACATACAGGCTTTATAACTAAATTGGGTGTTACCTCCATAAAAAACCTTTTCAGAGTTGTTCATTATGTGTTTTATCTTTTCTCCAGTGCATACTATTTTTGTAGCGCCTCCTGTACATGTTTCATCCTTAAAATGCCTTTTTAAATCACCGTGTCTAGTAAATTTTTGGTTACATCCTTGACATACCCAATTTTCGGCAAGAATGTCTAGATTAATAATGAAAAAACCGTGGCCATTATAAAGACCTAAATTTAGGGTAGGTAAATTATCTTTGAACTGATTTTTTCCAAACACTAGTTTCCAAACTTTAAAATTTTCTTTATCTTTTTGTTCGTAAGCCCGAATGTTAATTGAAAAAAACTTGGCAATTTTCTCAAAATCAACTAGTTTTGTTGATATAACATCTGATTTTTTTAATTTTTTGTTATTATAAAAATCTTTAGCTAGATTTAGAGCTTGTTTCTCTATGTACTTTTCCGGGTTGTTTTTACCAGCAAGAATATTCATCAGAATAGCTAAACACCTCCATACACATAGGTTATCATCCTTATCATCCACGGAATAAATACATCTTTTTTTGCGTAGCTCATCCGGTAATCTTCCACACCCAATTAAAGGCTGTCTAGTGTTAATAAGTTTTATTTGTACTTCCCTAAACTCAACCCAACCCCCATGAACACCAGGTTTATATAATTTCTTCTCTGCTGGTAAATATACTCTACTCCAAGCTATACCCTCTAAACTCAATCTCTCACCATCACAACTTTCTATATAATATTTTATTTCTGGAAGTGATGTAAAAGTTCCTCCGCTTCTAAATGTATGAGCGTGATAAACTATTTCCCCATTTCCTCTTTGAACCAAAGCAACAAAACTGAAAACAATTCTTGCCCCCATTTCTATGTGAGGTTCTAATTCATTATAAATTGTTTCTGTCAAATCATTATTTAAATCTCTCCTAATTCTAATAATATTTCCGTTTATTCCATAGGTATCACGAATTGTTGGTTCATCTTCATGTTGATTTATTGGAAATATTCTAAGGGTTGTTGTTCTTTTCTTTTTATTTTTTTCCTTCAATTCCTCTCTTACACTATCAGATATACTTATCTCGTCTTTTTTTGATTTGGGTTTCTTAATATTAGTAATTTTTATGATATTTTCATTGGTTAAATCCTCAAGCTTTTTAGAAAATTCCTCTTTATTCATTACCTTAAATGAATAATTACCCCAATTAAAAGTTTTTTTAGGTTTTATAAAAGTAGGTGCTAATTTTCTTTTTTTAATTTTTTTTGTTTTTATTTCATTAGTTTTATTTTTTTTTTACACCTTGTTGTGTTTCTTTCATATTATCAAAAGCTTTAGCAATTTCAGGAATTTTCCGCAACTCTTTTATAATTTCATTTTCAGATAATTTTTTACCCTTTTCTTTAATAATTTTTTTTAACTGTTTTTCTATTAGTCTTCTTAAATTTTCACCATTTTTGTCTATAGCGTTTTTTAGCTTTTCTACAAATTTTTTTCCCATTTGTATATTAACTCTTCTTTTTTAACTTTATAAATATTTTCTTATCTTTAAATTCATTTTTAAAAAAAATTTGTGGCCCACCCCCTATAAAATTTCACATAAAATTTTTTTAATGGCTTAGCCTGGGGGTATCAACACCTTTGTGTCGACTTATTTAAAAACCATATTATATTTTTGCGTATTTGCGTATTTCCCCACCCGGTGGATAATTTGCGAATACTTTCTTAAACTAAAAAAATCTCTCTTATTTTTAGGATAAATCCAAAAATTAACCTAAAATCAAATTATAATTACGATGCTTTGGAGACTTCGGAAACTTTGATTAGACTTTTGTAAACAAAAAATCTCTGTTATTCTTAAGTTAAAATCTAAATAAACTAAAAATCAACTTATAAATACGCTAATATAGTAGTACACGTGTTTTCATTTTACTTGTGCTTGAGTATTTTCGGTGTATTCCGGTCAAACTGGAACACAAATGGCAAATGGGTCGTGAAACGGGAAACTTACCAGGCGTCCAACAAATTATAAGGTCTGCGTCTCATGCTCTGAGATTACAGAATTTAAAATTCTGTAAAATACGGTTGGAAAGTGATAACAACGGGGTGACAGGCCTGCACAACTCCCATCCACGTGTAATAGCCGGTTATAGCTTTGCTCTTACGAGTATATCCTTTAGGGATCTGCCCCTTTTGTACGAGACAATAGGGGGATCTTTGAATATTCTTCTAAGCAATGGTTGTTGTTGAATCAAATGCCAGTTCTGCATAAGTATTTGCTTTAAGTTAGGCACTGATGGGCGATATTGCGTGACAAAAGGCAAGATTCGCGTGTCTTGTTTACGTTTCTGTTGTAGGGCAGCTTTTCTCTCCTCAAATGTAATTTCTGCGAGAGTTGTTGAAACAAGAGTTTCAGGATACTCTCTTTCGATGAGGTTTGTTTTGAATTGTGACATAGCGGTTTTGAATGCTGTTTCAGAGGAGTTAGTCAGTCGGAGAAGTCTGAATGCTTCGCCCTTAATGAAGCCCTTTTTGACCCCTGGTGGGTGGCAACTCGAGAAATGAGTGTACCGAAATGTTTCAGAAGCTTTGCAATGAGTTTTAACGTCTAGTATAGACTTTTGTGCAAATCTTTTGCCTTTGTAAACTTTTGTGTCGAGGAACGTTGTTTCCGTGTCAGAAACTTCAGCCGTGAACTTGAAGTGTGGGATGGTGGCTATTTGTTAGTTCAATGAACTGCGTGACTTCGTCTTTGTTTATATTCCAGATAGAGAATATACCGTCAATATACCTTTTCCAGGCGAGTGGTTTTTGAGCGCTTAGATTTAAAATTTGTGATTCTGCCTTTCCCATAAAGATGTTGGCAAAAGCGACTGCTATTTTAGTACCCATGGCTGTTCCATGTGTTTGGAGGTAGTTTTTTTTTTGGGCTTCATCAAGGGCGAAGCATTCAGACTTCTCCGTATTAACTCCTCTGGAACAGCATTCAAAACTGCTATGTCACAATTCAAAACAAACCTCATCGAAAGAGAATATCCTGAAACTCTTGTTTCAACAACTCTCGCAGAAATTACATTTGAGGAGAGAAAAGCTGCCCTACAACAGAAACGTAAACAAGCCCGCGAATCTTGCCTTTTGTCATACAATATCGCCCATCAGTGCCTAACTTAAAACAAATACTTATGCAGAACTGGCATTTAATTCAACAACAACCATTGCTTAGAAGAATATTCAAAGATCCCCCTATTGTCTCGTACGAAAGGGGCAGATCCCTAAAGGATATACACGTTAGAGCAAAGCTATAACCGGCTATTACACGTGGATGGGAGTTGTGCAGGCCTGTCACCCCATTGTTATCGCTACAGCGTGGAGCGTACGTTCTTTATTTCTATTAATATTCTATTTTCATAGTTATTTTTATTTTTTTTTTAAAGAATTAATATTTTATTTATTATTATTTGGTTCCTTTTATTATTATGCCCTCGACATGGGACCCTCGACACTCGACATGTTACACTCGACACTCGACATGTCACCCTCGACACTCGACACTCGACCAAAACCCAGACTCATTCTTTGTGAAGGGAGAGACTTTTCATTGAGTAGTATCGGACAGTGAAATTAATTTGAGAAAGATGAAAGTCTGTTCTTAACAAAACAGGGGTGATCCAAGATGAATTGCTAAACGCTGTTTGAAAATTTATCCCTCTGTAGTTTTGATTTAGTTGATATTAATTTTTGATGGCGTTGAGTGAGTTAATTACGTTGTGGATCTTTCCAACCGTGATCTGTACCTACCGGATTTTGAAACAGCCGTTTCTTGTTTTTACGGGTAGACATCTTATCGTCTTCTTTATTTACAAGTCAACAACAGATGCCTGCTAGCTGGCTCCACTTGCGTGATTAAGCGGAGATATTTAATTACTGGGACTTTTCTTATCACATTTTCGAAAAGTGCAGTACTATCAGCTGTACAAAATGTAGATTAGATACATGGAGCAATGCGTTTAACGGCTGTCCTAATTAAAGTTAAAAAGATGCCAAAGCTAAAACTTTATACCGTCTTCCTGTTTGAACTGTCTCAAAAAAATTGAAGCCAGCTGGCGCCGGTCAGTGCACGTGCTGGGCGTTGGCCATTCGAAAAGCGTGGAAATTTTTCACGCCAAACATTAGGCCCGTAGCGCTGCCAAAGGTAGACGTGATCACTGTTATTCACTAACCTACGAAATTTTTTTGTAAAAAGATTCCCTCCGAACTGGCGTAACCGTTTCGGTGTGTGATGAGACTAGAGAAAAATCCATTAGTTATTCAAATAACATCCAATTTCTTTCTTTTTGCTTCGCATTACCGTGTTAACGGACCAAAAGGCTGCTCTTATTACAAACCCTATTTACAACACGTCCAACATTACACAGTCTACACTGCTGCGACTACGATACAGATTTTGGCCTGCATTTCTCTGCAAAAAAACTTTCAGAAAATAATAATAGTCTTTTTCTTTAACCCTTTTGTAACCAAATTTCTGGGGAGATTTTTTTTCCGCCAGAGTCTAGCTAATGTATTGCGATATATCTCCTTAGGTTTTAATGTTACCCACCCATAAACTATGTATCATTTTACTCAAGAGAAAAAATGCTATCAAATAAACTGTTTTTTAGGTACCCAGGGTGTTTGGTTATTGAGCAATGCAAGAAGAAATCCAACAACAGCAGTTTATTAGGAAAACAAACTCTTTTGTTTTTTGTTCTGTCACAGTGTAGGTTTACTACAGCAGAGAATACAAGTCCATTCTGCAAAACTGCATTTTCTAAGGATTCAAAATCTTTTTACAGTAACAATTTCCTGTATTTCTAACCAAAGTTATAAACAATTTTGTGCGAGGCAGTCACCATTTGGCCAACCTACATACAAGTCAATGTGGATGTGATAACCCCAATCATGCCCGTAATGAAGGAGCAACAAGGTCTACTGCATTTGTCTTGTGATCATAACTTCAAATTTGGCAAAAAACAAGCTTTTTCAACCACAAACTCACATTACGGGCTCCGGTCAGGGATAAAAATATATACAAGGGATGTTGTTATGAGAAAAAAATCTTGGAACTGTACAATGACTTGGGGGAAATCTCCTTCCAATAACCAAAAGAAATAATTTTTGGCAGCTTTCAAATGAAATCAAGGCTAATAAAGTGACCTAGTGCCAGTATTCGACAAGATTGTGCCACTTTTCCCAGCAATTCCGTGCTGAATGAATACAAAGTGGCTTCCTATCGCATGTGACACACAGTGTTCGTCTTGCTTATCAAGTTCCTGATGAGATTTTCAACGGCAATTCTCTTGCAACAAACAACACACTTCCTCCTGTTTTCCTCAACAGCAATTGAATGATACTGTTTATTGAGACGCAAGGAATCAGCTTCTGCAATGGGTCTAGTTGCTACTCGACCAGGTCTCCCTCTAAAGCATTTCCCATTCGTCAAGTGGCGAACAATTGCAGTTCTGTATGCAAGGAAGTCCTGGGGTGTCTGCTTCACATGTTTAAAAATTGTAAATGAGTTCAATAAACAGACCTCCAAACCATAATAAAAAAGCTTTTTCCAAGCCTTTTTTGATTTCCTGATAACTGAAAAGCTAGAAAGGATCTGATCTGACAGATCAACACCTCCCATATACTTTTGGTATGCTCTCTGAGCTGGTGGACAAGGTATGCTCTGAAGATCCCCTGCACGAGAACGGCGCTCAACTGTGCAAGGGGTACCAATGGTTACTGGAGGGTGAATATTTGATATAAGGTACACTGGTCGCCGGTCGTACCATGCCATAGCAACCAGGTTTCCGCTACAACGCCACAGATAATCTCCCCGATTCATTGTTTTCTCCATGGCGGAAGTAATCATAATGTTCTTGGGAAAACCTTGCCTGTTAGCTCTGATGGTTCCACACGAAAGTACCGGTATTTTCTTTCCCTCAAGCTCATTGAAGAGATGTGGATCGCAGTAAAAATTATCCATATATAAATTGTGATACATGTTTTCTATAGGGGAAGTCAAATGCCATACAACTCTGCGGGCCAAGTGACGTTCAGGATTGTTATTTTCTTTCCCAAGGTATACCTGAAACTTGTATACATAGCCAGTCTGGGCCTCACATAAAACCCAAAGCTTCATGCCCCAGCGTACAGGCTTATTCTTAATGTATTGTTTGAAAGATAGTCGCCCCTTGTGTGGCACCATCGTTTCATCGATGGAAACATCACGGTCTAGTCTGTACAAGTGCTGAGCATTCTGCATTACCAGGTCTAAGAATCGCCTTACCCTAAAAATTTTGTCAAATCCTGGATCTTCTCTAGGCAAAGCAGTGTCATTGTTGGCAAGGTGAAAATACCTCCAAATCTGCATGAACCGTGTTCGACTCATTATTGAGGAGACTGCTTCCTGGTAAAGAAGTCTATCCTGACTCCAGTACATTTGAATTCTAGGCAACTTTACAGTTCCCATGTGAATCATGATTCCCACAAAGGCTTCCAATTCACCTTTAGAAACTGGAGTCCACTTGGTTTTGTGCTTAGCTGGGTTTGCTGCAACCTGCTGATCATGGTACCGATACCGGCGACCAAAACAAACTTTAGCGGGCCGTACAGTGAAGTACGGCCCGCTAAATTGACCAATCACAGCGCGCGTACCAACTGAGAGATATAATAAATTCTTTTACTCCAACCAGCCCTACTCCTGTCTACTTTACTTTAAGCTAGTAGTTTGAGAGTGTATTGTTGATTGAATGAAAAGGATTCGCTTAAGGAAAAGCTTCATTTCGAAAATGAAGATAAGCCTGGTCCTGAGAGAAAGATGCAACTTGTGGATGAGTATTAAATGACGTTCTTGGGACTCAGGCCTGAACTGCTGGAACAGAATTTAACACAAAGATTCTGTGTTTCAGTGAGCACTGTTTCTCGGGTTCTTATTACATGGTGCACTGCACTCACCACGTACCTTGACAATATAATTGTGTGGCCATCTAAAGAAGTTATTCAAGCCAATATGCCTGCAAGGTTTCATAAATGCCCTAATACGCCAATGATTATCGACTGCACTGAATTTTTTTATAGAGATGCCTTCCTCTTTTGTTAACCAGTCAATAACCTACTCAAGTTACAAGTCGCACAACACATTCAAGCTTTTGGTAGGCATCAGTCCCACTGGTTTAGTAACATACCTGTCCGCATTATGAGGAGGTAATGCATCAGACAAGCAGATTGTCAAAGAGAGTGGTTTCCTACATCTGCTTGAACCAGGTGACAGTGTTATGGCAGACAAGGGGTTTGCAATTCAGGACTTGTTGGATCCTTTGGGTGTGTCCTTGAATATTCGTCCTAAGCGAGATTCAAATAGACACCTTTCTAGAGAGGAAGTAGAGGCAACAAGACAAATTGCTGCTCTAAGAATCCATTTTGAAAGAAAAAATGGAACAAATAAAAAACTTTAGAATACTGCAAAGTCGTATCCCTGCCACTGAGTGGCATAATGCTAAGAAGGTATTGTTAATTTGCGTAGCCCTTTACCAATCTTGAGGCCCCCTTGTAAGTTAACTATCATTGCCTTCTTTCTGATGCTTAGCAAGATTCTCATGAAAAAGAATTGGAATGATAAATAAAATCTACTGTGAGACAAAACCATTGTAAGTTAGACAAGTACAACAATGTGATTTTGTCTATTAGGGAAAATATTATATGACGGGTTTACATTCTTTATAGTTACCATATTATTGTTAAGTGTTTAAATTTGTTAATAAAATGCCACTGTTGAGTTTTGGACTGCCAGTACTGTCTTTAACAGGGGCACCCAACGAGAATATAGTTCAAAACCACTTAAACATAGCATTGTTAAAGTGTTTTAGTATTTAAAAGGTAGATATAAGCATATTTTTATCCCCTAAATATTTTTAATCTGTTCGGATTTCCTAGCTGAAAGTCTTGTGATTCGAAAATTATAGCAATCAAAACTTACCTTTTCGAAAATTTCAGCCAGGAAAAAGGCTCCCGAAAATTCTAGGTGACCTTTTTACATTAAAAATCCGTTAAAAATGGGCAATAATACCATTTTTTAGATGTTCGAAAATCCTAGGAGAGGCAAACAAGCAAGAAATTTTTTTAACAAATGTTCCGAAAATTCTAGATCTCAATCGTCTTCCGAATAGATGTTTTCCGAAAATTGACGTTGGGTGCTCCTGCTTTAAGCAAGCTACATAGCTTTTCTCATGTGCCTGTGAAGCTGAGCAACCAGTTGAGCTAATGAAACAATCTAGTAAAGCAAACGTACAGTACTGTGTTAAAAAGGCTCTTTAAAGATCATTCGCTCAAGATCGATTAAGTTGAACTTGTGGGTAAGTAATTTCATACATCACAACAAATCTAAAAACGCCCCAAGTTTTTCTAATATAGGACACCAAAAATGTTTCTAAAATTTCACTTTCTCATAAAACATTTCTCCATAACCGCGGTAGACCCTTTAACAATGAGATTCTGTCACGAACATTTGCTGGTAAAGTTGAAAGTAGTACTTGTGGTTTCTGTTAAGCAGTAGGGTGGTACAATAGTCTTCTTTTCCCTTCACACGGATATATTGTCTCAGTAGAACATCTGCTAAAATCTCATTTTAATATAAGCACATAAATATATAGTTTATCAGCACACCACCCACTGTCATTTGGTTCTTCTCATTCCTTAAACTTTTGATTGCTCGAGATAGACATTTTGTTTTGTTGTTCTTGTTAAATGTTTCGTTTCAAGTTATTTAAACTCCTTCAATGACCGAAATGGAAAACGTTTTAGTCGTCGTAACTTGAATTGTAGTCATTAACAAACAGTTACATTTAAGCTTTTGTTTTGTTGTTTAGAGTATGCTAATATGAACGTTTCTAAACAATGGGTTCCGTGTATAATACGCATCGCAAATTCGAACTATAATTTCTCGGGAAAAAGTGCATATTAATTTATACACGGGTAAATACGGTACTTGCAAAATTTGAACTTGGCCACACCTATGGATTCCTCCTCTGGGTCTTGAATTATATGATCAGGACTTGCTCCCAAAAACCCATGTATCTTACTTATGCAAAACCCACGCTTCCTAAATGAAAGACCATGGTTTCCATCACTCTTCATTTTAGAAAGAAACGTCACGTGATCTGCAATGTCATCCTCATTAATTTTGCAAACCTTAAATCATTGCAGAAGTCGGAGGTACCCTTTTACACAATTTTTAAACAGTAAATCTTTACATTTGGATGTAGTTATTCTTCCTTTTCTAAATAAATACCAATTGGAATCTTCACTCTGAAGGTTAGTTTTATTTCAACGACCTGAATTTCATTCTCATTAAAACTGAGTTTTTTCTTGATTCCCATGACTTTCTCCCTTATTTCACTGATACTTGGGGGAAGAGCTCTGAATGGCGAAATGCAATCCACGTGAAAAAGCTGTACATGATTTGAATCAAGTGTTCCTTGTTCAAGTATGGGCTGTTCAAGTGCTTTGGTTACGAAAGAACAAAGTAGATCGTCATTTAAAAGATAGCTTGAAACTTCTTGATATGCCCCAACATTTAAGTCACTTGTCATGATCTGATAAGGCAGTGTTACACTTTTCAAAGGCAGTAAATAAGACACAGTGAGGATTCACTATTCTCAGGTCCTTGCTCGGTTCCACGTTCAGTCACAAATCGCCGTCTGGGCCCTAAGACGCATGCGTCCCTTTTCATTGTCTTTGCACATGCGTATGATTAGAGAACACGCACAAAGTCCTTGAACAATTTTTTTAACGTTAAAATCGTGAGCCCCAAAAGCATTGCACATTTTCCAGCACAGGATTTCAATCATGTCCTGTGCGTTTGTTTTCTGTGGGTGTTTTGTTGTTCACACTCTACTAGGGACGTGACTTATACTGTCAAGGTCTAGTACAAAATACTGAAGTTCCTAGTTTATCCTGATGAAGTCTCACTAGCAGACGAAACAGGTCGATTAATAAACTCAGCTCTACAAGACAAGTTGCTGTGTGCTTATAAAAGATAATAAAGAATAAGGAAACAATGCCTTACACGATCTCAAGCGCTCACTAACATACGAGTGTTAGATTCAAAAGTGGTCCATACGGCCAATGTCTGTCGAAAGTGAATAAAGTAATTGATGGGCTCCTGAGTAATTAAAACATGTAGAATGTAGTTTCTAAAATCAAATTTGGGGATTACTATGTCGGTAGCAAGTTAAGACACAGAAAGTGAGTCATTTAAACGAGTTGATAAATGTATTTTGCACCACCGCGAGTTTAAAATATTATAGGTCCGCAATGTGTACATGTGTGGCTCACAAGACCAAATCACAGGCGCCTGGCTCTCGTGGACAAATAAATAAATAAATAAATAAATCTGATCCTGCCATAATGTGGCTACACACTTTGTGTAAGCCACGCAATAAATCCAATCATATCCTAATGTGGATACACACCTTGTGTAAGCCACACAAAAGTAAGCTAACGTTTCCATCGTTAGCCCTATGTCCAAAGCAAAGTCTGTAGTTGATGTTCTTAACGTTAATCGGGGGCTTAAAAAAAAGTAGGAGAGAAAAGACAAAACTTTTTATTATTATGGCATGAATAAGGTGAATCCCTTGTTTTCTTTCCCTGAAACCTGGAGCCAAGTTGGAGCCACTGGTGCCGACGTTTCGAGCGTTAGCCCTTCGTCATTCGCTCCGATGAAGGCCTAACGCTTGAAACGTCAGCACCTCCCTTTTACCTTACGGTGGTATAACTTACTTTATCAATTCGTTTGATAATACCAATTTCTTGTATTTCTACTATAGCGAGACATGGGCTAAAGAAGTATTTCACCCAGGTAAGATTTCAGTCCTGGGAAACAAAGATTAATGGTACACCAAAGTTACATAGGATTGGAAAGGTTTAGGATCCTTTGTTTCGATTGCCCATAATAGTCGAGGTCTCCTCTACTAACTATGAATTGCCTCACTGCACCAATATGCAATCAAGACGCAAGCACTTACACGTTAATTGCACCTAGAACATAGTCACGCACCTCCGCACCTTGTAACTACTAGTTCAAAGAACCATATTAAATATTCAACATTTAACTGGCAACGGAGCAAACAACTCGGTGATTATTAGGACTCGAACGTAACTTCCATTATGTTTTTAATACGTACTGGCTCATCCTCGATGTAAAAACCTGTTACGTTCACGAGTGACGTAGAACATAGAAAACAAAGGAGACAACGAAATACAAACTAGGATTATAATAGTGAAAAAAAAGAAAGAAAAACTTCACAGGTTTTTACACGAGGTAAACCTTGAACACCGTTCACGACACTTAAGTATAGTGTGATAATGTAGCTTTCAATAGTTATAACATCATGGTCAATTCAAATCGAGACATGACTGATAATAAAAAGAAAACAAAGATCGCCAGTCCCCGGGGGTGAGTACTACCATAAAAATTGGGTAGGGGTGCGCGGCCCACTTCCCAAAACCCTTACCCTATTTATGACAAAAACCTGCGATTTTCCCTACCCTATTTATGACCTGACCCTTAAATAAATAACTTGTTTCAGACCTGACTCATAATTATTTCCCTAGTTCAGACCAATGTTAAAGTCAGAGGCCCTGTTAGGGGGTGGGGGGGGGGGGGTTGTGTGCCCATGTCCCCTGTCTAAATTTCACATGCGGATATGTCGGCATATCGCAACGTTCTTATTTCGCTTGTCGAAATTTACCCCTAACAGGGCCTCAAGTCAATGTTTATCTGCTTCATAGGTTACAAGACAAGGTTGAAGGGTATGGTTTTCAAGCAGTTTAGTCGGGGTTAGCTAGGGTCAGGAGCTAGGGTGATTCGCTCCTGCTGGGTACAGAAATCAGAGTGTTTTGGGTCTAACCTTGGGTATCATTTTCATGGAAACTGATCAATTGCGTTATAGGGTTGTAGGCTAGACAAGGAAGGGATTTCTGAGTTAGTCTGGAGCCCATCACTATGATGAGCCCCTAGTGTGGTCTAGAGTGGGGTAGGAAAACTCGACTGCTCAGCTAGGTCTGGTATAGGCTAAGGGTTGCAGGGCCCCAGCAGCACATCTTCACCCAAAAAATTTTAAAGTACACCCCACTCCCCCCCACCTACCACATGAGTCCCACGCAAAGACCCAGTCCTGGAAGTGAGTGCTCGCCAGCGGTGCACTGATGATACAAACAGAACAAGCAAGCGAAGTCCTGTGTTAAATCCCTTTTTCACCACCAAGGCCAGAATAGAACTGAACGGGTTTCACTCGGGGGGTGAAGTGGGATAATCGGGTGTCAGGGAATTTTTGTTATTCCATCATTCCAGTAAAAAAAGAACTCATTATTCTGTTGAAAAATTCTACTTATTTCGGACAATGTAATCAGTTATTCGAAAGAAAGTCGTTCTTTCGCTCCACAAAGATGGCATTATTCATTATGCCAACAACAAAAAAAGTTGCCGGACCCCAGTGCACCATTAGTTTGAAACGCAGCCGTGATTCTATCTTCTCGGACATTTTGGACTGCCAAATCGACTCCTGCTTTCTTGGCAGCACGTAGGCTATGGTTTCCATATCGTTTATGGAGTTTTTTAGGCATATTAATATCACAGCTTGTCAGTTCACCTTCTTACTTTCAGCTTGTTTTCAAATGAACAAAATGATAACAAATAACAAAGGCGGTGAACAAAAGAATTATCATTATGAGATTTCGTGACGAACGTATCATATAATTTCGCGGTGAGTTCTGGGAATGCGGAAGTTACTAGCTCTCTGAGTTTTCAATCGTTGTGACGGGTTTAGCCACTATACGTCAGAGTTTGTGTCAGGGCATCTTTGAAATAATTGTCGTTTAGATCATAAGAGGGCTAATTTTAACTGGAGAACTGTGGGAATCTATAACCGTTGCCTTTAACAACTGATGCCTTCTGCTCGGCTGCTAAGTGGCCGAATACCCATAAGTCAGTTCGGCTTACAGGAAGAAACCTCCACATAATATAATAACCAAATTCAAATACCTTCGAGTTCCAGACGATTATGTTTTCGATGTGATAGAGCTTTCGTGCCAAAATCCGTCGCTCGATGCTGTAAGACCATTGTACATCAACCATGAGTAAGGGCTCTTTCTCGATTCGTGTTTTCGCTTATTTCCTCAATCGTTACAGAGGTCTGTAACTTATCTTAATTATCATTATGGATCCAGTTTCTGTTTTGATATTTACAGGCCGCAAAGCCAAGGTCACTTTCTACTACAAAGCCGTACAAGACGATGAAATTGATTTAGAAGTTGGAAGTGTCATTACAAATATAATTAACAAGGATACTGGATGGTGCGAGGGAGAAGTTAACGGCAAGAGAGGAATGTTTCCGAACAATTTCGTGAAATTTATCCCGAATGGCGTGGAAAAAGCTTCGGTTCAGCCTGAGGCTCACCCAGGTTAGAAACCTCCTTTTATGCTGTATTGTACTATCAGTGTTAATTTTTAATAACAAGTAACCAACAATGCCACAAAACTGTAAATAAAGGTAACGGTTTTAATTTTTTTAGAATAGTGACTGCAGTTATCCGAGTTATTTAGAGGCTGACGCATATGACATGTAATATTTTTGCTGTGTACGAACTTGCCATACAGTGCATGATCATTCCTGTATGCTGCAGTGCAAAACCTTTCGTTTTACACTCTTGGAAGTTGCATCTAATGCTTATAGCTATAAAAATTGTACCTCATAATGATTATAAATTAGATTATTTTGATACAGTGATAATGACATATATTCTTAGTTAGGTAGCAGCTGGCCATTTTGACAGAGTATTTTACCCACTTTCGAACATTATTAGGTCTTATTTTTTCAATTTGCACCTGACCTAGAGAAAAAAAAACATGTAACTACAGTGTACAAAATCACAAACAGTACTTTTATTATCATTAAATTATCATAACCAAAACAAAAGAAAACCAAAATTGAACCAAGAATAAAATCGAACAACATATACATCTATTGCATGCATAAACACAAGCAAGAGAAACTGATACCTGAGGAAATCTCGATTTTGAATATTATAAAAATTATTTTATAACAATAG
Source organism: Ricordea florida (assembly GCA_949710005.1). Taxonomy (NCBI): domain Eukaryota; kingdom Metazoa; phylum Cnidaria; class Anthozoa; order Corallimorpharia; family Ricordeidae; genus Ricordea; species Ricordea florida. The sequence goes on from OX453272.1 coordinate 41,866,409, forward strand.
AATTTCTCACCTTACTGGGAAATCAGAAGGGTTCATGTGTGTTCCTGGTTAATTTAGGACCCCACAGGTGTGACAATTTGTATGTTTCGTTCTTCTTTAACTCCAAATCATAGAGGTATGTTGTAAAATGTGGTTTTAATTTGACCTCAGTGTAATTATGTCCAGTATTGAAATCTCTTTCTACCCATAATTGTTTGAAAACAAAATAATCCCTCTCCTGTTATTGTATCATATGATTCTTAAAAACGTTCTAGAACCAAGCCAAATTATTTTTTAAGTGAATGTTAGTAAGAGGTGCCCAGTTATTATTACCATTTTACTCTTTTGTAATAATGCTGTATTATTCTTGTTTTTTAATTGATGGTAGCATATTTATTACTGGTATACATTCATGTTCGGTAAGGAGTCTGCTGCAGAAAAAAAAACTGTTTTACTTAATTCCAATGCATAAAATTTTCCCTTGTTATTTTAATACATAAAGGACGATCATCACTGATGAATTGTGCCATATAAAATGTATTGGAACCACTAATGAGGATTTATGTCTTGTTTTCAGGGTTTAAAGGGTCTAATAATATACAGGAAAAAATTACTTAAATGTGATTGGCTAAGAGCAGTGCAGTTCAATTGTAACACTGGTGCAAAAAGTGGAGCACCAGTGCAATTTATAAATCCTATTTTTTTCATGTATAATATTTGCACTCATGAATTTTTCAAAAAGCTCAAATTGCACTCACAACAGAGGCTAGTGGAATTTGAGCTTTTTGAAAACCGCAAAAGTGCAAATCAACTACAGTTTGAATAACAAAACCATCTGATTACCATTGCAAATTCCAAAGTAAATATCATTGGACCATAATTATCAGTCATATTTATTAAGACCCAAAATTCAAGAAGCCAATTATTTCCAGAGGTGGATGTACATGTACACAATAAGTTATTGGTTATTAATATTTTAATGAGATTGTTGTTTAAGAATGCAAGATAACGCTTTACTTGTTCGTTTATTAGTTGTGCCGATTAGTGATACTGAGTAACCATGCACATATTGGTCAGCAAAATAGTACCGTATTTATTCACTTATAAGACGCACCATTTTTTACGAGAAAATATACTAGTTCGATTAAAATTTGCTCAAAACTCGGGGTGCGTCTTATAACCGAGTATTTTCCCGCAACAAAATATAACTTTTCCAAATTTCCCCAAAATTAATGCTTTACTGAAATTAGTATGTAAATAAATTACAGCAAATGAATAAACAAAAGACAAATGTTGATCACTGACTTTATCTGATTTGTTGGTTCTAAAAAGAACCAGGGTGGCTCTGAAAAGAACCGTTTTGTTTTAAAGCTCGGCTGAGCTTAGCAACTTGTCGTCCTCGGCTTCGCTGTCGGTCTCGAACTCGCTGTCGATTGGCTCATCTGCGTCTTCTGTTTCTTCTTCCTCGTCGTCCCAAACCGCATCGTCTTCAGTTCTATCAAGAGCATTGTTGATGCCACAGGATTTGAACGATCTTGTTATCAAATCTACTGGGATCTCACTCCAAGCTCGATCGATCCACCGCAACACCACCTCTTTTCTGGGCGCTCACTTCTTTCCGGAAGGCGTGTAGGTCAGAACGTGCCATTAATCATCCAGGCTTCTTACTGCGCATGGATCTTTTCGAAGTGCTTGAAATAATTGACTTTACAACGAATTTAAAAACTACAACAAACAAGTTCGTAAATGTATTCAACAAAGCCAAGGTGATTTGAGCGAAAAGCAAATGTGCTCCAAAGCCTGTGCTTGAAATGATTGACGTCAGAATTAGTAACTTAAGCATCGAAATTAGTAACTTATGGAAGCAAATTTTGTAATTACAACGAACATGAACGAACAACGTAATTCTGGGTGCGTCTTATAACAGGGTATTTGGGTGAAATTTTCATTTTGCTTACTTGTCAAAATCGTCTTTGAAAGTTTTGGGTGTGTGTTATAACCGAGTGCGCCTTATAAGTGAATAAATACGGAAAAAAAGAATGCACTCAAACAAGCAACAGAAGCAGTGCCCCCAGCCTTGAAAACAGACAGCACAGTAGAGTTACAGTAGAGTTACATAGTATCTGTACACTGTAAGTGACCAAGTCAGTTTGGAAGCTAAATTCAGTAATTAAAACGGTTGCTGAGGTCTATAGACTACAAACATTTTTGCATTTTAAAAGGTTATCATGTTACAACTAGTAACAGCTCTTACGAAAGCTGCCCCCACTTTTTTATATTATGGAGTGTATAATATCAGTCTGAAGCAAAACTTTGTACAGGGAATGACCATTTATGTTACCTGACAGGCTTGGTTATTTTGAATAAATCTGGAAAATGCAACCTCTGGACCTCTGGAACTCTGAAAATATGCCAGTATCACAGCCCATGAATCACTAAACCAGTTCTTTGTCCTTTTCTCAAATCACTGAATATACTTTTGGATTGTGGTGTGAGTCATTCAAGCCAAGTTAGGTTTGATTTGTGTCTGACAAATCCAAGTGTGATTGTGTCTTTCAGTCAAAGACATCGATGAGCATTGCAAGTTTTCTCAAAGACCTCGATGAGCAATTCGAGTTTCCACAATTTTGACTCCAGATCGAATGGACTTTGATGCATTTTTTCAGCAAATAAACTGACATTTATCTTGAAAGCTATACACACTTTAATACCTTTGGACTTCGGAACCTTGTGGCAAAGAGTCCGCTTCCAAAAGCCTTTAAGTGTTTATTTGACCCCCAGTGAACTTTCAGCAATCGTTTGCATGCTTTTCAGCAATCCTCTGCGAGCCGTGTTCTCAAAAATCGAGATTTTGCCTGCTTCACCGATATTTTCCTCTCTATACGCGGGGGGCTTCTTGGGTGCCTTCTCAGGTTTTGGCTGGTTGGGTCAAAACCCTGTGGGGGCAACAAAGCTTATTTAGTGCCTATATTGTCTTCCACGTTTTTGTGGTTCTGGTATGTATATTTAGAGTAGATAGCTTTTCAAAAAAGTTTTTTTCGAATTCCACTGTGTTTTTTTCCCAGAAATCGTCGTTCACAATTCCTGCTTGAGCCACACCCATCAAACTTGGCCGAGCTAGTAAGGGACATGGGTCTATTCCTGACTTGACATCACAAACTGATTTGCATTCCATTAAGTCTTTATAGACATGCATGCAAAGCAGTTTGTGATGTCAAGTCAGGAATACAACCATGCCCCTTACTAGCTCGGTCAAGTTTGATGGGTGTGGCTCAAGCAGGAACTTTAAACAGCTATCTACTCTTAATGCCAAAACCACAAAAACATGGAAGACAATGCAGGCACTTGAAAATGAAAATTTGAATGCACCTGTTAGGGAAAAGCACTAAACTACATATTAACAGTTCCCCAAAATCAGTTGACCCTATGGCCTGAAGTTGACCAGCATAAGCAGTCACAATTTTGCAGTCTCTAGCTAAGTGACTAATGCCTGACACAAACAAATTATTATATCATTGGCCATGATTATCCTTTTCCTTATCTCAATAGCATATTAAATATCGCAGACGTAAATATGAAACATATATGTCCTAAAACAAAGTTAATACTAACAGAGTCTTGCATTTCTTGTTAGCAGTGGCTGGAAAGAAAGGCAAAGTTACATTTTGCTATGAGAAAGAAAATGATGATGAGCTTACTCTAGAAGTGGATGACATTGTTGATATACTTGGGGAAGATGAAGAAGGGTGGTGGAAAGGCAGGCTGTGGAACAGAATTGGCGTCTTTCCCTCTAACTTTGTTGAAATTATTGAAGACACAGCACACCTTGAGCCAATGCTGGAAGAAAAGCCAGGTACAACTATTTAGTATAATTATAGGGTAAAGCCAGGTATAATTATTTAATATATAATTATAGGGTAAAGCCAGGTATAATTATTTAGTATAATTATAGGGTAAAGCCAGGTATAATTATTTAGTTTAATTATAGGGTAAAACCAGGCATAATTATGTAGTATAACTAGGGTATCTCTAAGATAGTGATGCTGCAGCACATTCTATTGATACTGACATAGTTTAGGCAGTTCTCCATCTACCTGCGCGTCCCAAGACTTGTTAAAGCACCTTTAATTCTCAAAATCGTCACAAATTTTGGCGTTACGAAAAGTGGCGAGGTGTGACTATGTTTGGATATGAAACGATACATATTAGCCTCCCCTTTACCAGATTGGGACAATCGAAATATGTGGAAATTGTAGGAGCAAAAAGCTGACTTATAAATTCTGAACTGATACGCATTTTATGTTGACTGGAAATGTCTTTAGAATGTTGTTGATCTCTTCATTTAAGAATTCGACCAAGGAGGTGAGACTGCTACGAAATGACACACTAAGTTTTAGATTAAGATGTCACAATTAATCGTCCAGATTTACAAACTCTCACTAAAATCCATGCGAAAAAGGACGCCGTGGTGCGGGTGCAACGGTATGACATCCTCATGCGTTTCTGGTGCAATGCATTCTTGTAAAAAGTGCTGCCAAGAGCTCTGGTAAAAACTGTGGTGAAATGCAAGGCATTCTGGTAAAAAGTGTGGTTAAATGCAATGCATTCTGGTAAAAAGTGATGATTTCGAGAATTCGTCCTACCTTATGTGTCTCTCTTTAAATCCTGATTATGTTGCTGCTCACTCCGCAGCAATTATATGGTAAAGCCAGATATAATTATTCAGTATAATTGTAAGGTAAAGCCAGGTATAATTACTCGGGCTTGCTTACAAAGCAAAGCCCGAGTCTAAAAATGCTAGCGGTTTGGTCGCCAAATGGGGGGTCATGGTCCCAGGCGTTCCTCGTGGAGAGCGTGGAAACTAGGGATGACTAATCGTGCATGCGGCATGCGGCATGCGACTATGCGACGTGTTTGGTCTTCGGGAGTCGAGTTTGGTATGCAATGCAGGGCTTTCTGAGGAAGATTTTCGAAAGAATCATGAATTTACGCTCATATCTCATACAGATCCACACACCATTCGTGGTAGGCCCACACCAAAAGAAGTTGAGCGTTTTCGGAATGGGTCGATCCACGAATTCTATAGCCTGAAAGCTAGCCAAATTAGCAAAGTTCATACAAGATCTTATGAGATAACAAATGAGCCATATATGAATTCAACCTATGAGAACACTGACAAAACTATGACTGCTGACTTAAAAACAAACAATGACTCTAAAATGAACACCTCAGATGTTGGGAAAATCAATAATCTTCATGACAAGAACTTGAAAGATCAGGCTAACAGCAACGACAAGCAAATCGCCATATTGGATAAAGACGAGAGTCAACGAAGGAGCTTGAATCGTAAATATCGAAGCTTAACTTGTATGTTCAATATCCTGATTCTTTTGCTAACTTTTATTTTGTTCAACAGTTGTAGAGTACGATTTGATATTGCTTACTTAATCACTATTATTATTGTACACGCGATCGCGAATATTGGTTTACACTACGTGTGCATGATTACAAATATTCTTGCTGACTGTAATATATTAGAAAACGTTATGAATTTTACAAATGTACATGAACAAAATGATGTTATAGTTTCAATAAAAGTACAGGAATTCAGATCTCGTTATGCAAAGTATGTATATTATAATTGTACTCGTGTTGTATGTGAATGCCATGGCTATAAACGTGATCGTGCACCAAGCCGAGCACCGGTGAATATGTTAAAACGTCTCTCTCATAAAAGCAGAAAGCTACGGAGATATGTACGGAGTCGTTTAATTAAAAATATACCAAAGTCATCGAAAGTTTATAGTCTTATTAAAAATATTGGAAAACCAAAGAAAAGTAGACACAAAGTAGCTGTCAGGTTTGTACAAAAAATGAGATGGAAGACAGTTTTTAGAAAAAGAAAAGTCGACCTCAAAACGAGATATCGTTCCAGTTCAAGTGCGGATAAACATGGAAAGAAATATCTAAAATACCGAAGGTTCTTTTCCTGTAATTTCCTGTATAGTGAGTACAAGACTGTAACTCATAAGGACAATTGTACAACACACAAGCTTTTTAATGACATAGAGAAAAACCCTGGTCCTGTTACGCACTATGTTGAACCTAATAACACAATAAAAGCACCATATAGTCAAGGAGATGATGTTGTATTTGGACAAAATGCAGGACAACAGTGTGTTGCAATGAGCTTATGTGCTTTAATATACCACAGCGTGAAAGGAATAAACAACTCTGATGACTTAATACAAATCATGTATATTGGGGATCAACTCTATAGCAGTTTATCACAACTGGCAAGACAATCATTTTTACTGCTAACAGAATTACCAACAATGCTTACAGTATTAGAGGAAAACTACCAGCTAGAATACACTGAAAGCTACACAGGTAATGTACATGGTGAACCTAGCATTGAGGGATATCAATACTGTACGAGCCTGCAGAGAGCTTTTGATTCATTGATATCACAACAATATAGGTCATTTATTTTAACAGTTGGCTGTATTGCTATCGGTATTACATATTGTGCTGATGATGGCCATTTTAAAGTGTTTGACTCTCATGCTCGAGATATTTATGGTAAAAGTCATCCTCAAGGATCATGTGTATTATTGGATATATCATCTATACACAACTTAGTGCAATATTTTCAAAGCTTGTATGGAGGAACTGATGTGTATGAATTAAAAGGTCTAAAAATTAGAAAATACCAATATGAAATGGCAATTGACACCAATGTAAAAGATGCCTTAAATACATCAGATCAACATATCTGTTTCAAAAAACACTGTTTTGCAATAGCTCTTTATTCTATATGTTACTCAATTATTTCACCTTGCAGTTACTGGAACTCAAACACTTTAGGTGCAATCATTCAAAATGGATCTCAGCTTAACAAGACAATGGGTAGTGAACATCATTTAACGTCTCTCAAAATACCTGAAACTGTTACTATTTTCAGCACTAATATAAATGTGACCCTTAAAGAAGTATATCAGGGACAACTGTCTGATTTAACTGAAAGCAGGATATCTTTGGAGACCTTGATTTTAAGGAACCAGAGTGGGAAAACAGGATTTTTAATGTGGATTTCAAGTCACTGTATAGCTTGTATTTATCAACAAAATACTAAAGTAAAGCAATTGTTTTCTCTTGTCACATACGAAGACGGAGATGCACCTGTAATGAAACATATAAAACACATCAGTGGTGTGAATAAACTCGTGGAGGCAATTAAAAATAGTATTCAAAATGAACAGCAACAGGAGTCTATATATTATGATATACAATTTATTTGCTGTTTTTGCGATATCACTGAAAATGAAAGGAAAAGTATCATGAGAAAGCACAGAAAAAAACATATGTATGACAGCATGGAACCTGTTGAGAAAAAAAGGTTTGTAGAAGAAATTTTTAAGAAAAAAAAGGATTCAAAAATGAATGTTACCAAAAATGAAGAATCTTGTATTAAACAGTTTAAGATGAAAATAAGAGAAGGCCCTTATTTCATATGTACTGTCTGTAATCGAATGCTTTATAAAAAGTCTGTGATAAGATGCATACACAACAAGTACCCTTGCCAAAAATATTTCAATACCCAACAATCATTTGATGGTAAAGAATATATATGCAGCACTTGTCATTCAAAAGTCATAAAAGGACAATTTCCATGTCAGGCTGTAGTGAACAATATGTATGTTGATGAAATACCCATGCACCTAGCTTCATTAGAAAAATTAGAACAAATATTAATAGCTCAGCGAATAGTATTTGAAAAGATTGTCATCATGCCTAAAGGACAACAGAGAAAAATTAAAGGTGCAATATGTAATGTACCTGTAGAATGTGATCAAACATGTAATATACTCCCTCGTCCACCTGAGAGATCTGGTATAATAATGCTAAAGCTTAAAAGAAAGTTGCAATTTAGAGGACATGTATACTTTCAAGCAGTTCGACCACAGTTAATGCAACAAGTTCTTAACTGGCTCAAAGTACATAATCCATTGTACAAAGATATAGTAATTAATATTAACAATATTGATAGCACCCTCCTTGATTTACAAGATGATACAGACTGTGACTATGCAGAGCATCAAGCTACATCAGAGAAAGTAACAGAAGTTAGTGATCCTGCATTAGAATGTGATGCAACACAAGATGATAAATCAAATAGTGACGATGAAGAAAATGATGACCCCTTAAATGAATACAGATCCCCAGTACATCAGACATGCTTACAGTCAACTATACCAAATTATCCTGTTACTGAAGATGACAGTGAGCAATCAACAGGAAATGAAGTTTATAGCATAGCTCCTGGAGAAAACAAACATCCTGTGTCATTTATGCTTGATAAACAATGTGAAGAGCTAGCATTTCCAGTATTGTTTCCTAAAGGCAGATATGGTTATGCAGCAGAGCGACAAGTTACAATTTCACCAGTGAAATATTTTAATGCTAGACTTTTGCATTATAGTGGAAGGTTTGCAACAAACCCAGAATACTTGTTTTTTGCACAATTCATAATTGAACAGAAGAAAGTATCAAACAGTATAAATATTGCCCTAAAGAAGGTCCATGGTCAATCTGTCACTGCTTCTCAATTAAAAGCTAATCCTCAGAGTTTAGTTAACCTCATTTGCCAAGAGCAGGCATATTTATTTCTGAGGCAAATTCCAGGAACACCACCATACTGGCAAAAATTCATGTATGAAGTGATTGCAATGGTCAAACAACTTGGCATTCCAACATGGTTTATGACATTATCTTGCGCAGATCTAAGATGGCCAGAACTATTTCAAATGTTAGCAAAAATACAAGGCAACAATCTGACTAATGATGAAGTTGATGCACTGTCTTATAATGAAAGATGTCAAATGCTTAACCTCAATCCTGTTGTAGTTGCAAAACACTTTCAGTATAGAGTTGAAACATTTTTTACTGAAGTGTTACTGACAAATGCTAAACCAGTTGGTAAAATAGTGTATTATGCTCTTCGTATTGAATTTCAGATGCGAGGGAGCCCCCACCTACATGCCCTTATATGGTGTGATGACTGCCCTAAGCTAACCCATGACAACAAGGAAGAATACATAGACTATGTAGATAAACATGTACAGGCTTACCTGCCAAGTAAAGAAGAAGATGCTGAATTACATGACTTAGTCAAAATGTATCAGAAGCATAGCCATTCTAAAACATGTAGAAAATACAAAAACATTCAATGTCGATTTAACTTTGGTCAATTTTTTACAAATTCTACTATAGTAGCAGAACCTCTTCCCGAAGATTTGGATGAAAACAATAAAACCATTATTTTGGAAAAAAGAAAGGAAGTCCTTTCCTTAGTAAAACAGAAAATAGATGATGTATTAAATCCAAGTAAGTCTAGCTATGATGCTTCTCTAACTGAACAAGATATTTTCAACTCTGTTAACATAACAGAAGAACAGTATTACTCAGCACTAGCTGTTTCCCCAGACTCTAACTATGAATTACATTTAAGAAGACCTATTGACAGCTGTTTTATAAACAACTACTTCATAGCTGGTATAAAGGGATTTGAAGCCAATGTAGACTTACAGCCTGTGTTTGACCATTACAAGTGCATAACGTATATCTGTTCATATTTCACAAAGGATGAAACTGAATGTTCCCAAGCAATAATGAATGCAGCCAAAGAAGCTAAAACAACGAACATGAACATAAGGGATGGCTTGAGAAAAATAGGTGCTGCATTTCTTTCAACAAGAGAGGTTAGCTCACAAGAATCTGTATACAGATGCATGCCTGAACTATGGTTAAGAAAGATTTTCCCTGCAACAGTATTTGTTAGCACTAACTTAGCAGATAAACGAGTACGGGTTACAAAAACAAAACAAGAACTTGATGATCTAGATGATGAGAGTACAGATATATTCAAATCCAACATCATTGAGCGTTACACTATTCGACCAGCCTCTATTCCTGCTGTAGATAATCTTTGTCTTGCACAGTTTGCAGCCTATTACTACAAGGACTATAGAAAAGAACACAGTGAAACTATTGACGCACAACCAGAAGTACTTACAGAAAACTTCATTGAGATACAACATAGTTACAATGATTCATCATTGCCTAAAAAAATAAAATTGATGACCACTAATGAAACTATGAAATGCAGAAAAGTTAAAGCTGTTATCAGATACCATAGACCAAATAAAAGAAAAGAACCCGAACTTTTTTTTCATCATCTACTTATGTTGTATTACCCTTGGAGGCATGAATCTAATCTCCTTGGAAATGATCACACATATGCATCAAAATTCTATGAATCAGGAGTACAAGACATTGTAGAACATAACAGATCAATTTTTGAACCTGATTCAGAAGCAGTAACAGAAGCACTAGAATGGCTAAGAAACAATGATGGTAAACTCATACATTCATATGATCCTATCAATGATCAAGAGAATGCTGAATTACAACTAGATGTACAAGATGAATCATTACCAGATGAGATATTTAATGAACAAGTACCCTCACATCTTGCTGGAAATTCTCAAGCTACTCAAAATCATAGTCCATTAATAAGTATGCACGATCAGCCAACAGAAATATCTGATGACCAATTACGGGAATCAGTTAGATCATTAAATAACATGCAACGCAAAGCATATGACAAGGTTCTTACATGGAGTAGAAATAAAATGAAGAACCTCAACAGCCTAATGTCGGAAAATGTTGAGCCAATTTATCTATTCATAACTGGTGGTGCTGGTGCTGGAAAAAGCCATTTGATTAAAACAATCTATCACACTGTGGTAAAAACCTTTAGATATGCTCCAATGAGCCCTGAGAAACCTACAGTCTTACTAGCCGCACCTACTGGAGTTGCAGCGATAAACATTTCTGGTACAACCATTAACACAGCTTTAGCAATACCTAAAATTACTGGTGATGTTCTGCCTGCAATGTCTGACCAGAAAAGAACACAAATGAGATTATCACTGTCTGAACTAAAACTAATAATTATAGATGAGATCTCAATGGTTGCAAACACTACTTTGCTCCACATCCATCAACGATTAAAAGAGATATTTGGCACCAATAACTCACAACTTTTCGCTGGTATTAGTATTATTGCTGTTGGTGATTTATATCAGCTACCACCAATTCGCAGAAAATCAGTTTTTGATACTTATAAAAATAATGCTTTTAATCTCTGTCACCCTTGGTATGTCTTTCAAATGATAGAGCTCACAGAAATAATGAGACAAAAGGATGACCAGCCATTTACTGAACTTTTGAATAGATTTAGGACTGCATCCCAAACTGATGAAGATATCCAATGTATTCAGTCAAGATCAATTAGTCCGTCAAACACCAATTATCCATCAGATGCTCTACATATATGGGCTGAAAACTTTCCAGTAGACCAACACAATAATAGGAAATTAGAGCAGATTCCTAAACCTAGGTTCACCTTGCAAGCCACAGACCAATATCCTAATAATGTAAATAAGCAAGATATTGACCGAGTACTAGCAAGAGGGAGATCAGAAACAGGTGGCCTTGATTATGAATTTCACTTGAAAGAAACAGCAAGAGTGATGCTTACAGCCAATATTGACATCTCAGACAGATTAATTAATGGTCAGATTGGTACTGTAGTCAAGATAGGTATAAATCCAGACACTCAAAAACCATCTATAATATATATCAAATTTGATGATGATAAAGCAGGGCAGAACATGATAAATAAAGGTAATAATCAATATGCTAAAAAACACAAAGTAGTGCCTGTACAGCCCATCTTAGTCAAAATCAAAGTAAGACCTAATAAGCCATCATCACCTGAAATACACCGAATACAATTTCCAATAACACTGGCATGGGCATGTACTGTACACAAAGTACAAGGACTTACATTGGACAAAATAGTAATTAGCTTTGATCTTAACAAACAAAGAAACTTTAACTATGGTCAAATATATGTTGCAATAAGTCGTGCTAAAACATTACAAGGTATTTACATACTTGGAAAAATTGAACACAAACATGTTAAAACAAATGCTAAAGTACATGCAGAATATGAGAGATTAAGAAAAGTAGCTGAAGAAATCACAATGCATGTAAGTTTACATGAAAAGGCTAACCCTAGCCTTAATGACCCACAACAGCTGTTAGCAATCAGCTTTCTTAATATCAGATCTCTTAATAAACACAGTATTGACATCAAGTGTGATCCTAATATATTTAAAAGTGATGTCATAGCTTTCACAGAGACACAACTTCTTCCTAGTTCAAATGACAATGAAATAAGAGAAACCTTACAACCATTTACACTACTACGGCAAGATCATATTTCAGACAGATTCTCTAGTTTGGCAATATGTACTAAGAACTACATTGAAATCAAACAATATGAATATTTTCCAATTATTAACGCAATGAAGTTTGTGCTAATTAATCATGCAACTCATATAAACCAATCTATTATGTTACTCTACAGAAAGAACAATTCCAACATTTTGCAATATATAGATAATTTTAGAAATATACTGAATAGTTATGATATTGACACGATTATTGGTGACTTCAACATAAACTTTTTACATCAGAATGAAATTAAACCACTAAAGAGCATGATGGATTCTTTACAATATATTCAGCTTGTCAAAAGTCCTACATTTATATCTTCTGGGAGTATTATAGACCATGCTTATACGAAAGACAGTCCTTACAAATCAATTCAATGTTCTGTATTTGCTGTGTACTACTCTGATCACGATGCTGTTAAAATTGAAATATACCCTTCACATTATAATTAAAAACTAAAATTGGACAGCGAATGTCCACCCACCCTGGCCTGGCTCTGAAAACTACACCACGTTCGTAAAGGTAAGTATACTTTATGAAAAGTCAACATGAGTCCATGCTATAAATTTTGACATTCATACAATTAAGCTTAACTGTTTTTTTTTTCTAAATCTACAGGAAACAGACAAAACAAAACAGTCAAATTAATTATAACTTAAAAACATGGAAATTTTAATATGCTTATCTGCAATGTCGGTTACATTCCATATCTCAGGAGAACCTAAAGAGCAGTTGCAACTCCAAACCTACATCTGCAAAATGCTGCGTCCAAAGCATAGAAGTCAAAGGCTACCACTCAGAGTAGAGTAAACCTCAGCAAAATGAAAAGACATTTCATCACGCACTCCCAAGATCTCTACGACTATTTTCCGACTGCTTTCGAGCTAGTTACGTCTACGGTTACGTACGTAACAGAACGGATGAGAGTCGGGACTGACCACGTGCTACATGAACTTCCTCAGCTTTTTGTCATTCCAACGCTACGAGAATTCATCCACGAGGTTCAGGAGAGGTGCGGTTCAACATGGCAGAAAATTCCCCTACAAAACGACCTCCAGTTACAGGATATCTACAGAACATAGGTAAACTTAAAGTTTAAAAAAAAGGGTCGGAATATTTTACCTTCCTACTACAAGAAAAAGACAAGACCACAAAAGCTGTATGCTTCTCCCCGGAGAAACACAAAGCACAAGTTGAGAAACATGCAGAACGCTGCTCTCCTTGTAAAATAACGAAATACATTCCCGCTCCATCTGAAAGCAATACAATTTGGGTCAACACCAACACCAACATAGATCATGCCTTTGAAACAGAAGTTGACTTCTCCTATAGTAAAATAGAAGAGGATGTGCCCGCTGTTGTCGCCACATCACAACTCGGCGAACTGAAGGTCAACGAGCTCGTTACAGTGCGTGGCTTGGTCTTATTTGACAACAGCGAACCTCAGCAGATACCAAATAACCCTCATCTGACAAAGCTTGAAGGATCCTTTGTCGATTTTCAAGGTATGACTCCAATTACTATTTGGAATGATCATATTAAACTGGTACAGGATGGAAAAATACAAAACATACGTGTCAAGCAGTACAACGGTAAGAAGTATCTGTCTTCTACCTATAACACAGTCTTTAAGCCATTTGATCCACAAGATGCAGACATCAACGCAGAGGTAGTAGAGAAAGCTAAAGAAAGCCTACAATTACGTGAAATATCATGCAAGAGCCTTCAGAGCGTTGAAATTCTCAAGTTCTTCAAGTGCGTGAAATGCGCTAAAAAAGTTCAAACCCGCAAAGATTCTGCATTACTCAAATGTGACAGTTGCCACTGTAGATTCCTTGCCAAGAATTGCACCAGCTCAACCTTAGCATAGATGACACTAAAAGACAGCAATGAACAACTCAAGTGCTACACACTCTTCCCAGAAAATTTGAAAGCCATCATCAATAAGCACAACGATAACAACAATTGCTTCGACGAATTAGATGAAATGGATGAAGATAAACTTTGCGAGATCATTCTCACATCAGAAGATATGAAACTGATCGTCAATGCAAATGACAATATCGTGAAGATTGACCTCGATTAATAGTATCAAGAATGCCGTTTACTGATTTTGTTCTTGTTAACTATCGTTGATCGCCATTCCCAGGAGAAACTTGATAGCGATGACTCGAGATCATTCATCTCAAAAATGACGTTATTGCGAAGGTGCATCATTAATACTTGAATTAACGATCAAGAACTCACTGACTTTGTTCTTAGTTGTCTCGAGGTGTCTATCTCGAACGTGTTTAAATTCAACTTCGTTGACACTTATGCATATTGTTATTGTTTGAAAATTTTGCTCTTGTTTAACTCTCGTTAATGTTGTTCACCGTTTCCAGAACATTTAGTGCTTCACCACGTTAAAGAATAACGACGAAGACAAACTGGAAATCATTCTCATGTCACAAGATGTGAAACTAATGCAGATGAGGATTGACCCAAATTTGTCAAAATTGTTGTCTATATTGCTACAACTACGTTTTTTTTAATATCCCATCTCGATTCTGTTATTTCAATAAAATAATTTGGCCTTTCATTAATTGCTGGCGTTTTCCCTCCATTATTTTTATTTATATCTCTTTTTTTCTGTAAGGTCCACTTTACAAGGTGATGGGAAAACCCTAGTACTAGATAGCTCAACTTTACAAGGAAAAAGTATTATCTTCTACTATGGATGTCAGCGAACTGTCTTTTCAAAACAGAAAAACACGCTGCGTTTTTGTGTCATAGCGTCTAATGTCGCCGAAAAACGTCGATGTTTATCTCTACATTCCTTTGCGGTTTTCATGTGGGAAAAGCGCAGCTAATAAATATTCCTGTAGATTTAGAGTAGACAAGACAATGGAAGGAAAATGGACAAAATCTTTCGTCCGAGATGAAGAAATGAAGTGTTTTACCTTCGATTCGTTATTCAATATTGGAATGCGTAAAGGAATGTAGAGATAAACATCGACGTTTTACGGTGCGTACACACAGTAGACGCTATGACACAAAAATGCGGCGTGTTTTCTGTCTCGAAAAGACAGTGCGATGACATCCGTAGTAAAGATCCCTTCAGTATTTCAAAATATGTTTGTACTACTAAACTCATGCCTAGAAATACTAATAAATATAAACAAAAGCCTTTTTTTACAGTTTTTGAAAAGAACTTTTTGCCATTTCCATGATTCGTATAAATAAAAGTGTTTGTTGGTATTTACACCTATCATTTCGCAGCCTCTGCCTCCCATCTCAAGGTTCAAAGTGGGTGCCGTGGTTCTGAATCAGTTCAGTATTCTCCACACAAAAAGTTGGCATTTCCATTTCATTACATATAAGCCATTGCATGATAATTAATACCCTCTAAACCAATCACATAACAGCATATCCATCATCATTTTCTTTTTAGTACAGGGAATGGGAATTTTAAGAAAAACCGTGAAATACGGCTTTATTTACGATTTAAACAATTTTGTAACGCACAATTACTAATGATTCCATAACTTCTATTGAGTAAGATCATATTTTAGTAGTGACTATCAATTTGCTTGTATCGCAGCTTATAAACCAACAGATAAACAGCTTGGGCTGCCTGTGGTGCCAACTTCGAGCATTCTGCGGCGTTTTGATCGCGGCGTGGCGTTCCGTATCTTGAGTAAGTACGTCGGTTCACTCCAATTTTGCACTTTCAAAAACCAAGTTTAGCAGTAAACTAAAAGCACAGAAGCTTCACAATACACGAACCAAGCAAGCCCGAGTTAACGCTACGTGGAGCGTCTAGTTATTTAGTATAATTGTAGGTTAAAGCCAGGTATAATTATTTACCGTATTTTCCGGTGTATAAGTCGAACCGGTGTATAAGTCGACCCTACTTTTTGAGTCTTAAAATTAAGATTTTCTTGATTTCAGGAGTAAAAATGGAGTAAAAAATTGTTTAAGATAATGTTGAAAAATGAATCTTGTTTGTGTGTGCGATCTTGGTTTTCTGCCGCAGCACAAAGTTCTTTCTTTGAAGGAATCTTGTGCATCAGCTGTTTGTAGCTTGGAAGTCCGTTATTTTCCGGTCGCTCGCCATCGCTATTAGCCTTTATCCTGATCAGATTTCGTGTCACGATGTAACCACTTCGTCGCTGAGAGGTTACCAAGCAAGCATGAACCTGTTTCTGTTCGATCGAAGAATTCGATGTTCACTGTGGATTTGATCAAGTTTATTTACAAATGTCTCTCACTTATAACATCACAAAGTAGACCCAATGGACTTAAAGGAAAAGCGATGATTTCTGCGAAGATATCAAGCTTAAGGGACGGTATGTGATGGAACGAAGAGGTTAAGTGTGATGTCAGTTGGAAAGACCGAATGTAGCGTACACTTATTAAAGTAGCAAGGTTACAAATGAGACAAATCAGGGAAGAAACCACACATTTTTAAATATTTCCTTTATTCATTATCGTGCTATTTACTATTAAATGTTCTTCTCCGTGTTATTTGTGTAGTTGCTTTTACGTGTTTTCACTTTGGAGTCTATTGTTATGCTGATGAAGTGTTATGATTTTTGGCCGGTGTATAATTCGAGGTCGATTTTTTGGACTGATTTTCAAGACTTAAAAGGTCGACTTATACACCGGAAAATACGGTAGTATAATTGTAGGGTAAAGCTAGGTATAATTATGTAGTATAATTATAGGGTAAAACCAGGTATAATTATTTAGTATGATTATAGGGTAAAGCCAGGTATAATTATTTAGTATAATTACTGTTTCAATTATTGTCAAAATTGTGTTCCTTCAGTAATGTCATAGTACATTTTTGTTTAGGAGCTCCACAAACTAGTAAGAGAGAACCTACTGTTAGTTATGAAGAAACACAAACAGCAGATGTAGAAGACTCTCATCTGACGAACCTTGAGGGAGATTTGACTCGAGCACGGCAAGCGCTTGGCGAGGAGAGAGCAATCCGGAATATGACAGAGCAGCAACTGAGGGATAAGGAAACAATGATTCACAGTCTACAAGGGAATTTAAGTGAAGAACAACAAGCGAGGTTAAGATCGGAAAGTGAATTACAGCGAGAAAGAAGCACGCTTGCACAACTGGAAGAAAACTGGCAACGTGAACGATTATCTTATGAGCAAGAACTGCAAACTAAAGAGAGCACTTTAACAGAAAAACGACAAGTCTTGGAACAGGAGCGCCAAAGAAAAACAACCTTGGAGGAGAGAATCAGAGTTTTACAAATTGGTCTGGAAAATGAGCAAAATAGGCGAACTGCTCTCGAGACAGAAACGTTTCAAGAACGAAATAATTTGGAACAGTGTCGTACGAGTCTCGATCGAGAACGTGAAGCTCGCGCGCGAGAAAACCGCGACCACGAAAGAATACTCGGTGAAAAGGATCAACTTATTCGCAACTTGGAGTCGGCGGTGGCCGTTGCACAGGATGCTGTTGCTGATTATCACCGTCTCGAACCACGTGACTGGATTATTCGCCGAGACGAGGTTCAGTTAAACGAGAAGAGGTTAGGAGTGGGAGCCTGGGGCACAGTTTGTGAAGGGTCGTTTCGTGGTTGTCAAGTCGCTGTCAAACAAATTCATCAACTGATTCTTTCGCCTCACAACAGAAGACTTTTTGAGCGCGAAATGAGCATTGCCTCGCGATGCCGTCATCCAAACCTTCTACAGTTTATCGGCGCCACCAACGACGATGGAAGCCCTTTGTTCATCACAGAGCTCCTCGACAGTGACCTGAGAAGAATTTTAGCGCAGCGTGCATTACATCACGAGGAAATTGTTTGCATCGCCCTCGACATCGCTCGAGGTTTAAATTATCTTCATCTTAACAAACCTTTTCCCATCTTGCACCGCGACATCAGTAGTTCGAATGTGTTGCTATGGAGACGAGAGGATACTTGGAGAGCCAAGCTGTCTGACTACGGAGCCGCCAATTTTCTGCGTCAATGTATGACAGCCAATCCCGGGGCGTTAATCTACGCTGCTCCCGAGTCTCTCACGTCGCAGCAGTCGCCAAAGGTGATTGGGTTATCAGACTACATCAGGAGTCTATTACCAGCAGCATTCCTGTGTTGGGTGACGTCCCCAGTACAGTAGCAAATGAGACTATTTTAAGGACTCGTTTTTCCCCCGAAATTCTCTTCCAGACAACAGGACTTAGAAACCTTGCAAGAACAAACCCCGAAGAAGTTCGCATGCCTAATTAGGATGCTATCTGTCGCAGTTTGGTTTCTCAGTGTAATCATTCTTTTGTTAATATCGCCGTGAAACAGAAGTTTAAAATAGCACCATCTGCCACTGTGCTGGGGTAAAGGCCAAATAAGGAAGAGTAACGCTTCTAGTGATGGGCTCCTGTCTGTATGTAATCTGTCACGTTTCTGCCTTGTCTGTTCCGTTTACTCCACGGTACATATTAACCAGGTGATTTCGTTAATTATTGACTTAAGTATTCTATTCCAGTCTCTCGGAATAGGGTGGCAAACGAAAATAGTAAGACTGCGTGTCGAGGCGGCGGAAGCGTGGTTGTGAGGGGACTGGGAAAGAAGGGGAGTTCAGTTGCTATCCATTTACAGAGATGATAAGAAATATTTTGGTAGGATATTTCGTTACTTGAGTTCCTTGTTAAAATTTTCCGGAAACTTTTGGAGGCGTGGAACTATTGTGGCTTGAAAAATTAAAGAGCTTGGAACTGGTACAAAACGTGCGCACCAGTAAATGGAACGCGAATTTTAGGTCGGAAATTCTCAATAGAAAAAAAGGACTTCCTTTTCATATTTTTCCGTCAATGCTGAAATTTCCCTGTGGAGCGAACCAGAGGCTCAAATTTCCATTTACATCCCAACCGTTATTTCCGTGAATTTGTTGTAAATGGATAACGCCTGTTGGCATTGTTTTTCTTCTCAGCCCAAGCTCCCTAGGTTTTCTCCGCTCGCCAAAGTCCCCCGCCCCTCTCCCTTGCCATCTGAAGGCCTGGATCAGGCTAGTCTGGGAGTTGAATTGTTCACATTGTGCACCTTTCTCTTGTCATTTTTTTTCTTTTCTTGTTATAATTTTTTTTTTCTTTTCGTTTTTTAATTATTTTTTATGATTTTCTGTAGACGGACGTGTACAGTTTCGGTTTACTGCTCTGTGAAATGTGCGTCCGAGAACTTCCGGTTCCCGAGCAAATTCAAGAACAAATAAACTTGGTCTCCAGCGGTGTTCTCAGAGAGCTGATCATGCGCTGTGTGGAAAGAAACCCTGAAGCAAGGCCATCTATGGGTGACGTCATAACTGTTCTGGTGCAACTTACGGAGTCTTTAAGAGCCCAGGGGCTGGTGTCTATTAACGGCCGTTCCGCTACCCTGTAGCTAGTCACCAGTCTTGACGCAAAAATAGTGATAACAGATTGTGTTCTGTCTTTACATACAACCAAGCGGTTCTTTTACAGGTTTTATTTGGGCGCTCCTCTTGACAAGCAGCCGTTTTAGATTTTAAACCAATAAAAATATTAACAATCGTAAAGTTTGATTTGCTAACTGCCGTTTTGTGTTTGTTGGGGCAGGAGCCCGTCACGAAGTGACGGGCTTCTTGTTAGAATTAATAATAATAATAATAATAATAATAATAATAATAATAATAATAATAATAATAATAATAATAATAATAATAATAATGAAGCGAATCGGCGTGAACGTGAAGCTGGAAGTTATCCAGAAAACAGCATTGTTGGGGACAGCAAAGATAATAAGGAAAGTACTGACTCTATAAAAAGAAGGAAAAGAGAGTCCTGGGACCTGTGGTGACTTGTTGTAACCCGCTCCAAAGGACTATATACCAGGCCGAACATCCTAGTTTAGCCTGAGTCTACAAGTAATGGACATAATAATAATCATAATAATAATTGCAGCTGCAAGTTCGCTGATCATTGCATCCAGTATGAGCTGGAGCGAGCCCCATGCAGGAGGTCATGGGTAACTCGGTGGCTTGGGATGACTGGTATAAAATGGAAATTAATGCTTAAAAAACCAAGGAAATGTGGATAGGTTTTCAGAAAACTCGGCAATCTCAAGCCTCTAGTCTTACTGCATGTAGTATTGGAAACCAGGTATTAGATAGAGTTGAGGTGTTTAAGTTACTGGGAATTCATGTTCAGAGGGACTTAAGGGACGGACCATTAGAAAAGTGATGGGGGGTGGGGGGGTGGGGAAAAAAACAAAAAAAAATTCATGCAAGGGAAAATGCCAAGAAACAAAATTCATTCAAAGAAGAAGGTAAAAAGAAAAATTAATGAAGAAGGAAGGTCCAATTGTCACTTTTTCACACGTAATAAAAAAAAATCGTGCAGAGGGGTTCACCTAAAAAAAAATTCCTGCACAAGCAGTGAGCGAAAAAAAAAGTTCGTGCAAGCTGAAAATTCCCCATCACTTTTTTAATGGTCCGTCCCTTAACTACATACATCACCCAGACACACCCACTTTTGGAGTACGCTTTCCCCGTCTGGGGTGGCCTTCCTAAGTATTTGGCCGACGACTTGCAACGGATTCAAAATGGCTCAGTGCACATCCTTGGTCGCTCTAGAGATGCTTTAGAGCCTCTTGATGTAAGAAGGGACAGACACACTGTGCAGGCTTTTAACAGCATTTTACAGGTAGATGATCACCCATGCAAGAGATTCATTACGCGGTAACGCACTCATACACCCTTCGAGCTCAACGAGCGGAGGTACCTGTACCGCGCACCAACAGAATTAGACTCGTTCATTCAACGCGGGGCAAGACTTCATAAAGTAGAACAGAGTTATTAACTGAGTTACTAACTCATTCATTCAGCATGGGACAAGACTTAACAATGTAGAATAGAGATATTAACTGAGTTACTAACTCATTCATTCAGCATGGGACAAGACTTGACAATGTAGAATAGAGATATTAACTGAGTTACTAACTCATTCATTCAGCATGGGACAAGACTTGACAATCTAGAATAGAGATATTAACTGAGTACAGTACGGACCTCGAACTCGATTAATTAACAACTATTCACCTCAGTGGAGGTGGCTAGTGGTGGATATAAATATCCACCACTAGCCACCTCCAGTGAGGTGAATAGTTGTTTTAGTATATACTAAAACAGTGAGATAAATGTACACAAAAAAAAGAAAAGGGCTTGGAAAATGGAGGACTTCTCAAATGACAATCCGAGGCAGCGCCGATCGCCGTTAGGGATTTTTTGCTGTAACTACTGCCGTACGTCTCGTTTTCTCGCTGAGAGAAAAGAAATTTTTAGTTCTAGTGGCGACATTTCATCAAATGGAATTGCAAACCCTTTCTGTATTTGAAACCATTCTGTAAAAAATATAGTTCAACTTTGGTTCTCAAGTGCACAAGCGACATCAAATTTGGTTACGCAAGATTAATTTGCATTTGTAAACAAAACCTTTATCGTTGCTTTTTACCGCTAAACTTCGGGTTAAAAACATAAGCCATTACCTCTGAACACGGCCAAGCCAAATTTAGTCGCTTTCTTGGAGTTTCCAGGGACTGCTTCGTTGTTAATTTGGATGATTTCTTCGCCTGTCATACATACAAACCGGGCCGCCATATTCGCGCGGAGGAGCGAAAAATTCGCAAGTTGCTCGGAGGTAAATAGCACAGACTACTATGTAAGCGGGTTTATACGCACGTTTTTAGGTTATTTTCAAATTTGACTGAAAATCTCTGTCCTTTTTTAGCTTATGGGTTATTTTCAAATTTGACTGAAAATCTTGTCTTTTTTTAGCTTAAGGCTCATAAGTACGTTTTAGGTTTGGGAGGTCTCCAAGTCTCTGTAAAGCTTATAAGTACGTTTTAGGTTTGGGAGTTTCTGCAAAATTCATAAACACGTTTTAGGTTTGGGAGGGTCTCTCTGCGAAAAAATTTGAAAATAATTACGGTTTAAAAGAAAAATTAGTGAAATACAATACTAAATGGATCAAAAATTACAAAGTTTGAATATTCTGCAACTAAAATTTATTGCAAGGCAGTTGGAAATTAAGGGTCGTCATAAAATGATTAAAGCTGATTTAATTAATGAGTTGAAAAAATTTCCAGATGAGGATATTGATAAGTTATTTTTAAAAGCTATTTTAATGTATAATTATTATTATTATTGCGAACATAGAATTAAAAAATATTCTTGCAAAGAATGCGGTGGATCACAAATATGCGTTCATGGGAAAAGAAAGTCTTACTGCATATTATGTGATGGTTCAGAAATATGTGTTCATAACAAACAAAAAAGTTTTTGCAAAGAATGCGGCGGATCACAAATATGTGAACATAATAAACAAAAGTATCATTGTAAGGAATGTTGAAAATTATGTTATGTAACCCTATTTTGGTTTCATAACAAAAAATTTATGTTTTAAAAGAAAAATTATAAAATTGATTAAAAGTAGTTCAATAACGAGAAAAAAATATAAAATGAAATTTAAGTATTACAACAATAAGAAGCTCAATATCTTTGCTTTTTTGGAGGAAATAAAAGAAGATTTATTAAAAAAGTTGGTGAAAAATAGGGAGTTTATAGAATATGAAGAATATGAATTATTTTATCGTGGACCGATAAAATTTAATGTAGAATATTATAATAAAAATTATAATTTTAGGCATTTTATTTCTTGGGATGAAAAAATAAATTTTGGGGTTGGGGGGATTGAAACAAATAAATTAGCAACAAAACTTTTAAAAATAGCCAACAAAGATTTTTTTGAATATGAATATAGATGGGGGTCTGATCCAATTTATGGTTGGGTTATTGAAAATGGAGAGGCGGTTCATCATTATTATGAAAATGGGGTTTATCTTGCTTATCACGATGAAGCGTGTAGAATTGAGGAATTTGATAAAAACTTTGTGTTGAAAAAATTAGTTTTTGGTTTTGACATAAATGAAGATAAGATTGCGCATAAAGAGTTATTTTTCAAACCATTACATGAAGAATTAATGTCAGTAGCATGGCACCCATCTAGATATTTAAATTGGTGTGTCGATTTTGAGGAATTAAGAGATTTGAAAGAACGTTGGGGTGATGAAGATTAATATTATCTAATTATGTTATATAACTAAAGTAATAGTTACATAACAAAAATTTATCTAAATCTTAAACTAAAAGTTATTGGCAATCCCCTTAAATCAAGTTTTTCCCATTCATTGTCTAAGATAGTTAAATCGAAGTGGTTTATGGGGTTCTCATATTTTTGAATCGGAATTGTTGGATAATCATTTGAGGGTATGTTTGCAAGTAGGTTTGACGGCGCAAGTTTCACAAGTTCTCCATATTTGGTGTTATTCATATATGATGACTTATTATCCACTATACTACACATAAGTCTCAAAGGTTCCCTAATCTGTATATTTATGGGATATAATTTACCAGGATTTATAACTTCAGGCACTCCTAAACCAATCGCTAACCCTTTCGTGAGTTTTATTTTAAAGTTCTTATTGGAATAAAGATAGTCAACAGTGTCTGTCTCAATGATTGTTATCTTTTCCCTATCGGTGTCATTAAGAAAGATTGATTGAATATTACGAAACGAATATGTGCCAGGTTGTATTATTATTTTGGGCTGATTATTATCATTGAATAATATCTGTTGATCTTTGAAATTAATCAATCTTTTGGTTTTTAAATTACAATCCAGGAGTTGTATCTCACGAAGATTTTTCAGAGGAGGATCTAAATAAATCCTGGTTTTTGAATCATACATTGTAATACTCAACATTTTTTTGTTTTGATTACTTCATGTTCATCTTTAGATTTATATAATCAAAACATTAACGGAATAAAAACCAGGATAATAATGCTCCTCCAATTATTGAAATAACAAGATTATTTTGGTGGGAAGATGTTTCTTCTATATTACTAACTTTTTTTTCATTTTTTGATTCAACGACTTTGTTTTGTTTAGGTTTTTCCGGTTGAGGATTGGTATTTAATAAAACCTTTGTTGCTCCCAAACTATGTCTTATTCCGACATTTTTTGTCTGCGCATTTATTGTATTATTTATCCCAAAAGTCATATCTTCTGTTACTCTTTTCAAAGCGTTATTATACCCAATAACGCTTTTCGTATTTATTATTAAATTACTCGGCATTAGCCAAACGCCAGGAGCTACAGCTAAATCAAGTCGGGATTTTGATTCTTGAACTGCTGTTTGATATCTTTGAATTGATTGGGATACATCATTTTCAATCACCGAACTTTCAAATAAAGTTATAAAGTTTTGTTGGGTTTCAAAACCTCCACCTCCTTTACTAACAATTGAAGTTCTAGTATTAACTTGTGCGCCCAAAACACAATAAACAAAAGCCTCAATCGATCTATTTATTCTTCCCAAGCCCGCTTTTGTTAATCCATGCCCGGATTCTGGTATAAACCAAGCATATTGAAAATCAATAAAATGATCATTTCGAAGCATTGAAACTAAATTCCCCATATTTTTTCTTCCACCATCGTCGTAAAATTTATGATCGCGGCTTGGCCAAATATTAGCTTCTGTATCATAATTTCTTATGACCCTCACATTTTGAAATCCGCCGCCCTTTGCTTGCGCGGCTTCACTTCCCGGAACTGCATCATGGTCTGTATATCCTCCCCCATAATCAATGAATATATCACCAGCTCCGTGGTTTGCACCGCCTTTGAATCTAAAATCCGCTAAAGTTTTGTTCCAGCCCTTGTAATCCTGATCATTACTTAACCCAAATTCTGCGCATAATCTATTATAAGCATTTTTGTCGTATGTATTATTTTTCAAAGAAAAAGTTTCTCCCCCAGGCAATGGAACATTTAATTCCTGTAATATTCTTCTTATTGTAAAGTAAATGTGAAATACGAAAAAACTTCTAATAACTTTGGGGTATCCAAAAATATCACTTAAACTTACTCCGCATCCGGACGATGCACACCAAACCGCCATGTTTAATTGTTGCGGCCATTGTTTAATATTTGGTTTACTCAACCAGGCTCTAGTTTCTTTTCCACTGGTAAATCCCACAGTTTGATTTTTAAAAATATTCTTCATTGTCGCAGTGAAACTATCTTTTTCTGAAACATATATTTTCAGATTTGTTAATAATTTTGTAACATCAATAGCAAATTCGTTGAATTTAATTCCGGGTATTGGATATGGTTGTTTTGTAAATGTTAAACTTTTGGGAAATGAACTTACCCCAACTTTATTTTCTAAACCCAAATCTTCCTGCAATAACTTTTTCAAATTATCGGAAAGATCATCAGTCCATGTTTTTCCGGTGGGATCGTCATCAGACATAACTGCCGTCCCATTAACTTTCCATTTAACATATCCCCCATATAAATCATGTACATAACTGAATTTGGAAATATTTGCTTTTGGGTAGCGGTTAATGAAATCGCTAAATAACATCTTATTCTTTGTTTCACAATTTGTCTGATCTTTAGATCTTTTAGAATAAGATGTAAATTTAATGTACTTCTCTATTAACTCCGGCGAAACAATTGCATCCAACTTCAGTTTTCTCAAAAGAAATCTTTAACCAGCCGGATTGGTTAATTCTTTTAATAGATCTTCTCGTACTTTCTTCCTTATTATACTCATGTCGAAGTTTTTTTCTGAATCTTTTCTGAATTTTTGCCGTATTTCTTGTTTCAGTTTCTGAAACTTTTCCAATTCCGCCAAAATTATGGTGAATTCTTTATCGGATATATCATTATCCTTCAGAGCTTTTGAGACTAAATCGTTAATGGTGTTTAATTTTGATTTTGCAATGGCTACGGTTTGCTCGTGTTTACTAACTTTACCCGAAAGATTCTTGGATGCAAATCCAAATACGATTGAGAAAACCCCAAAAACACCACCAACCACACCCAAGGGCACGCCCACTATAGCTCCTAAACCCGTGAGAGAAGTTCCCAAACCGCTTGCAGATAGAAGAACTGAAACAAATCCTCCAGAAACACTAATTTTCGTGCATATTCCTCTTGCTCTATTATATTTTTTCCTCACTTCTTCGTAATGTCTAATTTCCTTTTCGAGATTTTGCAAAACTTCACTAGATTTCTGCAATCTGAAATTAATTGTGCTTTCCCCTTTTTGTGTTTGGACATTATTATTAGGTAATTGAGGATAAAGATTTCCATTGTAGTCTCCCATATTGTGTTTTTACTGAACAGCATGATATCTTTAGATTGGTTACTTTGTCTTCTTTTTCATACTTTCAACAAAATATAGAACTACGGCCATTATCAATAACCAAGCATTCTTTCCCAAAAAGCCAATAACTTCACCGGCAGTTTTGAAAAGAAAGCTAACTATTGCGCCAACCATTCCTGGTAATATTTCACCCAGTTTTTTACCTAAAGTTTTTAATCCATTACCAACACCCCTACCCAATGCAGATAAACCCTTTGAAAGATTAGAAACTATAACACCAATTACGACTCCCACCGCACTTAAAATAGCAAAGACCGTAAATCCATACTTTTTGAAGATGTACTTTATTCGCTCTCTTAATGGTAAATTTTTAAGTATTTCATCTTTTTTGCTCTCAATGTCCGACAATTGTTCGACTATTTGCTCTTTCAATTTATCGTTCTCTGTTTTTAGACGATCCCTGCTCTCTTCTAGTTTTTGAAAATTTAACTTATCCTCCTTATATTTATCAATCTCCTCTTTGTACAATTTTACTTCCTCCAAAATTTTCTCCGCTTGTGTTTTTAATTCTATGTTCTGTTTTACGGTTTGATCAAAAAGGGATTTATTCTCCGCCTGTTTTTCCTGTTGTTTCTCAATGAATAATCGAAGCTCGTTTTCTCTCTTCACATATCCTTCAATCTCCTCCGTTCGTGTTGCCAAAAGCGCGTCTATTCCCTGCACTGCGGATTGTAATTCATTATGTTTTTCTTTCTCTTCATTTAAAATATTCAACATGGTTTCATAATCTGCGCCCAGTTCTTTTCTCATTCCTTTTGGTAAATCTTCGATCCTAAGATTACCATCTTTGTCAAGTATGATATGCGTTGTGGCGTTTGACCTATTACTTAATATCCCGATTATACTACCATCTTCTCCAAATTCAACATTAAATGATGCATTCTTCGGATCGAATTCAGGAAAATATCGTTTTAGATATTGGACTGCTTCTACCCTTCTTTCATCTCTAAAACTATCTCGGCTCATATCTTCCGCAGGCTGATCCCATTGAGCCCTGTCTCTTGATTGGTTATAATCATCATAACCAGGATAATCTTGTTCAAGGGTATTTGCAGGTGGTTCAAATGTATTATCCCAATCCCAATTATTATCGTCATTATCTTTTGGAAAATCTTCCATTGGTATTTCTTCTTCCATGATTTTTTTACTCATCAGTAAGAAATCTTTAGATTACCTTGAGTCGGAAAATAAAAGAAAAATTGATTTAAAAGAAAAGAGGAGTAAATAAAAAGAAATAAAATGTCGAACGAAAATACTCAATTAATAGAAGATATTAAGAATTATAAGCCAAAAGAAAGTATGGTTTTTTCTAAACCAATTTTAGGGGAAGTTCCTGGTAGCAAACCAAAAGTAGAATATAAGCGAATTAAAATTTATTCAAGAAATGAAGATGGCACTAAAGGAGAATTAGTTATTAAAACTGATCGCTTGTATTCATTCGGAGTTTCTGAAAATTTCTCAACTTATTCTTTCCCCGTATGTTTATGGAGAGGAAATAGACCTACCGATGAAGAAGAAGAATGGGTAGAAAAATTTAATGAAATAGTAGATTGTTGTATTGATCATATTTTAGAAAATAAAGAAGAAATTGATAGATTTGAGTTGAAAAGATCTGATCTCACCAGATCAAAGAGAGGTTTAAATCCTCTCTATTGGAAAATGGAAAAAATTGAAGATGGTAAAAACAAACCTTATATGCAAAGAGTTCCAGAAATGGGCCCAAGATTATATCTAAAATTAATTTCCAAAAAAGGAAAACTTGTTACAAAGTTTTATGATATTAGAAGTGAGGATTGTGATGGTGAAATAAATCCCCAAGATTTAATCAATAAGGGTTGTTACGCAGAGTGTTCAATCAAAATTGAATCAATATTTATTAGCTCCACACTTATTTCTTTGCAAGTAAAGCTTTACGATGCTCTCATAGAAACAAAACAAGAACTTAAAAGATTGGCTCCCCGCAGAAAATATAATCCCGAAGTAATTATTTCCGACGGAGAATCTGCTTCTTCCCATATTGGTTATGAAGATGAAAGCGAAAGTGAAAGTGAAGAATATAGACATTTCCCCCGAACCCGCGGGAGGAGTTTTGATTTGGTAGAGAACTAATCATAATAACTTATGTTATATAACTAAAATTATTAGTTACATAACAAAATAATAATTTATAATATTTTACTTACCGCGTAACCCAATCCCATCATTCCTGCTCCGACATATACCATTTCCCCAGTCTTTTGATCATCGCTTGGTTTGTAATAATCAGAGAATTTTGGTTCAGTCATTTGTCCGTACAATTCAAAGGCTTGATTTGTAGCTGAAATGTTTTTTGATGCCTGATATTTTTCATCTTTTTTCTTCATTTTCCAATCAAGCATTTTTTGTCTTTTTTCCTGATATGCTTCGTAATCCTTTTGATATTTTTCCATTGCTTTATCGTGTCTTATTTTTTCAGTATCAACGCTCTTTCCAGATAAATATTTTGCAAGATAATTTCCTCCGGTAAATGCTGTCGCATTCAATATAGCTCCACCAATCATCATCGCTATTGATGCCATTTTATTTTGGTAAAATCTTTTGTTCCTCTAAATATGATTTAAGATACATGCTTCCGGATAATACCACAACCCATTTTGCGTAATTTGTAATACTTGCGGATGGATCACTCAAAAATGATTCTTTCATTACCTTTTTAGCCACATATCCAACTCCAGCTCCTAATCCAATAAGTACCGCTGAATCAGTTACAGTTTTCACAAGTTTGTTTTCAGTTGACATAATTTTTTTTACTCATCAGTAAGAAACTTTTAAATAACTTTTGAGATTATTCCATTCCTAAAGATTTTGGAGTTGCAGAAAATGGTATCTTTTTTGGTTGCGGTAATTGAGGAACTTGCGATAAATCAGCTATCCTATTTGAATATTCAGTCCGAGCTTTTTCCTTATATCTCATAAAAAGATCAAATGCTGTAAACCCCAATCCGACAACGGATAAAACAGTAGTAAAAGATAACTCTGGTAGCCACGATTTCGCTTCACTATATGTATTTTCATTTGGCTCTTCCTCTCGTTTCATCTCCCTGGCTAATGCTTCTTTTGCTTTTTTATTATATTCAGCTAATTTCTTTCCTGCCGCGACTTTTTTAGGATCTTTCTCCCTCTTTTTAGTATCTGGTTTGGGATCTGCTGTAATTTGCTCCGCATCTCCTCCGGCACTTTGTTCAGATTGTTCAGACATTGTTATTTAGATGCTATAAATAAGTTTTTAGATCTGTTTAATATACTGTATCAACACCTTCAGCAGATTGCTTAGTTTCCTGATCGGTTTTGTTAGAATTTACTGATTCTTGTTGATTTTTGTTGAATTTAACGTGTTTAGCAACCTGAAATACCCCGCTAGCAAGTGCTGTCAGTCTTCCTCCTTTTAATGCCAAGAGACCTACAAAGTTTGTTAATTCACGATTAACCAAATTATCTTTCTTCAAATCATCGCAAAGAGCATCTATGTCATCTACCGGAACTAAATAAGAAATAAGTTTGGAAACTAATTCTAGGGAAGAATCCACCAATCCTCCGTTAATTTTCTTACCCATTACCGATTGATAACGATTAAAATATTTTTCTACATCTTTTTCCGATAATTTTTTTACATCGCCCAGACTCATATCAGCCCCTAAATATTCCTTTGTTGTCCCAAGAACTGCTAGAATCGCAAGAGATTCTTGTTTGATTTCAAGATCCTCACTTTTTCCAGACCCTCCCTCCGGTTGGTCAGTTTTTTCTGTTCCTACCTTTGGTTGGTCAATGTAATCTTCCGGCTTTGTCATCTTTTTGTTAAATCACTTCTGGTATCTCTAAATAGCAATTAAATGGATATCGCAAAGATAAGCATAACCTAGAATATTTTTCAGTTTTCAGGAGTTGTACAAATTTTTTCCCCAATTCATAATCCAAATCGCCGCCGTAATCTTCGAAAAACATTTTCATCCCTTTCTGCGACGGATTATGAAAAGTAACAACGCAAGCTACATTTTCGCGGAATGGTTTTGCTATGGATGTCAATTGCTGGGTTAGAACCCAAACTGATAAACCATGATGCCTTCCGGAGAATGCTAAATCTATAAACTTATTTGATCTTTTCTTCAGATCGTTTGAAACGGCGCAATCATCTAAAATTATTAAAGCATTTGTTCCGGAGAATAAAGTTTGGCAATCATTCAGTAATTCATTGATCTCGTCCTCATTACTTGAATCCGGTGATAATACATAGAATTTTTTATCTCCGCGAGCGAAATTATGATAAGTTTTATTTTTGGAAAAGGTCGGACAAATTAAAACAATATATTCAAAAACTTTCCGGAATGGACCGCGGAGCTGTTCAATTAAGTACTTTGTCTTTCCGCAATTTGTTGGTCCTGTTATTATACAGTGAAATGGGATTTTATCTCGTAAATCTTCCATGATTTTTGTATCATAACATTATGTTTTTAGATTCTCCCTTTGGTTAATACTTAATTGATCTCAAACTTGAATTCATAATCTCCAGCATTGCGTCAGCTACGACAAACATATGACAAGTTATGGTTCCAGTTCCGCCTTGTTTCCTCTTAATTTCTATTTTTACACCATCATGAGTATTATTTAGTGCAAGTCCTCCTCCGTGAATTCCATTATCTGGATGAGTTCTAGTATCAACCCAAAGAGCAAACTTATCCGCATAAAATTCTTTTTCCTTCAATGAAATTTGTAAGCCATCATCCCGACGAAATCTTTTCTTCACGGATTCCCAAAGATCGGACGGAATCATTCCTCTAGAGTATATTCTATTTGGTACGCCGTCAACATCAATTTCAACGGAAGATATACCTGGATTATAAAAATTTTCTGAATCCCTTGCTCCTGGGGTTTGAGGTGATAAAAACAAAAACAATATTCCCGTCATTGATCTTCTCGGCAAATTAATATGCTGATTAATAACACCATCGCCGCTAATGGAAAACGTAAAAGTTTTGTGCAAAGTAACATTTTCATAAAAGAATCCTTTGCCGACTTGATAAGCCGCCTGTGCCTCGCGGGCTAAGTATTCACTAGAAATTGAGGAATATTCTAACTCTAAGTTTTTGATCGAATATGATGGTGCTTTAGTTGTGTCAGAATAAATAAGAATATTAGCGATTGGGGCAAGTGTAATCTCAAATATAAGATGATTTTCCAGAGCTTTCGGATAAAAAACACCGTGATCGTTTAGAATAGGATGATTTAATGGTATTCTGTACTTTGTGCCGTGAACATTAGCTAAGACAACTTCTTTTGTATCTTGGGTTTTCATATCTCCAGCCTTTGTTCTAATTTTCCTGATATTTAACGAAGAAATACCTTGTTTTAATCTATCTTCTCTCTCTTCTTCGGTTAAGAATAAATCATGATAGGTTTGAAATAAATCATATCCTTGAGTATCTTGCAATGTTTCTCCTCCAAAAAGAACTTTCAGTCTGGTTACAAGATTACGGCCCAAATTATTAACGACTGTGTTATTCGCATGGCCCTCGACATCTAAATCAAAAAGAAGAGATACACTTCCGGGTACAATCACTAAATTCTCTGCGAGTTTTGGAATATTTACGTATAATGTTTCTCCAGGGCTGGCTGTGGATGGATTTAGAGTTATTCGATTTAGGGTTGATTCTGCTTTCAAGCCAAAGGGTTCTTTTGGAATTCTGTTTGGGTTAATTTTTTCAGACGTCATTGTAAATTTATAAGATACTTTGGTTAACCTTTAAACCTTTTCTAACTTGGAAATATGTTTTAATAAACCTTCTCTCGCCTCGGGAATTAAAATTAAAATATTAAAAATTTGATCGCCGTCTTCCATATATAGAATTTTTTTTCTAATAATTTTTTTCATAATGTTGATTTGGTATTCGGTAAATTTTATTTCTTCTTCCTCCTCAACCATTTCAATTTATAAGATACTTGTTTATTTTTAAATGATGACAAAAATATCGGCTACGCTGACCCCGCGCTTCGAGCGGATATATTATTCAGCCGAAGGGTATTGGAAAGGATATTCTGCAATTCCTAAATTAGCTGAGAAAGCGAAAGTAAGTGAAAATGAGGCAAAACAATGGTTGCAAAAACAAGCTATATGGCAAATCTATATACCTGCTCCTAAATATATACCTAGACCACACTGGACTGTGGATAAACCCAATCAGATTCACCAAGCAGATTTATTATTTTTGCCGCATGATAAAGTCGGAAGAAAAACATATAAATATACGTTAGTTGTGGTTGATATCGCCTCGAGATACAAAGATGCTGAGCCATTAACCTCAAAAGAAAGTCGAGAGATATCAGAAGCTTTTAAGAAAATATATTCTAGAAGATTGAAATACCCAAAAACTTTAATGGTTGATCCTGGGAAAGAATTTATGGGAGAAGTTAGTAAACTCATGAATTACCATAATGTGAAGATACAAAGAAGTGAAGCTGGTAATCATAGAGCTCAAGCATTTGTGGAAAATGCAAATAGAATATTAGGAGAAAGATTATTTAGTCATCAATATGCGCAAGAAATGATCAGTGATGATCGATCAAGAGTATGGGTGAAAAGATTACCGGCTATTCTAAAAACTTTGAATAATACGAAAAAGAGAATAACCGGTAAAGAGCCCGATGAGGCTATAAAAATGAAAGAGGTAAATATTGAAACTAAAAATTACAAACGCGCGGTGGGGCTTGATGAGGTTAGACTACCAACTGAAGTTAAGGTTAGATATTTATTAGCTCCGGGGGAACTTGAGGGTGGAGAAAGAAGAAGAGCCACAGATCCCATTTGGAGCATAAAAGTTTATTATATTTCTGGAAGTAGAATTTCTCCTAATCAACCGGTTTTGTATTTTTTGGAAAACGGCCCAAGGCGCGGTTTTGTGCGTGAAGAATTACAGGTTATTCCGGATGATACAGAGTTACCCCCTAATTCTGTTTTAAAATAATGGTTTTGTGTGAATTCCATCCTCATAAACCCATCTTTTATCATAATACGCGTTCAATCCTTTTTTAACTTGTGTATATGTCACAATTTGGTTATCATTGATTCTAAATCCTGTATTTTGTGACATATCAATTGACCCTTTCAAAGCTGACATATATCTATCCCAGTTCATTTCGTTTTGTCTATGAATTGTACCTTTGCAACTATACTTTGCCTTTCCTTTCTCATCCTCCGCGTAATAACATTTTGAGGAAAGAGCAATCATTCTAATGCCGGAAAACTCTTTTTTGAACAAACCCGGAGTCTTGTCATGATATTTAGAAGTTGATAGGAATTTCTCTTTTCCGCAGGTAAAGTATTCTTCTCTCATTTCGGGTTTTATAATATCATCCAAATTTTCAGACGAGATTGCCATGTACATTGAATCTGTATCCATTTGAATCAGCTCAAAATCCTTTCTATCAAGATATTTATCTAGAAAATCGTAATAGAATTCCAGCATTCTTAATTTTGCTAGCTGATACACCGCGATGCCGCATTGATAGGGTCTGTCTATTTTTATTAATCTTTTTCGTTTTATTATTTCATATGTGTCATTTATTTCATTAAGATCCTCAAAGAACGGAGATCTTAGGACTTTTTCAACCTCTTCCTCATCCTGAGTATACCTTGTGATATTATGTTTTTCTTTATCTTCTATCATTTTCCCGTAGAAAGAATTTCCCCTAAGTTTATTCGTGTCGGCTAATTCTTTACACCCTTTGTACTTTGGTTTTAGTTTTTCAATCAGTACTTTAATATCTTTATTTTCTTCAATAACTTTAAATATATCGGGGAATTGGTTTAATTCTTTGGTAATTTTCACCACATCATCAATCTTGTTTTCATCAAAGGCTTTACTTAGTTTTTCCAATAAAACCTCAATATCTCCATCTCTTCTTGCGTCTGCCACCTCTTTTGGGAAAAATCCAAAGGGCCTTCCCGATTCATACTTTAAAATATTATGGATGGCGGTAATCTCCAAACCATGATTAAGATACCATTTTATCATAGGAGTATATAAAAATATCTTTTTTGCCTTGGTTACACCAAGTAATTTTTTATTGTCTTTTAAATGTTTTCTTCCTGTAGCTGTTTGATATTCTTTCATATTCTCTGGTACTAAATATTCAGGAACGGAGTCTACAATAAATAAAGGGGAGAACTCTTCAAACTTTTCTTTTAGGTGATCAGGTACATGGATATCAACTTGACAAAACCCGAAAAGATTTCCATCAAGAATATCTTCGCAAATCTTCTTTATAAATTTAGGACCCGATGGATTTTCAACCTCAATGCATTTTTCTTTTCCGCATGGCATTTCTTGTCCTGAACAGGATAGATATAAACCATTTGCGTCATAACCAACAATTCTCTCACATTTTTTCGGAATTTTATATTTATGGGGGCGAATCTTTGTTTCTTCCTTTTCTGCATATCGTGTAAATATAATACTAGGGCCTCCAACCATCCCCGTTTTCAATAACTTATAAATCTTGTTTTTGTCGCATATTTTACAATCTTTCTTTATTTTGTAACATTTTTTGCAAGACTTGTCTTTACAAAATTCACCGCAACTATGGGCACAATATTGCCCTGGGGCGTACAATTCTGGATCTCCTTTCTTCTTCATTTTTTGGTATTTATTTAGAACAGCCCTCATTGATACACCCGGAATGGAAACTGCATCTTTTAATATATCAATTTCATCCGGATAATATAAACGCCTTGTTTTTTCAAGGGCTTCCAGAAAGGGGATAACATCATTCAAATTATACTCTTTCAACCAGTCCAGCATTGTAACACAGCCCCTCTTTTCGAATTCGAGCAAATA
The DNA here is from genome assembly GCA_949710005.1 of Ricordea florida. Classification (NCBI taxonomy): domain Eukaryota; kingdom Metazoa; phylum Cnidaria; class Anthozoa; order Corallimorpharia; family Ricordeidae; genus Ricordea; species Ricordea florida. The sequence goes on from OX453272.1 coordinate 41,901,872, forward strand.
TTCTTCATATTCTTCTTTGGAAATATTTTTCTTTTTCAAGGAAGAGTAAAAATCTTCATGTTTCACAGGCCCAACTAAGGAAAGCTTATCATAACCATCCAATTTTTCATAAGGTAGAACAAGTTTTTGGGCTTCGCAGTTGTTTGCTTTGCACCACTTATCAAAAGAAACCCCAGGCGCAAGATAGGACATTATATCCAAGAATTTGAAATTCTGTGTTGTTAAAAACATATACCTATTCTGTTTCTTTGCAATAAAAATCTCCTTAGTTTTTTCGGTCATGTGTTTTATAAAATGCCTTTTGATCAAATTGATGTCGTATTTTCCACTATTAAATCCCAAAACAGGTACTTGGTTGCACCATTCTTCATATTTTTGCAAGACATTTTTTTGCAAGGAATCTTGATCAGGAAGCGGGTATTCTTCTTTAACCTTTTCGACAATAATTTTTCTTATTTCCTCCAATTTTTCTACAAATTCTTTTATGAGGAGATCAGGATTTTGGTTGTAAAGGAAAACGGGTTTTTTTGTTAAATTATCGATTATTGCGACACTAACTGGAATATGGGTATGGGTGAAAATTAAATCATCGGTAATCTTTTTATCTTCTTTTTGTAATAATCCCTCAAAATCGTAATCAATAAAATAGGGATATGGATTAAATTTCTTTTTGAACCAGATATTGGGTAATTCAGGATTTTCGCACTCCCAAACCGATACTACATTATAACCCAAGCTTTTTATCATATTCTCTCTTTCAATAGTTTCATTATATTTAATTTTGTCGTTTTCTGAACACGGACACCCATGCCATTTACAGCCATAAAACTCAAAAACGGTTTTTGTCTCGGGTTCGTATCCGTCAAACAAAATCTCATTCCCCTCCTCATCCCTATAACACCTTTCACCACCATGGCCGCAAAGCGCATGATGAATATGTTTACCTATAGTTTTAGATTGGTGTTCTATCCACCTACACGCTTTATAACTAAAATTTATTTTACCCCCGTAAAAAACTTTGTCAGATTCATTCGTGATGTATTTTATCTTTTCTCCTGTGCATATTATTTTTGTCTCTCCTCCTGTACATGTTTCATTGGTAAAATGCCTTTTTAAATCGTCATGTCTGGTAAATTTTTGTTTACAGCCTTGGCATACCCAGTTTTGAGCAAGAAGATCTAGATCCTTAATGAAAAACCCATGATTATTATAAAGACCTAAATTTAAAGTTGGTAAATTGTCTTTGAAATTATTTTTCCCAAACACCAATTTCCAGACTTTGAAATTTGAAATATCTTTCTGCTCATAAACCCGGATGTTTATGGAAAAAGCTTTTGAAATTTTCTCAAAATCAACCAATTTTGTCGATCTAACTTCTTCTCTTTTTAGTTTTTTATTACCATAAAAAGTTCTAGCTAAATTTAGAGCTTTTTTCTCTACGCGAGCTTCAGGTCTGTCTTCACCAGCAATAATTTTCATAAGAATAGCCAAGCACCGCCAGACACAAAGATTATCATCTTTATCATCTACGGAATAAATACATCTTTTCTTTCGTAATTCATCGGGTAATCTTCCGCACCCAACTAAAGGTTGTCTGGTATTAATAACTTTTATTTGTACTTCTCTAAACACAACTCCGCCCTCATTAACACCTGCTTTATTAATTTTCTTTTCTGGGGGTAAATATGCTCTCATCCAAGCTTCTCCTTCTAAACTCAATCTCTCACCCTCACATCTCTCTATATATTTTCTTATTTCCGAAATAGAAGTAAAAGTTCCTCCGCTTCTAAATGTGTGAGTGTGATAAGCTATCTCTCCATTTCCTCTTTGGATCAAAGCGGAAAAACTGAAAACAATTCTTGCCCCCATTTCTATTTGGGGTTCCAACTCATTATAAATTGTTTCTGACAAATCATTATTTAGATCCCTCCTAATCCAAATAGTTCTTCCATTTCTTTCTTCGAAATTACGAATTGGCGGAACATCTTCATTTGGATTTATTTTTAGAACTATTGTTCTTTTCTTCTTTTCCTTCAATTCATCTCTCACACTATCAGAAAAAGTTTTACCTTTATTTTTTGGTTGAGATTTTTTACTATTAGTAAGTTTTATAATATTTGCTTTGATTAAATCCTCAAGCTTTTTATTTATTGGTTTGAGAATTGGAACATTAATTTCAGGTACCGGCTCATCAAGAATTGGTTTTTGTGGTTTTATAAAAGTTGGTGCTAATTTCCTTCTTCTTCTTGGAGTTCTTGATATTTGTGGTTGATCATGAAATAAACCAATTTCTGGAATTGGTATTTGTAATTGACTTGGATTATTTTCGAAAAACTTATCAATTTCTGGAATTTTACGTAACTTTTTAATAATTACCTTTTTTGTTAATTTTTTACTCCCTTTTTTGATAATTTTTTCTAACTGTTTTATTATTAAGCTTCTTATTATTTTGCCATTTTTTCCTGGCTTTTCTGCAGAACTTTTTTTTTGATCCATTTAGTATTGTATTTCACTAATTTTTCTTTTAAACCGTAATTATTTTCAAATTTTTTCGCAGAGAGACCCTCCCAAACCTAAAACGTGTTTATGAATTTTGCAGAAACTCCCAAACCTAAAACGTACTTATAAGCTTTACAGAGACTTGGAGACCTCCCAAACCTAAAACGTACTTATGAGCCTTAAGCTAAAAAAAGACAAGATTTTCAGTCAAATTTGAAAATAACCCATAAGCTAAAAAAGGACAGAGATTTTCAGTCAAATTTGAAAATAACCTAAAAACGTGCGTATAAACCCGCTTACATAGTAGTCACAGGATATTCGGAGTTTGACTAGCCAATCAGAGCGCACCTTCAACGCTATCCACTGTTTTAGTATATACTAATAAGAGGTATAAACCCCACTTCATAACAGAATTCAAGTAATAGCATGGCTCTCTGGTAAAGATAGTCATTCTTTAGCGTGACTCAAGGAAACTGTTCTTCGTCGAGCCTGCGTGCAGCATGCAGCCGCCGTCCCTATTTTAATTTCCGTCAGCTTGAACGAGAATTTCTTTCGCCCTGCTTTTGGATTGATGAAAAACAAAGCAAACAATCGCACATATTTGTTTCGCTAAATTTAGGCTGCATCAGTCTTTTCTCAGAATCTTGGGAAACACGATTAGCGATGTCGTTACGCAGACCTCCCTTTTTCGCGTGAAACAAAGGAAACAGGAGATGGCTGAATGCTAGCCTGCGAACAGCAGACGTATTTCCGGTCGTCGTGAAACAAGAGCCGAAAAATGCGTCTCCTGTCCGCAGGCTATGCAGGCTCTCTTCAGCCCAGACAGCAAAACTCAGTTTGGCCCAGTAAATCCCACTTTCGTTGTTCCTTTGAAAGAAATCGACATCGATTAATCAACGAAAATGGCGCTGAATGGGGACCCTCAAAACAACAACAACGACCAGCTGGTACCCAAGATAACACGACCACTGCGTGAGCCATTAATGCAGCGAAAAAAGTTCACATTGTCTCGTGAGGTGAAGTATTAGAGATCGTCCTTATGCCGGTAAGTCTGCCACATATGGGCAAGTCACTGTACTTGCTGATAAACATCAGTGAGTCTTCTCTTTAGCGCCACAGCAAACTCTCTAGCATATCCTGACAACTGAATCATTTGTGCGTTAAGTGACTAAGCATGAGGCTAAGATGGCTGCTCATTGGGTGAAGTTCTGTTTTTCGTTTTTATTGACCGAGCACACCAAAAACGAATGTGGCCAATATCCAGCCATCTTGACCGAACAACAACAGGGGAGCAGGGTTGGCGCAGTGTTGGGGAGCGGGGTTGGCGCTGTGGTGAGAGCACTCGCCTTCCGCCAATGTGGCCCTGGTTCGATTTCCGGCCCCGGCGTCATATGTGGGCTGAGTTTGTTGGTTCTCTACTCTGCTCCGAGAGGTTTTTCTCCGGATACTCCAGCTTTCCTCTCTAAACAAAAACCAACATTTGATTTGATTTGATGATTTAATTCAATATGATTTGATTTGGTTTCATTTGTGCTTTACAGTTAGTTCTTGATACAGTTGACACTCACATACAGGTCATTATTATTATTATTATTATTATTATTATTATTATTATTATTATTATTATTATTATTATTATTATTAAACTTGGTTAATAGTGGATTTATTATATGGCCATTTTGTTTTGTATTGTTTCGCGGAACAAAGCGGGAAATCGCCCGCGGGCAATATAAGCCCATCGTTCCAGCTCAAGTAACCAATCAGAACTCAGGATTGTCCATCTTGCCCGCTCGAGGACCCAGGCAACAAAATGATTTGCATGTTGTTTAGCGTAGGTCAATCTCTGGTGATTTATGCTGCAAGAAAAAAAAAATTGAAGAACCGCTACAGTCCACTTTTTTTTTCCAAGTTTGTTAGTTTCATAAACAACACATTCAACATTTCCAAGAGCCCATTTATACTGACGTTTCTAATACATTTCTTACTGACTTACAAACCTTAGGGACGAACCATTAGAAAAGTGATGGGGGGGGGGGGGGTGGGGAAAAAAACCCCAAAAAATTCATGCAAGAGAAAGTGCCAAGAAAAAAATTCATGCAAAGAAGAAGGTAAAAAAAAATTCATGCAGAAGGAAGGTCCAATTGTGACTTTTTCACACGTAGCAAAAAAATTCGTGCAGAGGGGTTCACCTGAAAAAAAAAATTCCTGCACAAGCAGTGAGCGAAAAAAAAAATTCGTGCAAGCTGAAAATTCCCCACCCCCTCCCCCCCCCCATCATTTTTCTAATGGTCTGTCCCTAATAAACGTGACAAAATTAGAGTAGTGCAGTTCAGCTGTAACAGCAAATTACAAACGAAACTTTTTTCACGTATAATTATTAACAAGTAATCATACGGTTTTCTCGTTCAATTTGTGATTTATCATGTGCGCTCGTGAGTTTTTCAAAGAGCTCACTTTGTACAGATAAACTGACAAATTTAACTCGAAACCATAAGATTACTATTAGAAATCACTATTTGCAGCAATATAATTACACACATCACTACACACACAGAACGAAGTTGACGAGAGAATTGTATTATTCATGACTTAGTTGCACTTTTTACTCGGGCTTCCGTAGGAGAGCCCGAGTCGTAAAATGCTAGCGCCAAAAGGGGGATCATGGTCCCAGGCGTTCCTTGCGTGGACTGCGGAAACTGGCGATGAGAAGGCGAATTCATGTGCTCGCTTTACGCAAACAACATGATTTACCGAATGGCCGTTTTTGTGAAGACCGTTTTGCAAAAACACAAACGCGCACGCCGTCCGTGATAGGCCCACACTAAATGATGTCTAGCGTTGTCGAAATGGGCTGTCGATCCACGAATACTAGCTTGAAGGCTAGACCAACGTGCAGAGTTCATACTAGTTCTACGAGATAACAAATGAGCCATATGTTAGCTGCCAAAACTGTGATAGCCGATTGAACAACAAACTATGACACTGAGACGAACACATCACTTGCTGAAAAATTTAGGAATGTTGGAGAACACAAATTCGAAGCTGGCGCTAACAGCAGCGAATTGGACAAGGATACTGACAGAAACAACTTGAATAGTAGGGTTAAATATCTAAGCTTAGTTCTTCCGTTAAATATCCTGTTTCTGTTATTGGTTTTTATTGGCTCAATACTTGTAAAGCGATCGTAAATGTTGGTTTGCTCTTTTTCCCGGAATTGCATGTGCTTGATATAGAATAAAGACATGAAGAATACTCTTGACGACTGTGATCTTCTACAAAACGTTGTCCGGTATGACTAATGTACATGAACATAATGATGTTCCAATGTCAATAAAAGTACTACAATTGAGATCTCGTTCTGCAATGTATGTAAATTATGACTGTGCTCGTGATTTGTGTGAGCGGCTGTACACACGCCAATAAAATAATGATTTTCATTCGAGTAATTGAACTGACTGGTGGCACAAATAATCGTCAGAAAGTGGTACTGGAGTGACCGGTAATGAAAATTGCCCACACGGATCCGGCATGTAGTTGCGTACACATTTTAGGCGTGGTAATATTCAAGTAAAACGTTCAACAAGAAGCCCGAGTGAACGCTCCTCAAGCGTCTTGTTTTTCTCTTACTGTGCTATTGCCCCAACCTCGTTCCCAGGGCTTTTCCCTAGTAGGAAAAATGGCGGTGTCACAGCGTTTTGGGCTGCACCGTTGCAGTCGTGTCTTAGCTGGCGAACGTGTCCTATGACGTAATGTAATATACTGAGCCAATCATATCATGCGTTTTATCTAGTAACACGCAGCATAAGACTGGTAACTAATCTTCGTTGCAGTTCGGTCTTCGAGCAAAACTGTTTTTTCGAGGGGTAGGGCACGGAAGCAATATTTGACTTTGTAATTATGTTTTGACTCTGTATGGAAATATGCAGCGGCTATTTGCAAGAATTCCATTTACCTCACAAGAGTTCTATCGCGAATTGACGGCTTAGTATATTTCCAGTTTCAAATTCAACAAAAAAGCTCGATCGAAGATTTAAATAGCCTGCGTAGCAAGCGTTCCCGTGCAAGCGAAGAGCTAAAATGTGTCGCGAGCAGGCTAAGATTTAAACAGTGGTGCTGAGTGTTCCCGGCCGGCAGCCAATAAACCAGTGCAAAACTCCACGCTTCCGATTATCCTCAAATCATTCAGATCGTTCAGTGATATTGCAGAGGCAAAACAAAATCCCTGAGAAGCAGTGTAACCAATTTTAGTTTCAGTGCTGTAAAACTACCACTCAATCTGCGCAATATTTCGCTACTCCCAATCTTGTCACTCGCACGAAAGCCGGCTCGCGACAGTTCTCTTCTCTCTTTGTTGGGTGCCATCTCCTGTGTATTTTAGCATCGAACATTGATTACAGAAAGGTTCTTGCCGAGTAGATTTTATGGCCAGAATGCTTTCTAGCTGTTCCTTGTTCCCTTTGCTTTATAAAACAGCAATGGTACCGTCTGGCTTGATCAACACCACAGAGCGCTTTGTGGCCTATTCAAAACACCACAGAGCGCTTTGTGGCCTCACCAAACCACCACAGAGCGCTTTGTGGCTTATTCGAAACACCACAGAGCGCTTTGTGGTGTTTTATTTTGGGATTTAACATTGAAAATCTGGATGGCTCGTTGACTCGCAAACATCTCACAGCTATTTTCTGAGATATGATTTGTTTTCTTCGAGTTTTCACACCACAAAGCGCTTTGTGGCCTATTTAAAACACCACAAAGCGCTTTGTGACCTATTAAAAACACTCTGACATAGCGCTTTTGGCCCGTCATCATTATCATAGCAATTCTAGTTATTTTTTTTTCAGTGACTTGAGCTCAGAGAATATGTGGACAAAACTGGCAGAGGGACTCTCTTATTTTGACAGGGAGTTTAGCAAGATTTCTGCACAACCCCTTACATTATTTAATCATGCATGCAATTTTTGACTGACTCGTTCTTTTCATGATTTCTGTTTGAGCAGTGTGATAGCTCGAAAAAGGGCTGCGCGGAAATCTTACCTGAAGGTTAGCCGAGTACTTTAAATGAAACATCTAAAGGAACCAATAACTTTTTCCCAAACGTGCTAAGGCAGGTTAAAACTATTCACTAATATAACATCGTGTTTTGCAGTTCATTTAGTGAAAAAAGTAATAGAGGCTGGTATGTATGCCGCAAGAATACAGGTGGCAACTGGGGTACTCCATGGTATACCACGTGAAATTATTGTGTATCTATTTTATGCCATGCCATAGGAAATAATGTCATTAAATGTTATCGAGAATAATATCCCAGCGCACGATGGGAAGGTTGGGTTGAATACCACCAAATATATAATTGCTTTCCTCAAGAGAAAATGAGGGGACCCCTCCTTTTCTCTTGCTTTCCTGTATTATAATTGGCTGTATTTTCTATGGCTTGCTAAAAATCTCTTAAAGGGAGATTGATGGTTAAAAAATTGCCACTTTGCTTGGAACATCCTTAGCAAGACCAAGAATCTGAAATTCACACCCCTTAGTTAGACAACGAGCATCCCTGCCCCTTTCATAGAGGAGTTCCCCCTGCCCTTGGCTGATGCAAACTGTTGTTTCATCCCGACAGTTTTGAAAAGTAAATTTTAAGGCCTGTTTTTTTTGCCTATGTTGCAAAGAAAAAAAAAATCATGAGATTTATAATGTTGTAATCATGCTTAACATAAGTTTGGGAAATTCTCTCTTGACAGGTAAATGACTTTTTGACATGCTTATATAATACTTATATCACTGCCTTAACAGTGGCACTCTTCTAACACAGGCCACTAATCCATTTTTTATTTTTTATTTCATCTTCTTTTTTACAACGAACTTTCTTATGGCTTACATTCACACCTGGCAAACCCAAAATTATAAAAAAAGGAGATGTGAAAGCTGGAGTTGTTGGTTGACTGACAGGTAACACGGTGCTTCGTATTTTCACCAAAACTAGTTTATGCTTTTTGATTACTTTTATATATTTAACCAGAAACTAAGGAGTGTGGCCACAGTTAGTCATGCATGACCAAGACTGGGTTCTTAAAACAAATATGGATTTTTCTGTCACTCTTTTACCCCTTCAAGCGAGATCCAACAAAACTATTTACAAACAACACAGTGACTTGTGGTTCATAGTAGTTATAGAGGAGTCAATCAAATACCACTTCCTCCCTGAACCCTTTTTTCAGGGTTTGGGGGCTTCCACGGGGGTCTTTTTTTCGAGGTTACCTAAAATATGCCCCGAGTGAACACATTATTGGTATTTCGACGTGCCGCTGTCTTCCAATTAGAGAGTGGCACCCAATTGGTATCTTCCATTTAGAGAGTGGGGCTCTATTGGTATCTTCCATTTAGAGAGTGGCACACAAAAGGTATTTCCAATTAGAGAAGTGGCACACAAAAGGTATTTCCATTTAGAGAGTGGCACACAAAAGGTATTTCCATTTAGAGAGTGGAACACAAAAGGTATTTCCAATTAGAGAAGTGGCACACAAAAGGTATTTCCATTTAGAGAGTGGCACACAAAAGGTATTTCCATTTAGAGAGTGGTACACAAAAGGTACTTCCATTTAGAGAGTGGCACACAAAAGGTATTTCCAATTAGAGAGTGGCACTCTATTGGTATCAACTTCTATTTAGAGAGTGGCACCATATTGGTATCTTCTCAACTAGAGAGTGGCACACAAAAGGTCATTTAGAGAAGAATTATTTTTACTATTAATATAGACGTGCCCGCCGTTAAAGCATTACGATCTTTAGCACGAAGCTACGGGCTGCCTGGGCGCTCGAAGCTCAAGAGAAAAGCTGACCTCCTACGTGCGATCGGGGAGGCCCGCGCTGCGGAGTGGAAGAAACGACTCCGGAGAGCAGCAGACGGGGAGATACCCTGCCATCAGAGGGGATATAGAGAACCCCCACAAGAAGTGGCAGCGGGCTCGTGAACTCCGTCAACTCGCAGGAGAGGTCGACACCGCTCTCCTCGCGGAGGGTAACCGAAAGAGGACTACCGCCACAAAGAGGCTAGAAGCCCTCTGAAAGATTGGAAAACGATTTCCTTGGAGGAATGAGCCCCTTGCTCGCTCTATCGTGAGAGAGGGTGCGCGTATACTCGAAGAATTGGATGGAGAAAGAGAGGGTGAGGAAGGAGGTCGGTGCTTCTGGAAATGGTCTTTCTATCGAGGCGTGGCTGGGCCTCTCGTAGATCGGATCATGGTTAAGCTCCACGAGCGGGTCGAGTCCAGCTTCTATCTCCGCTACAGCTATACCTATCGCCTCAAGAACCTCGAAACGGGTGATATTTTCTTGTTTCGCAAAACTGCGAAAGGCAGCCCTTGGATCCAGCGTCTCGAGACGCAAGCTAGAGACTCGCTGAAGGTGGAAGACGAGAAGCGCTTGAGCATCAAGCAAATCGAGCGCCCGAGCACCAAGTGGGTCTTCATTCGATTCACCTCCGTGGAAGTCAAGGTTGTAGTAGATCGCCAACCTCTGTTGGATACAGGTCCACTACCTGACAGGTTGAGGAGAAAGCCTGGGATGTACTCCTTGGACATGTACAGAGATAACCTCTGCCTCTTTCGGTGTATCGCGGTCCATCGAGGGGCGCGCGCCGATCGTTGCACCATCAAAGCCCGAACTCTTGCGTCAGAGTTCTTCAAAACACCCGACATCCCCGGAACATCTCTGGATGACCTTCGCAAAGTAGATGCTCACTTCAAACTTGGGATCCGGGTATATGAACCAATAGCGGTTGGAAACTGGGTGCTTCGGAGGCAACCAGCTCACTATGAACGAGTAGGCACCCCTCCAATGACGATTGGAGTAGGCATGCGTTTCTCATTTCCGACATCCAGAAACTAGCGAATGAGTACAGGTGCGGGGAGTGCACCGCGCGGTTCACAAAGTCCAGCAACCTCCTTCGTCACGCCGACAGTTGTATTCGAGGTGAGACGAAAGTGTTCTTCCGTGGAGAGAAAGTGGAAGCTCCACCATCAGCCTATGAGAAGGCCTTCTATCCACAAAAACGGGATAGCATCCAAGCAGTACAGTGGCTCGAGCATGAAGCCCGCACTAGAGGCATACACATCCATCATCAGCTATGCGGCCATGGGGGTGAGCGATTCATAGAAGGTAGTCCCGTAGACGGTTATGATCCCATCTCAAAGACTGTCTTCCAATTCAATGGGTGTCTCTGGCATGGGTGCAAAATCTGTTTCCCAACGGTGGAGCAACACCAGGAGCTACTTCGTAATCTCACCAGGAAAAAGGCTAGCCCTGTCACACGTGAAATGGCATATCAAAAGACGCTCGAGCGTGAAGCTAAGATTCGTGCTGCTGGGTATCGACTTGTAGTCAGGTGGCAGCAGGAGCCTAAACCTTGGAGCAAAGACCGCATACCCGATCCAAAGACGGCAACCTACCCACATGCTATCGTGTACGACTTCGAGAGTTACCTCGACAAGACCAGCACCCGTCGTCCTACAGAAGATCTGACACTAGAGGGAGACCACGTTCCTATCTCCGTCTCGCTATCAGACACCCTCGACCCTGTCCCTGAGCACCTATGTAATCGAGACCCGAAGTTGCTCATCGAGGAGTTCATGAAAGCGCTAGAGCAGCGAGCCGCCCGGATACGAGAAGACGTCCGACGTCAGTTCCTACCCGACAGCATCGAGCTCTTGGCAAAAAAGCATCGGCTAGCGATCGAAGAGTGGTGCGACCAAGTCCCCGTGCTCGGGTTCAATTCGGGTAAGTACGATCTCAACCTCATCCGGAACCACTTCGTCGGGGAACTCTGCAAGACGTCCGACGCGTTGATCAAAGTTGGGTGTAAGGCAAACCAGATCATGTTCATCACGACTCCGGGCTTCAAATTCTTGGATGTTATCAACTACATCGGGCCAGGAAAGAGCTACGATGACTGGGTGAAAGCATATGGTTGCGCCCACACGACGTCCTGGTTCCCCTACGAGTGGTTCGACTGCCCGGAGAAGCTCGACTTCCCCGACCTCCCCGACTACCCCAAATGGTATTCGAAGTTGAAAGCCTCCTTCCCCTGAAACTGTCGGAATATCGCGCGTGCCAGAAGCTATTCCAAGAAAAGGGGATGAAGACCTTCGCGGACTGGCTCCGCTACTATAACGACCTCGACGTGGGCCCCTTCGTCGAAGCGCTGAAAAAGATGCGCGACTTCTACACCGTGTACGGAATCGACATCTTCAAGGACGCTGTCAGCTTGCCGGGTGTGTCGATGCGGTTCGTCTTGAGAGGGACACTGAAAGGCCCCAAAGCGCCCGAGCTGTACGCTCCCGGAAAGGAGGCTTACGACATGCTCAAAGCGAGTGTCACGGGTGGGCCCTCGATCGTATTCACGCGGTACCACGAAGCGGGAGTCTCGCGGATTCGCTCTCATCAGTACACGGAGGCCCAGCCCTGTCAACGCGTCCTTGGGTACGACGCCAACGCGCTATATCTCTCCACCATGGCAGCCCCGATGCCCTGCGGGGAGGGAACGGTGCGCCACTGGGAGGCGGGGGATGTCGACGTGTTAATGACGGCTCTCCACGAAGAAAGGTGGTTCGGGTTCGCCGAGGTCGACATCGAGGTCTGCGAACACCTCTGGCCAAAGTTCGAAAAAAATGGCCCAGCTCTTCTACAGCAAGAAGGTTCCCGAGTCGGATGTCCCCCAGGAGATGCTTGACTATCTCGAGCGCACAGGACGAATCCGTACCAAAGGGGAGAAAAAGCTTGTAGGGGCGCTTTCCGCGAAGAAGATTCTGTTGTGCGCCCCGCTGCTCCGCAGGTACATCGCCCACGGGCTTGTCTTGACCGCTGTTCATCGCACCATCGACTACAAAGCCCAGAAGATCTTCGGATGGTTCGTCGAGCAAGTAACAGAGGCACGCCGGCAAGGTGATGTGGCAAAAGAGAAAGCCCTCCTAGCCGACCTCTTCAAACTGCTCGGCAACAGCTGCTACGGGACATTCATCGAAGCGCTGGAGCGACAGACGGAGGTTTCCTACACGACCGACGAAGCGGCTGTCGATCGTTCTCTCCGCTCAGCATGGTTCGAGGACCTCTACGAAATCGGTGAAGCCTATGAGATCCACAAGAGGAAGCAGAAGATCGAAATCAACCGCCCCTTCCAAGTCGGTATCTCTGTGTATCAGCTCGCCAAGCTACGTATGCTCGAGTTCTACTTCGACTTCCTAGACCACTACGTCGACAGGCGGTCGTTCGAGCTGATCCAGATGGACACGGACAGCCTCTACATGGGAATCGCGGGCACCCACCTGGAAGACGTCGTCCGCCCCGAGCTCCGCGGGGAATTCCTAGCCGCGAGGGCCCAGCCAGCCGCGACCTTCTTAGGATCCTTCTGCTTACCTCTGCAGGTGGGGGCGCTGTAATACGATCTTCTTCCATCAGGGAGCTATGTAATACACACAACAAAACAATTTGCTAGCGAGTGCCTAGCGAGTGTCTGCAACATCGTCTTCTGTGTGGCTACCTACATGTGCCATCGCAGCCACTAGCACCACCAACCGACCTCCGCGGACCGCGATCCAGCCCGCTCCATAGCTCAACTCACGCCGGATCAGGGCATCCTGCTGGAGGTCTGTTAACAGCGCCTGTTCGGAATCCAGCCTTTTCCCTACTGCTCCCAACACACGTGTCACTGCCTTGCACGGGACCTTTAAGAATCCGCCAGAGAGACTGCGCTCGACCTGCTTTCCGAGGGTCGTCTGGTAGTGAAGATGGAGCGAAGCAACCTCCTTGCTCGAGAGCTTGTGGACGTCTCCCAGCGACAGCTCCTTCCCCAAGTACTCCTTGGTGTTACCTGCGGCCGCCAAAATAGCCAGTGCCTCCCGTTCCTCTTTATCGTCTACGGCTGGCTCGCTGGGTGTGATCCCTTCCTCGCGGAGAATTTCATCCAGTACGTTGTCATCCATGACTCTATATCTGCCGAAACAATTCTGCTGGGGGCTGGGATCTCCAACACGATATCGAATGGGTGGCGTAGACGAAAGCAAAGTCTGGCGTACGGATGCTCCTTGAGGGTGGATAGCATTTGTTTGCGCTCCTCCTTGAGATGCCCCATCCCATTGTTCTCCCAAAGCATTTTCCCATCGAGCTCGCTTGGGCTGTAAAACGTGAGCGTCGCTGCTACATTCTCCCTAAATGCCTTTGCCACGCTCGTGTACTGTTGCGTAAGGAGCCATACTGAAAAATTCTTATGCCTGCCAGAGAAAGCCAGCTCGATCAAGGCGCTGCGTTGTCTTTTTACGTCTTCACTGGCGGCGCAGTCGTCCAGAATAAGCAACACTTGGCCACGACCTTCGAAGACGCGGTGCACAACCGAAGGCACTTCTCAATTTCACCACCCGAGTTCCCTGGCGCTAGGGCTACGAAGCGGGGGTCCTTATGGGCAAATCCCCGATATGTTTTGTTGTGAACGTAGAAGTTGTCTGAACATTTGGCGAGTCTCAACAGCACTGCCGCTCGCCCCCACGATAGTGGATCGGGTCTTCACTTGCGAGCCAAGAACACAATATACTAAAGCCTCAATACTACGATTGAGACGACCCCTGCCAGCCTCCGTCAGACCTTCACCCTTTTTTGGTGAAAACCAATTGTATTGCGCTCCGCCATGGGTATCGTTTCTGATAAAGGCTATCAGCTTACCGTTATCCTTTGTCCCGCCCTCGTCTGAGAAGAGATTGATCCCAGGCCATGTGTTTGCTTCGGTGTCGTAGCCACGAACAACGTGCAAGTTTCTTGGTCCCTCGCTTGGGTACGTTATAAGCACGTCTCCAAGGCCGTGGTTTCGACCTCCCTTCCAGCGAAAGTCTGGGACTCTAGGCAGCCCGAATTCGATGCAGAGGCTTTCAAAGGCGGTCTTGCTGTATGGGTTGTTTGTTTTCTGGAACGCCTTGTCTCCGGGGAGGGGGCAGCCTAGCTCGAATAGGATACGACGGATGGTAAAGTATACGTGGAAGCGAAGCAGCCCCTGAACTATAGGCGGGAAGGTTTTATTGCCCTGGTCGGTAATGGACACTCCACAACCCGAAGTTGCACACCATGTGGAGAGAGTATATAGTGACGATTCTTGCGCAGTACTTTTAAAAAATTTTTATCAGGATTTTATCAAGGATTTTATCAAGGATTTTTGTTCTGATTAAAAAAATTTATTAGGAATTTATCAGGAATTTAAACAGGGATTTTGTGTTAGTCATCCTAATACTCCTCAAAAATTTTTATCAGGATTTTATCAAGGATTTTATCAGAAATTTTATCAAGGATTTTATCAATAATTTCAGAAAAAATTAATTTGAATATTGGTTTAAAGATATAACATGAAATATCAAAATGGAACGGCAAACAGTTGTGACTAATATCACTAATAAGTTGCAAAGACACATTCTTGATGAACCGATACCTGAGATTAATGTTCCAATTCTCAAACCTTCGCAACCTAGATTACAACCCACATCACTTAAAAATTTAACAAGCAGAGCTGCTAAACCTATAAATAAAGAGATTAACAAGTTCGCAGATTGGATACTATCTTATTTACCAGAACCTAACAAAAAGACTGTAAACAAACGAGTAGAAAGTTTGAAGAAAAAGGTTAACCGTATATTCACTTTAAAAAGTTTGGTTTATAAACGAATATTCAACAAACGCATCAATCCAAAAGAACAAGAAACAGCGTTGAAGGGTTATCTGAAAACCTATAGGATAGATGGACAGAAAGGTTATGATCCTAAAACATTTATCAATAAAATAAAACAAAAAGTTATAAATCTCATTAATCAGAAAAAGAAATCGCTCAAGTTTAAATCGATAAAGGTGAAATTTATATTAACATGTAAGTTAATAAAAAAGTCTCTACTAACAAAACGAATTGATGAAACTTCAAAATACTTTAATTCACCTGTAGAAATAATTGTTGAAGCAACCGATTTATCTAACTTATTCGATACTATGACCAATCGCCTACTTGGAGAGTTTGAGAGATTTATAGTTAACGGCTACCGTTTTAAATTCGACCATGTGGAATACTTTGATATACACATCGACAGCCATAAACCTCTTTCTGGAAGTTCATATATTCTATTACCATCAAAATTAGCATCCAAGAAAGCAATTATCAACGTTAAGAATGAGAAGGATCATGAGTGTTTTAAGTGGGCGGTAACTTCAGCTGTGTTTCCAAGGGAGAAAGATCCGCAAAGACTAAATAAACAAATGAGAGAGAACTCTAAGAAGTTTGACTGGTCAGGAATAGAGTTCCCAGTTAAATGGAATCATATTGATAAGTTTGAAAAGAAAAACCCCTATGTGATTAACGTCTTTGGATATGAAGAAGGTTATATATACCCTATGAGAATAATAAGTAAGAAACAAGAAAATAATGTGATCAACTTAATTTTAATATCAAACGATAAAACAAAACACTACTGCTGGATAAAGAATATGAGCAGACTTTTATCCTCTCAAATAAATAATCACCAACATGCACGCGAATTTTGTTATGGATGTCTAAACTCATTCAACTCCAGAACCTCATTAGAAGAACATATTGAATACTGTAACAATAATGAAGCAGTTAAGATTGTTATGCCAAAAGATAAAGATGGAAATCCTAAGTATATTAAATTCAATAATTATAATAGAAAAATGCGAGTACCATTTGTTATATATGCAGACTTTGAGAGCTTTCCAGAGAAAATACATACCTGCTCTCCAGATGAAAGTAAAAGCTTTACTAAACAATACCAGAAACATAAAGCATCAGGATTCAGCTATCTAATAAAGTCTTTTGATGATAAAATGTTTCCACCCGAGCTTGTACAATGCACTACCGAATCCCCAGAAGATGATGTCTCACAGATTTTTGTGGATGAATTAGAGTTAGATATTAGGAAAATTTATGATAATATAAAATCCAATAAGTCAAAATTCCATAATAAGGTGGATGATATGTCAGAAATGGATAAAAAAGACTATAAAAATGCTACTCACTGTCATATATGTGAAGGTGAATTATTGGGAGAAGATAAGGTATTAGATCACTGTCACCTTACAGGAAAGTATAGAGGAGCGGCTCAAAATAAATGCAACTTAAATTATAAGATTCCAAATTTCTTCCCAGTCATCTTTCACAACCTATCTGGATATGACTCTCATCTTTTTATAAAGAATCTTGGTACATCAGAAGGTGATTTAAACTGCATACCTAATAATGAGGAAAAGTATATTTCTTTCACAAAAAAGATTGTAGTTGATACCTATAAAAATAAAGAAGTTAAGATAGACATAAGATTCATAGATTCATTTAAATTTATGTCAACCAGTCTAGATAAATTAGTAACTAATCTACCAAAAGAATCTTTCAAAAACTTAAATATTTTCTATGAAGGTGAAGAATCAAAGCCATTGTTGAGAAAGGGTGTATTTCCATATGATTGGTTTGATGGATTCGATAAACTAAACGAAACCCAACTTCCACCAAAGGAGGCATTCTATTCAAAACTAAATGATGAAGATATAACAGAAGATAATTACCAACATGCTAAAAAGGTATGGGAAACATTCAATATGAAAACAATGAGGGAATATCACGATCTATACCTTAAGTCGGATGTACTCCTGTTAGCGGATGTATTCGAGAACTTTAGAGATGTTTGTCAAAAGAATTATAACCTTGACCCTGCTTGGTATTATACAGCACCTGGACTAGCTTGGGATGCAGCATTAAAGTTAACGAAAGTGAATTTGGAGTTGCTAACTGACATCGACATGCTACTTATGATTGAGAAAGGCATTCGAGGAGGTGTATCTATGATCTCTACAAGATATGGTAAAGCTAACAATCCATACATGACCGAATTTGTTTCTAACTTACTCATAAAGTATATCGAATATCTCGATGCACATAACTTATACGGTGGAGGAATGAGTAAACCACTCCCTACTCACGGTTTTAGATGGATGGTTGATCAAGAGCTTACAGACTGGAAAAATATCCCATGCATACTAGAGGTTGATTTAGAATATCCTCATCATCTTCACGACTTGCATAATGATTATCCTCTAGCTCCAGAGAGACTTGTCGTTAATAAGGTTGAGAAATTGATACCAAATCTCAATGATAAGGTAAAATATGTTGTTCACCATGAAACCCTAAAAGTTTATGAAAGTCTAGGACTAAAAGTAACTAATATTCATAGAGGTATTACATTCAAAGAGTCAGCTTGGTTAAAACCATACATAGACTTGAATACTAAACTAAGAGCAAAAGCAACCAACGATTTTGAAAAAGATTTCTTCAAGCTTATGAATAACTCTGTCTTTGGGAAAACAATGGAAAACATTAGAAAAAGGGTAGATGTAAGATTGGTTACAAATAAAAAAGATGCGAAAAAATTAATATCAAAAACTAACTATCATCATCGTACTATCTTTTGTGAAAATCTGGTAGCCATTCAAATGAAGAAAACAAAGATAGTATTGGATAAACCTGTTTACTTGGGTATGTGCATTCTAGATTTAAGTAAAACAATAATGTATAATTTTCACTATAATTATATCAAACCTAAATATGGTGAAAAAGCAAAATTGTTGTTCACAGATACAGATAGTCTTGTATATGAGATAGAAACAGAAGATTTCTACAAGGATATCAGTCCAGATGTGAGAGAAATGTTTGATACTAGTAATTATCCCAAAAACCATCCATCAGGTATCGAGACTGGTGTGAATAAGAAAGTCATCAATATGTTCAAAGATGAGGCTGGTGGTAAACAGATAGCTGAATTTGTAGGTCTACGACCCAAGCTATACTCCTACAGGATGGATAATGGAGAAGAGATAAAAAAGGATAAAGGGGTAAAGACATCAGTAGTAGAAAAGACCATAAGCTTTTATGATTACAAGGATTGTCTATTCAATAAAAAACCTCAGATGAGAAAGATGAATGTAATAAGAAGCCACTTACATGATGTTTATACTGAAACTGTTAATAAAGTTGCACTATCTGCTGATGATGATAAGAGAATCATTTGTGAAGATGGAATACATACTTTTGCTCACGGACATTATCGCTGCAACACAGAATTGGGCGGTAGTTCGGTATCTTCTGGTACAACCTGAAGTTCTTCCCTCACAAAACCACGTCTCGGACCATCTAGTAAATAATACAAAACTGGTTGATTATATGAAACCACACTACGTGATAGATCATAAACCTGTATGCTCCAGATGGGATCCGTAGCCCTCCTTCGTTCACCACCTTCAAGTTCACCCGGAGCTAGTAAGTATCTAACTTTAACACCAGGTGGTAACCTAACCTCATCATTCCCAACAACTCGCTTATATTTTCGAGGATTAATATCAACCTCTTTCAATTTAATAGCTTTATCAGGCTCTTTACCAGTTATTCTAGTTGGTATACTATTCAAAGTTTCCAAAATATCTGGTAATCGTTTCACCCATACTCTAGACCTATCATCACTAATCATTTCTTGTGCATATTGATGACTAAATAATCGTTCACTTAATGTTCTATTTACTCTTTCAACAAATGCTTGTGCTCTATGGTTTCCAGCTTCACTTCTCTGGATGTTTACATTATGTATGTTCATAAGTTTTGTCACATCACCCATAAATTCTCTTCCAGGATCAACAATTAATGTTTTGGGATATTTTAACTTTCTGGAGTAAATATTACTGAAGGCTTTGGATATCTCATGACTTTCTTTTGAGGTTAATGGTTCTGCATCTTTGTATCGACTAGCTATATCAATCACAACCAGAGCATATCGATAAGTCTTTCTTCCAACTCTATCATGTGGTAAAAATAATAAATCTGCTTGGTGAATCTGATTAGGTTTATCCACAGTCCAGTGGTGTCTAGGGATATATTTTGGGGCTGGTAGATAGATTTGCCATAGAGCCTGTTTCTCAAGCCATCTTTTAGCCTCATCTTCACTAACTTTTGCTTTTTCAGCTAATTTTGAAATTGCAGAATACCCTTTCCAATATCCATAAGTTGAATAATATATTTTTGATAATATGTTTACGTTACTCATTTAAAAGAATACTCCACCTATCTTTAAAATAAAACATGTCGCAAGCTATATCTGAAAAAATTAATCCAAACAGGATTCCAAGAGAGCCACTCGGTTTGAAAGCGGAATCATCATTGAATAGAATTACACTAAATCCATCATCCGCTAATCCTGGAGAAACACTATATATAAATATTCCAAAACTTACCGAGAATTTAGTACTTGTACCTGGAAGTTTATCTCTACTATTTAACTTGACTGTTGATGGTCATGCTGATAACACCCTCGTGAATAATGTAGGTAGTAACCTTGTATCCAGACTCAGGGTTCTTTTTGGTGGTGAAACACTACAGGATACTCAAAGATATGATCTATTTCAAACATACCATGATTTATTCTTATCAGATGAAGATCGTGAGGATAGATTAAAACAAGGTATTTCTTCTGAAAACATGAGGAAGCTTAGGACAAATGCGGGTGATAAGGTAGACACAGATGCTAAGGAAGTAGCTCTTGCAGTAGTACACAACACCAAGTACCATATCCCACTAAACCATCCTATTCTCAACGATCATGGGGCTTTCTATCCAAAGGCGTTAGATCATCAACTAATCTTTGAGATTACACTGGCTCCAGTTTACGATATTGTTGTTTATTCTGACACGACCAAGCCTCCAACTTACAAAATCACAAACCTTGAGTTGGAATATTCTTGCATATCAAGCGAATACTTAGCTCGTGAGGCACAGTCAGCTTATCAGGTTGGTAAAGGATTCTTTTACGAGAATGTCACTCTACACAAAACTTTCACCATATCCAGAACTTCTGACAGTGTTATAAACCAGCATATTAATCTATCTAGAAGGTCAATGACAGGGATATTATGTTTGTTTACAATACCCAACACCCCAGGAGCACGAGACTCTGAGAATTTTTTCAATCCAGGTATCACCTCAATAAATATCGATGTTGATGGTATACCAAACCGTATCTACTCTAAGGGAATGGTACCGTCAGACCTCTGGGAGTCTGTAAAGAAACGTTTCGGAAGAGATGGTGTAAAGGAAAAGGATTTTTATTCTAATAAGTTTGCTCTGTGGATAGATTTAAGAACACACCCTGATAATGATATTCATGGAGGAGGCCTGGTCTTAAACAATACACGAGATGGTGTAAAAATAGAAATTAAAAGAAATCTTAGTGGATCTGGTATTATGACCTGTTACATGTTTGTAGTAGCCGACGCGTTGATGGAGATTATGAATTCAAACTTAAGATCAATCATGTATTAGTTAAAAGATGGAAGAATTACGAGATAAAGTTCCTTTTCATTGCATTATAACAGGTCCAACAAATTGTGGAAAGACAAAGTACATCATAGATCAGCTCCGAGGACCCTTCAAAAAAGTGTTTGAATACATTGTTTTCATATGTCCGACTTATGCTAAAAATAAAACCTATCATAAATTTGCTAACAGAGATAAACGTTTCTTTGTATTATCACCAGA
This sequence comes from Ricordea florida, assembly GCA_949710005.1. Lineage (NCBI taxonomy): Eukaryota > Metazoa > Cnidaria > Anthozoa > Corallimorpharia > Ricordeidae > Ricordea > Ricordea florida. The sequence continues at coordinate 41,922,972 of OX453272.1, forward strand.
TGCTAGTAACATCGATGAGATTAACGAATTGTTAACTGATTGTCAAACTTTGTTCTCCGGTACTAATACACTAATAATTTTAGACGACTGTGCTGTTTCGAATGATCTAAAGAAACGATCGAACAAGTTTATAGATCTAGCATTCTCTGGAAGGCATCATGGATTATCAGGCTGGGTTCTCACTCAACAATTAACATCCATTGCAAAACCATTCCGTGAAAATGTAGCTTGTGTTGTTACATTCCATAATCCATCACAGAAAGGTATGAAGATGCTTTTCGAAGATTATGGAGGTGATTTAGACTCTGAAACTAGTAAAAAGTTTGTGGAACTACTGAAAACTGAAAAATATTCGAGACTCTGTTTGTGTTTACGTTATCCATTCCAATGTTATTTAGAGATTCCTGCGGTGATTTAAAAGAATCTATTTATTATTAAAAAATTGCAAGATGACAAGCGTTGAAGAATTTATTGAAGAACAACCAGAGGTAAAAGATGAGACCAAAGATAATGATATTGAAATAAAACAAGAATCACTAGCTATTCTCGCATCTCTTGGGACTACAAAGGAATATTTAGGTGTTGATATGAGTCTAGGTGATATAAAGAAACTCACGGTAAAAGATGTTGAAAAATATTATAATCGATACCAGACAGTATTAGGTAAGAAAATTAGTGGTGGATTAGTAGATTCATCTCTTCAATTAGTTTCTCAAGTCATTTCTTACATGGTTCCTGTGGATGATATAGAAGCTCTTTGTAAAGACTTGAAGAATGATGAGTTGGTTAATCGTGAACTGACAAACTTTGTAGGTCTCTTAGCATTAAAAGGTGGAAGATTGGTAGCACTTGCCAGCGGACTATTCCAAGTTGCTAAACACATTAAAATCAACAAAATACAAGAAGTTTCCAACAAAACTGAGCAGGTCACTGAGCACAACTGATTTAAAGATTCTTTACTTTGTGAAATAAAATAATAATGTCTGATCAAGTTGTTGAACAAATTACAATGGATCCCATACCTGGAAAGAAAGATCCTAAAAAGAAAGAGAAAGATCCAAAAAAGGTTGCTGCTGGTAAGAAATTAGCAGAATATAACAAAAAAGCTAAAGAAGCGTTAGCTAGGGAAATGAAACGTGAAAAGGAACAGGAAGAAAATTCCAATGAAGAAGAAGAAACCACAAAAGCATGGATTCCAGAGCTATCTTTTACTACTGTGTTATCTATTGTTGGAATAGGTTTTACTGCAGTTGACATGTTTATGAGATATTACAAAAATAGAATAGTTGATTTATCTCACGTTCCGACTAAAGTTCCACCCTCAAATATTTCCACCCAACCCTCCCAACCACCACCTAAACCAACTCCGAAAATAGGAATGATCTGAGGAAAGTAGTTTAAAGATTTCTTACTGATATTGTAAAAAATTATGTCAACTGATAACAAACTTGTGAAAACTGTTACTGATTCAGCAGTCCTTATTGGATTAGCAGCTGGAGTTGGATATGTAGCTAAAAAGGCTATGAAAGAATCATTTATGAACGATCCCTCCTCAAGTATTACAAACTATGCTAAATGGGTAGCTGTCCTGTCTGGTAGTATGTACCTAAAAACATATTTAGAGGATCAAAAGATTTTACCAAATTAAAGATTTATGGCAGCAATAGCAGTGATGGTTGGTGGAGCTATTTTGAATGCGACTACATTCGTTGGTGGTTCATATCTTGCAAAATATCTCTCAGGTGATAAAACAGATACAGAGCGAATAAGACACGATAAGGCAATAGAAAAATATCAAAAAGATTATGCTACATATCAGGAAAAGAGACAGAATCTCATTGATTGGTACTCTCAACAGCGAGATGTTAAACACCAGGCTTCACAAAATATGTCAAATACCGATGAAGCTTTGAAATTTTATAGTCAGACACATGAACCAAAATTCTCTGATTATTATAGACCTAGTGACAATCAAAAGATGGGTGAGATGGCATATGTAGGTGGTGGTATGTTGGCATTGGGTTATATGGTTAGTAAATTATTTTAATTAATTGTGTGACCAGTTTAAGGATTTATTACTGATGAGTAAAAAATCATGTCAAAATACGAAGAAATACCACTAGATGATCTAGGTGATGATGATGATGATGATGATGGTGATACCACATTAAACAAATTTTCATCCACCACTTATCAAAATCCTGCTTATGAGGTGGAGGATGAGGAGGATGAGGAGGATGAGGAAGTGGAAAGACCGCCACTTAGTGAGAAATATGATGATAGGAGAGAAGCTCTACAATATATCAAACGTATATTTCCAGATTTCAACCCTTTGGATTCTCCATTTACAGCAGAATGGGATAAGGATGGGAATTTTAAGGTTAAATTGAGTACTCAGAGTAATGCTGTAGAACACATATTGATTGATAAAGATGGGGTAATCAATTATGATGATTTACCAAAAAATATCAAAAAATCTCTGGGTATTAGTTATGAAAAAATACTTGGAAGAAATTATAAGCTTGTATCACAATTGGAGGAAGCTAATGAAAAAATTAAGGAATTAAGTAATGTCGCGGCGGGATTGAAAGCAACCACAGAAGTATATCCTCAGGAGATAGATCGCTATGTTGCTAAAGAAAAAGATCTGCGTGAATTCATTGAGAAACAACAAGTAACAATCGCGGAAAAAGATAGCTATTTGGATACAGCTGTTAAACAGAAGATAGAAGCTAAAACAGAGGCTGAGAAACTTTTGAGTGAATTGAACCGATACAAAGATGAACTCGACAAAAATAAGAAGGGACTGTCCAATTTAACAAAGGTAGAACAAAGTAGAGATCGTTTACTATCTAGGGTCAATGAATTGGAAGAGATGGCTAGAAAGCAAATAATCTCAAACGAAGATCAAATAGCCGATCTCGAGAGACGAAACGAGTCAATAATAGAAAGACTGCCATTAAGAGAGCGGGTAAAGGCTATCTTCAAAAAGTATGGGTTCACAGTCTTTACCGTTGTGAGTGCTGTTGGTGTGGTCATTGGTGTTATAGTTTCTAATCTTTCTAAAGGTCTAACCAAATTGGGTAAAGGTGTTGGTAATGGTTTGAAAGTGATTGGTAAGAAACTCGGTGAAATATTGCCTGGAATGGTTGGAGCTATCGTAAGCTTTCTATTCAAAACAGCAGGTGAGGTTATTGGATTTTTAGGTAAGAATGCTTGGCTTTTGATAATGGCTGTGGTTCTATATTTTGTGGAACAATTTAAAAACAAGAAGAGGAGATAAGTAAAAAAATAATGAATGATACAATATTTCTATCTATCACTATGCTAACTCCTGAAACAAGAATTTATCTAGATCCACCATTAACCAATGTAAAAGAGATACAATTACAATTTAGTTACATTCATCATTCAACATATATAAATCCTATGTACTTAATGTGTGATCTTATAGAGCCAAAGTCTTCATATTCCAATTGTTGTAAAACCTTAGGTGAAAATTTAGAACTTAAACCCTCCCAACTACTAGCTGTTATTCCACCATATGAAAATCAACCTTGTTTAAGAGTTACAAAAAACAAAAATCCTGTCAACTACTTTACTTTGTGGATTTTAGATAAAGATGGAAAAAAGCCTAACTTAATAAATAACCAACCTATCCGAATTAATTTAAAGATTTCATGTTGATCAGTAAAAATATGGATGAGTACAATAGAGTTTATCCACAATTACCTATTAACGGAGAACCACTTAATTTCAGACTACAAAAGTCATGTGAAGTACTACAAAATCTTGAGAAGGAAATTAAACATTATGAGGATGTTAGGAAAAAATACAATAGAGCAAGAGGAATATTTACTCAAATCAGTGTTGGTAGTGGGGTGGTTTCAGTTATCCTATCTGCAAGTGGACTTGGAACCTCTCTTACTGGTTTTGGTGGTGTTGTTGGTATCCCATTAGGAGTTGTTGGAGGTCTTTGTGGGGGTATTTCAGTCGGATTAGGTGCGGCTTCTAAACGACTTTCACAAAAAGTTAGTAAACACGAACAGACTGTTTCTCTAGCAAAAGCAAAGGTAAACACCATTAACGACTTGGTTTCAAAGGCACTGAAAGATAACGCAATCTCCGACCAAGAATTTTCCATAATTTTAGCAGAGTTAGAAAAGTTTGAAAAACTAAAACTCGAAATCCGTCAAAAAAACCGGAAAGATACAGAAAAAAACTTAAATATGAATCAGATAAGAACAGAGGTTCGTGCAGAAATATTAAAGGAGTTAACAGCTCCCGTACGTTGAAAATGTCATTTGAGAGAACGCCTGTAGGATGGAATTGTTATGCTGGTATTAGAAAAGAACGGTGTTGATTTAAAAACATCATATTATCAACGTAAATAATAAAATGTTACTCAATGATTTCAGAAATAGGTATCCAAAGGCTGATCACAGTCAATTCGAAGTTGTAGCTGATCCTTATGGTGGTTACATTAAGTGGAAAGTTAATGGTACAGCAATAATGTCTTATGATGACCCTACTGGAAAAACATGGATTGATGACCTATCACCCCGTTTGAAAAAACTTCTATGGAAAGATTTAGGATTGGATGATGATGCATTGAGTTCATTCCCAAAGAGTTTAACTATAACCAATCGATCTTATCCAATACCTGCAATTGATTTTGATGACTTTACAAGCGACATAACAAAAATGCTAACCTCACTGGATATATACGTGTCAAATACGAAGAAATTCACAGCAAAGATGAGAAACATATTTACATCCCAAGTTGTGACTTTCAAATTTGGTAAGCAAAGTAGAAAATGGTTGAACGCACCCGATATGAATTATTGGCCTCAACAACTTAACTTTGCAGTTTGGTGCGCGACCTCTGGTTGTGGAATAAGTCCTTTTGAGAGCCTCAACTATCCTAAAGTCGTTAGTAGCTTCATTAAGTTTCATATATATTTCACTATAAGGCGGATATTATATGAATTGAGTCTTCCCTTACCTGATCAGCAACCCTTTACAATAAATAATAATCCATATAATAAAGTCGCATATCAACGATTGTGCGCTGAATTTGCAATTGGTAATAATTCTGATTTTAGATGGAAAGGTGGTAGAAACGGAGGATTAGGTGATATATTTATTGATTATGGTGCTGGATACAATGGAGTGGGTGGTGGATATCAAAATGTACATATAGTAAGGAATTACGATGATGAAGCTGATCAATGGCCTGGTGAAGGTGGTAAATTTTCTGATGAAGGGGGTAAGAAGGAAAAAGGTAATCTCATATCATTCATCCGTAATGACGATTTTGCTGATTTCAAATATGCTTGGTTTATCCCAACAAGTGGTTATGGACTTACTAAAGCTGGACTTGGTAGATTGAATCGATCTGCTGAAGCTTTTGTTTACTGTATATTGGGGGCGCAAGTCAACACTAGAAATTCGATTTACGGTAATGGTGGTGGTGCGATTGAGACTCAACAAGAATTCTTAAATTTATTTGAAAGTAGTGTTATTGAGAATGACATTTCTAGTTCTATCCAAAGGTATCAATTAGCTGTTCAGGAAGCGAAATTACGGCTTGATTTAGCTATTGCTCCTGGTGTATGGCTAATGCCTAGTAATATGATAATCAATACAGAGAGCGTGACTGGTTTTAATAATAAACTTATGAAAGCTAGTAATGATATGAGTTTTGGAGTGAATAATTCCATAAACACTGAACCAAAACAGGTTGGAATAAGTCATAACATGGGATCTTCAAAGGTAAAGTTACCACATATAACTGAAACGAAACCAAAACCCTCAACGAAAACAGACTCAACGCAAACATACTCAACGAAACACGAAAATAATATTGACTCAACGCAGCATGAAAAGAATATATTAGCATTTATAATTGTCGCTGGTGGATTAGCGTGGTATCTATTCCGGTAGTTCATGAGTTTTTCACGTGATTATGATTGTGTGTAAATTAATGCTCACGTGTAGAACAATAGATTGCATACTTTTACGACATAGCAACAAGCAAGTTGAAAAGTGGATTTGAAGTTGTAAAGTAGATTTTAAGTTTACTTTTTAAAGGCTGGTTTCTAACGTCGCTCAGGAATGTGATTACGTCAATGTAAATTCTGTAGATGAGTCACAAGTTAAATTTTTGTTATGTAACACTGACTTACGTTATATAACATATTGTTTTTTTTGTTAAGGATCGATTCCTCTCAGATGGTGATTATAGAAATTTAAAGGTGAATATGTAGTAATCAAACAAAATGTTGAGCATTACCATGTACGAGTCTGAAACTAGGGTGTATTTAGATCCTCCACTCGAAAATCTTCAGGAGATACAACTCCTGGATTGTAATATAAAAACCAAAAGATTGATTAATTTCAAGGATCAACAGATACTGTTCAATGATAAGAATCAGCCCCTCATAATAATTATACCCGGTACATATTCACTGCGTAATATCCAATCAATCTTTCTTAATGATACTGATAGGACAAAGATAACAATCATTGAGACTGATACTGTTGACTATCTATATTCCAATAAGATCTTCAACATTAAACTTACGAGAGGGCTACAAGTTGGTTTAGGGGTGCCTGAAGTCATAAATCCTGGTAAATTATACCCCATAAATATACAGATTAAGGAACCACTGAGACTTATGTGTAGTATAGTGGATAATAAGTCGTCATATATGAATAACACTCAATATGGAGAACTTGTGAAACTCTCACCATCACACCTACTTGCTAACATACCCTCACAGGATTATCCAACAATTCCAGTTCAAAAATATGAGAGCCTCATAAACCACTTCGATTTAAGCATATTAGACATTGAATGGAAAAAACTTGATCTGAAAGGTTCTCCCATAACTTTAAGTTTAAGATTTAGATAATTTTTTTTTTTTTGTTATGTAACACTGACTTGCGTTATATAACTTAATGTTTTTGATATTCATCTTGTGTTGTGTGACATTTTTTACAATGCGTCTTCTGTTTGTTGTGTTCACATATTTAAGATCCTCCACATAACTTACAAAAATATCTTTGTTTTCCATGAATACATATTCCTTTACCTTTACAGTCTTTACACATATACTTATCCCGTTTATGCTCACAAAGACTACCACCGCCGCATTCTATACATCGCGTTTTCCTTTTATTATGGGCGCATATTTGAGATCCGTGACACTCTTTACATTGATATTTAAAACTTCCATGAATACACTCATACTTTTTTGTTGTTATTTTATCAATAATATTCAATAATTTGTTTGGGTCTATGTCTATATCACCCAACTCTTCAATTAGTTTAGGTCTAGTCATCCAATAATATTTTTTAATACCCTGCTCTTTAGCTATAGCTCTCATGTGTTCTACATTTAGGTTTTTCAATACTGGATTGATAGGTTGTTTGAGGTTTTTAGGGATAGTTTCTTCAATAATATTCATGTTTAGTACTTTTGGTTGTGTTATAGCTTCAATGAGATCGGGTTTAAGCATTTGAGAATATCCTTTAATACCTAGTTCTTTAGCGATGGCTTTCAATTGTTTTACTGTTTGCCGTTCCATTTTGATATTTCATGTTATATCTTTAAACCAATATTCAAATTAATTTTTTCTGAAATTATTGATAAAATCCTTGATAAAATTTCTGATAAAATCCTTGATAAAATCCTGATAAAAATTTTTGAGGAGTATTAGGATGACTAACACAAAATCCCTGTTTAAATTCCTGATAAATTCCTAATAAATTTTTTTAATCAGAACAAAAATCCTTGATAAAATCCTTGATAAATTCCCAATAAATTTTTTTTAATCAGAACAAAAATCCTTGATAAAATCCTTGATAAAATCCTGATAAAAATTTTTTAAAAGTACTGCGCAAGAATCGTCACTATATACTCTCTTGTGGCGAAATTCAGCTCTTGAGGCCAATATTCGTACGTCGGAGAAGAAAGCCAATTATGAGCCTCCTTTGCCGAGCGATGTGTGATGGTCGTTTCCTTCTAGAAGTCTCGGACTCCTGCTTTGAAAGAGATTTTGGGGTCAACAAATATCTCGAGCGCTCGAAGCAGCGGTGCGATATCAGAGCCCGTTTCAGAGAACGGAAAGGCAGGCACAGGATATTTTCCGGTGCGGAGAAGGAAGGCATCAGGAAAATCACCCTGTTCGGAAACCTTATTTTTTTCTATGGCTTTGACGACCTCTGCGGCTTTTTTGGGAAACACTGCTTTGACGACACCCCAAAGATCTATTTGATCCATTGTATATATACGCGGGTAAATAAAATGTCACTCAGCATAGCGGCAAGCGAGGGTGTGAATGAACTTCGGCCTCCGGTCGGCGGTGAGCTCTCGAGTGTAGCGGCTCAAACCGTGAAGATCCCCGAAGTAACGCTCACAGTACTTAAAACGATGGATATATATCACTTCGCGCTCAACTCATTACAACTGTCACGCATTCGCGAAGGAACCGCCGATTTGGCCACGATCAAGAAAGCGCAAGGGCCCGTTCTGGTCTCCATTCCGAAAGGTGAGTACAACCTCCACTGTCTCCAGCAGACTATTATCTCAGGGCATGGAAAGGAATTCCCCGCTGGCACTTGTGAACTTCGGATAACCGATACTGGGGTGTATTTCTTCTCGATAGTACAGGTAATCCTAAACAGAAAGCTAGCCGACTTGGTTCGCCGATTTGGAAGTCCCGCGCAATATGATTCCCATTCCTATACAACGGGGGCCGCCCTCCGTTTCAGTCTACTGCGATTTGGTGGACCCCAACAAGTCGTATGAGGGGGGCAAGCCCTCCTATCTGCTGACGCGGGTCGAGCCCCTGAAGCTTCAAGGCCCTTCGGTGTGGAATTTGTGGCCCTTATATCTCCCCCTTAACCCTACAAAAAGAAGTCTCTTTCGAGTTTGGACGTTGCCGACGACCAAGGTAGAGGTTTTGTTGGAGCTAAAATAGATTGCTTTTATATTATGGTGTTCCATCCCCGCCAAAAATCAACTTTAGCACTCGACATCTAACTTTAGCTCTCAACATCCAACTTTATATCATTCAACATCCAACTTTATAGCTCTCAACATCCTACTTTAGCACTCAACATCCAACGTTAGCCATCAACATCCAACTTTAGGCCTCAACATCCAACTTTAGGGCACTCAACATGCAACTTTAGCAATCAACATTCAACTTTTTAGCAATCAACATCCAACTTTAACAGTCAACATCCAACTTTACCTCTCAACATCGAACTTATAAGAAATTCCGACCACGGGCTTTCGTTCATTCAGCTTCGTAAGTCGAGCTTTCTAAAATGTACGGTCTCTGCGAAATGTTGACTTCAGCTTTGCGAACGGCGTACAATTTCCGCCAAAAAGTGTCAAGTGTCAAAAGGTTACGTCACATCCACCAGAACGGACGATTCGATGCAAGCTCACGCAAGCTAATACACCGACCGGTTGGTCTACAAAAATTCTCAATTAGTTGTTTGTTCAATTGTTCCCGCTAAATTGATCGAATCCGATTCGAGATGAATAACGAACAGGGTCAACAGTCGACCCTGTTCGTTATTCATCTCGAATCAGTTGAACTGGATGCAGTGAAAGACACTGCGTCGAGTAGCTGAGAGACTAGATGAAATGAGTCGAACCGGCACGTCTCATGCCGCGAGTCAAGGTAAGAACGTGATTTGGCGATCGTACCAGTACCATCGTAACAGTTTAAGTTTAGCGCCTCTTATGCTTAAAAAAAGTCACGCAGTCACCAACGCACACAGTCACGTAGACGGTTGCTTCGCCTGTATGAAACCCATTTATTTATTTCACACGTGGCGTGCACACCAATTTCCCCTAGAAGGGAACCTTTTATCATTGTTTCTGGAAGCATAATGATCTCACTTGTGGGTCGATGAGGTACGTGGTATGCACGCAAAAAAGAAAACAAATCAATCGCTGCTTTTACTGGTACGATCGCCAAACCACGTTCTTACCTTGACTTGCGGCATGAGACGTGCCGGTTCGACTCATTTCATCTAGTCTCTCTAGTCTCTCAGCTACTCGACTGCATCCAGTTGACCTTGTTCGTTATTCATATCGAATCGGATTCGATCAATGTAGCGGGAACAATTGAACAAACAACTAATTGAGAATTTTTGTAGACTAATCAGTCGGTGTATTAGCTTGCGTGAGCTTGCATCGAATCGTCCGTTCTGGTGGATGTGACGTAACCTTTTGACACTTGACACTTTTTGGCGGAAATTGTACGCCGTTCGCAAAGCTGAAGTCAACATTTCGCAGAGACCGTACATTTTAGAAAGCTCGACTTACGAAGCTGAATGAACGAAAGCCCGTGGTCGGAATTTCTTATAAGTTCGATGTTGAGAGGTAAAGTTGGATGTTGACTGTTAAAGTTGGATGTTAATTGCTAAAAAGTTGAATGTTGATTGCTAAAGTTGCATGTTGAGTGCTAAAGTTAGATGTTGAGTGCCCTAAAGTTGGATGTTGAGGCCTAAAGTTGGATGTTGAAGGCTAACGTTGGATGTTGAGTGCTAAAGTAGGATGTTGAGAGCTATAAAGTTGGATGTTGAATGATATAAAGTTGGATGTTGAGAGCTAAAGTTAGATGTCGAGTGCTAAAGTTGATTTTTGGCGGGGATGGAACACCATATTATATAGACCATGGAATCCGATTGTTTATACCCAAAAGTTCCCACCGCCCCCACCGACGATGAGGGGCAGTCGTTTCGGCTTCAAAAGATTTGCGACATTCAGACCGCCCTAAAGAGCAAAAAACGGAAAAAGAGGATGCGAGCCCCACTCTCTAAATGTAAGATACCAATTGGGTGCCACTCTCTTATTGGAAGACAGCGGCACGTCGAAATAACAATAATGTGTTCACTCGGGCATATTTTAGGTAACCTCGAAAAAAAGACCCCCGTAGAAGCCCCCAAACCCTGAAAAAAGGGTTCAGGGAGGAAGTGGTATTTGATTGACTCCTCTATTACTACTTTCATTTATTTAAAAAAAATGTAGACATGTTTTTTTTCAGCCTTTGATCTTTAGCAAATTTGAATAAGCTGTTCTTATATTATACAGAACAATCAAAACAGTATCATTTATTTGAACTCATTCTCTATCTCACTAGGGCTCACCAGCAATTATTGCTGGTGAGCCCTAGTGAGACAGCACACTATTCACACTCTTGTTACCTTCAACTGATGCATGGGCTCACTTCTGTCAATGCCATTTCAAGGTAATAGCAAGTATGAAAATTGTGTCAATGAATAAATGCCAAATTTTATCAATTGATATCTCGCCCGGAAGTCTTTGAGCATTTGACCTACCAGTAATGATGCAAACGGCCTATTTGGCATGAACTATGGTTGGGCAATTTGCTTTAGCAATTGTTATAACTCATCCAGCGAGTGCCTACTCTGTATACCCTTTACAACCCTACCCTCAAAAGTTGAAGTAGTATTCCAAACCTTTTAACTGTTCAATTCAATTCCCACTGTTTTATACCCCTTCGCCAGCACTCACTTTCACACTGAAATTCCTAGTTATTTATTATTCATGTACACGTCTATTTAAGAAACACTGTTAAAAATTTAAAAAAAGTATTTGAAACATTATCAATCTTCATCACTATCACTAAACTCATTTCCTAATATCAGTTTGTAGAGGTCTTCATCTTCATTGCCTTGTTCTTCTTGGCCTTCCTCTTGTTCTTCTTGGCCTTCCTCTTGTTCCTCTTGATCATCCTTTCCTTCTTCATCTTCTTAGTCTTCCAACTCCTCTTCCTCCTCATCAATCATGTTATCTAACACCTCCAAGTATGGTTTGGCCAGGCTATTAAAAGATGGCATTGGATTTACTTTAGTAATACACAGCAAAACATTGTGGAAAAAAATCGTGAATGAGGGGCGCATTTTATAAAGCTTCCTGGCTACTCATGTCAACTTACACTAGGGACTGTTAGGCTTCTGTTCTGGGCCTATTAAAGTACAAACCTTTTCAATTAAACTAAAATCATTTTTAAAAGAGCTGTGAAATCAAATTAAAAATACACCTGTTTTCTATTTCAAAGCAAGAAAACCAGTTTTGGGTTGATATGATTCAAATGTGTTTGATCTCCATAAACTCACTTTCTTGCTAATAAATTTCATGGAATTTTAAGCAAACCACTAGTTGTGATTGAAGTTGCCCATCTCACTCTATGGAGCAGTTTTAAATCTGGTTTCCAAATTTAATTTACATTTGGTTTAGCATGAAATATGTTTTCATTCAGGATAGCTGGTTCATGATGTTAAATGTAACTTGCTGGTAGCATAAGGTGGGAGGCGCGTTGGAATAAATAAAAAAAGTCGACTTTATTTGGGTTCTCTTTCCAGAATCATAGCCCATATAGCCAGATGTGATAAATCGATGATGAAGGATATAAATGAGTGATAGATGGGTAATCATTGCATTAGCAACAGAGTGGCCATTGATTATAAGTTATAATCAATGATAATCGATGACTAATCGATGACCTAAAATGAGGGACTCAACGGTTAATATTTTTACTGTTTTACTGCTAATGGTTAATATTTTTGGCTGTTTTACGGCTAGCGGTTAATATTTTATACGCCTAACGGCTAAAATTTTTCAATATTTATGCCTAACGGCTAATTTTTTTTTGCCCGTTTAACGGCTAACGGTTAACCCCACTGAGACCCTCTACAATTATTTTGGTCTATCGATTACTCATCGATGAGTAAATGATACGATCGATTATCCCTCGGTTATCTATCAATTATTCATCGATTACTCTTTGATTATCGTATATTATCGATGACTAATAACTGATTAACCATCGATTACCTACTGACTACCCATTGATTTAAATATGTCAGAATATAGGTACCTGCAGCCAGCAAAACGTGTGGTTTTTAAGTCACTTCGGTCTAGAATAGCGTATTTGTTCGTTCACTTTAGTTTATGATTGGCTATATTTTTTTTTCAAAACCTTCATTCCACTTTGCGAAGATAATGTCTCTTCCAAAGATTGGTCACACTGCATCCACGGATGAAAAAGTTAGAACCACACTGTTATAAACAATACCACACTCCAGTTCTGTTGAAGTATCTCCGAAAAATGGTCACACTGCATGGGTTCATTCATGGATGAAAACCACACACTTAAGATCTCTAAAAATATAGTAAAATAACCGGTACCACACCAAAAGTGACTGATTGGTGAAAGAAAGAATGAGCTCTAAAACCTGGGCTTCACTAGGCCATATGCATAAGCAAATAAAAATAAAGAAGAGCGTGTCCTGTGGGGCTTCACCAAACAAAATGACAGTGTTTTTTGCTCTTTGTTTGTTCCTTTAGACTTTGCTTATGCTTTGTCTTGTGTCGATGTCTTATGCTAATGTAGATGTCTGCTGTCATACGCTTGACTTCATTTCTTTGTGTTCTCCTTTGTTTCCTGCTAATCCTTATGCTTGCATCGAACTGAAAACCAGGCTTAACTATAAATTTCAGTGCTACAAAGCACTTCCTAAAATTGGCACTGAGGGCCGGTTAGAACCGACACGAGACAAAAAACAATTTCTAGCCCCTTGAGGGGAATCGAACGCACGATCAATGGTTTCTATTTCGGAAGTTTCCAAAGGTCTGCTCCAAAAAGTGACTTAAGCATTCATCACAGATGAAAATATAAAACCAAACTAGTGTGTCTGAATATTTTATACATGGGCCTTCATTTTTGCCGCTTTTGCGGATAACCCACTATCAAAACTGTTAAGTATAACACAGTATTTTCGTCAGCGTTGGCCCAGCCGTCGCTCTGACGCTCGGAACGCCAGCACCACTTGAATACTACGGTGGTAAAAGTAACTCTATCAAGTCCTTTGATAAACCAAGTTTTTTGCTTTGCATTAGTTATTCTTCATACTTTCTACCTCAGTAACATTTCCCTTTCGAAATTATGATTTTTGCTTTCACTGCTTTCCACCCAACGTGACGTCACAATTCTATCCGGGGCTTCCCCTAAAACAATTAAAAAGACTGTTTATCAAAGAGAACAAGAAGTCTCACCACACACAGTTTTACGGAAACATTTCTTCCTGCCGTAACTCCACTTGGAAAGCAATTAGAGGAACCTAAACTCGTATTAACTTTGAGTTGAAGCTATGTCTGCAGAAGAAAAACGCATCTGAAGTAGGAATCGAAAGTCGCTTTGTAACTGAAAACTGCTGGTTTAGCGGTGTCTAGAAAACGTGAGTATATTTACGTATTTCTCCCTGTGGTTCTTATGATATTGGCTTTTAAATCAACTTAAAGGCTGGAAAGAACATCCTTTTACATATCTGTAAAAGTTTTATCGTATGAATGGGCGGGTTTCTTGTTTAGATTTAGAGAATCGGTCGATGAATGAAAAGATGACTGACAACGAAGTCAAAGAAGCCGAACCAAAGGCAAAGTGAGTATCACTAACAAAAAAAATTATTTAAAACAGAACTGAACAGACATTCGTTCCCTTTTGATTTTAGTCATTTTATGAAATATTTACACTACTGACAACATTGTGTGTTCCGTTTCAGACCCGTGAAATGGACGGAAGAGAACGATGTTGTATTTTTGAGAAAAATGTTGACAAGGAACTACCCAACCTGCAGGGATAAACTGTTCTGTTCAAAAGCAAGCCAGACTCTCCAAAACATCGCACACAGTTCTCTTCGGCTGCACCTGAAGACATCGGGAATCTGCAAAGCTTCTGCAAAGCGCTCAAAATCTGCTTTCTCGACCCTAAACGCGATGTAGCAGTCTGTTGGGCTCATCTTGTCGAAGTCAGGATGGCCTCGTACGACTGGTAGTCAAAATTTCGATTTTTTTTCTTGTAATACCTATATAAAGCATATATAAAGCAACGAATTCGGAATGATTTCCGCACAGGTCCCTACTCATTATGCATGCTGTAGCTGTATTGTCTTGGGCTTTGTACGCGCAGACTTTACATATTTCAGTGGCGGAACGAAATAGTATATATACAGCATGCATAATGAAGTAGGGACCTGTGCGGAAATCTTACCACGAATTCGTCGTCAGAAATGGTGTTGCCCATACAACTAATATTTGTTCATGTTGAAAATAAACTCAATCATCAAAGACCGCATTGCCTTCGAAGAATACACAGCTAAATGTTCGTGTTGTCACGCCAACACCGCAACTTTCGTCCCAATCTTCTCTCGACCACCGACGTCGCCGCCGTCACAAAACTCACAATGCTAAAGGTCTCTAATCTGCCGGACGCCAGACTTTTCTCTGCCGAAAAAATTTGAAGATTATCCCTGAGCAACTTGTGGATTAACAAGATGCCAAATTTGGTAGGACTATTTTCTTTCATGTTTAAAATATTCACTGTACAGTGCTAAGATAATTACTGAGACCCGTTTTAAACATCCCGATTTTACATGTACTGGATTTAACTCCTATTCTGGTATACTCAAATTATTTTATGGGCCTTTCATTTAGGAATTAAATTAAATACCGCAATGTCTTTTACTTCGTTTAGCATTGATTGATATCTTGGAGAGTTTGAGCGAATAAATGAAGCTCAATGATTTGCTTTAATATATACATTACATGCATGTGAAGAACAACATCCCAATCGAAATCGAAACTCCCACTGTAGTTGCAGTCACAGTTTCTGCATGAGTTTAAATTACAGTCTGAGTAAGTTGCAATTCACCGGCATTTCATTCGCAAATTTATGTCAGCAAGAGCGAAATGCGACGTTTTAAAATACAGGCAAATAACGGTTCATTAAACAAATTTATAAGGTTTAATTGTACCACGCTCAGATGATAGGGAAGCTGGCGAAAGGCGTACGCCCGAAATGTCAGGCTCGCTACCTTCCTGCATTTCCCGGCAGTACAATCTACCTTATCATCTCGATTAATAAACCCGTTATTTCGTATTACAGTTTCCCAATCACGCAACACTACTTTCTTCAGAAAGTAGCGGAATCTTGAAACGATACAGACTCAATCTCGTGGTTTTACCGGAATTGAAAGACAACTGTCGCTTTAAAGCACTTGGACGTATTATACTCGGCTACACTAGTGTTCTACGATTCGAACTGTTCCGTGCCAAAACAATCGCTTAACTTGCTTTTGATGTTCAGCTCTGAACCTTGTTACACCCCGGGATAGGGATTTTCTTTTCCGATCGAAGTATGCGTGAATCACTGTGTTTATGTTCCCTTTACAGTTGATTGAATTCAGTGTGTTAATTCAATAGGTTTGTCGAAAAACAGCCCAAGGTCGACCAAGGCCTTCACACGAACCTAATTTTGAATAAAAGTGATTTTGAATTTGACGCTTACACCATATGGTTATGCGCTGTGATGTTTTGTATTGAAACGCCAGATCATGTCGTCGGGTAGATATACCAAAGCAAATTATCGCGAGTATTAAAAATGCGCTATCTAGTACGCGATCGCGGCGAGTACTCCTGCGTTTATCGCGAGTATTAAAAATGCGCTATCTAGTACGCGATCGCGGCGAGTACTCCTGCGGTTACCGCGTACGTGTAGCAAGAAACAAAGAGTATTTTGACAATTACATGGAACAGTTGCGAAACGTAGCATGCATTAGACGGCTTTCCTCAAAGCGATTTCAGTTTTAGTGTGGACGCCATCGTGTTGGCATCGTTGTGGCCTTTGGCCTTTTCCCTTCCATCCACGCTACTTCTCTACCGCTACCCTCACCACAGGTTCTTGGTGCACGCGTGTGGACCAAAGTAACTTACTTTAGCCTTTATTTTCCGTTATTCAGTCTTTATGTTGGTTAGTTGATTGGTTTATCAATAGAAATAGGGTAACATAGGTGGAGAATTCTGTCGCTCATTAGGAATAGCGTGGAGCCTAGTACTCCCAAGATTATTTTTAGTTTTATCTTATTCTGTTGTATCGAGATGTTAAGTTTAGTTTCGCCATTTTTTATTTGAACGATGGTTAGTAGGAACGTTACTTGTTTTTTTCCATTTTATCTCTTATCTTATGCATTTACGTACGTTGCTAGCTAATTAGGTTTTTGATTGTTGCATTTCAGTTCGAACCGACAATACAGAATCGACAATCAACAACCGATCTATTTGCGACAACAACCATCGACTATTAAACTACAATCAAGTAATTTTCAAGTGTCTACAAGTTGATTCCGTCTCTTGTGATTTAATACTGTCGTGTTCGATATACCATTCGGTGCGCCACGTAACCTTTGTGTGATTCGTCTGGATATCCTGGTTATCCTTGACCGAAAAATTAAAGACGTAACTATATTTCTATATTCCATTTGGGCCCCAACTTTTTTTGTAGAATCAGTTAAGAAATTTTGAAAAATGATATCAACGAATCCCTGAATAGATTTGTCATCTTTAGCAGGCAGTTGATTCCTCTCGTAACGTTGATAGGGTTTAGTTTCCAAAGAAAACGGTGCTGCGACAGCGGAAAATTAAAAGCGAATTGCTGATTTTGATATACGTAATTTGCACCGCAGAGATAACACGAAAGCTGATGTTTCGAGCGGTAGCCGGCCGTCAGAGCAAACTTCTCGTTGCCTGAGTTTCCGAATGTGTATCGTATTGGTGAAGGCTTGTGTTCTGTCAGGTCAACGTGTTATTAGTCTTGAAAGTTGCAATAATTATTAATTTAAACAATAAGATTATTCGACAGATGCGTTTTTATCTTCCTCATTCCCTCTCGTCTTTCCACTTCCTCATTCTACATCTCGCTTCATCTCCTGTTTTTGTCTTCCTCATTCCCTTTCGCCTTCTACTTCCTCATTGGTCCTCATTCCAAATCTCGCCACATCTCTTGTTATCTTCCTCATTCCCTTTCGCCTTCTACTTCCTCATTCTTCATCTCGCTAGTAGTAGAGCATGGCAATGGTATCGAGAGGATCGAACCCGTTAGAGCCTGTTCGGCTTAATCTTTTTGGCTAAAGTGCGTTTGCTTAGCTCTGAAATAAATTCAAGCTAATGCTAAAAACAGGTAGCCTAAGGCTACGTGTGTGGGATATTACAATAACACATGCATAGACGAACAAGGGGGGAGGAGAGGGGGTACACGGCACTCCCAGTAATTTTGGATAGGTGTGTGCTGACCAGCTTTATATACCTTGCGCCTTTTTGAGGATGCAACAGAAAACAATAGCATTGCGTGACCACCAGAACAACGGCTAACAGTGCACTGTAACACATAAAGCTTTGTTAAATCTGTTTCCCAGAAATCTTATAGTTATAACAGATGTTGTTATATACCTAGACTTTCATTCATCAAAACGAGCACTGTGATTGGTTGATTCTTGGTCACGTGCCCTTGAACAAATTTAAATGTATCCCGACCGGGAGACAATTGCGCAGTTGTTGCCCGCGCGCCAGTTGTACCGCCTTTGTTTGCTTGTTTTTGCTAAGGGAAAGTCTAAATATATAACAAAGCACTTAATGTATGGTCCCTCGGGAAACTAGTTAGTTTTGTTTTCCCTCGAGTCCTGATGTTTCCCTCGACTTCGTCTCGGGAAACATCAGGACTCTCGGGAAACAAAACTAACTGTTTCCCTCGGAACCATACATTAAGTGTATAATATATTTATCATGTAGCTGGGCATTAAGGCACTTCAATTTTTAATTTATACGATTTCTGCATGCTATCTAAGGATTACATTGAGAGAACAGTGCCAACAGGGGCAAAAATGACATCTTATGGCTCAATTAGCATATGTTATTTGGCGGCACATAGCTTGCTTGCCAATATATTGAAGCATGGGCTCCCGATTGAAGTTAACCTCCCTCGGGCTGGTGGAGTAGACACATCATAGTTGTGAACGGCGTTCGTAAACTCTTCACCTTGACAGTTTTAAACTGTAAAAACCTTTGGCAAATTCGCCGCCAAGCGCATTCTACGAAAACTCGGATTAGTCAAAGGAGCAAATATCGAAAGGTTCAGCTTCATGGTAAAACACTTTCCTATTTCGCTACGATTTAACACTTCACAAAACGGACGTGAGCAATGAGTACATGTGTGGCTTACTAGACCACGTGACAGGCGCTTGACTCTCGTGGACAAACAAATAAATAATGTGGCTAGATATATACTGCGTGTAAACCACACAAAAACCAGATACAGCAAAAAAAACATGATAAACAACTGTAAAAAGTTCAACATGATACGAAACAATGCATTCTGCTAAGAAACAAATCTATTAGACAAACAAGCAGAAAAGTACAAACAATGGATGCTGCTAAGAAACAAGACCTGTTGAACAAGCAGGAAGAAAAATACAAAACCATGCATTCTTTAGAAAACAAGAGGCGCAAAGAAACATACAACTGTAATAGTAAGAATAGAAGTTTAGATTCATGCATTCAACAGTTCAAAAAGGAAATAAGGGAAGGTCCATACTATGTGTGTTGTGTTTGTAATAGAGATAAGAGATCAGTCATCAGCGTATGGGGCGGGGGGGCTGGGGGGCAGCAGCCCCCCCTGTCAGAAAAAAAATAGTATTATTCGGGCAAAACTGATGTACCATTCGGGCAAAGACACAGTAAAAAATATTTTATTATTTAATATCTTGATTTATTTTGAACGCCCGTGCTCTCACGGCATGGCGAAGAAAACTTGACGTCACGAAAGAATCATCTTGTGCATCTGGGACCAACAAGTTTCATTCGGGCAAATTATGTTCAGCCCCCCCAACAAAATTTTTTCCGTACGCCGGTGAGATCAGTCTTAAAATTGATTACAATTGGTTATCATTGTCAGGTTATCTTTAGTATACAAAATGAGTCCGCTTTCTTTCTTTTTCGTGACAACATTTGTGCGCAGCGCTTTTCACTTCCTAGCATTAATAATAACAAGCAGAACAAAGAAAGATACTGATGGTGGGGAGTTAGGAAAACAAACGACATGATTTGGGCTTAAATTTGTCAAAACGTAAATTAAACAACACTCTTCGTCAGATTACACGCCTTTGTAAACATTCATAAGCAAAGAAGCCCGAGGTCACGCAGTTATGCGTCTAGTTCATTAATTAATTAGATTCAAAATGTTTTATGTGTACGTAGTTTTTTTAATATATTTGTTATAGGTAGTAGTAGTTTAGGCTTTATTATCGTGGTCTTTATTGTAAATAATTGCATAATTCAGCCTAAGGGCTGCGAAGCAAATTTAAATAAACTTTCCTTTTTCCTTTCTCTTTTTCGTACTTGTTTTGCAGAAAACCGGAGGAGAGACGCCTGCAATGCATTTTATAGACTCCCAGGAAAGTTCAGACGCTGTCGCAAAAGAACGGTCTCAAGAAGCAGGCGATGATGCCACTAAACACTGTAGGGAGGAACAACAAATGTGGAGCTCGAAAACAGAGAGCGGAGACTTTGATGCTGAGAAGGGTGAATTGACTGAGGAGACATGCAAGAGTAACAGGAATCAAGAAAGTAATACGTGCCCAGAAAAAATGCAAAAGGGTTTGCAAGGAAACCAAACGGCCATCTACGCTTCCTGCAGTCCACAGTCAAGTGGAAAGCCGAAAGGGAAATGGAAATGGAAAAGCAAACGCAAGAAATCTTCACAAGACGAACAACCCAATAGAGATGGTTTTTCATTAACGAAGTTTGACAAACCAAACAAGAACCCAGAAGAAAGGGAAACAAGGAGAGGAAAGTCCCGTAAAAATGTCATAGAAGATCTACGTCTCCATTTGGAAGCACAAAATGAAATGATTCAAAATGACAGGAAAGCACTTGACCGGTTGACAAAGAACAGTGAGTACTGGAGCATTGAACGTGATGAAGTTCATGTAAGCCAGCCTAATTTAAACAGTGGGACCTGGGGAAAACCTCAATCCCAGGACGCTTTTCTCGGTTTGGAGGGGCTCATCCAAACTGAGGAAAGCGCCCTGGGACCAAGGTTGGCCTGGAGCACAAGTTTAACAGGAAAATTCCGTGGATGTCCTGTTGCTGTTAAGCAAATCCACGATTTAGTCCTTACTCCTCAAAATCGGCCAACGTTTGAGCTTGAAATGAGCATTGCATCGCGTTGCCGCCATCCTAATCTTGTTCAATTCATTGGCGCTACGAACGACGATCGAAGTCCTTTGTTTATCACGGAGCTGCTCGACACTAACCTGAGAAGCATTTTAGCAGAGCGCCCTTTAATCTACCACGAAGGTGTTTGCCTCGCGCTCGATATCGCTCGAGGTTTAAATTACCTTCACCTAAACAAACCCTTACCCATATTGCACCGCGACATTAGTAGTTCTAATGTGTTTCTATGGAAACTGGAGAAATCATGGAGAGCTAAGCTGTCTTACTACGGAGCCGCCAATTTCATGCGTGAGAACTTGACTGCGAATCCAGAGGCCTGGATGTATTCTGCTCCTGAGAACCAGACCAATCAGCAGACAACAAAAGTAAGTCCATATCTTTTAGCCCCCAACAGAGATCAACATTCAGTTTCTCTTAGTGATATCAACACAAAGTAATAAAGACAGGTTTTTAGACTATACTGAGAAAAACATCACCAACCAATTAATTGTGTTGATATTCTAACATATTCTCCTTACTTGTTATGGTTGAAATTTATAAGGAAGAAAAGGGAGAATATATCTTTCGATATCGGACCTCGATGACTTAGGGCAGCTTTCACCCACCCTACCTTTTCCTACCTGTTTAGAACACTATTAAGCATTCTAGAAATGACGTTCAAAGTGAATAACATTGTATCGCTGAGGGACCAAAATCTTCAAACAGGAGGGGTGAGGAGTAGTTCCCAGTCGAACTCCCCCTCCCCTCTCCCCCTTGAGTGCCAGCCACACAGGCTATAACAATAACGAACAGTAACAATAACATTAGCAGGAAAGGCAGTGATAATGGTGAATTGAAGCAACGTAAAAGAATACTAAAAACAATATCGATTTTGTTCTATCCTGATAGTGGTTAAATTTTACCAAGCCTGCCCCATATGGCAAAGAAAACAATCCTTGTTGGAAATTTTGTCATCGCTTAAATTCAACATGGCGTGCTGACTCGAAATACCTGACTTCTAATAAGGTGTATTGGGGTAGTGAATCATGTAAGCCTTTGAGGGGTAGCGAATAATGAGGAGACCTGGGTACTTCTTGAATCATAGTGCTTTTCGGGCTGGGTCGTGGGTTTATTTTCTTTTCTGCCAGATATTGAAGGATTTACAAAAGAAGGATTAAGATTATATTAGTGAAGGACCCCATTCAAGCCAGCCTTGCTGAACTGGGCATCCCTGTTTGTATATTGTGCAAATAAATAAATAAATTGAACAAAGCCTTTTCTCGAGCTTAAAAACGTACTTCCTTATAACATAAGCTACAGTGTTTTACATTTCTACCACAGAGATATATCGTATCTAATCACAAGTAAAATTACTATAATTTGTGTCAATGCTACAATTTTGTGCAGTTTCGCAGGGTTCGTGTTTTAGACAGTGACCCTAATCGGAGTGGTAACAGCATTTGAATTGTATGTTAACGTTTCACATTGCTAATATAGTTCATTGGCCTTGTAAAATAACTTTTTTATTATTTTTTGTTTGCATTCGATTGATCATAGTCATGAAGAGTTCTTTTTTTATCTTGCACCAATTTTTTTCTTAATAATAAGCGTGCAAAAATCTGAGCAAGCTGATTGGCAGAGACTCTTGGAATAAGATACCATATCAGTTTGGAATAAAATACCATATCAGTTTGGAATAAGATACCATATCTGCGCGTACCCAAGTATTTTTCTCAGTTTATTTTAAATCAAAATGGCATATTCCTTGTGTGTTCACAGGTAGATGTGTACAGCTTTGGTATACTACTGTGCGAAATGTGCACAAGAGAAACTCCAGACCCCCCACGGCTTAAAGAGCAGATTAATTTGGTCAGTGATGATAAGCTGAGAAACTTGATCGAGAGGTGTGTTAATGAAGATCCTCAAGCTAGACCCACAATGAGCGTGATCATTGACAATATGGAAGAGTTTCAAGATGCCAGCTAAATCTTGGACTCTCGATTAAAGAAATACGACGGGGAAATGTTTCATCACATATCGCAAACACTAAAAAGTAACACACTTCACTTGAACTTGCTTCTTGAATTAAATTTAACGTAGATGGATGCAAAAAGAGGAAAGAAACAGTCAAGCACCTATGTAAGGGCCCATGCAAACGTACGCAACAAGTTGGGACATCACCAAACATTGTTAGGCACAACATGTTGCGTTAAACAACAAGTTGGGACATCACCAAGCATTGTTAGGCACAACATGTTGCGTTAAACAACAAGTTGGGACATCACCAAGCATTGTTAGGCACAACATGTTGCGTTAAACAACAAGTTGGGACATCACCAAGCATTGTTAGGCACAACATGTTGCGTTAAACAACAAGTTGGGACATCACCAAGCATTGTTAGGCACAACATGTTGCGTTAAACAACAAGTTGGGACATCACCAAGCATTGTTAGGCACAACATGTCGCGTTTAAAATTTGTAATAAGGCAATGGCTCATGGGTAGCGTGCATTTGTCAAGTTATTGTGCTCGCGGGAGGCTGCTAAAAAGTGGCAAAGGCGCACACGAGCCGCGGGGCCCCACAGTCGGAGCTTATGCCTTTTCTATATATAGCATAAAGCAGCGGGGAATATTATTACTTCCCCCTGGATGGGATGCTAGTCCAACGCAGGGTCACCCCCAGCATTATATCGACGGTATCATTTATACACCTGGGTGGAGAGAGACAATGTGAAGTTAAGTTTCTTGTTTAAGGAAACAACACAATTTCCCCCTGCATTATATCACTGGTACCCATTTATACACCTGAGTGGAGAGAGACAGTCTGGAGTTAAGGTTCTTGTTTAAGGAAACAACACGGTGCCACCACCAGAACTACGGACCTCCTGCTCGGAAGTCCGACAGGCTGAAGATCTCCTTGTAACAACAGCATTGCAAAATAAATACGCCAAAGGACCGCAGAGCGCCGTTTGAAGCTCATCATTTTGACTCGCATGGTTTTACAATATACATATGATACGTCAATAGATCAATCTTTCTCAATGACACTGTTAGCAATCTAAATTTGATTACAACTAGCTCTAATGAAACTCGAAAAGGAAGATGACTGTGCAGGCCTTCTTTGTTGCCGTATTTTGCTTTTGTTTTTGTTTTTTTCAAATCGAGGCTTTTCCAATTCGCAGTGCATTCGGATCCGCTCAAAGCGAGGCTCTGCCACAGCGCAAAGCATTGTGGTCCTCTGAAAGCGAGGCCAAAAAACACGGCAAAATCTCGATTTTGCCTACCTTTCCTTTAAATTTTGATTATGAATTGCTTCTCCGCTCGCGCAATAAAGCTCCTGTTTCAACTCGTGCGGTTTTTATTCAATGGTTTGTCGCTTGTTTCCGGAAAAGGGTTGCATTTTGTCATCGGCTTTCCTATATCCACTGCCACCGTAAAATTATTCCTCAATACCTTAAATAATCATTGATCAAACAGACCAGTTCGTTGCTTCAATTTTTCCTTTTAGAGTGTCAGTTTTAAATGCAATCTTTCAGAAATCTTACTCTAGTAGAGTTGCGAATCATTGGAGTTGTTGTGCAAAACTGTGGCTTGTAAGCTATTGAAAATCCACGCTTAAGTCCATAAATCTTCTGTTTCATCTTTGACATCGTTGTGTTTTATCCGCTGTGTTTTATCCGTGTCAAAAGTCATCTCTCATTGCAATTCTTGCGGGAATGTAGAAACGTTTTAACAAATTGATAAAGCCACTGACGTCACCCCGCTTGCTGCATCGGATTATAGTTCATGGTAAATTAGCCAATGAGAACGCATAAATTCACTTGCCTATATATTATAAACCATGTTTATAGGCTATGTTGCATGGTGTTGTTACATGTTACTTAAAGTTTGAAACCAGTCAAACCTTTTGACCAACATATTCCAACATTTCTTTTGTTTTCGTGATGATGAAGCATATCACACAACATGTCGGGTTTGGTTGCACGGTTCGCACTGCCAGGGTTGAATGATTTTAACAAATTTTGGGTAAATATCGATTCTACACTCCTCTGCGGTGTCATCGTACACTCAACATTGCCCAATACGTTTTGAACTTTTGATCGTTTGATCACCCATCAGTCGTAACTATCACTATTGGATCATGTTTCTGCCAATGTGTTGCATTTTTTTGCACGGGCCTTAAAAGCCTGACTCAACTCATAAAATCTCTCCAAGTTGGCGGACATCTTTCACAAGACTCTTGATGACATGAGGCTTTTGAGAAACGGCCTCTGGTATATATCTTAAAATAATGTATTCATGACACGCTAATCATGAGAGTCCGATAAAAAGGTGCCATTTACCACCAACATTCAGTATCAAAATAAACTTCTAAAAAACTTGTCTGCCTTTTGTTATGGTTATGAAGTAAATTGGAGACGTTGTATCACAATCGAGAAATTAATCTTAGCGTATTACACGCGTGGTTTCAATGATTAATGGCGAATTAATGTTACAATTTTTTTTTCAAATGCGACTAGTCAGAAATTAAACTTACTAGTGCTTGTTTTGAAGGACACAGAATGGTTTGCTAGCAGAAGGGAAAGTTCTTTAGAAAAGATACATTTTTCAGAACGTCTTCAAAAAAAAAAATCAAAGGCATCCTGTGGTGAGCTCGTGGAGTACGATGTTGGGTCAGGGATCTTATTTTGCGAATTATCAAGTGTGTAGAGTGGTTTCAAATTCCGTGCAATACACTTTACTAAACTACGATTTCATTTCTTTGTTCTATTTTGTTACCTTGAACTTGAAATGATCGAGAATCGATAGAATATTTTCTATTGTTTACGCTTGACATACTGATTCCCTAACCATCCCGATAGCTCTCCACGAGCTAAAAATGGCTACGTGTCATGTCCTGCTGCAAGTTTCCGAACCCGAACCGAACACGCAAAGATCCCGTGAGTTCCGAGTATTCTATTGTTTACTCCTGACTTCGTGATTTCCCCATCCACCACAATAGTTCTTGAGCTGAAGCTCCACTAGCTAAAAATGACCCTGACTTGAGCGGGGAGGGGAGGGGAGGGGGAGTAAAGTCCCTCCTGTTGGTGATAGCTCGTCACTGAACAGGATGGTTACTCCAAAGCTAACCAAGTGTGGAACTTTCAATTGATCGCACCGCGCCCGCCCCCTATTCTGACTATTACAACTGCAACCGGTTTTAGTGCTAAGAAAATGTTCTTAGCTGAATTAATAGAGAGGAATGTTCTGGCTTCAGTTACTAAACTATGGTTACAAAACAAAAGGCAAAACTATGACCAGTACCGGACGATTGACAATGTATCAATTCCTTCGTTGTTCCACAGGTGGCCTCAACTCCTGATTTGAAAGGGTCGCAAACGGCCTAAGTTTCCGATTTGAGTGAGTGACAGGTGGCCCAAGCTCCCGGTTTTAAAGGGTTTTCTCAGGAGAATTAATGTAATGGTTTTGTTTTGTAGTAGAAGAAAATTGGATATTTTTCAATAGTATCAACTCACTCTAGTGTTGTATATCATTTTGCTCGTTAGATTCTCTGATGATTAAGAGATTCTCGAATCCGCCGAGATTGCGAATCGATTTTGTCGTTACTTTTCCAATATTGGGCCAAATTTGGCGAAACGCATACAGTCCCACATATCTCATAAGACCTTTCTCTCTGGCAATTTTTCGCAGTCATTGTTCATAGAGTTAACGACCGAGAAGAAATCAGTCATACTGCGAATACGTTTCCATCTGGTAAGGCTGCAGGCTATGACAACATCTTGATGTCTATTATAAAACGATCTGTTAATATTATTGCCCAACCTCTAACCTAACACATTATTGATATGTCCATTACTAATGGCATTGTCCCGAAGGAAATGAAAATAGCTCGTGTTGTGCCTTTATTTAAATCCGGTGACAAGGCTCTTTTTAGCAACTACAGACCTGTTTCGGTTTTACCTTTTCTTTTCGAAGTTCCTAGAGCGTATTATGTACAACCACATTTTAGCTTACCTTGATGACTTTGGTGTTCTATCTGATAGTCAGTATTGTTTTAGGAACAAATATTCGACGAGTCTTGCGTTGGTCGACATGTATGCTAAAATATCGTCTGCTATTGACCGCAAAGAACAGGGGAGTATTTCTGGAATTCTCTAAAGCGTATGACACATTAAACCACAACATTCTTTTTGAAAAACTAGAATATCATGGAATTCGTGGTCTGGCTCTAGATTGGGTAGAAGTTATTTTTCCGAGAGGTCGCAATTTGTAGAGTATAATAACCATAAAAATGGCTTCTTTCCATCATATAACATGTGGAGTGCCACAAGGCTCAATTCTTAGTCCTTTGTTTTTTATATTATATATTAATGACTTAAACAATGCCTCGGAACTTGAAGCAATCTTATTTGCTGACGATACTAACCTATTCATTTCTCATAGTGATCCTGTTTATCTAGTTAATAAATTAAATAGTGAATTGGACAAACTGTCAACCTGGTTTTCCGTCAGCAAATAAGCTTCTCTAAATACATCTAAGACTAATCTTATGGCTTTTAAGTCTAGACAGAAAAGGCCAAACTCAAATGATTATCAAGTGATAATTAATGAGCAGCCGATCACTCGTGTTTCTACAACTATGTTCCTTGGAGTACTTTTAGATGACAATCTTACTTGGAAACCTCATCTCTCTCTTTTGGCTGGTAAAATGTCCAAATCCATAGGATTAATTTGTAAATCAAGCTTTTACTTGTCTGGAGACTCCCTGCACATGTTGTATAATTCACTAATAATTCCGTATTTGTTTTACTGTAACCTAGTTTGGGGGGCCACTTATCAAGCAAACCTTCAAAGATTAGTAATTTTACTGAAGCGTGCACTAAGTGTGATGCTCATACCGATCCCATTTTTAAGAAACATAAGCTTTTGAAATGTCATGACATCCACTCATTCCAGCTTGGTGTATTTATGTCCTCGTTTCTAAACTCTGCACTACCGACTAAATTTCATAACTTTCTAAGAAACAATCAGATCCATAGCTGTAACGCCAGAAATGAGTGTTCTTTTCATTTACCTCTGTGTCAGTGTAGAACCAATATCAGGAAATTTTCTGTTTTCTATCAAGGCCCAAAGTTTTTTAATTCACTTACTCCTGAGATTGCTTGTTCTTCTTCTCTCTCTTATTTTAAGAAAAAAACTTAAGGAATTCCTTATAAGTAATAAGTATTAATTTTAATGTCAATTTATCGCATTGTTACGTTTTTCCAGATTGTTGTTCTAGTTTAATCTATCTCATGGTTCTTGTTTTGAGGAATCCTGATTCTGCATAAGCCTCGTGGTTTCATTCAGGATTCCTCGTCATTTACTATTTTAAAATTTCTTGCAATTATTCTCTAACAGTTTATGTAATTTAGCAAATTATTATAAATAAATGATAAAATTCTCGGGTTCTGTAGAAACAATTTGGAAGAGTCAGCGCTATTAAGATGTGTATGTCTAAACAGTAGAACACCGAAATAGATAAGGTCTTTTCAAGTCGGGAGCTTGGGGCGTCTGTGTTGCACCACTGTTCTCTTCAGTTCAAGTTTCAGCTTAAGAGACGGCCATTATCAAGCCCCAAACTTAACTTAACACAACTATAATGATCAATTTCGCACGAAATAACCTTTCCGATCCTGTACAAAGCAAATTCAACAATCAATTTAAATGTTTTTCTTATGAAGCAAACCAATTTCTATAAACATTGAGCACAAATTAAGCAATCAACGATAAATCGACGACAACAACATTATCATACAGCTCAAATTCGTTTTATTATAGTCAAAGAGAATAGTCCAAGAGTAAATATATCAAGGAAAGTCAAAACAAGAAAAAACGTTGCGGTCAGCCCTTGTCATGGAAACTGCCTCTGCGCCCCCAGCTTTCATTACACCAGCTTTCCGCTCTATACCGTACAGAAAATGATTTCAGTAAAGTAAATCAGTGAATAAAAGAATTTACATTGATCGTAATGGATAGAAAGTGACTTGCTGTATAATAAGATTACAGGGACTTTGCAAAGCCGAACACGAAATTGGCATTTTCCCACAGTCTTTTTCTTAGCTTGGCGGCTTGTTGAGGCGCCCGCTGAGACATACAAAAACCGGTTCCACAGAATACTCAACAAAATAACTTTCTCACGGTGTTCAATTAAACAGACAACATTTGTATCAACACTAAAAGAATGCAAAGTCACTAATCTGTAACTTATTGTTCAATGACACCATTTCTGGAACAAAGAAAAGACTCACTGACAAAGAAAACAATTGCTTTTACCGAATGAAATGGAAAGTTTTCAGTTGTCAACAGAATATGCATCAGTTCTGGTCAAAGATCCGAGGCTCGAGATAAGAATTGTAATGCTCCTGAAACGACTCTTAAAATTTATACCTGAACGGATGTAAAGGAGTTACAATGTTTGTAAACTCAGCCGTAACAAAGTGAAAAGCAACAAAAGCCTTGCGAACAGTCAGATGGAAGTTTTCAGCCATTTTTTTCCGTGGGAAATTTTGTAAGTAAGATTAGCCATTTTTTTAGTTCTTTAAAGTAAACCACAAATTAAACTGGTAAGATCTTTCTCTTCCACTCCCGCAGCTCATACGGACGGAGAGATCCTTGTATCGTGTTAGCCAAGGTAAACCATTCTTAACTTCTACCTTAAACGGTAATACGAGCAACATTTTCTTTCAAATTTTCGCGCAACGATGTTGCATTGAAAATTGAAGGGCGTTGTTGCCCGTATTTCCACCTGCGTGACCAACATGTCACGCCACAAAATCCAGGGTTGCTACAGGCTGCACCAACATGTTGCTCAAAGTAGACTTAAGATCTACTTTCTGCAACAAATTTTAGTTTTGTTACTCGTATTAGCACTCACGACACAACTTGACACGCAGGTTGTAATACGGGAACAACGCTTTTCAACTTGCAATGCGAGAACGTTACGCGACAAATTGAAAGAAAATGTTGCTTGTATTACCGGACCTTAAACTGAGACTTAACGTGTAATTTTTAACTGCTTCAAACCGACGGCCTGAGGTTCTCAGCAAAATAAACGACATTTTAAATAATAGACTGGGACGAGAGTCACTCCACTAAGGTTTATTCCATGGAGACTTGACTGCCCCAAAATTGAAAACAGTTAAAGAATGCATAAAAAGCATGGAATTAATTTGTATCCAATTGAGGTACGTTATAAACACAAAGTAAACTGTTCTTTGTTATAATCATGATCGAAAGACCGAATCTGTTTAGAGTAATATCCCTGGACACTCAAACAGAAAATGATCTAGCCTTTCCCTAATCTCGACAACTAAACACATTTCCAAATTTTTAAAAGGATACAATATTAGAAGTTTCTTTTGTAAATGGCGAGAAAAACGATAGAAGTCAAATATTCAGTAAAATGAATATTTGGTTACTTTCTGACAAATGGTTATAATATATGTGATACTTATTATCACAGAGGAAACCATTAAGATCATTGACTATGTCATATAACAAAAAGAACCGTATTGCTCATTAGTTTTCCGATAACTAGTCCTAGTCACTGTATCGTTACATCTGCGGGTGAAAATGTTAGAACCACGCGTGCTCTGTATAGTAAAACAAACAGTACCACGTGAGTACAGTGCTGTTCAGTAGCTTTCCAAAGAATGGTCACACTGTAATAAGGTTATATCCACGGTTGAAACACTCCGAAACACAGTCATGCACTGTAGGGTACAACAAAGCCGGGGTACCAGAGTTCATGCAGTACTGTTCACTAGCTTTTTACAGAGTGCTTTCGTTGCGTGCTCTTGACCATAGACGAATATACTAACAACGGCCCTATAGCAATACCATAAAAGCATTGTTTTGTGGTCTTTCAAGAAATTGTCCAACCTCATATATAATGACATGCTTGCATGAATCATTAGTCACACTTACCTGTTGAAGCTAAGGGTTAGACAAATAACGGCTAAACATCCTTCAAATCTGACATCTGCCTTGGATACCGAGATGATTAAAATATTCGTTGCAAGTCAAAGCCTTGCATTTGAATCTTTGAATAGTGAAGAACGTACATGCAACGATATGTCGGACGGGCCACGAGAAAAACACGTCACATACAAAAATTGGGGCACGGCTTGTTTCTGCCTTCTCCCCCGGAAAATTAAGTTTTCTTTCTATAGAAGAACTTACCCTAGTGACCAAAACCGGTTAGGCAAAACAGAGGCAGAACGTTTATATCTCTGCAGGTCTGTTTAAAAATTCCGAAAACAACGGAATTTGGTTCAGAGTGCTCTTGCAAATTATGAATTGGTAAAGTCAACTTGAAAATGGTCTAGCCTAGCGCTTCGAATGTGACTGTGACATTCGAACCGTTTAGGGATCGAAGCAATTAGGATGCTAACGCTATAAACGTCAGCATGTTCTGAGAGAACTGAGGCGTTCGTTTCCACGGTCCGGCCAGAAAACAGCTGTTACAGGAATTTCTCTCTTTGAGGCTGCGTCAATCACGTTCTAAGGGTATTAAAAGGAAGTAATTATTGTGAAATCAAACGTATTTTGACTTGCCGCCTCGTCGGTGTGACGTGAGCTAATTCTGGCATTGTCACAAGTCGTTTTTGATTAAGTTTTTTGAGTGTATTACATGTACGTGTTGTCTATTTTGGGTGTGACAATGCATAATTCACGCTCTACAGGTCTTTCTTGTTTATGACAACTGAACCGTCGCATACAGTGAATTCAAAATTAGGTGCAGCAATGAAATCCAAAAAAATGTTAGCAGGGTTCGTTACAGAGAAATTTGTGGCTGTTCTTTGGAAGAACCACCACCAAAACGGGAGTCAAAATTTGTCCCTCTGTTTGAAGTGGAATTCCAGAGGAAGTTATCCTTGTTATACCAAATAACCGGCTTTAAGCTCAGTGTTGTGGAGAGCATATGAAAGACGTTTGACTTATATCTTCCAACGTATTCTTCTTGCTTATCGACGTTTCAGCACCTTATTTCGCAAGTGTCGACTTTTTAACAGCGAAATAAGGAATCAAATCAGAATGGGAAATACGGTAAGCTGTTAACTATACGGCCATTCATGGTTCGCTGTTCTTACGCGGACATGTCATAGTTTCGGCTGTATAAATGCTCTCTAGCTGTTTTTGTTGATACTATTTGCTAAGCAGTCAAAGTAGCTATAAACCACAAGTAACCGTTTAACTTGAAATCCTAGTTTTCTTGGTTTATCAGTAACAATGTAAGCTTCATAGCTTTGCATTTGAAGAACGTCCAAACGATTACGAGAGCTAAACACGATTGAAGAAATCATGAACGGCACGATCCCTCCACCGCAATTGCAACTGTAAAATCGTCCGAAGAAACCCATTATTTGAATTTAAGAGTTTCGTTTTATAAAGATTTCTGATACTTGTTCAAATGAATTATAATTGCTTTAAATATCAAAAAATGAGAGTATGTTGAAATGAAATAATGGCGCAAAAAAGTTATCTGTACTGTCCGTAATCGCCATTTTGAAAACACATGGTTCACTACGCATGACCAAATGGTCCGAGTGTTGTTTTATTAGTTGTTACTGAGTTACGTCTTTTATTTGTGCACGATTCGCGTTCAGTGAATGAACCTCCGACACTGCAGATCACAGAATTAGGCTAAGTACTGTGTTCTACCATGTTCCACATTAACGCTTTCCATTTGTCAGCAAAGCGCAGAGAAGACTTTTCACAAAATGTTATTTAAAAGGTTTTCTCACATGTCGACAAGTATAAATACTGTAAAGTGGAGGGAGCAATAAGGCGTTTGGACGAGATATTACTTAACATTCATGTAACTGGATGTAACGCAGGATCATTTAGGACATTTTAGGGCTTGGCTGTCGTATTATTGAACCACGCTTCCTTATTCATTCTGTACCTGTATTGTCCAGGGTAATGCACAAGCAAATATATTTCTTGTTGCAACTGATAACGCTGGAAACAGTATGGCTGCAGCATGCACAATAAAGCGTAAAGGTGATAAGCAATTCGAGCCTGGAAATCCAACCCAGATGCCTTGTGGATATTATCCAAGAGATTTATTATAGAAAAGTTAGGTTTTCCTTTTCAAAAAGCTTAAGAATTAACTGAACGATCGTATAAGACTTTTCTTTATTTTTTTCTTGTACTTGAAAAACCACACTTTATTCTCATTTGGTAGATGTTAATGGTACAGTAATTCACATGTAAATATACTGTGATTTGTTTTACTATTCATGGTGACACTTCAAACATTTTCATCCGGACCAAATCACGCGGCGTGACAATTCTTTAAAAACCTACAGAGCGGAGTACTGTACTGTGGTACAGTTTGTTTTGCTATACAGTGTGACAGTTCAAATGTTTTCATCTGTGGATCAAACCATGCAATTTGACTATTCGCTGGAAAGCTACTGAACAGTACTGTGGTACTGTTTTCTTTTACTTTACCTTCCTTTTAATTTTTTGTGGATCAAACCATGCAGTACAGCCATTCTCTGGAAAGCCACTGAACAGTGCTGTATTGTGGTACTCTTTGTTTTACTATTCAACCGACTTCCAACTGCTTCATCTGCGAAGTGTGCTTCTAACTTTTCCATCTGCAGACCCAATCATAGAGAGTGAGAATCCTTTGATAAGCTACTAAACAGTGTAGTTCAAATTCCGTGGTCAGTCATAGATATGTTGTTGTTCAATTTTATCCTTGGTTCAAATTTCATTTTCCTTTGTTTCAAACGCATTATCATAAATTACCATATCACAAAACAAAGGAAAATAAAATTTAAACCAAGGAAAATAATGAGCAGCAACATATACAAACGTGAATGCAAATCGGCGGATAATAATGTTAAAATCCGAGTCACGGCTTTTTCAGTGTTGTTGACTTTGCTATTATTTCAAAATAAATAAATAAATAAATAAAATAATAATAACAACAATAACAATGATAGTAATAATAATAATAATAATAACAATAATAATAATAACAATCTCCAGTGGTTGCAGGAATGAAAGTTTTACTATTATTATTATTATTTTTAAGAAAACGATTACATTATTTGCTTAATTTGTTTTTCGCCTTATGTCTTTAGAGTATCAAAGATCTCGAAAGGATTGGGCAAACAGAGGAATTCAGTTCCCAAGATTTGGAGCGAGCTTTTGAATTTGTCACCTTGGAAGATCGTGGAAATGGCGTGCCCTTTGAAAATCAAACAGTTCCAGGAACAGTTGATCAAGAAAGCGATCTGCAAGAAGCAAAGAAAGAAAAGAAGCGAGGGAAAAACAAGACAGAGAGTTCTAAAACGGAAGACGGTGAGCTAACTACAGAATATCTGGAAAAACAAATTCCCCGCAAAAAGAAGGCAATGCAGATGAAAATTAAACAGATGGTTATTGAGCTACATGCAAAAGACGAAATGATCTCTAAAGGCAAGCAAATTCTGGACCGCTTAACATACGAACGAGAGAGACACTTAGAGAGGATTGAAGAAAAAGAACGAGTGATTGAAGGAAAAGAGTTCGTTATTCAATCATTTCACGAAAAGGTGGAAATTTTAAGTCAAAGATTGGAGGAAAAGGAAACAGCTGTGAGGGAAAAGGAACGCTCATTGAGTGAGGCGAACGAACAAGTACTGCTCCTGCAAAAACAATTGAGTGGTCAGGAGGAAATTGTAAAAGAAATGCAAGCGACCATCGAAGACTTGCTTTCGAAGAAGTCTGGTCATAGTATGGTTAAAAGTACATTCAGCTCAGATATCGATGCAAAGGTTGAGATTGAGTCGCTACGGAGAGAAAATGAACGATTGAAATTTGAGGCACGGGAACATGGAAACACCCTTAAAGAAAAGGACACTTTGATCGCGTCTCTAAGGCGCGACAAGAACACTTTACAACAAGAAAAACGAGATGTTGATAAGACCAGTCTCGAGAGGAAATTTGCCATTGAGCGTCTTCACAGGGAAAGAGAACGGGGGCTGGCGTATCTCGGACAACTTGAAATCAGAATTACAGAGAAGCAACAGGCGTTGAAAGAAGCGCAAGATGACGTGTTTGAGCTCAGAAGTCAGGTGAGACAAAAAGACAATTTACTTTCACAGAAAGATATGTCAATAGAGACTCTGGAAAAGTCACGTAAAGGGACATCAGATCGTTTGGATCATCTAGAGAAACAACTGAATGACGAACGCCAATCGCAGCGTGTCCAGACTGATACGTTACGTGATGAGAAACGCGCGTGCCAAGAGCGCTTACGACGCGTGCAAGCTGAGCTAGAGGGCCATGAAAGGCGGTCAAGGGTTTTGGAGCAGGAAATTGAAAGAGCTCGTCAGTCTGTCGACATAATTCGCAGAGATCAACCTTGGATGATACAGAAGAACGAACTTATTTTGACAGATAAGGTGCTTGGTACAGGGGCTTGGGGAACTGTCGTAGAAGGAAGCTTTCGAGGCACAAAAGTGGCCGTGAAAGAGCTTCATGAGATCATTCAGTCAGCGCATAACAGGCTGCTCTTTGACCGTGAAATCACGTTTGCTACGTTAGTCAGGCACCCGTGTATTCTTCAGTTCCTAGCAGTTGCTGACTACCGTACAACTAGTCCTCTTCTTGTGGCGGAACTCATGGACATGTCGCTGTCCCAGCTAGTTAAGAATGAGAAGGTCTTAGGAAACAGATACATCCGGGTTCTTGCGCTTGACGTAGCTTACGGAATCAACTACCTTCACTGCTTTCGGCCAAATCCCATCCTGCACCGCGACGTCAACAGCGGAAATGTCATGGTTTGGCGCCAAGGTGACAAATGGCGCGGAAAAATCTGCGACTTCGGCTCCGCTGAGTTCTTGGGAAGTAAAATGTCGGAGAATCCCGGCAACCCATTCTATTCTGCCCCCGAGGCAAACACCGCTGACCAGACCCCCAAGGTAAGGAAACCAAAAATATGTTTTTTGATGATTTTACGATTTTGATTTAATTGATATTTTGATTCGATGACTTTATCAGTTGCATGAAATATGCTGAGTTATTCAAAACTCCAAAAACTGTCGGTTTAAAACAAACGCGAAACGACACGCCATTTTGATTCCCGTGCCATAGTGAGCAGTCGAGTAACGGGAACCAATCAGACGGCACCAAGAGCAGTCTCCACTGATTTTTTTATCATTAAGAGTGTTAATGGTATTTGATGTCAATGTGACAAATTCCAACCTAAAACTAAACTAAACTGGTAGCCTGCCAATCTGGCCTCTCTCTGCTTTGAACTCTGAATCGAAAGAACGAGTGCGTCGAAAGGGATGGTGTACAGAAACCTCGACTTTGAAAGAAACAACTAACATAGGTTAAATGTATGTATTTTTAATTCAATTTGTAAAATGAAGAAATATTTTTAAAGGTACATGCCCTGGGCTTTCTTTTCACGTATACAGTTATGTTGTTAAAGTTCTGAGTTAGTAAGAAGGATTAAAAAAATCCAGTTTTATGGCCTTGCTACCACAGATCTCCTGTAGCTCAGTGACAGAGCGTCCGTACTTGTTATCGAAAGATCGTAGGTTTGACTCTGATTGGGGTGACTTGGATTTCTTTTTTTTCTGGATTTACCTGTGACACCATGAAAAGTGTATTTTTTGCAAATGCTATTTCCATTATTTGAGGGCACTGAGAACATGCTTTTCTGTTTATTACTACAAGATGGACGTTTACAGTTATGGGGTACTGCTGTGTGAGTTATGCACAAATCAGACACCAAACCCCCAGGAAAGGAGAAAGCAGATAGAATTGATGTGGAATAAAGATCTCAGAACATTGGTAGAGCGGTGCGTTGAGGAAGATTCACGCATGCGCTCTAATATGTCTGACGTAATCGACGTGTTGGAGCCAATGACTGGCTAACTTCTGGACTTATTCAAAGGAACTAAAAGAACCTTGGAAACGAGCTGTAAGAACGGATCTCAATTATGAGAGAAAACCAGACTGCAATTTCCTGAGTATTGCAAACCTATGACGTTGGCAGAGTCTCACGATAGTAGATCCTATTGCTAGCCATAGTTTTTAAAGATACCCGTGCAAGTTCGTTGGCCTTCTACGCAGATCTTCTTTGGACCTCATCATGCGTTTCTCGTGAGGAAGGAAGGTGAGACGAGCCCCAAAGATCGCGGTCTGCGTAGAATGCTACAGGTTCGTGGATTCTTTCGGAAAATACAGTTACTCAGAGTAAACCGCAACTGGGGTCCGTTTCTCAAAAGGCTTTGTAAGTTACTGGGCCAGGGGCCTGTTTCTCGAAAGCCCCGTTAACTTTACGGGGCCGAAGCTACATTTTAAGGCTGGAGTCTACGGAATGTTCTTGTGTTTCGTAGCGTATAAACCAGTCTAGCGAGCAAGTTAACGTAAAATGGTAATGCTCAATCTTGGGAACCGACAAAATTGTTATTCTGGCTGTAGATATTGTGACCATAAAATAGTTTTCCGGCCCGTTAAGTTAATTGGCCTTTCGAGAAACAGGTACCAGGAGACGTATCTTATGCTCGCAATATTTAAAACTGGAAGAACAATTTTGTTGGTCTTCAATTTTAAGCCAGATAATTTTAAGTTAGCTTGCATGTTTGGCCAGTTTGTACGATCTAAAATTGGAACTTCGGGCTCGTAAAGTTATCGAGACCTTTTCAGAGAAACTGGTCCCAGGTTTGACGCAAAAGGCTTGGTAGTTGCTTGTTGAGTTCGGTCGACTGAGTGATTTAATTGCTCTAGTAAGCTAGTATTCGATAAATTACTTCTGATGTGCAAGCAGGAGACTCCCGGAGCTAGGACTCCCATAAAAAGCGACGGGGTGCTCGTTTTATCAAAATCTTGTTTGATGGGCGTGGATCAACAAATTTTTTACCCCCAAGGGGTTGCAATTACAAAAACAACCCATAAAGTGACACTTTGACCATCTTTAATTAATAGTGATAAAGACGACTCTATCAAATACCTTCTACTTTTAGGAGTTTTTGAAAGCGTTGTCTTAAATCCAAACTGAATGTTTACTGTACTTTTGATGAGTGAAAAATGAGGCGACAAATTAGCCCGCTATGCGTGCGTTTGGCTACTCTAGGCATCATAAACGTGTTTGACTATATTGCCCATACACAGTTATGTTATGTAGTTGGATTCAATCTTGTTCCATAGCCTGTGCATCGTTTGGCCATTGCTAAGATTCAGGACCTAGGGGAGTCCAATTTTTCTGCTGGCAAAGGTAGAATAATAAACGGTATTAGCGAATGCTAAATAGTATAATCGTAAAATTACTGACCACATCTATTTGTCGTAAATTCAGGATCCCATACTCTGGAAAAGATGGTAATTATGATTCATTGACGAACTATAATAATAAACGTGTTGCTTTGATTCAAAGTTTTCAATAAATTGTCTGTTGACATTTATAACAGTGTAGTTTCTCTTATGGTGCAAGCTAGGTACCTATAACACCCCTGGTCATCTATTTTAGCTACTCTACCCTGTGTAGGACAACACCCACAATTTTAAGACCCTGTTTAGGACCAAAGACTAAATAACACACTCTCGTTTTAGAGGAATTTAAATGTTTTAAAAATAATTTACTCCAATCAGAGAAATCATTTTTCATACGTCTTAAACCCAGATATTGCGTCTCCACACTTGAATGGGGGGATGAACTCCTTCCTGTGCGACACAGCGACATCTTTCTTTCATCTCGTAATCCAACACAAAGAAACTGGACCTACCGGCACGATATATTCTGTTAATGCGCGCTTGTTGTGGTACTGATAAGTGGAAAAATAATTTACATTAAAGGGTACCGAAAACAATAGCATTCTTGTCCAGAAAATGGTCTGATGTTGATTGATGACCTTGTAATGGCTGGTAATACCACACCCTGTTTAGGACAGCTTCTGACATTGTTAAGGAGAGAGAGGCGAGTAAAATTGTAGACCCTGTTAAGGACAGCGAGGCCAAAAAACCATACCCTGTCCAGCGAAACGTCCCCGTATAACCCAAATAAGGCAGTCCCCCCCTCCCCGGAGTTCTGTCCTCGTATGCCGGTATACAAAAGACAATGACTCCTAATCAAAGAAAACACAATGGTTATTCCCTCGTGTACCGATCTACGACTACAGAACCTAGTCGGATGAACAGCAGCTCGCAGGCGGTAATGTGTGTTTTCTTAGCGCGAAATTCGCCGGACGATATGGTGGAGGATCTGGAACGAGTGACAAAGCGGGGGAGAGAGGTAGGGGTTTCTCTCCCATACCCCCTCTCCGCTCTCGAATTCCGCGCAAAACGCACATTACCGCCTGCGAGCAGGCTAGATGAACAGCAGTAGTCAAAGATCAGAAATCGACTGATTATTTGAGGAAACAGACGGGGTTAAATTCACTTGCTGTTCGACATAAATTCGGTGTTACTGTAGTCCATGTATTTAGGTATTTATTACACCCAGTTTGAAATCACAGGTGATCCCTGCAATTTGATTGGCTCATAGCAGTGTGATTTATTCATAAATTGCACCATTTTTTGCTCTAAATCGCATCATTTTTAAAAAGGTACTTTTCTTCAAAAGCTTCCTGAAGTGGAAACTGTGAAATAAATAAGTAGTATTGACAAAAAACTGTGATTTCAAAGTGAGTGTAATAAAGTGGTAATTGAACTTCGTGTCGTGCAATTTTGGTCTGAAATCATACTTGTGATTTCATATCGAACTCGCGCTGTGCCCTAGTTCGATATTTGAAATCACGCGTATGATTTCAGACCAAATTGCACTCCACTCAGTTCAATTACCATTATTTATTGATGAAAGTTAGATCGTAGTTACTCGATAGGAAACTTGTTATGAATTGCCACATTTCCTTAGACCATTAAAGGAGTTGTTCTTATTCAAGCAATCTTGCACCAAAGCTGTGAAAATTAACTAATTAGAACCTCAACCGAACGCGCATGACATCCCAGAGAGTCTGGCGCTCCAAGTGTACACTCAAGGACACTCTTACAGCGCGATCGCATAGGCAGTAGCCACAAAAACCTATGGAGGTCCATTTCCGGCAAGATTCGATCTTTGTGTTGGATAC
This sequence comes from Ricordea florida, assembly GCA_949710005.1. Taxonomy (NCBI): domain Eukaryota; kingdom Metazoa; phylum Cnidaria; class Anthozoa; order Corallimorpharia; family Ricordeidae; genus Ricordea; species Ricordea florida. The sequence goes on from OX453272.1 coordinate 41,963,188, forward strand.
TCGACTTGCCGCTGTATTTTATGCTACCTTACACAATGCGACATCCAACTGTGTTGATTTCGTGTTTAAACTTTTCGATTAGAGGTGGTACTTTTTGTTTTTCAAATTCAATATCACGAATTTGGGTTGCCAAATTGACGATTTTCTCCTGTTTTTATAAAAATGTCAACTATGCAAGTTTCGACTTTCGAAGTTTTGTTTTCAGCGTCCAAGTTTATGTATTCGGCTTCGTTCCACATCCTCCCGCAATCCATTGAGAGAGGACATTGCGGGCGCAGCTAATCTAAGCCCCCATCCCCACGGTAACTGTGGCAAAAAGCCCCCAGTAGAGTGGAGTAGAGAGAATGATCCTATCCCAATGCGGTCGCATGTTTGTCTTTTCAGCATGTGTGGAGGACTGAAATCCGCGAGTTCACGGCTTCATTTTGTCAGAAACAACAGTTAAGCTTACAGAACTTAGCTTAAGAACGGAGGAAAGTAGTGTTTTGAGTCGTTTTTAAAATTGAAACATATCATTGCTTTTAAAACATCGTCAACGCAATACTGATACTGACACGGCATCAATCAATGACTTCCTTTTCGAATTAAACTTGTTAATATCTAGGAAGTAATCAAAGTATCTAATTTATTTATGAACATTTCAATGTAGGTAAGCGCACATGTGTGACAATATTGCGGCTATTTGTTTTGAAACCCACTAAGTTTGAAACCCAGGAACCGCCATGTTAAAAAGACAAGCATGCAACCGTCGTGGGGTAGGATCATTCTCTCTACTCCACGAAATGGACCTCCCTAAAAACCAGTTTATTGGCAAATATTTCCTGTCTTTTTTTGCCACAAAAGTAACGCGACAATTCCGTTGGTGGTCATTTTGGATTTTGCACCCCAAGAAGTACCAATCTACAAAATTTGATCCCCAAAAGGTACGACGTGCAGCTCCGTCATTTTTAGCTCATGAATGACGTAGTCATGCAATGAGCTGTAGGAATGGACCGCGAATTCACTCGATCACTCACTCCATTCTGTTAGACAATTAATTTATGCATTAAAATTTGATTAAACGCTTCTTACCGAACCTCCCCTACAAGGTATTCTATATACCCAATGTTATGGCGTTGCTATCTGGGCAAAAACTTTGCGGGTAGTACTGTGGCAGAAATTTGCTCAATCACACAAATGAATGCAAAATCATACAAAATGGCGTCAGCCTAGCGTGCCAATATTGCTGTAATAATGGAAACCATTAACTCTTAATACCAAATTAAACCCAAAATATGCAATTCCTTCTTTTTATTCGTTTTAGACAATCTCTTCACAAATCCAATTCATTCATGAGCTGGCTCACAGGAGCCTTTGATTTAAATGGGAGTCCACTCGGCAGGAGACGTAAGGTCCATTCGACGCTTAAATTGAAAGAGTAAAGGATAGGATATGGCATATTTTGAATCGTCTTTTCGGTTTACTCGATTCTTGATGTCTGTGATGGGTCATTTAACAAATGATATCCACCAACTGAATATGCAGATCGATACTGAACAATGCCCACTCTTCAAAACAAAGGTTCCCAGACAGTAGTTTTCACAAGACCGAAAAAGCCAAGATTTTGTTATAATGCCAGAGGATTCAGCCTCTTGGCTTTTCTTTCAGTGCTAATTTTGTGAATTATATTATCCTACTAAACCCCATTGGGAATTTGCTTCATTGAAAACTGAGGCCTTGATAAATGTGGCGTTGTATGGTGCTTTCAACTACCAGTAAGGATTGAATAAAGTGAAAGAGCGTTGGAATGCATTCGCAAGTGGGTTCTAATGAAGAAACCCATTTGATAAGTTTTACTTTTGTGTGTGTTCCATTTTCCACTGACTCAGCACCAGTTTCTTTAGAAACTAATTCCTTCAATATTGTTATTGTTATTGTTTCTGTTTGTCGATGTTAACAAATCATGACTGAGGATTGAATAACGTGAATGAGCGTTGCCTTTGGTTGTAATGAGTTGATTCGTTAGCACTAAACTCAGAATCTTCAATCTTACTGCGCTATGCGGATATTTAGACCTATTCTACCGGTTTTCATTGGGTGTACAATACTTTCGGTCTGCTTTTACTGGATCTATACAAAGCCTTTCTCGGCCCCAAGGGCAGCGGAAGAGGAAGTAAACAACTTTTCAAGATGGCGAGGTAAGTAACTTTATTGATCAGGAAAAATGCGATTTCATTCTTATGATTCCCTAAGAAGCAACTCGGCTTGATTTCTGTACCACTAAACACTTCATTATGCATGCTGTTGCTGAATTCTTCAGGGCAATGCACGTGTAAACATTTCTTGTTTTCAAAGAACGAAACAGCGGTTACAGAGGTCACAGCATATATAATGGTATGAAGTGATGTGGAACTCTAGCAAAAGTTACTTGCGTGAGTAGTAAGGGGGGTCACTACGGCACAAATACTGTCTCCTGATTGGTCGAGAACATGTTGCGAATGAGCTGAATGGAGCTGAATGGGATTTTGGTGTTGGAGGTGGTGGCACACGCGACAGAGGTGGTGGCACACGCGAATTGTTGCAATTTTGGGGTGGGGGTGCGCGCGCGGATTAGAAAATATATATATATATAAGGGGGAGTGCAAAAAACAAAAATAAAATGGATGTGCTTGACAAAGGAGTGGATGTGTTGGCGGACTCGCTTCAGACGTTGAAATTGGAGCATGTGGAAAAAGATGGATTGGAGGATCATCTCAAGTTGTTTTTGGAAGGTGGAAAGCGATTAGACAATCGAAAAGTGAAGGAGATGTGTGGCGTGTACCGAGCCGTTAATGATGTGTCGTTGAAGCGCGACGGAAAACGTTGGTTGAACCTGGAGTGGCGATTGGATAAAACGTGGTGGAATTTCAAGGAGCACAATTACCGTATGGAATGCAGTCCAAACAAGACGAAACGCGAATTGAGATGGGAGCACATGTGGTGTATTGTCGTGGAATATTGCTGTGACAATTTTATACCCGATGTTGTAGCAAGTGGCAACGAAATGCTGTTGGAAATAGACGAAGAAGAAGACACATCAATGGACTATGAGTAATAAAAAAATAAACAAGAGTTTAATGATCATGATTGTTGTGTTGTACATTTTAGAAACGTTCTTGCCGCCAATACTCATAAGAGGGTTGTTGCCAAGATCCAAGAAAGGGTGGGGGTTTTAAGGGTCCTAAGTTGACGAGACTGGCTCTGGTTCTTCTTCTTCCTCCTCGTTGCCGTCTGTAGTTGATTCTTCTTCCTCCGTATTGTTTTCTTTTGTGTCTGATGGGAGGGAATCGTCTTCGTCGTCCAAGTCTTTGTGCTCTTGTAGCCATGGTGTTTGGATGTGAAATGAATTGGATGAGGTTTTTTTCCTTTTTATATTTTTTAGAAACGAGGTTGCCGCCAAGATCCAATAAAGGGTTGAAGATAGGGTGAGTGTCTGTAGTTGACTCTTCTTCTTCTTCTTCCTCCTCGTTGTCTAGCAGCAACTCGTCCCTCTCCGTATTGTTTTCTTATGTGTCTGATAAGAGGGAATCGCGATCGTCGTCTTTGTGGTGTTCTAACCATGATGTTCGGATGTGAAATGAATCGGATGGGGTTACCCTTATTTATTTTATAAAAGACACGCACACACAAATGGAAGGTGAAAAAACCAAACTTTTTTTAATGAGTCAATAACAACTAATAATTAACATACATGGATGGAATTTTACTAAACGTATAGAATAACGATTTGAACTTACGCCTCGACAAGAAAAATGGAAGATTCGGCGGTTCAAAAGCTTGATAAGCGATGCAAAAATTGCATCTGCAATAACTATGCATGGAACTAATATATACTTGATAATCTCGACAATGAATGCATTGATGCGTGCAAACTTCTGGCATTTCACATAGGGTACATTGAAAAGGACATTGACAAAGTTCTCGTCAAAAAGGTACCATGTACCCTTCATCATCATCATCACAGTCATCATCATCATTGTCATCATCATTGTCCTAAAAAAGTAATATAATATTCATACTAGGATTGGGGTGGTTTGATTTTTATGATTAGTTCCCATTGTTCTAGTTCTGGAAGGGACATTTCCACTTCCCAACTTTCTTCGCTGATATGTGTATAATCATCATCATCATCATCATCACTAATGTCCTAAAAAAAAGAGTAAAAAATTTACTCTAGGGGTATAGAACCTATGTACCAGAACACATCAATACATTCTTTGCAATCGCAATGACCTAATTCATCGTACATGTGGTAACAATAATCACAATCACAACCACAATGGTAATGGTGATCAACATCATTCAAATCGTCACAAAGATCGCAATCACACATAGAATCTACCTCGAAAGACTCGAAAGAGAATTCGGAGGACAATGTAGAGACTTCGTCAAAGACACTGTCTCCATCACTATCATCATCCTGAAAAAAATATATAGTGATTTTTTTAATCATCCTCGTCTGGTAAAGGTATTAAAAATTGAAACGTGTGTAACGAACGATACAACATCAAGTCACCGTAAAAGAATTCAATCTCTATAAAATCAGATTCAGTGACATTGGGATTGTGGTATCTGTCCATAAGAAAACTTTTACAGTCATCAATTGACCGAAGTATCTGTAGAAAAAAAACGAAATCTCAAATCATCATCGTCGTCTGATAAAGGAATTATGTCTTGAAACATTCTTAACAAACGATACGCCATCAAGCTACGGTAAATGCGTTCAATCTCTAGAAGATCGTATTCGGTGACATTAGGATTGTGGTATCTATCCACAAGAAAACTTCTACAGTCATCAATTGACCGAAGCATCTGCAGAAAAAAACGAAATCTCAAATCACGGGTCTAGAAGAAAAGTGGAAGTAGTCTATGTCAAATATTCTTAAAGAACGATACAAACTCAAGTCACTGTGAATGCGTTCAATGTTTACTATATCAGATTCATGTAAAATAGGTGGTGCGTTGTATCTATCCGAAAGAAAGCTTGTACAATCATCGATTGATTGGGTTATCTGTAAAAAATGAAAAAAACAAATCCGTCAAAGAAGCATGTTTTGAAACGTTCTTATCGGAGACATTAGATCATCGTAGGTATTATTTACTCTATCAGATACATTTAAAAAATATTGTAAATCGTATCTAGCCGAAAGAAAGCTTGCACAATCTTCAATTGATTGGATTATCTGTAAAACGAAGAAAACGAATCTGTCAAAGATGGAAGAAGCATGTTTTGAAACGTTCGTTTCGCAGTTAAAAGATCATCGTAGATGTCTAGAATGTCGAATAGAATAGATTCCTCTACGTTAGGTTCGTTGAATCTGTCTACACACAAACTTGTACATGCTTCAATTGATTGGATTATCTGTAAAAATGAGAAAACGAAAAAAACGAATTTTCATCTGCACGCACTCTTGCATTTGACTGTAAATAAATAAAATGTATATATTATAATAATAATAATAAGAAGAATAATAAGAATATATGTCTCTTCATTGTTGAGTCTTTCTGTTCGCGCTCTTGCATTTGCTTGAAATGACTGTAAAGAAAATAAAAAACTAATAGTATAGAAAGCGAATAAAGTCTGGACCGTAGAGAGACGATGCCATAATTAATATCTTCTTTTTTCTTGCATTGGCAACTATGATTTCTTCGTTTATACGAATAATAGTCTATGAAAAAAAAGACAACGATGATTAATGATGATGATGATGATGACTATTCATCAATAAACATTAATAGACGGGGATCGATTTCCATAAGACATAACAAATTCTTGGCCATTTGACAAAGAGAACATACATCGTTTGGTAATATGTGTACTTGATCGCAATGTTCGTCAATACTGTCGCCTGATGGCTTGATCGTAATTTCCAACATCACGATTAACGATAACAGACGTGAATATACTGATTAAATTTGTAGCTGTTGCGATTACATTATGTCTGAAGCGGGGTGATCTCATGTTTAAGCTAAATCGTTCAACAGCTTGTATTAGCTGAAAATAAAAAAGAGAAAAAATATTATTATGTAATGTGGAAATCGATCATCGTTTATGTAGTTAACTAGAGGAACTTTACAATTTGTTTAACGAGAGATCGACGATACGCTTTGACAGAATAAAAAAGAATTTTACTAGAAAAGCTAAACACGTTACGATGTTGAAATTGTTCGTGATATTGTAATCTTGAGGTTATTATTTCGAGCATGCTGTTACAGTTATGTAGATCTTGTTTTGCCTTGTTGAAGCGGATGGCTCTGAGTCTATCCTGGCTTCGAAGGTTGAAATAAGTCTGTAGAATAAACTAATTGTCAGACATGTGTTGTGCATTGTGCAGAAACATCATATACGCATCCCATTCTTCTAGATTTAATGAACGATGAAAACCGCGTTTTAGTGAATAAATCGTGTCAATTGTCGTACATACAGGACAAACATGGTATGTAACTAAACCTCCATGTATCATACGACTACAGGCCTAAAAAAAAGAAAAAAAGATTATCATTCGAAAACGAGTAATTTGGATAACGTTTCATGTACATAATAATAATGTTCATAATCCGGGTTATTATAATAATAATCATCCAGGTTACGAATCATCTCTGTAGAGATAGAAAAAACTGAATTATACAATATCTAACAATGTTTTCAGTTCGACGGTATCAAAAGGTTCAGGTATTCCAAATAAAGATTGACTCGCAATTCTATATTGACTTGCTTTGACAAGTAAATAGTTTAATCTTGTTAGCCATAATATAGTTTTTGTTATCCTTAAAATAGTTTCTTGATCCTTTTGTATGTATATCTTAGAATTAAATCGCATTTGAGCTTCCATGACATGATCCAGTGCCTAAAATAAAAAATAAAAGTAAAAAAAAGCAAAGTCATTTTATGAGTGGCCTCCAACCTCCCCTTACAGCCACCCCTAACCTCACAACATGCAAAAAAATGACTTTGCTTTTCTTTATTTAAAAATAATAATAATAATTAACAATGAAACTTTCTTAGCGTCTTATATACGAGTACCATGGCATCATAAGAATATCGTCTAACTTCATTGCATGACGAAACACCTTGTAAAAGATCTTTAATTACATAATAGTTGAAAAAAAATCTATAAGGGTGAACATTGCGTGGTTGATAGTTATGCTGATAGTTAAGTGTTGCTTTTGCAGCTTTCAGTTTAATCAATGCCTATAAAGAAAAAACGATCGTTTCTTATGTACAAAATCAAACAATCAAAGAATCAAATAAAAAAGCTCTTTCAAACCAAGTTAATTTAGGAGGTGCAAATAAACGGCGAACTGGACCAATATGTAAAACCCGACATAATAACCACATCACACCCAATTCAATGTCTGAAGTCTTCATTCTTCTTCTTTGTTTGTCTAATGCATAGCGACACATTTCGCTATATGTCTAAACAAAAATATATAGATATCAGCGATGATCTCGAAGTTCATGTATCACCGTATACAATTGATAAACGATCTATAAGAATGAATGTACTTACAAGTCGGATCCTTCTCTGGAATTCCGGATCTTGCAATAGGGCATCAGTTGCCTCTTCCGACGAGATCAAATAGTCATTGGGGAACCGAGCCCTACAATGCGGACAATCAAATCTTCGGTTACGAAGCCATCTTTGTAGGCATGGGTTACAAAGCGGTTTGCGACAGCAGGGTGTTGGTGGGCTTGCTTCACCTTCGAAACATACGCAACATTCTCCCGGAATAGGATCTTCTCTCCGAAGTGGTGGTGGTTGTGGAGCATCATTATTATTATCATCATCATCATCATCATCATCATCATCATCATTGACAGGGGCAGGACTCGAAGGAGGTGTCATAGCATCACGTGATACCATGGGTTCATCGCTGGATGGTTCAACACTGGTTGATGATGCCGCAGGTTCAACACTGGTTGATGTTGATGACACAGGTTCAGCACTGGTTGATGATGATGATGTCACAGGTTCAACACTGGTTGATGGGCCGGCTTCGTTAATTGCATTGATCACAATGTCCGATTCAGAAGGCGAAGGCGATACAGGGTCGCTGGAAGACGTTGCTGGTCTTTTGGCAACACCTCTTTGGTTCTGCAATCTGCGTTTGGGCATCTTGACTTTGAATACAAAAAACACTGGAACAAATTCCACCCTGTATCACCTTCACCCTACAAAGAGATGAACGAAAAGACACCGACTGGAAGCAGGGTCATCACTTATATACGTTTTTGAAAAAACCGGTTTTAAAACCGGTTTGACTGGTTTGACTGTTTTTTAATAGGGGGTACCCCCCACCCCCCTATTTTGGGCTGTTTTTTAAAAAAAGATGGTATGACAAAGAAGGGCGTGGCACCTAAAGGAAGTGTATAAAAAGAGCGAGCTTTGGCGTTTTTCGATATCATTTTGAAATTTCATTTTGAGAACAACATGGATCAAGAAAGTAAAGAGACTATGGAAGCCCAGTTCTGATGGAGGATCATCGGACGTGTCAACTAGCCGATGAAGAAATGATCACGATGTTTATGACCAAGGCTTTGGAATGTGTAAAACCAGGTGATGTGATTCAACCTTGGATGCAGTCTTGTGTAGCATTGGGATTTACACTTCATCAATTCACTTGTTTCGATTCGAGATGGGTGATTCGCCAGTTTTGTCGTTCTGACAGACGAGAGGTTTTACTGGGGTTAATGGTTGATGGAGAGATGATTACACCTGCCGTGAATGACGATGAGTTGTTACAAGCGGTCACTCAAATGGAAGCACAACAGGAACCAGACGATCATGGTGTTACAACTGTTGTTATAGATGATGATGATGATGATAACGCTTTACAAGGGCAAGTTGATCCTGTTACTTTTGATGTGGATAAGTTGCTCGAAGACTTAATGTGAATCTTTTTATTTCAGTGAACAAGTTGGGGGACAACAAAGGGCAGTCTATGAGTTAAAAGAACAAAGTCGGCGGCGCATTCCCAAATTCGATACCTCTGGGAATGATTATAGTTTGACGATAGACACACCACGTGCTAAGAATATCCAAGAAGGAATCACCAATTTAAACAATGTGTTGGAAAAGATGATTCAAGATGTGACGCGTGGTATGAATAAACGAGATCAGATTCGTTTTGTTATGCAAAGTCGTGATTTGAAGTCGCCCATTAGTTTACCGTTTATGCCTGTGGAAGAACTCACTCATCAAAGGCTTATGTTTGAAGTGGAGCGGGTATTACAATCGTATGAAGAATTGTACATCAATCAAAGGTTTGACATCAACTTGGTCCATGTACGTCTTCCAAGCGGAAGTGGAAGAAAGAAAGTCATCAATATGAACAAGCGTTTGAAGGACAAACACTGTTTTATTCGAATCAAGAACCCCGATGAATTATGTATGGCCAGAGCCATTGTAGTAGGCATGGCCAAACTGGAGAACGATCCCCAATATAATGTGATCTATCAGGGTAGACCTGTTCAAAGAACAAGAGCCTTGGAATTGCATCGTAAAGCAGGCGTCCCCCTACAACCATGTGGTATTGAAGAGGCGAAGAAGTTTCAAGCCGTATTAGCCGACTATCAGCTGGTGATTGTCAGTGCGGAACATTTTGACAGTATTATTTTCAAAGGTCCCACCCAGGAGAAAGTGATTTATTTATATTTACATCATGGTCATTATGATCTCATCACCTCCATGTCCGGATTCATGGGACGCACTTATTATTGTTTGGAATGTGAAAAGGGATATAACACAGAAGAGGGAAGGCATCATCGATGTAAGAAGAAGTGTTTGTCTTGTTTTCAAGAAGGATGTCGTGGTGATATATCCTCATGGATCTATTGCGCTTATTGCCGAAGATCCTTTCAGGGACCTGGATGTTTTGAGAATCATCGTCGAATGGGACCTCAGGGTGGAATCTCTGTTTGCAAACAGTATCTCAAGTGTAAAGATTGCGGTAAAATGCTGGACCGGACTCGAGGGGATGTCAACTTACATAAATGTGGAGAAGTGATGTGTCGTATATGTGACAAGTTTGTCGACAAGGATCATCAGTGTTTCATGCAAGTACCCAAACAAGGCAAGAAAAGAAAGAGAGAGGATGATGAGGAACAAGAGGACACTTATTTATTTTTTGATTTTGAATGCACCCAAGACACTGGAATCCATGTCCCTAATCTGGTGGTGGTGCAAGATCAACACGGGAAGGAGTGGGTGTTTAAAACGTGCGAGGCATTTTGTTCCTGGCTGTTTGACGAGATGCCAGGAGCAACCTGCATAGCCCATAACTTTAAGGGTTATGATTCTTATTTTATTTTGGATTATTTGTATAAGAACAATGTGAAACCAACCCTCATCATGAATGGTGCCAAGATCATGGAGATGCGAGTACAGGATGTGAAAGTGCGTTTTATTGACAGTTTAAATTTTTTTCCTATGCCGCTGTCAAAGTTACCCAAAACATTTGGCATGAAAGAACTCAAGAAAGGCTATTTCCCCCATTTCTTCAATACAGAAGAAAACCAACATTATGTGGGACCCATACCGGATGTTGAGCACTATGACCCTGACGGTATGAAACCAGAAGCTCGTGATGCGTTCCTGACTTGGTACCAAGAACAACAGACAAAGAAGGTGGTGTTTAATATGCAAGAAGAACTGGTGGCTTATTGTCGATCTGATGTGGACATTTTGCGGCGATGTTGCTGTCATTTTATAGACACGGTGAAAGGGTTATGTCATATTCACCCTTTCAAAGAAAGCATGACCATTGCCTCTTTATGCAATTTAATTTTTCGTACCATGTTTTTGAAGGAGAACACCATTGCCATTATTCCTCATTTGGGGTACAGAAAGACAGCTAATCAATCGCATTGCGCTTATCAATGGCTGGCGCATGTGGCGCATCAAGATAATGTAGTGATTCGGCACGGTAGAAATGAAGGCGAGAAGCGTGTGGGACCGTATTTGTTGGATGGCTATTGTGAAGCTACCAACACAGCTTATGAGTTTCATGGTTGCTTTTATCATGGCTGTATCAAATGTTTTCCCGGTACCACTGTGAACCCCGTGAACAATTGTTCGATGCATGAATTGTATCAACATACCTTGGAAAGAACTGACTATTTGAAGAAGCAAGGGTTTGGTGTCGTGGAGATGTGGGAATGTCAGTGGCGAGAGCTCCTAAAAAAGAACCAAGACGTGAAAGCATTTGTGGATGGGTTAAACTTTGTGTCTCCCCTGAACCCGCGTGATGCTTTTTATGGGGGGCGTACCAATGCCACGAAATTGCTGGTGGAAGGAAAGAAGATCAAGTATGTGGATTTTACAAGTTTGTATCCGGATATTAATAAAAACGGAGTGTATCCTGTGGGACATCCTCAGATAATCACGGACAATTTGAATCCTGCCCAGGTTGGAGACTATTTTGGTGTCATCAAATGTGATGTACTTGCACCCCGTGGACTGTATCACCCTGTGTTACCCTTCAAGTGTAACAACAAACTCATGTTTGCATTGTGTCGAACCTGTGCAGAAACACTACAAAAAACCCCCTGTGAACACACGGATCAAGAAAGAACTTTTACGGGGACGTGGGTGAGTCTAGAACTGGATTTGGCACGAGAGATGGGATACCGGGTGGTGCGATTACATGAAGTATGGCATTTTGATCAAAAAAGTCAAACTTTGTTTAAAGACTATATCGATATGTTTCTAAAGAAGAAACAGGAAGCCTCTGGGTGGCCTTCCTGGTGTGAGAGCGATCAAGACAAAGCCAAGTACATTGAAGAGTATCGTCAGCACGAAGGGATTCTACTGGACAAGGACAAGATTCAGTATAACGCAGGAGCCAGAAGTGTGTGGAAACAAATACTCAACAACATGTGGGGAAAATTAGGACAACGCCCCAACAGACCCAAGTTGGAAGTGGTGAATGAACCAAAACGCTATTTTGAGTTGTTCACTAGTGCTAGCGTGAATGTGAAAGATGTTCATCTTGTTTCCGAGGACATGGTGGAAGTGTGTTATGCGTTAGAAAATGATTTTGTGGAAGCTTCGGACAGAACTAATGTTGTTTTGGCAGCCTTCACGACAGCTCAAGCTAGAATTAAATTGTACCGTGTGATGGCCAAACTGGGTCAAAGAGTGTGTTATTACGATACAGACAGTCTTGTTTATGTATCGGAAGAAGGACAGTGGGAACCCTCATTGGGTGATTATTTGGGTGAACTTACCAATGAACTGAGTGACGATGATTACATTGCCGCCTTTGTTTCGGCAGGTCCTAAGAATTATGCCTACAAAACACACAAGGGAAACGTTGTGTGTAAAGTGCGTGGATTCACGTTAAATGTTCGTACTACCGAGAAAGTGAACTTTCGTACCATGGCGGCCATGGTACGGGCCAATGACTGTGAACCTGTCACTGTTCATAACCCTCACAAGATTGTACGTGATACGAAAAACAAACAATTGGTGACGCAATCCCAAGACAAGAAATATAAATTGGTGTACGATAAGCGTGTGATCAAAAACGATTTTGACACATTACCCTACGGATATTGAGAAGGAATAAAAAAAGCAGGTACTTTTTTTCTTCTCCTTCAATGGTAACCCAGTCAGTTCGAATATGTTCAACATGTGCTGTGAAGGTGATTCTTGCCAGTATTCTTCTTCTTCTTCTCCTCGTCCTCCACTGGATGATTTACGTGCAGTTTGTTTCGTACGTGCCATATTTTACTTCCCTATTTTTTGTCTCCAAGATGAAGAGGACAAAACTATTTATTATTCGTGCCATTGCAAGGATGGATGCAGAGTTGACCCGTTCAATCAAAACCGACGTGTTGAACATTCCTCCTTGTTGCTTCCCATGTACAGTAACGGATTTACAGAAATGTTGGAGAAGAGTGGAAGAAAGACAACCCGTATGTTGGGGTCATGTGGCAGTTTTTATGCGGATGCTTGATTTTCTAACATTACCTGTGAAACGAAAACATGTCATACTGGAGTGGTTGATAGACCAAGATATGACACTTCCCAGTTTACCATGGTTGGTGATGATGTATTTTTATAATTACATGAGAATGTAATAAAACACAGTTCAGAGGATCAACTTTATTTAGTTGTACAATGCCTTGCTTAGGACGTGGATCTCTACCATCCATTTTGTTGAAAAACTTGTTTAAACGTATTCGGTGTCACGTTGCCTGTTGTCAAGGGGTTGTCATTGAAATTTCCGATGGCCACGACGAGTGTGAAGAAGAAGAAATGGAAGACGGAAAGACAATCATTACCGGTACTTCGCAAAGTGTACTACAGCCCAGGAGAACCTGCTGCTTTTGTTGGCGTCAAGCGATTAGTCGATGCTGCTCGCGCAAAAGGAATCAAGCCATCCATAACAAGAAAATGGCTCGAATCCCAAGTACCGTATACATTGCACAAACCTGTCCGAAAACGCTTTAAACGTAATCGTGTGGTGGTGAACGGAATGGACGAACAATGGCAAGCGGATCTTGTGGACGTGCAAGCATTAAAAGACGAAAATGATGGGTTTCGTTACCTCTTGACCGTCATTGACGTTCTGTCCAAATATGCCTGGGTGGTACCTTTGAAAGACAAGACGGGTAAAAATTTAGTGAAGGCGTTCGATAGCATCTTTGAACAAGATGAACGCATCCCTGATCGATTGCAGACGGATGAAGGGACGGAATTTACAAATCAACAGTTTCAAAAGTTCTTGCAATCCAAAGGGGTGCAACATTTCGTCACGTATAACGAAACCAAAGCCCAAATCGTGGAACGTTTTAATAGAACGTTGAAGACACGCATGTGGCGGTTTTTTACACAGGTAAATAGTTACCGTTACCTGGACGATTTGGACGATTTAGTGGATAGTTACAATAGTTCGAGACATCGCAGTATTGGGACTGCACCGAACTTAGTAACCCCTGCAAATGCTCAAGACGTCTGGCGTCGTTTGTACGGTGACGATTTTGTAAAGCGAACGAAACGAATCCGGTACAAGTTTAAAGTCGGCGATCAAGTACGCATCTCGAAAAAGAAAGGTATTTTCAAAAAAGGGTATACACCTAATTGGACAGAAGAAGTGTTTACGGTGGCTCAACGATTGCGTAGAATACCCCCCGTGTATCGAATAAAGGAGTATGACGGTTCAAAAATAAAAGGAACATTCTACGAACAAGAACTGGAACGAGTTCGGGTGAAAGAAGATGATTTTTTTAAAGTGGAAAAAATCCTGAAAACGAAAGGGGTAGGACGGAAGAAAGAATACTTGGTACGTTGGAGAGGTTGGCCGAGCAAGTACGATCAATGGATCCCAGCCGCTTACATGAAGAAAGCATAAAGAGACGTTTCCAAGGGTGATTCCATCATTGATCATCAACATGTTGGCGCAAGAGGATTTCTACTTGATTCTTCCAAGCAACACGAGAAGTGCTCGTTTCATAGACAACAGACCCCATCACTACAAAATCGACTTACCTCAAGAAATCGTGTTACAAGGAGATTGGGAAGTTGGACTGACCGAAGTGGTATTTCCCAAAACGTGGCGTCACACCCAAAAAATACCGTTGAGCGAAGAAGACAGGATTTGGCAACTCGTTGACCAAGATAAAAATCCTCCTTTTGTGGCAAAACAACTTTCTCATGAACCGTATCCTGGTTACTACGAGGTGTTTGAATATGTGATTGATACCATGACCAATGATTTAGCAGAGGTTCAAATCACAACCAATTACGATCCAGTGTCAAGAAGGATTCGATGGACTTTTCCAGCCAATCGAACTATTCGACTTCATCTATCCCTGGCCAGGCTTTTAGGTTTTATGGCTTTGACACATGCTGAGCTTCCAGAATTAGAACGCAAGTATACGGTGATTCCACCTTTCTTGAACAAACCGGATAATTTTAAAATTCTTCCAGGTGATATTTGGTTTGAGATCAGCAGTGATGTGGATGAAGGAATGGATGTGAATCTTCGTCCTTTTGTAGAAGCAACTGAGAGCGATATGGACTTTTGCGTCAACAATATAAAGACGCAAAACATATGGTTATCAAGTCCTATTAATATGGTTGATTACTATTTTCATCGGTTTCGTGTCATTTTGAGGAATCTATCCAACAATTCAATCTTTGATCAAATGTTTGGTATTGTTATGGCCTACGATCAAGGAAGATACCGTTTTAATCTTCAAGCAGGAGCTACATTCAGAATTTCGTTACCGTTTGCACGTATGCTTGGATTTCTCGATAACAATGACACCATTAGCACACCTTACAGAGATGGACGATTTCGAATCGATTCTTCTCTTCCCTACTTGATGTTTGTGTGTTTACCTCAAGAAGAAGCCTGGTCGTTCTATATTGACCCACCACACGGGTTAAGGAAATACATCCCTGTGGCTTATCGACCCATCGAGTCTTTTTATATCGAATCGAATCTCGCCATTGAACCGTGGTTTGACGGGGGTAAAAAATCGCGCGTGATACGCTGGATTACGTCGGAGTCAAGTGTTCAAGAAGGGGACTATGAACGTCAAATATTTCCCCGCATTCAGTACCACAAGCTTCATCAACAGCGTTTACGAGAACTAGAAATTGTTTTAAAGACTGAAACGGGTAGGGAAGTTCCATTCTATTCAGGAACTGTGACGGTAACACTTCACTTCAGAAACAAGGCGCAATTTGTACCAACATGACTGAAACGTCTCCATCGGATTTCTATCTCTATTTACCGAGTAATACAAACATAGACACGTATCCCGACAATGGTCCCACTGGATTTACAATCAATCTACCCAACACGCTGGAATTGAACGGTGAATGGGAAGTGGCCTTAGCCGGTATCGTCTACCTCATTCGTGGGTCAACATTGGACTCGCGGATGACAAGACTAAGATTCAACCCAATCATGTGGGAAAAATTATGGCTTTACTTAGTGTGGAGCGCAGACCTGATAACTACCGGGATAAACCCGGGTACTTCAATGGTTATGTACCAGTCTATTTGGCTGAAGGTAACTACCAAACGATAAGGGATGTCATGAGAGGAGTCGATTATGCCTTACGAAAAGAATTTGGAGATGATGTGGCCAGGGAAGAATGGCAAATCAAAGACCTGGATGGGCATACAGAAGTGAAGATAAAAAAAATGTCAGGATTGGCCTTTAACAGATATCTGTACAAAGCTCTCGAACTTGAACATTTCACACGACCTGGTTATGTCGACACTTCTCCTTTATATGGTGGTCTTGATGGCGATTTTTCAACACGTCCGTACGATACTGAAAGTTATGCCATTTTTGGATGGGATAACACTTACACTCCTGCTGATCTACCTGATGAGCCTTACTATGCGGATTATAGATTTAAAAGCAACTCGAATGACATCGTGCATTGGTTTATCGGTGCAAAAGATGGTAGAGCTGGAGGTCTCAGTTTTCAAACCATGTACATTTACTCGGATGTGGTGGAAACACAGATCGTGGGAGATGTACGAGCCAACGTGCTTCGTGTGATTGCCCCAAGAGGAGAACCGAACGAGATTGTTCATGAAAATTTTAGCAATCTCTATTACAGCCCTGTTCGATTAACCCGTTTGAACACCATCGAAGTCCTTTTAAGAGGCGACACAGGAGAACCCATCGCATTTAAAGGAGGCGTCGTCACGATCACGTTACATTTTCGGAAAAAAAAGAATGAATGACGATTTTTACTTGTTTCTCCCGAGTAACGCAAGTACTGATATTTATCCGCAGAACAATCCATCCAGTTTTGAAATTGTTTTACCCAACACCTACGATTTGCACGGAGATGATTGGCAAGTGGCCTTGGCTAGTATTGTTTACCCACATACATGGGTAAATATGGGTGAAGGGTACACACCGGAGAGTCTGTTCTTTGCTAGAATTGGTAGCCCGAGAAGACCTAAAAGATTTAATCTTGATATTTATGGTGATGAAAAGTGGGTTCCTCTTCACGTGGGCGAGGGACACTACCGAAATGTCAAAGATGTGTTTGAAGGTATGGAAAGGGCGTTGAGATTCAAGTTTGGCAAAGAATTGTCAGATCGAGAGTTCGCCTTTACGTACGAAGATAATCATCCAGCCATTACCATACGGAGACCTTCCGTTCTGGCTATTAATCCCTATCTCATGAGGAAATTAGAAATTCAACAGACCTTCCCCGATCTTTCTTGGACAAGGCGTCATTTCCTCAAAGCGGTTACGATACAGATAAGTTTGATAGTACGTTTCTGGTCTTGGGAGTGGACGAAACAAAGGAAGAATACCGCGACGGTACGGACGAATTTTGGATGGCCTCCACCCTCGATAAACCGCTTGCATGGTTTTTGACGACCATCTCTTTTCAAACCATCTACATTTATTCGGACATAGTGGCTTCCCAAGTCGTTGGAGATGTGCGTGCCAATATCTTACGTGTGGTAGCACCCCGAGGTGAACCGGGACAAATCATTCACGAGAATTTTTTCAATCTTTTCTACCATGACGTCCGTTTAAAATCCTTTAACACGATTACGATCTTTTTAAGAGGAGACACGGGCAATCCGATTCCATTTTTGCATGGTGTGGTACAAGTGACATTGCATTTCCGGAAAGAATGATGACCGCCGTGACCGAAGGTA
Organism: Ricordea florida; assembly: GCA_949710005.1. Taxonomy (NCBI): domain Eukaryota; kingdom Metazoa; phylum Cnidaria; class Anthozoa; order Corallimorpharia; family Ricordeidae; genus Ricordea; species Ricordea florida. Next base: position 41,980,863 of record OX453272.1, read on the forward strand.
GCTTTTACATGATTTTACCGAGCAATACCGCGACAACCAATAATCAAACCAACAGACCGGGGAACTATACTATCGAACTTCCCGAAAGACTTTATATGGATGCATCCTGGAGCGTGGCACTCGTCAATCTTATTTATGTCAATCACTATGCCGAAGACGAGGGTGCTTACATTGTCTACGTGGTGATACAAGATGATGATGATGATGACCCCCTATACGACGATCATTTTCATCTAGGAAGAAAGGGTGCCTCGACGACTGGGGCCATTTTCCAGATCATTCACGATGAACTCAGCATGATTGCGAATCTAATCCGCGTGAACCTTGACGACTACGTGACCATCGAAAATAATCCGGAAACAGAAACAGTGTCCATGATTGAATTGAAGAAGAAAACAAGATTGGGATTCAGTATCCCTCTAGCTAAAGTGCTTGGATTCCTTTCACCCCAACTGAGTCTCAGAAGTTACCAATACATTGAAGGCAAAAGTGGGAATAGCAGAGCCCTTTTGACCCAAGACCGTCTCATGTTACCCGAACGAATGGATGCAACCGCGCACTTCATGCCTGAACACAAAGTGAATTTGAGTAAAACGGCACGGTACAAACCTCGCAACCTATTTGTGTATACGGATATCGTGGAACCTCATCCTGTGGGCAACATCAATGCGAATCTACTGAGAGTCGTTCCGGCGATTTCCAAAGAACCGGTGGTGAATCAAGATTTTGTGATACCCATGTCTTTCAACTTGTCTCAAACACACATTAATTCTATCAGTATCCTCATAGCAGATGACGCAGGTCAAGAAATTCCATTTGTAGACTCTGCTATCCAAGTCACGTTACATTTCAGAAGAGACCGACTACCTCATTAAGTGTCCTTATAACGGATGCCCCAGGACAAGTCATACCATTTGTAGACAGGTCACGTTACGCTTCAGAAGACGACTTTATGAATCCCCCACCTTACGTCATTCCCATGAGACAAGCAGGAGGAGGACCGATCACCGTATTCAGAGGTGCCCCTGTACCGCGTACTCAACGCGGGCATGGTTTAGGAGCTGTATTCCGTAGCATTGGTCGGGCTGTCAGACCCTTGGCCTCGAAAGCGGCCTCGAAACTGGCACCCGTCGCTAAGAGAACGGCTAAAAGAGTAGCCAAACAAGCGGCGAAAAAAGCACTGAAAACCGGTGTTGCTGTTGCTGGCGATGTTCTTGCAGGAAAAAGGTTGAAGACAGCGGCCAAACAAAGAACCAAAGAAACCTTGCAAAAAAGCAAACAAGAGTTGACGGCCAAAGCAAAATCGGCTTTGATGGCCAAAGCAAAATCGGTTTTGGCACCCTCGAGAAAAACAACAAGAACGAAATCGGCCCCACCACCTAGTAAGCGCCGACGAGTTGCCGGAAGGAGGAAACCAAAGCGCAAAACATTGCAAACAGGAGGAAGACGTGTAAGAGCAAGAAGAATGATGAAAGGAACACCCCAAGCAAGACGATTCATGCGTCAACTACGAATGATGCGACGCCAAACGCGACGTCGTCCTCGACGAAGAGACATTTTCGGATAAATTGACTTCTAGCTATAAAAACCTATCATTTGATATCAGGAAACGACGACGACAACATCATCATGAATTTAGAGCAAAGTCCTAAACACTATGCCTCAGGGCATGGTGGAAATTCTGCTTTGGAATTGTTCGAGTTACCGCCTACTGACACATCGGTCCTAAGTGCTCGTTGGCAACCGTATCATCCCGAAGCAAGAATTCAGCGTGGGAGTCCCATTGAATTCAACATTGAAACAACGCCCGACTACATTGACCTGTCCAAGTGTTACATTAAATTCAAGGTCAAAGTCACCAAAGAAAATGGCGATAGTCTTGATGACAAGAAATGCATCCCAGTCAACAATTTCATGCACAGCATCATCAAGCAGATGTCCATCAAGCTCAACAACACCCTGGTCACTCAACAAAATGACACGTATGCCTACAAAGCTTACATTGAAAATTTGCTGAGTTATCCGAGCGACAGCGCTGAATCGTACATGACCTGTGTATTGTGGTACCTTGATGAAACAGGAAAATTTGAGCTAACAGAAACAACCGCCGGTACTGCTGGTGCGGAAGTTGATAACTTGAAAGCAAGACAACTGTTCATTGATACAAGCAAGATCGTGCAAATGCAAGGCACTCCTGCCCATGCTCTGTTTCACACAGACAAGTACCTGGTGGGAAATGTAGACATGAACATACGCATTGACATTAACTCGGAAGCCTTTTGTCTCATGTCAGTAGCTGGTACAGAAAAACTGAAAATCGTGGATTGTGAATTCATGGTGCGTTATGTGAAAATCAGTGATTCCGTGCGTTTGAGACACCTGAACATCATGACAGGAAGAGGGGTACCACGTCCCTTACCCGCTCTGTACCATTTGGAAAGAGGAGATGTGCAAGCCTACAACATTGCTTCAGGACAAGCCAGCTTCCAGAAGAATGATCTGTTCTTGGGCAAAATACCCCGACGTGTGGTGGTGGGGTTGGTACGAAACGATGCCTACGTGGGTAAAAAAGATCGCAACCCCTTTAATTTCCAGCTGTATGGTCTGAAATCATTGAAGCTGTTAGTCAATGGAGAAGAATATCCAAGCCCTCCTATTGAGTTGGATGACAATGGTAATGTGAATGGTTACAATTCACTGCTGTTAGGAGGTGGAACCATGCACCGAGGCCCTGGTCTGCAAATAAAACGAAATGATTGGTCTGAAGGATTTGCCCTGTTCATGTGGAACTTAACTCCAGACGGAAGCGGGGCTGCCTTTCACATGCATCCAGAGTACAGAGGACAAGTCACCATAAAAGGTGTGTTCGTAGAACCCACCGGCGCAGTGTTCACGTTGATTGTCTACGGAGAGTATGTGGACGTCATGGAAATTGATGCGAACAAGAACGTGACCTATGACCTGGCCTGAACACCATGTTGCACACCAACGAATTGAAGATATTAAGTATGCGCGATCCGTGCATTGCTTCGACATTTCTGGGGGTGTTTCCAAGCGATCGATTACCCAAACGAATCCGCACGTATCCTGCTTCCCTCATTGCCAATACAGATCCTGCCAGTCAACCAGGACAGCATTGGATTGCCATGTATTTCCCAGACAAGACCCAAAACGAATTTTTTGATAGCTACGGACTGCCGCCCACTTTTTACACGGATGCTTTCACCAAGTACTTGGCCAAAGGAAACAAAAGAACCATACGTAGCAAGAAAACCCTGCAGTCCCTCAATTCGTCCGTGTGTGGTTATTATTGCCTTTATTATTTGTATTTTCGAAGCAGAGGCAAGAGTTTAAAAACCATCGAACAATGTTTCACCCCGAGCAATAAGCAAGCCAACGACAAGCACGTGGAAGCGTTTATCAAACATCATTTGTCACGTCGTCGTCGTCGTTGTTGCCGTCAAACCATGCGTGACATGGCTTGTAATCAATGTAATGTGTCAAGAAAACAATGTTGTAGTAATCGTTGTAGAAAAAAAAAAAAGTGGAAGGTGAACCCAAGATTCATTTGTATGTGTGCAACCATGTCATCCGTTTACGACGAACCCATGTTTAAAACACCATGCAGCATGATCATTGCGGGACCCAGCCAATGCGGAAAAACCACGTTCACTAGACAATTATTACGGCATGCCGGACAGATTTTTGACCGAGCCCCTAAACGCATCGTCTACTGTTACGGAGAACCTCAACCGTGTTTTCAGGAAATGCAACGAGAAGGGATTCACTTTCATAAAGGCATCCCTTCAAACATCCACATGTTATTTCCTCGTCATCAAAGACCTGGTATTTTGGTGTTGGATGATTTGATGCGCGATTGCGGGGAGGATCAACACATTCTGGATCTCTTCACTAGAGGATCTCATCACAACGATGTGACTTGTATCTATTTGACGCAAAATCTATTTCCACCAGGCAAATACGCGCGCACCATTTCTCTCAACACGCATTATGTGGTGGCCTTCAAGAATCCAAGAGATGCGGTGGGTGTTCGCAACTTGGCACAACAAGCTTATCCTGGACGTGTCCCTTTTATCATGGAATGTTTTCACGATGCGACGAGTCAACCGTACGGTTACCTCTTGTTTGATCTTCATCCATCGTCTCCCGATGATCTACGTCTTCGCACCGACATTTTAGAAGGACCAACCATTATTTACAAAGAAAATAAATAAGTCACGTTAGACTAATCAATATCATTTGTTTCCACTGCGTCATCATGGCAACGTGGCCTACCGATGAAGAAGGGCGTTTACTGACCTTAGGCGTGGACGATTTAGCTACCCAAGAAATTTTCGAGGAAATACGGGCAGCAAGTAGCGCTGCCAGTGACGAGTTTGATGCCAATCGATATTTTCGTGACAGCTTTGGAGATTCGGCAGTCAACCGTTCTCTACAACAAGAAGCATCTGCACCTCTAGGTTTTGATCCTTTGACAGCTTCTGTCGCGAGCACCTTTGGATTTGGAGCCCCTGCCGGAACACCGCCCCACTTGAGAAACATTTCTTCCACCGGTGTAGGGTTAGCTTCAGCACCTACAAGACCTCAACAACCAAGTAGGGTCGGGCGCAAAGGAACACCGCCAACGGGACCGCTTCGTTCACCCCGATTGACAACATTACGAACACCCGCACGTAATATTGGAGAGGCAGGAGTAGGAGTCACATCACGCACCACGTCCGTTGTCACCCGGACCGGTGTTCCGCCAGTTCAGCTATCCCCAGCACGTTCCATTGGAGATGCAGGTGTAGGCTTTTCATCACCCATCACTCCCATTTCACCCGGTCCAACAGGACCTCGCCCTGCTACACCTCTCGGAACATCCACACCTATCGCTCCAAGAAGAACAACACCAAGACGACTACGAGGACAGCGAATACAACAACAACGACAACAACGTCGTATTCGAAGAATTCGTCGTCAAACACGTCCTCCTCCTCCAACTGAAACAGGAGCGCGACGTGACGCCGCAAGGTCAGCCAGTGAAACAGGAGCGCGACGTGACGCCACAAGTTCAGCCAGGACACGTGTACGACGAGTACGTGCTACTCCACGAACTCAACAAACCGTACAAAATCTACAACGACAAGCCGACGACGCAGTCAGAGGAAGACGTATTGCTGCAGTGACCGAAACAAGAACCGTCACAAACACCTACAAAGGAGCCAATCAACAGCCTCGAGTCACTCGAGTCTCTACACGTCAAACGCAATAAATCAAAAAACGGTTTGATCGTTTGCATCAGTCGCAACGATGTGTCAAGTAGCGAACAACGACGATAAGAGCTGTCAGGTTAAAAACGTGTTGCTCACCACGTTATTGACGCTACCCAGTCAAAGCGAGCAACTCGAGCTGTTGAAAATGGCAACCCTCGATGAATTGGATGTCATCTCCAATTCCTGCATCAATCTTCTAACCACCATCTTCGGATTAGAAACTCGTATGGCTGATAGAATTTGCAAGTACAAGGAACTCCTCTACTGGGAATACCTGCAAGGTCAGCAAGAAGAAGAAGACGATGACGAAGAATTCTCTTCCTCCGTAGCCACACCACTACCACCACCGCCACCAGCACGACCACCAGTCAAAAAACGTAAAACCTCCTCTGCCACCACGACTACCAAGAAGAAGAAGAAAACAAGCCAGAACAAGAAAACAGAGAGTTCAAAAACAACAAGCACACCGTGATTGCAACCATTCAAGCATGGAACGTTTAGGAAGAAACGCGGATTTTTTACGGCGCTTTATACGTGCCAAAGTGCCTGAACGTAAGCGTCTCGTCCAAAAAGCGACCAAAGGTCAAATCGATATGTTGAGCGAAATCTCTTTGAACTTGTTAAAAGGAGTCATTCCGTTGAAACGTCCAGTATTTTTGAAATTGAAACGCGAAGCCAACAAGATCAGATCCTTGGCCAAGAAAAAAGCATCCGTCAAACAAAGGAAACGCATCTTAAATCAACGTGGTGGATTTTTAATCACACTGGCTTCCATTCTAACCCCGGTCCTGGTAGGTTTAGCAGCCGAAGAAGCGGTGAGACATTCCCGAGGAGAATAAAAGTATAAACGTAGACATATTGGTAACATTTTCCACAACACCATGGCTCGTGCAAGACGTATGGCCCTCGTGCCAGAGGATGTTCTCTCGACTATGGCACAAGAAAAAAAAATCAACACATCTCCGTTCATCCGTTCCTTGGCCAACATGGACATCGAAATAAAAGCTATCCTCGATGATCCTAGCATTCCGTTGGATAGAAAACTGGCCCTTTACGATAACATCATGAACCGTTACAAAGCTGTGTTGGCACAATACCGAACACAGATACCTGCAGTACGCATTATCAGACCCAGACCCCAAAAGAAACCGCGAAGAGGACGTCTTCCGTTTGCCACACCCGTGGGTACAGCGGCCCTTCCTGACACCATCACAACAACCATAGACGATGCAGCATTACCCATCACACCTGTGATGGAACAACAACAAGATGATTTGGAAACGTTTGTCATGCCACCGACTCCGCCCACCACCATCACTCCAAGAAAACAGGCTGTTTCAAGATTACCCCGATCCAGGCGGATTTTCAGTCCTGTTATGACAAGATCCGAAAAGAAAAAAGAATAGGAAGGAACCGGTTTATACAGGTTAATGAAACGACGTTGGATTCGCTACTAAAAAAAGCAAACAAGAAAAACAGGAAACAAGAACAGGAAGGAACCGGTTTATACAGGTTAATGAAAAACAGGAAAACAACTGGTTTTCTTTTCAAACAAAAAAAAGAAGCAACGAGTCCATCGGATTATCATTTCTCCTCCACAACACGAACGATGTGCATCTTTGTTGAATCTCCCACTTCTTGTCAATTGTATTCCTACGGACCTGTAGAACCGCATCAACCACATCAACTTTGTGGTTTTTGCCAAAACAATCTGACCACATTCAATGCCAAGAAGTTCCCCTTTGACCGCTACACCAAATGTTCCACCGGATGTCCTTTCTTCACACGAACGGACAAATTGGATGACTACTGCAGCGTCTTGTTGTACAAAGTACAACCATTGTACAAAGCTCTGCCACCCTTATGCGAACACGGAGATCTCTCCACCATGGTGTTGGCTGGCACGGAAAACAACTTCAACAGACCTTTCTTCAAATGTGCCGACCGCCAAATAAAAGATGGTCCATGCAACTACTTCCAGTGGGCTGACGAACATCCCAACTCCAAAACGATCCAATACAATGCCGGTAGAAACATCGACAAATCACCAGCCAGACCAGTGACACCAATACCACCACCACCACCACCACCACAAGAAAGAAAAAGAAAAGCACACCAGACTACATTACCCTGCTCCAACAAAATCGTTGTCATGGAAGTCGATGGCGAACCCAGACGGTTTGATGGGAATCTCATGCTACCCAAAGAACATGAAAAAAGAAAACCCAAACGATGCAAACCCGGGAAAGTGGCTCGTTACAACAGACACGAATTGGTGACACGACAAGTCAACGACAACACCCGATTCTTCTACAACGACTGGATGATTCCCGAAAAATTCATCACCCCAGAATTCTTAGCCTTCAAATCGGATGTCATCGTGGTTGGACCCCACGTTAACACGAACAAGATAGAAGAAGAGGAAGAAGAAGAAAAACCTACCCCTGTTCTCCTGCAATCAAATCAAATGAACAGCATAGACGATGCGGAACATTTTCTTAACATGTTGGACAAGTTTGCTGCTTAAAAAAAAGTTAGTTGTTGTTGTTGTTATTAAACCATGTTGAGAAAAGAAATTAAAGTTGACACATTGTAATTTGCATTTTTCAAGCATGTGCATGTGTAGCGCGGAATACCTCTGAGACCACTACATAAAGTCTTTAAAACAATAGTTTTTGGGAAAGACTAATTGAAAACATAATAACAAACCGCAATTCATTGAAATTCATAATTCAAACATAATTTGCATTTTTCAAGCAATTTGTCGAGTTTTGTGAATATTTAATTATCTTAGCGTAACGCGGCAAAAATTGGTCAGGTGACTAATCATTTAAAAAGCCAGAAATTCGTTAGGCAAGGTACATTTCAAAAGTGTCAGCACCGATCGCAAATCGAAGCTTACTAGCTGTATAAGGAACACAAATTGTAAGTATTATATTTGCCCGTCGCTTCAACCGAAATCGACATATGTAATAACCTTCTTTAATTTAATTTTTCAGTTGACTGTACTACAACAAGTGCAAATAAATTCCATGTACGGTCATGTACGCGAAAATCATCAGTTAGTAGTGAAATCTTCAACGTAAAGTAGCCCTTCAGTCACAGGAGCGAATCAGTCAAAATTTGTTGCAGAAGATTACGCCGAGTTACTAACTACCGCCAAGCTTCGCATTTAAATTCCGCTCACAATGCCGCCGAAGGTAGACGTGAAAACTCTCGCGGGAAAACTGGACAATGCCGTCAAACTCTTGTACGAATTAATGCAAGAATTCGAAACAATTTTCTCCGTAAAACCGGAACTGAAAACACTTGAAGCAGCATTCAGTTTAGTAGAAACCAAGTACAGGCTGGTCAAGAAACAGCAGGAAACAATTCTAGATAGACTGGTCGACGAAGGCACTGGCCCAGAAGACGAACACGTGTTGGCAACAAAGAAAACTGGAGATAAAACCAAAGCCGATTTCCTTCAAATCACTTTAAAGTTTGCTGCGTATCAAACGGAACAAAACTCCTCAGAAAATTCTAACAATGCGACAACTCTGGAAGCGCTAACATTATCGATGTCGTCCATGACGTCGGCGGTGCAGAAAATGGCCGATAACATCGCATCAAAACCGTCAAACTCAAGTTTACAACGATTACCTGTACCAGTATGGGACGGAACTCGCAGAGCCTATGCCACGTGGAAAAAGGAGTTCAGCCATTGGATGAAGAAATACGGTCAGGATAAAGATGAACAATTGCAACGTTTTCGAAATGCAATGCCAAAAGGATCGTTCTGGACTGACCAAGTAAAAACTTGTAAAACCATTGACAGCGCGTGGACCATTTTGGATACAGAGTTCGCAGACAGACGAAAGCTAATGGACGAACTGCACACCGAGATTAATAATCTTAAAGCAGTCAAACGAGATTCGAAGTCCCTAACGCATTTTGCTACGACAATAGCCTGTTACGTAAGTGACATGGAAGATAATATTGGGTGTCCTGTGCTGGAGTCAGTTGAAGCGCCGTTCCTCATGTCCCAGCTTCTGTCCAAACTCGATCCAAGTGACAACTCAGATTTTGGTAGAGAAATGAAAAGAGAAGGAAAAGAAGAAACCGTGAGCAATCTAATCACCTGGTTACATCAAGAAGCGAGTATCCGCTCCCGAGGGAAAGCGAACACCAACACAGTGGAAAGAAACGAAACTCGCCGAGACAAAGGTCCCAAAAAGACGGAAAATAACGCCGCTAATAGCGAGGAGTCTGACGATGAAACATGTCCTCTTGGCTGTAAGACCAAACATCACCTGGCTGCATGTCCTAAGTTTCAGATTCTAACAGTCAATCAAAGATGGGAGGTTGTAAAGCAACATTGGCGATGTCGCAAGTGTCTGAGAGCGCATCACACAAACGATTGCAAGAAACCAGACGGATCAACCTGCGACAAATGCAGAAAAAACCATCACCGGTGCCAAAACAATTTCTAAAGAGTCAGTGAGACAATACAGTCATTTGAAAAACGTTTCCGATAAAATACATCTCTCGGGTGGTACCATAGATCTCCTTATTGGCACAGACTTCGTAGAGGCCTTCATTGATATTCACACAGTGTCCGGAGAACCTGGAGAGCCCATCGGGAAAAGAAACTGCTTTGGATGGTACATTCTGGGACAGTTCGAGTCAAACGGCTCCACCCTATCTGAAATTCAGTCAATAGAAGTGGGGACAGTGAGTGTCGAGGACGATATCAAGAAACTTCTCCACCAAGACCTCCTTGGAGTCAAACCAACCAAACTCTGTACTTGCACTGAAAACGTATTACGTGAGAACAAGTTCGTGAAGTCCCTCGCAGCTTCAACTACTTTGGTCGACGGGAAAATACAAGTGAGGATGCCCTGGAAAGAAGGAGGGCCTCCAAAACGAAGCAACTACGACATCGCTCTGAAGAGGATGCTCTCCGCTGAAAGGGGGTTTATGAAAAAGGGTTGCTTCGAGGTTGTAAAAGAGGAATTGCAAAAGTTGTTAGACCAGAACTTTATCACAATAATTCCACCTGAACAAATTGCTCATGATGAACCCGAATGGTACCTCCCATTGCAAGCAGTGTTTACGCCAGAAAGAACAACGAAAGTTCGACTAGTCTTTGATTCATCTTCAAAAGGTCATGATGGATTGTCCCTTAACGACTACCTTGAGAAAGGACCTAACTTCATCAATAGTCTTCTGGATGTACTGGCAGCATGGCGATGGGACGAAGTGGCGTTCACTGGTGACGTTCGTAAAATGTTCAACCAAATCCTGGTACATCCTGAGGATCAGGTGTACCACAGGTTTCTGTGGAGGAGCAACACATGTGACAAACCAACTGTTTACCAGTGGCTAAGACTGAACTTTGGCGATAAACCGGCCCCTGACATCGCAACTAACGCTATCAACACGCTAGCCAAGCTTTCGGAAGCAGAATTCCCGGAAGCCGCAGAAGAACTCCGACAGCATGTGTACGTGGATGACATCGGCGGCTCCAGAGAAACAATAACCAAGGTAAAGCAGATTATCAGCCACGTCGACGCTGTCCTCGCGAAAGGCAACTTCCAGATCAAAACCTGGCATTCCAATGAGGCAGAAATCGACCAATCCAACGGTGAACGATTCACGGATCTTCTCGGCCAAAGCTGGGATAAACAGCTGGACACGTTCACCTTCAAAAAGAATGACCTCGGAGAACTGGATGTCCTGACAAAGAGGCGCTGTTTAGGTCTTGTTGGTCAGTTATGGGACCCCATCGGTCTTGTGCTGCCTGTCGCAATCAAGTTCAGAATCGACATACAAGAATTGTGGAGCTTAGGCTACAAATGGGATGATATTCTGCCAGCGAACATTCAGAGTACGTGGATCGAGAATGCACAAACCATAAACCACCTCTTGGCGTTCGAATTTGACCGGAAGTTAAAGCCAAGTCACGCAATTGGACTACCTCAAGTCCATGGTTTCTGTGATGGAGGCGAGAAAGCGTACGGAGCAGTTATTTTCCTCCGTTGGGAGTTGAAGAATGGAAGTTACAAGTGCGTCCCTGTCCTGATCAAGTCCTTCGTTGCCCCTTTGAAAAGGAAAACGATCCCAAGACTGGAGCTCATGGGATGCTTAACACTCACAAGGATGTATGATACTTGCATAACGTCACTGCAGTTCGCAAACATCCAAGATTGCAAAAGAATCTTCTGGGTTGATTCCTCTACCGTCTTGTCTTGGATAAAGACCCCATCAAGACAATTTAAACCTTTCGTATCCGCAAGAGTAGCAGAGATACAAGAAACTGTCGGCGTTGATGACTTCCGTTACGTAAGGTCCAAGAGCAACCCCGCTGACATACTCACTAGAGGAACTGAGCCATCACGACTTACAGATTGGCTAGAGGGACCATCTTTCCTGCAATTGCCTGAAGAAAAATGGCCTGATTTTCAAGCTGAAGAGCAAAGCAATCATGAAAAGGAAGCTGAAGTCTTAAAAGAAATGAAGACCTCCGAGAAGGCTTTCATCTCCGCGAAACCCGAAATACCCGTAGATGTTAATGCTGTGAGCCCCGAGGCAGCCACAACAGAAGCTAATGCTAAACCAGAACAAGTTAAATCAGAAGATAACCCTATTCTTCAAACGTTACTGGAAAACTGCTCGACATTTCCGAAGATAAGAAGAACACTCGCGTATGTCCTTCGATTCGTCCAAAATACCAGAAAGAAGAATGTCAAGACAGGCCCTATCACCGTTCAAGAATTGAAAGAGTCTGAGAATCAACTCTTCAAGTGGAGCCAATTTCACTTAAAACCCTCTGCCGTTGACAAGAAATTGATTCCGAGCCTCGACGAGAACGGAATAATTCGTGCTCATGGACGACTGGAAGATGTCAGATTGTTGCCACAAGAAATGAGAAACCCGGTTATTCTACCACGCGACCATCCACTTGTCCGGTTGCTACTACGTCATTTACACGAAAAGCGTGGACATTGTGGCTACAAAAGTTTAATTCATGAAGCCAGAAGAAATCACTGGATCATAGGGGTGCGCAACATGTCTAAAGCTCTCACTGCAAAGTGCATCACCTGCAGAAAACTTCGCAAGAAACCGCTGGACCAGCTAATGGGGCAGATCCCATCTTTACGAGTGGCAGCAGGTTTTCCACCCTTTTCCAATACTGCCATTGACATGTTCGGGCCTTTGCATATCAAGCTTAATCGGAAGACTCTAAAAGAGGCTCAAGTTGTAATATTCACCTGCATGACATCAAGAGCTGTTCACTTAGAGCTTGTTAACGACAAAACAGCTGATGCCTTTTTAATGGCTTTCCGTCGTTTCGCGAGCTTGCGTGGCCACCCGCGTGTTTGTTGGTCGGACTGTGGAACAAACTTTGTAGGGGCACAAAGTTACTTAAAGGAAATTATGCAGAGCTGGGACATTCCCAAGATTCAGGGTGTTCTATGTGAGGAATTCTCCTGTGATTTCAAATGGCAATGGAATATACCTCACGCAAGCCATCAGAATGGCGTCGTGGAAACCCTCATCAAGTCCGTCAGACAAAGTCTCAATGCTACATGCAAGAATCAAGCCTTTACGGAGGAACAATGGAGAACATTTCTCTCGGAGACAACGTACATCATCAACGGACGCCCTTTGTATCCAAGTTCTAACGACATCTGGGAAACTCCACCTATCACACCGAATGATATTCTTATTGGTCAGCATCTTCCGCCACCTCAACCAGAACCTGAGGAAAGGATCAACCCAAGACATCTTCTGAGAAGTACGCAAGATCGAGTTAACGAATTCTGGAAATGCTGGATGAGATACTTCGCGCCAAATTTATTACCACGAAACAAATGGTTTCGAACCAGAGAAAATATCCAACTTGACGATCTAGTTTTGGAGGTGGACCCAAGCCACAAAAGATCAAAGTGGAAGATGGCACGTGTCATTGCCACGTATCCAGGAAATGATGGCTTGGTCAGAAAAGCGAGAATCAAGACCCAGGATAGTGAATATGACAGACCAATTCACAAGTTATGTCTCATAGCGACTAAAGACGAACTGAATGCGGATCGCTAGTCGATAGTAGAAATGGACATTATCACCATTTTCTGACACTTCTTTATTGAACGTTGAACGCTTAAGCCATTATAGTCGTTGCTCAATTAGACCTAATTTCCGCACTGGGGCGGAGTAATTTGCATTTTTCAAGCATGTGCATGTGTAGCGCGGAATACCTCTGAGACCACTACATAAAGTCTTTAAAACAATAGTTTTTGGGAAAGACTAATTGAAAACATAATAACAAACCGCAATTCATTGAAATTCATAATTCAAACATAATTTGCATTTTTCAAGCAATTTGTCGAGTTTTGTGAATATTTAATTATCTTAGCGTAACGCGGCAAAAATTGGTCAGGTGACTAATCATTTAAAAAGCCAGAAATTCGTTAGGCAAGGTACATTTCAAAAGTGTCAGCACCGATCGCAAATCGAAGCTTACTAGCTGTATAAGGAACACAAATTGTAAGTATTATATTTGCCCGTCGCTTCAACCGAAATCGACATATGTAATAACCTTCTTTAATTTAATTTTTCAGTTGACTGTACTACAACAAGTGCAAATAAATTCCATGTACGGTCATGTACGCGAAAATCATCAGTTAGTAGTGAAATCTTCAACGTAAAGTAGCCCTTCAGTCACAGGAGCGAATCACATTGTTAAAAACGGTTGTGTTTTTTCTCATCCGCGCGCACCCCCACCCTAAAACAACCGCTGACGCCCACGCGCGCGCCCGCGCGCACGCTCACGCGATTTTCCCGCCAAAACACAAATTGCAACAATTCGCGTGTGCCACCACCTCTGTCGCGTGTGCCACCAACTCCAACACCAAAATCCCATTCAGCTCCATTCAGCTCAGTCGCAACATGTTCTCGACCAATAAGGAGACAGTATTTGTGCCGTAGTGACCCCCCTTACTACTTGCGTGTTATGATTTGCGAAATGTTGGAAAACCTCATAATAAATTTTCGCCGAAACCTCAAGCTGCATTTCTTACATGGTGCGTCTTTGAAAGGCTTTTTAGCTTCCCAAAACTCTGAAAAATTCTCAATCAAGGTCTCCAATTAGACAGACCTGAATAGAATTTGTCTCAACAACAGAAAGGTACAGCACCGCTCAAATGTAAGCTACCACCTTCTCGCGAGACGCATCTCGTTTCTCTAGATACGTAGGAGTCTCGTTTCTCGCGAGAGCCTGTAAAAAACTGTGGTACGGTCGTGACTGAGCGTAACGAGTGAGGGGCATGAAACTGGGCTCTCTCAGAACTTTGTGAGCGAGCCTGACCTGCTGGCGAAGCGAGCCGGGGCGAGTGATTGGATTCCATCTTTCCAAATCGTTAAGTCAGATCAAAGCTTCAATTCAACATGGCTTAATAGTTTACGAATTTTCTTTTTCACTTTTTGATGCCAAAGAAAGAGCGCAAGCGAAGCAAAGAAATGTTTTTTTTTTTCGCCGAACCGACAATTTGCCGTTCACTTGTTAACTTTTGCGTGTATTTTACAAATACTTTGTCCGACAAGTCAAAACGTACGTCAGTTCGAAGATTCATTACATGGATTAATAGTTTAAGGCTTTTTTCACAATTTGACGCCAAAGAAAGAGGGCGAGCAAAGCAAACAAATGGTTCTTTCGCCCAACTGACAAATTTCGGCATCGTTTCGTCCTTGTATAACTTCGCGTAAGTAAAGGATTTATCGCTAGATCCGTGACCTCTTGTGTGCATTTCACAAGTATTGCGTCCGACAAGTGGAAAATTTCTTCAAATCAAAGCTCTAATTGCGTAGATTAATAGTTTTCAGTTTTTTGTAATCTTTGACGCGAAAGGGATTTAAAGCCGGAACGAAAGAAAGCAAATGGTTCTTTCCCCGAACCGACAAATTTCGGCGTCCTTCGTTGTTGTAACTACGTATAAAAATAATGGGTTGCTGGACCGGTGACCTTTTGCGTCTTTTTCACAAGTACTTTGTCCGACAAGGCAAAACATACGTCAATTCGAAGCTTTAACTGCAAGGATCAATAGTTTTCAGGTCTTTAAATCTTTGGCGCAAAAGAAGAAAAAAAACCATTGAAATGAACGAAAGCCATCTCAGAGCTTCAGCCTGGTTTTCATATGACGTGAAAATCCCAGACGATCGGCGATTTCACGGTTCCCTGACCGTCTCTTGTTTTTCCTACGCATGAAAACTGAAAATCCTAGACATGCCCGATTTTCTGGACGGTCGGCGGCAAATCATGAAAATAATCGGGAGCGTTTCTATTTTCCCGACGCGTCCCAGATTTGCGACAATCGACGATCATTCAAAAAGTATATAAAAACAAATTCTTATTGTGTGGGATGTCGGCGATAGTTTTACCTCGCTACCAGTCCTCTAATTGCTTGGCTCTGGTACCCCCGAGTCACAAATAAAAATGGTGCCCGGGACAGACCATGACGATCTCCCGACATATCAGTACAATCTGGAACGGTCGGGAAACAGTGAAATTTCCGGCCAATCGTCTGGAATTTTCCCGACACATGAAAACCAGGCTTTACAGGTATTCAGTATTCCGTGATGTATTTCATGGCTGCACTTCGGTTAATGACCTTGGTCGATTCCTTTGATTTCTTTTCTCCTCTACTAACTTTGCTTTGAGCTTTGGAGATTTGTGCGGCGATCTATTACGAGTAATATATGTCATACTAAACGGTTCAGTGAATTTCGCGAGAAACGAGACTCACAGCAAGGGAAACAAGACGAGGCTGCATTTGAGCGGTACTGTAATCAAATTGATTTGTTTCAGTTGCTTTCACGGATTTAAACGAACCAATAACCGGTCTGAGTCTTTAACACCATGCTGGCAAAAACGCCGACATCATGGCTTATTAAATGACCACTAAATCACGACCTTGAACAGAGATCAGTCCGGCGGACACAAATACCATCATCTGAAAATCACTTGACTTTGATGATGACTTCCACTCATGTTGTAGAAACGTTAGAAACGTCATCAACAACAGTTCTTTACACAACTACTAAAACCTGGACAATCAAACTCAACAATCAGAAACTGCTTTATTTGCAGATCTTATGCCAAAATTTCCAGCAAGAAATCAGGTTAGTAGCTTTTATTTTGTGTGGAAAAAGTATTGTTTTCTTTATTTTTCAACGAATGTACGTTCTTGATTTTCCGCCTGTTAAAACGCCAATTCTCGAGCAGAATAAAGCACAAACACCTTTTAAATTTTTGAACTCTCTACACTGACATATGGAGATAAACCAGGATTTTGTATAACCTGTGTGCGTTAACGATAAGGAACTGGCTGCTTGAACCCTGTAAATTGCGCTTTTCCAGTCTTTTTCGTTGATTCATTTTTTCCCACATTACTCTGATAACACTACTTACAGCTCATATACTGATATCACCTGAAGGATATTTATTCATACATCAGTTGCATGGCTAGGAATTTTCAAAAGGGGGAGCGGGCATGTTGACATTCACGCCATGCATTTTTAAATATAATTATCTAGCACTGGAAAAGATTTATTGTATGTTGATTCTTCGGTTTCGCGTGTTTTCGCCACCTGAATTCTATGGATACACTGAACAATTATCTCACAAGGGGGGGTGGTCACGGGCACCCCAGGCCCCCCTCCGCTACGCCCCTGTACATGCTTAGGCTAAACTTTATAACTGCGACATACAATACTGCCGCTAAGGAAAAAAAAAAGGTGTAAATAGGAGTTATTGACCAAGCCTGAAGCTAAGATATATGGGTTATTGACCAAGCGTGAGGTCAAGATGGCTGGATATTGCCTAAGTTCTTTTTTTTTGCGTTTTTATGGACCGAGACGAAGTCGAGGTCCATAAACACGCAAAAAAAGAACGAGGCCAATATCCAGCCATCTTGACCGAACAAGCTTGGTCAATAAAGGATTTATTATATGGGATAAAACACCAAAAAATGATCCGTGTACGCGTTTATTTTCAAGGACTGAAAAGGAAGCCCGTTACATGCAAAAATCAAGTTTTCTCGTTTTCCAGCTCCATCGATACACAAACCACAGGAAATCTTTAACTGTCACGGGAAAAAACTCGGTCCGTATTTTACAGTACGGACCGAGAAAACGAGATTAATAAGATATTTCTTATATCTCTGGAGTCATTTTGGCGACCAAAACAAACTTTAGCGGGCCTTACAGTGAAGTACGGCCCGCAAAATTGACCAATCACAGCGCGCACACTAACTGAGAGATATAATAAGGCTGCTTATTATATGACTAGCTCGGTGAGCGGGCAAGATGATCCGAATCTCACGCTGTGATTGGCTACCCGAGCGGGCAATATGGAGCTATCTTGCCCGCTCGGGATAAGGGCTTTGTCCCGCAAGGAAAATTCATCCGAGGCGAAAGCCGGTTTACCAAAATTTTCTTTCTTAGTTTTTCCCTGAAAAAATCTTTTCCGTGACAGTTAAAGATTTCCAGTGGTTTGTGTATCGATGGAGCTGGAAAACGAGAAAACTTGATTTTTGCATGTATCGGGCTTCCTTTTCAGTCCTTGAAAATAAACACGTACACGGATCATTTTTTGGTGTTTTATCCCATATAATAAATCCTTTATTGACCAAGCTTGTTCGGTCAAGATGGCTGGATATTGGCCTCGTTCTTTTTTTGCGTGTTTATGGACCTCGACTTCGTCTCGGTCCATAAAAACGCAAAAAATAGAACTTAGGCAATATCCAGCCATCTTGACCTCACGCTTGGTCAATAACCCATATATATTGGCCGAGTTCGTTTTTGCTTTGTCATTTACAGAGACGAGGTCTGAAGGGCAATAACACCCCCAAAGAACCAGGAAAGGAAAAATAACATGTCTCTATGGAGTAGAGAAGAGAATGGGACGGGGGAGATTAAAGAGCAAAAATGCTTTGTTTCTCGGACCATATATTACCTTTTTCTCTTTCTGCTTCTACAGACGAGAGTGTTCAACAACATGGTTCCGAAATGTGGCAGTCGTACTACTAAGGAGTTAATCAGAAAACTGGCGAAGAAATCCCATTTTCAATTCCGTAGTGCCGAAACCTATTTTTTAACCCATCAACAGCAGGTACAGTATGAATCTTGTTCTAAATCGCAAACCACTCTACGAGCTGATAATGTGGATTGTGGCAAAGTAGAATTAGAGTGGCGCTGATGTCTCGTGCGTTCGCCCTTCGTCTTGGCTTGGAAGATAAACCATGTTTTTGTGTATTTAAATTTCCTACCGACGCAGCACCATTTTCTTTAGTAATAATACACATGCAAAAATTCAATGCGCTGATTGGCTGAGAGCACGTCAATTATAATCCCAAACAGAAAGTTGAAATTGAGTGCAGACATTAGAAATTAAATTTTTGTATATATATTATTAACAAGTAATCAAATGATTTTGAGTGCAATTTTGTATAAGCAAGCATTCGCTAATTTTCGCCTCCGCTCATGCAAATTTTTTCAGTCTTTTGGTTGCTTTCAGAAGCGCGCAAACTAAACCAAACCTTGAGGCAAGATTGGTCTGTCTTACCCTATCAAGATGCTTTTCCTACGTTCTCGAAAGAAGCGTTCTTTTTATCGGCTTATTTTAAAATCTTTAATCGACCAATTTTGTTCGATAAAGATATCTGGATACTGATTCGTCTCGTTCTCTTTTTATGCGCATTTTGGACCTCGTCTTGAGTCTACTTCGCAAAAACAAACTTGACCCATTATTATGGCTACTTCTTAGTGATTTCCTCCTGTTTCTTAAAGACCCAAATACACACAACAACGACAACGTTGACTCTATGTAGGCTACGAGTAATATAAATTAGTACAAACCGACTCAGTAAGCTTGGCGTTTTGAGCAAACTGATTGGCTCTCCACCTCGGGATATTCAACATTATTATATCTACAACCCCTGGATATGAGAAAACGCCTGCTCTGCTTAGTTCCCTACTCACAGGCTATCAGCTCGTATCCCATTAAAATATTTCTTGAATTAGACAGGGAGAAATTCAAGTCTTGCATGTAAAGAATATACCAAAAACTGTTACCTGAAGCAAATTAATATGGGATGAAATTATTCGGCGGTAAAAGAGCACATTATACGGCGACATTGATACGATTTTAATTGTTTACTACGAACTAAAGTAAAACTCTTAAAAACAGCCGCCATTTTGAAACATCCGTAGAGCCCGTAAACGGAGTGTTTTTTTTTTAATTCTCAGACTGGTTTGCTAACTCGAAAAAATTTGACAAGTACATCAAAGAGATGTTTAAGAACGAGCCGGACTCGTGTTTACACATCGGCTCGACAACAAAATGGTCTTGTTTACAAACAACAACAAAGTCAATTCTTGTCGTGCAAACTAGTTCCAAATGAGTTGAAATGAAAGGGTTTAGTGATATAATAAAACAATTATTCCATTCAATCTCGTCTTGCGCTGGTTCGTTTTGGGTCAAGATCAAACAAAATCGCGTCGTGGGGAAATGAAAATGGCGGCCATCTATTCTCGCTTTATCTAGAGCTGTTTACGAGGGGTGTCAGTAGGGAATTTAAGGTAGACACGACCACAATAAAACAATACCAGGGTAGAACCAAACACTAGCGCAAATGAAACATGTGCAAAATAAAGTCCGGTAAGTTTCTCTGTCGTACGAATTACTTTATTCTTCGACGATTAATTTTTTTCACGGGGTTGTGCTGTCCTCGGCGTCCCAGTCGTGTTCCCTACTGATGTCGCTTTATTGGTATATACTAAAACAAAAGCTGTTATTATAGCTGAGCCCACGTTTTAGCGGTGTTCGTTTTAGAGCGCGCGATAGCGAGGCTTTCACACATAGAGAAGAGTAAGAGATTCAGCGCGCAAAATCCGAAAAAATGATGCGTTCCTATCCTGAATTAACGTTTTTCTCAGAGGAGAAAGTGTAATTGTTAAATGGAAGCTGCCCTCGTCATCTGACAAAGCCTAAGCTGAAAACTTGGCTTTCCTATCGTGTAGGAACAGCAAGGTATGGCAGTGCTTCGACCGATGCAAGCAAACGTAGAAGGGTGCGATATAAAGTGCTAAATCGGCGGAGAATAGTATAATAGGAGTTGTGATCCATTATTCATTTCCGATTCTACGATTGTTTCGATTTCCGAAAATCGCTTTTTGATTCTCAAAGATATGCCGTTTGCGTTACCATGGAAACCAAGTTGTTTATTTCAACTAGGTCATAAACAATCGCTTCTCAACGGCTAAACATTAAAAACTGGACCTAAAAACACATTTCAGAGGTAACCTAAATGGTTAACGCTGCATATGATCCGGTAAAAAAAATTCACATTTTGGAGCAAAATTCATGTGTACCCCCGCCTTAAGGTATCAGCAGACATCCGTGCACTGATTATGGCGCGCGTGTCAAACTAGGGTCACACTCAGCATGTTATTGATGTCATGTGACACATTGTCTCGATAATTAATTCATTTAACAGAACTTGTCAACTCTCAAGTAGTTGGACAGAAAAGGCAATAATAGTTAGTAATGGGTAAGTTAGTAATGGCAGTTGAAGAAATATTTATTTGGGAATGAAACGAAAGAAAGCGTCACAAATTTCTCAACTCGAGGACTATTACTAGTAGCATGGCCAATCAGATTGCGGCATTTCCATTAGTCCACTAGTTGGGTGATACTTGTAACAGCTATTATTCTCTTCAATCTCCATGAATAGTGGCCTTAGGAATATTTACCTCGCTGCTTCGCAGCTCGGTTAATATTCTGCCACTATTCACCTCTATTTTTGAAAATAATTGTTAAGTGAACTCTTCATATGTATATATGTATATATAGATAAGATGTTTGAGCAACTCAACAACAATCTCCATTATGATAAAATTAACTATGATCCTACCATGGAGCATTTTGAAAAGATCAAAAAATGGGGTCGTGATTGGTTAGGTAAAGGTCAAATTAGTCAAGAGATTGCCACTTGGTTTGCCAACTTGGAACCGAAACCGGGGGTGGCTTTACGAAATGTAAAAACGCATAAGGAAGGCAACCCGCTTCGCCTAATTACATCTTGTTGCGGAACGGTAATTGAAAGACTTTCGGCCTTTACTGAATTTTATCTCAAGCCCCTCGCTCAAAATTTACCTTCATTTATCAAAGATACTACTGATATTAACAAGATCCAAATTCTCAATTCCGAGAAAGGCCCCTTACCACCTGGGTGTTTGCTGGTGTCTTGGGATGTAGTTGCTATGTTTCCCAACATTGACAATAATTTAGGAATTTCAGCTATTGGAAAAGCTCTTGATTCTAGATCTGATAAGGTTCCATCAACTGATTGCATTGTGGAGGCTATTGAAATTTGTCTCCAAACCAACAATTGTCAATTTTATGGAAAAAGCTTTGTGCAAAAACACGGTACAGCCATGGGGCCCAAAAACGCATGTAGCTATGCCGACTTGGCAATGGGTTTGATTGATGAGAAAGCTAAATCTGAAGGTGCCGTGAAACCCATGTTATGGTGGCGTCATAGGGACGATGTTTTCGATATTTGGCCACATGGTTTACCTAAATGGTTAGAGTTTACTGATTACATCAATTCTCTTTATCCCACCATCAAGTTTGAGCTGGTATATTCATAGCATACCCTCAATGTCTTGCATCTCACTTTACACCTTCAGGATGGGTTTATTAAGACAGATATCTATGCTAAACCTACGGATAGTCATCTTTATCTACCTTTTTCAAGTTCTCATCCAGCACATTGTATAAGGGCTACTTCCTATGGGGTTGCGCTACGAGTTAGACGTAATTGTTCTACCGACGATTTTCTAAACAAGAGGTGTGCTGAATACAAAGGGTACCTTATATCCCAGGGCTATAATGTCGCTTTAGTAGACAAACAATTCGACAAAGCGCTTAGTATTGAGAGATCAGAATTGCTTAAGAAAAAGGTTAAGCCTGTCAAGAGAGTTTTCCCGTTAGTTCTTGATTACAATCCTATCCTGCCTGATATTCAGAGAGTTATCAAGAAACATGCTCATATTTTGAGGTCGTCACCCGAATTACTTGAAATCTTTCCACCTAAATCTATTTTTTTAGCATATCGCCGTACCAAAAATCTCACAAGATATTTTAGCACCATCTAAATGGCAAACAATGGGGCAAACCAGGCAGAGAAGGAAATGGGAGGGTGCTTCAAATGTTGTACTCGTTGTGATCTATGCAAAAACGTTTTAATTCAGGATTCCAAGTTTAAAAGCTTTTCCACAGGCCGAGCCTACAAGATAAATCAAAAATTGTCTTGCTCTTCCAAAAACGTTGTATACTTAGCCTCGTGTAATAAATGCAAATTGCAATATGTAGGTTCTACCACCACAGAATTTAAAGTACGCTTTCGCAATCATAAATCGTCCATGCATACCACCAAAAGACGTGTGAACTTGCGGTCCATTTTAAATGTACAAGGCATGAAATTTCCGAAATTAAGTTTATTGTCATCGAACAAATTACTAACCAAGGTGACGTTGCTTATATTGAAAAGTTGCTATTGACTAGAGAGGCCTATTGGACCTCCCAGCTATTTACACTTTAC
This sequence comes from Ricordea florida, assembly GCA_949710005.1. Classification (NCBI taxonomy): domain Eukaryota; kingdom Metazoa; phylum Cnidaria; class Anthozoa; order Corallimorpharia; family Ricordeidae; genus Ricordea; species Ricordea florida. The sequence goes on from OX453272.1 coordinate 42,003,784, forward strand.
CCTCATGGTCTTAATAAAAGACGCGAATTTAGGTCTAAAGATCGCGTCCGCTACAATACCTAATTAGACTAACTATTGTACTTTTAGTAATTAAGGCGCTCGCAGATACATTGTTGGAATTTCATCATCTGTGCGTTCTTCTACGTTGCCATTAGCTTTGTTACGTAATCTATTATTTCAGTTTGTATAGCATTTTGTAATTATATTATCATTTTTGTGATCCTATATAAATACATGCGAATCTGTAAGCCTACTAGTATTTTTAGCTTTTTACTTTTTAACGTGTATATTGTTCCACTCTGAAGAAGGCCGAAGGCCGAAAAGTCGTATTAAAAGCCGGAGAAGTTAGAATTTTGCTTCATGACGCCTCATTTTACACTTAACTATATATATATATATAGATATAAAGTGTAAAAGTTGATTAATCGTAAAACAGTGCTCAATACGTGAACGTAGAGCGAAGTAGTTGTTGCGGGAGAAAAAAACACACAAACAAACTACAGGTTTATCCCTACAAGCCTGTTTCGTGGTTGCCCACTCGTCAGGGGATATGGTAGGAATGTCCTTTACCATCGCTTATATACAAAGTAGTTAAATCTACATAATAATAGGGATCGTTAAGTTTCAGGTATTGCGTAAGAGGGTTTTGTTTCTGTGGCGGCAAGAAGACACAAGCTCATTACGTTTGTTTAGCGTGGATAGTTCGGGTCGGCAGATGATTACGAATTTTTCTTTAAGGCAGAGGTTACATCTTTTGCTTGAGCTGTTATATGGCGAGTGTGAAGACAGGATCCGCCAGGAAATAAAGTGTTCAATGTTGTTGTCTTTAAGGGTCCATATGTGTTTGCTGAGCACAGAAAACATCAAGAAAGAAATATGCCGTGTCTTTAAAAATAACGGACTACGCATTACCATAGAAGCTAACTAGCAGATAATTAACTTCCTGGATGTCACATTCAACCTCAACCAAAACACCTATAAGCCCTTCACAAAGCCAAATACGACACTGCAGTACGTCCACCGCGAGAGCAACCACCCGCCAATCACTACAATACTACATTCCCGCTGGCATCAACAAACGACTATCATCCCTATCATCCGACAAAGCATCCTTTGACCAAGCCAGGCGAGTGTGAAGACAGGATCCGCCAGGAAATAAAGTGTTCAATGTTGTTGTTGTCTTTCTTGCTGAGCTCGGTGGAGTTTCTGTGTTTAGCGTGGCGGAAAGATGCGGTGTGGTTTCTGTATCTTGTTTTGAAGTCGTTTTCCGTAAGTCCGATGTAGGTTTGGGACGTGTTGTTGTCTTTGCGCGTAACGGTGGCTTGGTAGATTACCGATGGTTGTAGGCAGTTTCCGTTGAGTGGGCAATTGTTCTTTTGTCGGCAGTTGCCTATCTTTCTTTCTTTAGTGTTAGCGGCGGCAGCATCGTTGGTTTGTGCAGATGTGGTTACGATGCGTTTATTATGGTTTTCGATTATTTGTTTAGTGTTGTTCATGCAGCTGTAACTGATCTTGATGGTGTTGCGGTTGAAGATTTTACGGAGCTCGTGGTCTTTTGGGAATTGCTTATCTACTAGAGCGAGGAATTTGTGTCCAATGTTAGTACTTGTGTTCTTGCTGAAAGGGGGGCTGTACCACAGGATGTTACTACGTTGACGGTTTTTTCGCTTGTTAGGTGTGGTTGGTTCGTAGTGTAGGGGTGTAGGGTGTAGCTGTATCCGCTTTCGTCGAGTGCTTTCTGGTATGAGGGGGCGGCTTGGTCAAAGGATGCTTTGTTGGATGATAGGGATGATAGTCGTTTGTTGATGCCAGCGGGAATGTAGTATTGTAGTGATTGGCGGGTGGTTGCTCTCGCGGTGGACGTACTGCAGTGTCGTATTTGGCTTTGTGAAGGGCTTATAGGTGTTTTGGTTGAGGTTGAATGTGACATCCAGGAAGTTAATTATCTGCTAGTTAGCTTCTATGGTAATGCGTAGTCCGTTATTTTTAAAGACACGGCATATTTCTTTCTTGATGTTTTCTGTGCTCAGCAAACACATATGGACCCTTAAAGACAACAACATTGAACACTTTATTTCCTGGCGGATCCTGTCTTCACACTCGCCATATAACAGCTCAAGCAAAAGATGTAACCTCTGCCTTAAAGAAAAATTCGTAATCATCTGCCGACCCGAACTATCCACGCTAAACAAACGTAATGAGCTTGTGTCTTCTTGCCGCCACAGAAACAAAACCCTCTTACGCAATACCTGAAACTTAACGATCCCTATTATTATGTAGATTTAACTACTTTGTATATAAGCGATGGTAAAGGACATTCCTACCATATCCCCTGACGAGTGGGCAACCACGAAACAGGCTTGTAGGGATAAACCTGTAGTTTGTTTGTGTTTTTTTTTCTCCCGCAACAACTATATATAGATAGAGATATATCTTATACCTTCCAACTCACGCATTATGGGCGAGTCTCACGCCTGACTAAAAAATACGGACGAATGATAATAATAATAATAATAATAATAATGATAATAATAACCGATCACTTCAGAGCCAAAATCCTTAAGTTTACATTAATAAATTCAATTCAATTTCCCCGAAAATGTTCCGAAAAAAAAGGGGTCCAATGTTTACTTTTGTGCACTCAATGTACCACAGCTCAGCACGCTAAAATTGTCCCCGGCTCGCTTGAAAGCCATCGAAAAAGCTTCAAATTGCTTTGGGCTGAAGAGCTTAAAGGTGTTCAGAATACCTTAGAAATTTCCGACAACGTTCGGAATTCTTCGTGAAAAATGATTGAGACTTTTTCTAAGTTGATGGGACGTTTTCGTAAATCCCAGCCACCAGAAGAGGAACATTCCACGCATTTAATCAGAAAACGTTGGCCAGTAAAACATACTTGAAGTACGTACCACCACAATTTGTACCTTAAAGAATTACCAGAGCTTGCCAGCCAATGTAAGCCCTCCACGGTATTTTTGCGTGAACTAAGATAAACTGGAGATTCTTGCTCGCCGTGTCGAATTTAAAAATATCTTTTTATAACCCACCCTCTCAGTCATACCAACGGAATCGTATAGCATATACATGTGAATGAATGAAAATTTCATATATGTGAACTGCGGACGAAAGTTTTAATAAGTGAAAGATCCTCACAATTACGTACCCAAGTTACGCAGTTGCAAAGGTAAGACCTGATAAATCACGTGGTACGTAACTCATAGAACATTATAGTCTAGCACAGTATTTATTGCCTGTGTATGTGTTAGCCCAATCCGGGTCAAAGACAACAGCTGAGCGACAATTAATCTGTAAAATTCAACATCTTTACTGCACTCGACACTCGATCGTTCCGATTACATTCGATTGCATCATCCCACCATCAAGGGCTCGGGCCCAGTCCCTTTCAGTCCTCTCTACTTAGTCCTCTACATTTTTCCCCTCTAAAAGAAATGTTGTCCTCAACATTGTACAGAAATGATACTCTCGTATGCTATCACAATATCAGTTCCTTGAATTAACCTTATTGGTCTGGGTGATCAGGCCAGAACAATCAATAGGTTTACTCCAGGCTTTCTCTTCTGCTGCAGTTTCATTGTACATCATCGCATATAACTCGAGACAAGGAGCTTTCCGAAAAAACGGCTATATATAATGAGTGACATACCCCTGTTGAAAATATTGTTTGGAAACTAGGCCAAAGCAGTTGACTTAACTGACAACAAACACTTTTAGGTCCTGAAAAAAAAAATTATAATAAATAAACTGAACGTGGCTTAAGTTCCTGTAAGTTCACAGGTACAGCCCATTTTCCTAGACTCGTTAATAACAGTAAGGTACATCGGCCCAAAACTGCAATGGTAGGTACATGTAGACAAAACATTGACAACAGTGTTTCCACACAGGCTGCAACATCCAAGGTACTCTATAGGGTGGCAATATCTGCTGTGGGTATGACGCTGAAATCCCTTGCACTCCCGCAGTAGTCCACGGTTGGAAGGACGGCTGTCCTAGTTCATCATAAGTCATCCTAAGTGGGGGTCTAGACGTTCGTTGTGAATGCCTCGGGAGTCCCTCATCCACAGCATCAGCGTCATCATTTGAAGTAGCCACCTGTTCACAGCTATCTTCAGTCCCTTGCTCCTTGGCACCTGCAGACTCAAAAAGTTCCTCTAATTGATGGGGTGTTAAGTTCGGCATGTCGTCGTCAGCACTGCTGGATGTTCCTTCAGTGGGAGGCTGCCGTTTGGTAACTTTTCTAGGGCCTTTCTGTGTACGTTTGCTTGTACTGATAGGAGCTTCAACAGGCAAGTAAGAGCATGGTAGTAAGAGGTTGCGGTGAAGAACTCTGGACCTTCCACCTCCATTCTCTGGCCTGACCGTGTACACTGGCATGTCCTTTCTTTTCTGTGTCACGACATAGATTTCCTGTTCCCAATAGGGGCGTAACTTTCCCGGTCCACCTCGGTCCGACAGATTCCGTACGAGTACGCGATCTCCTTCGCACAGTGAAGTATGCCTAACTCTCTTGTCATATTGTACTTTACCAAGTTCTGCATTCTTCCGTGAATGAGTAGATGCCAGTTCATAGGCTTCTGTCATCGCCCCTCTCCATCTCTTGACATATTCTGGGTATGTAGAATAGCCTTGTGGAGGCTTAAGACCAAACATGATGTCAATTGGAAGCCGAGGGTTCCTGCCAAATACTAGGTAGAATGGTGAAAATCCGGTGGAGTCGTTCCGGGTACAGTTGTAAGCATGGACTACCTTATGGAGATGGTCGCGCCAACGTGATTTCTGTTTCTCAGGTAATGCTCGGAGCATGGATAGAAGTGTACGATTAAACCTCTCCACCTGACCGTTGCCTTGGGGGTGATACGGCGTTGTTCTTGAGTGTCTGACTCCACTCAGTTTCTCCAGGTTGTAGAAAAGCTTGTTTTCAAATTCTCCTCCTTGGTCATGGTGAATAGCCTCCGGGAATCCAAACCTCATGATGAAATCATTGAACAGCTTATCAGCAGCCGTTTTGGCAGACTTGTCACGCGTAGCGTATGCTTGGGCAAATCTTGTGTAGTGGTCCATGATCACAAGTATATATTGGTATCCACCAGAGCTTGGTTCTAGGTGAACAAAGTCCATAGAGACAAGCTGAAAGGGCCCAGTAGAGATGATAGGCTGAAGTGGAGCATTAACATGGACTGCTGGTTTCCGCTGTTTCAAACACTGGCATACTTTTGTGACATAGTGAGTGATATCTGCCCTCATGAATGGCCAGTAGAAGCGCTCCCTGGCCAGCTCGATTACTCTGTCTGCCCCCAAGTGTCCCATATTTTCATGCAGTTCCTCGTACACTCTCTTACGGTATTTCTTAGGCAAAACTATTTGATTCCAAAGTCCACATTTATGATAGAGAATTCCATCTTCTGAGAGAAACAGTCTATTCCATTCGTGTAAAAGCTGTCGTACAACCGCTTTTTCTTGCTGCTTTTCCTGGTAGGTGGGGCGTCTTCGGTTCTGCATGAAGTGTAAAACACGAGAGATGGTTGTATCTTCCTGCTGCGCAGCTGAAAGGTCACTTGGGGATATGGTTGAAACACTAAGAAGCTCTTCTTCTAACATAACAGGTGTCGCTGTGAGAGATGACAACCAGGCAGTCTCGGTAGAATTGCTTTCATTAATCGAGAAAATCACAGCATTCAACACATCCTGACTAACCATTTCCGAACAACCGCTCATGTATTCTTCAAAGCTGATTGGCATGCGCGACAAGGTATCCGCATCTGCATTCGCTTTCCCTGGCCGGTATCTAACATCAAAGTGGAAGTCAGCAAGTTCGTTCACCCATCGCAGACCTGTAGCGTTTAGTTTTGCTGATGTCAGAATGTATGTCAATGGATTGTTGTCAGTGAAGACAGTAAACTTGGGAGAGTAGTACAGGTAATCGCGAAACTGGTCAGTTATTGCCCACTTTAGGGCAAGAAACTCTAGTTTGCCGGCGTGAAGGTGATAGTTCTTCTCAGCTGCTGAAAGAGCTCGAGAGGCGTAAGCTACTACTCTCATTACCCCTTCAAGTTTCTGGTACAACACCGCTCCGAGACCTTCCCTACTTGCATCTGTATGGAGAATGAATGCTTTAGAAAAATCTGGATACGCCATTATGGGTGGGTTACTGAGGTGTCCCACTAGCTCTTCGAGGGCTGCTTGCTGTGCCCTTCCCCAACTAACCAGTGTTTTGGAGGGTAGTTGCCCAGTGTTCCCCGTGGTGGTCAGAAGGTCGTAAATAGGCTTTGCGATCTTTGCAAAATTTCTTATGTACCTTCGGTAATAACTCAATATTCCAGCCAGCTGTCTGACCTCACCAACAGTCTTAGGCAATGTTTCTTTCAGTCTTTCAACGGCCTTAACACTTTCAGGGTTCATCCGGTAACCATCACCAGAGACGATCCTCCCAAGAAAACGGACCTCACGTTTAAACAAACTACATTTACGGGGCTTCAGCTTTACTCCATGCTGTCGTAGCTTTCTCAGGACTTCCCTTAGGTGCTCAACATGAGCATCAAACGTTCTACTAAACACAATTATGTCATCGAGGTATGGGATGGCTACCTTGTCTCTCAGATCGCCCAGACACCGTTCCATAAACCGCTGGAAATTTGCGGGCGCATTCATTAATCCAAACGGAATTCTGACCCACTCATATAGCCCCCATGGTGTCACAAATGCTGTCGCTGCCCTACTTTCTTTGCTCATCATCGCCCAGAATGCCGCGACACATCCGGGACTTTAGTAGCCCTTCTCGCGCGAAAATTCAAAAGCTCATCATACAAAGTACACTTAATAACAAAGAAAGTCGGCCAAAATGGTCAACACCGCTCGAGAATTCTACTTTTACAAGAAAACGGTTTAGTTTACTCGTAACCTTTCATATGGCTTTTGTAAAAATGAGGTAAATAAAGAAAATGCGGCTACTTTTACGTCTGTTACTGTTTGGGAAGTATTATCCTTTTCGGCCTCAAATGCAGCTATTTTGTAGCTCTGTATGTATAGGATCGACACTTTGGGGTTGAAAATCTCAAGAAAAAAGAACTAAACAGGAAAGCTTTCATATGGCTTTTTATAAGTAGCATTTCAAGAGTTACTTGCCGCTTTTTCGCGCAAATCCGACGGTTGGAAGCATTATCCTTTTTAGCTTGTCTTATTCTACGCCCGTAAAACCAAAAAATTCGACCCACTGAGCCTCCCAAGAGAGTTGATTCGACCGCTTTTAAAGTTCCCGCGAACGTTTAATGAATTCAAAACTCCGCCTTCACAAACAATAGAACCCAAGCCGTAGCAATTAAGCATTGTTCTAAGTGCGACTCAGTGAAGTGTGACAAACTGTTATTACCAGAATACTCCAAAATTGAGACATATTCTCAACGACCGTGATCGCTCTAGGAACCGTCTTCGGAAATGTCTTCTCTAAGCGAACTGCAGCGCATTGATCGGGAGCTCTCTTCAGAGCTCGTAGAATCCCCGATCAATCCTGCATTTATTCACATGTCTACTCCCTTGACTTCCCATGTGTTCTCTGCTGGAGAGTAGTTTTTCCAGTGAACGAAGTATTCTTCCCTACCCGCCTTAACTCGTTTTGCAACAATGCGCTCAACTTCGTAAAAACCCATAACAGATGGCTTAGATCTGGGACGGTATTTCAAAGTAAAGCTTCTGTCGCGTGCCTTGAATAACGATGCGTAATAACCGCGCGCGTGTCTCGTACGCTTTAACATGTTGACTCTTCAGAAGTCTTTTGCAACTAAGTTCTATAAGTTGAATACTTAATTTTTAGAAACAGTAGAATGCGAATTCCCACGAGTCACTGATGGCGTGGGTCGGCTTGTTCCGACAACAAAAAGCGCTTGTTTGTTGTATTTTTCAGTTTTACACGATCAACGCGGCAAAAGAAGTATATTTTGTTTATTTCATGCACTTTTCTCTTCATCATTCTTTATTAATAACATCGTTTTGGTAAACCGTCAGTCGCTGTTTTACACAAAAAAAATCACGTGCACGCTTGTCTGTCAAAGGGCTCGAATAATTTTTTTGTGGACCTTTTAGAGAGGAGCGGAATAAATTATTTGCGCTTGCGAAATTGTGTGAAACTCGGTAGAGATAAACGTTTGAAAGACAGACAGGCCGAGCAAGTACAAAGTTTTGCGTTGCTCGTCAGTTTTATATGACGGCAGACCGTAATCGGGAAGAAGTTTTGTTAAGCGCGAGTTTTTTTTATCTTTTAACGCGCGCGGCTAACGTACACTTGTGTGTCAACAAACAACATTTAAAGACACTCGATGTCTTTTGAGATCACAAATTATTTTGAAATCATCTTTGACAATAGGTTTAAACAGATAGCTATGCCTAATTACGGAGCTATTGTGTACTTTATCGCACCTTGAAATTTGCTTCACACTTTCGACGTTTGATTGACAGCAGCGGCAGTGCAACGAAATTCAAGAGTATTCCCAGAGCTAAACCCATTAGCCAATCACAACTGACTAGTTCTAAATATGCAAACTATTATGCCGTGCGCCCTGAAATCGGGCGCTGTAAGTACATGTCGCTGAAAACAATGGCATTCTGGGCGATGAAACCCCTGGTGATATGCCTTTCCTTGGTCAAGTACAGTGAACCAAGTGTTCCCACCCAAACAATCTAAGGTTTCCTGGACTCTAGGGATAGGGTGCCGGTCAGCAATCGTTCGGCGATTCAGTTCTCGATAATCAATGCACAGTCTCAGTGTCCCATCCCTTTTACGGACACAAACTACAGGGGATGAATATGGTGACTTTGATTTGGTAATAAAGTTCTGGTTCAGTAGGTCTTCAATATACTGTTTTACCTCGGGGTACAATGGCCTTGGAACTGAAGTGTACTTCTTCTGAACTGGTTGGTGGTCTTTCAAGTTGATCTCCATTTCTAGGTCAGGGATACAGCCAATATCTTCATCACTGAAAGCAAAAGACTCGTACTCTTCCCTTAACATTGCTTCAGCTACAGTCCTTTGACATTGATTCAAGCCACTCAGATCAACTGCTGGGAGAGGGTTCAACCCTCCCTCGCTTTGCTGCTGGGGGATAGGAGGTGACTCGTGGAACTGCTCTTCCTCGGGCTGTTCATTGCTACCTTGTCCTTCTTTATCGGTCAATCTTACATCTGCTGCTGTTACAGATTTAACTGCCTGAAGGCATCCCAGCATTGTTCGGTTCTTAAGTACAATGTCATGATCGGTTCCATTATATACTGCAACTTTCACTCTTGACGCCTTTCCTGGTTTAATATTTAGCAAGGTCTCGGTTACTTCTAGACCATCAGGCCACTCTGCAAGTGTCTCTGGAACGAACAGCACTGGTGTCAGTTTTTTCACAGGACCTGTGTTGGCACGGCAATCAACATTTACCGTGTGGTTCTTCGGGATAACCACGTCTTTTCTGCCAGTTTTTATAATGCATATATGACCTGAACTTGTACTCTGAATAAAGTTTACAAGAGCATCTAGCTTTACCTTGTCCTTCCCTGGAAAACTCTCATAGACTGTGGGAATTGGGTTCTGATCATTTCGCACTAACTCCTCAATCGCATTATACCCCAGAATTGGGCAGTCTAAGTTATCTGAAGTCACTACGAAAGGTGCTACTGGTTCCACTTGAGTACTGTTACTGCTTGACAGGGTTAATTTCAGCCTTACTTCCACCCATCCAATGTAAGGAATCTGGGTCCCATTCACTGCTGTCAGATTTAAACTTGTTTCAAGGAGCTCTGATAACGGTCTGATGGCTATACTTCCTAGGTGTTCTTGAAGTGACTTGACTGGTATAATCGATACCTGGGCACCAGTGTCCCATAACATGTCAACTTCACAGTCATTTAGCAAACACTTCACCATACACTTCTTGCCAATGAGATCAATCACTTTAGCATGCTCAGTTGGAGTTAAGTGACTAACACATGCTGGGTCCTTAAACTCCCTTGACTCAGAATTACTCAGTTGACTAATAGCCTGACACAACAACTTATGTTCCTGCCACTGAGCCTTTTGGCACTCCATAGAACAATACAACACACTCTTACATTGCTTACACCTCTTAAATTGCTCCGATCCTCCTACTCTGAGGCAATGGTTACAATGGTGAGACTTTTCTGATTCTACGACTGCTTCCCGTCCCGCAGAGGCAGTCGTCTCCCGTTTGGCGAACTTCGACACCCTCTAGCAAAGTGTGAGTCACTACCACACTTAAAGCAGTGGTTACAGTACTCTTCTTTCTTCTCTACACAACTTGAACATCGTGGTGGTCTCCTTCTTTCCAGTCTGCTCCCAGTTTTATCAACATCTTTCCTTCTGACTTCTCCCTTCAAAGCTTCAACCTCCGATTTGATAGCATTAATAGCTGCCATAAGATCACTCTGCTGTGATGGCTCCTGTTTTGATTTCTTCTCGTTAGATGGATTTGACACTGATGCAACTGTCGCCAGGGGAGATTTGGGTTTGTTGCCCCTCAACTTTTTATCCCTTTCCTTTTCTGCTGATACAGCCACACCTATCTGCTGCATTAAAACTTCATCAGCCACATTCGGATCTTTAAGAAATGGACGTATCTTAGCACGGATGCTTTCATCCTGTAAACCAGTTTCCACAGAGCGTAAAAAGAGACGTTGTACATGTTCAGAGTCATATTGTAGATAAGTGTCATCACTTTCATCACTCGATGCAAATAGGATCTGCTGCCTTAGGTCTAAGGCTTTCATCAAGAACGCTTGGGGTGATTCCTTCTGGCTCTGCCCAAGGGAAGCTAGGGTCTGATACAACTCCGGCGTGTTTTTTACACCATAATGGCTGCGGAGAATTCTCTTCAATCGGTCTAATGTCAAATCCTTGTAGGTTTCAAGATAACTCCTAAGCACTAATCCAGGTGTGATTGCACGGATGACACCATCAACAATTTCACTTTCAACATATCCCTGTGTTAACCCAATTTGAATCTGACGGGCCAGTGACGAGAAGCTAATTTTATCTTTTTGGTCAGGCTCCCCGATCTGTCCATTGATTTTGAACTGTCTACGTAGCGCACTAGTTGTCAACAGTTTATGAACTGACTCTTCGCTTGATACGGTGACAGGTTTAGTATCACTAGGAACTGATTTTGTCTTACCTCCGTCCTTAATGCCAGGAGAAGACTTCTCTAACAGTAGTTTTCTTACATCGGTAAGATAAGGCACAATTTCCACTTCCTTCAACTTTTCAATCTCCTCTTCCAATCTCTGAACGACGAGTTTCGCTACCGCTAGCTTGGACTGGTCTTCATGTTCAACGTAAAAAAAACTCCGCTATCTTTACCAGTAATTCCCGCTTTCCCGCGAAAACTAGAGACTGAATTTCTAACTGAAGTTCCTCTGCCATCTTGAGTACTGCCACAGTGTCTTCGCAGGGTTTGTCCAACTTTGTTTTCGTCAACAGTAAACAGCTCGCGCACGTGGTTGCAAGAACAACAAGCACAATTTACCTCCTTGGGTTACCACAAGCGGTTCCATTTTTCTTGTAAGACAAGTCCTGGCAGGGTCGCCAAAATTGTTAGCCCAATCCGGGTCAAAGACAACAGCTGAGCGACAATTAATCTGTAAAATTCAACATCTTTACTGCACTCGACACTCGATCGTTCCGATTACATTCGATTGCATCATCCCACCATCAAGGGCTCGGGCCCAGTCCCTTTCAGTCCTCTCTACTTAGTCCTCTACATATGGCGACAGAGATAAGTATGCTCTAACAAAAGGGCAAGTAAATCTCTCTGAGAGAAAGCAAAATTATTGACTGATTGCTATTTATTGCGACTTCGAGGTTGATCTTGTTCGTCTGAGTGATCGAATTCAAGAACCTCTTGTATATCATAGTTACAGTTATTTCGTGGACTTTACAAGGTAACAATTTATTCTATGCGATTGAGTTAACCCTCACAGTATTTTCTGTACTTTTTTTTAGCCAACTCTTACTGGCTTTTTCCTTTATCATGTACATGTAGCTTACGCTCGCCGTATGAAGAATAAGAAAAAATAAAAGGAATGAGAAAGTTGCCGCTTTCTGCTCTCTAGCTAAAAAATATGGATGTTTGATGACATGAAAAAATTTAATGGAATAATAAACCTCTTATCCGATGTTTTGCGAGATCAATACACGCGGACATTTTACTCATTAGAGAGGTTTAGATCCACGTTTACCCGAACGGCAAACGAGAAAAATCGAACTTTTGCCTTGTGCCCTTAAGCCCTTAAGCCCTTTTCGCAATGAAGTCAAATTATTTTTATTTGTCTTGAATATGTTTCTTCTTTTTCTTCGTTGGATGATTTTAAGGATTAATGAAGGGAAAAAAGAGGCGAAATCAGAATTACATTTTGCCATTCGCGTTTGCCGTAAACGTAGTTCTAAATCTATCTATTACTGGCAATTTTAATCGCCCCTGCGGGGCTCGAAAAATACTGCGCAACTCGTAAAATTTTCGCTCGTATTATCTCGCAAAACAACGTGCAACAAGGTGTATTTATTAAAGGCTGGTTCCGCGAGCGGCCAGCACGAGGCCTATAAGTCCTGTGGTTCTGATTGGCTACCCGAGCAGCCAAGGGTTTCCCATTTTCTGCCTCAAAATAAAACAGATCACTGGCCATGTAATGAATCCTTTATTGACCAAGCTTGCTCGGGTCAATATGGCTGGATATTGACCTCCGTCGTTCTTTTAAGCGTTTTTATTGACCTCGACTATTTGTCGGTCAATAAGAACGCAAAAAAGAAACGGCCAACATGCAGCCATCTTGACCTCGTGCTTAATTAGTCAATATCTTTCACGATATTTTTCATGATCATTGGTCGGTTACAATAAACGCTTCAAGGGATCTTAGAAATACAGTCAGCTCATCGCCGATCCGTGCGCAAGGGTTTGTGACCAAGAAACATCACACCGACAAAACCGACCACAGTAGTGGAGGATGGGCGTGGTACTTCGGTCTTAAGCATCAACGAAGCATGAGGGTGTCTTATATCAAAACTCACATAAAAGTCAACCCCTTGAAATAAGACCCAGGCTATTACAAAAGATAACCTAATGGTTTCGAGTGCAATTTTTGACTGAAAACCGTTGTACCAGCTTGTAGGACGAGTGCTTATTCCTAGCTACAACTGGATTATTCGCTCTTGATTCGAACTGATAGTTGATTGGGCAGCCTTCGGCCTCATCAACTATCACCCATAGAAAATTTGAGCTCATAAACAATAAGAGTGTTTCTGTGGAGGAACTATCGGCTGATAGTTGCCCTGCAGAAATTCTATGTTCTTAAAACAAATATTTGCTCGAGAAGCGAAGCTTCGAGGGCAAATATGCTAGTTGTAAGAACATCAAATTTCCAAGGGGCAACTATTGGACCGGTAGTTCCGAGACATAAGCACTCTATTGTCTTTATTGTTCACCCGTAAATTTCCTTCCCCCGCGCCAGTTGAAAAACAGTCAAAACCCACTAAATGCAGATCAATCAAATATTTATCCATATGCACAGCCTGAAATTTCAATAATTCGCAACGTACATTGCCTAGAAAATACGGTATAACCGTCAGAAAATTCACATTTTCACGGATGGGCACTATCCATCCGGGTATTTTCCTCGGAAGGGCACTATGCGCTGATAGTGTGTCTCCGCGGACGAACACTATCGCGTCACGTTATCAATTTAAACCAATAAGAATCGGAGAAAATTTAGTAGTGAACTATAATAATGTTTACTATTATGACTGGTTTAACGAGCGGGCAAGATGAGATGAGGTGAATCCTGATTTTAGATTGGCTTCTCTAGCGGGCAAAGTGGGCTTATCTTGCTCTCTTGGTATTTTTCGCTTTTTCCTGCAAAACAAAACACATGAAGCAAAATGGTCATATAATATGAATTTGCGGATTCCATTTTACACAGAATAATTGTAGCGTTTAAGTTTCATTTAGTTAAATTGACTCCATATATTTTACTCTCAATATGATGTCAGACGTAAACGAAAGACTAACAGCGTTGGACACGCCTTAAATTTTTGCGTGAGAATTTTTAGCGCTCATGCGCAGTTTTGTTATTGTTTCGTTTTTACCGCGTGGTCCGATTTACCTTTTTTTACATTTGATCTCGTTTAGCATAAAAAGAGGCTCTTCTATTATTTCTGGTCCTTCGAGCCGGATATTAAGTTAGCGTATACAGTCCCAACGAAAGTCAGTTATGTCAACTCCCTCTTTGGAGACCCGAGAATCTCTCATTTTCAAACGTGGTCTCGTAAAGCGACGAATAACCAACTTGGTTAAAAAGATTGACCCGTTGGTCCACAAGCAAGACATATCTCAGTTCGATAAAGTCTGTGCCGAACAGTATTTGAAAGATATTCGTGGTTTAGATGAACAATTTCAAGCGAACCACGAGGCCGCCAGCGTTCTGGTTGCACACGAAAATGAAGAATTACTGGAAAGGGATTTCGACGAATTGGATGCTCACGATGAACGAGTCAGGGAAAACGTGAGTAAACTTTTATTTTTTCTAAGCACTCAAGTGGCGTCGGTAGAATCCAAATTAAACTCTTCGACTGACAGTGTGAAAAGGCCTTCGGAGCGAAAATGGAATCGCATTACATCTAATGTAAACAAGCTTGAATCAAGGATCAATGAAGTCCAAGAAAGCCTCGATTCAGCCAATATAGATGATGTTATTGACCTCAGAAATCAATTTTCTGAAGCCGAAAAAACGCTCGATCAATTTGCCAGTGATTTGGATTCAGTTGTGGACGTTGATGAGGATAATTGGAGCGACACCGTAGCAAGCTATTTTGATAAAATCAAAACCTGTCAAGACACGTTGTCTTCTCTGATCTCTGACATTCGCCGCCGTAATCAAATTCGCCAACAAAAGGAGCGCGAAATATTGTCAAAACAGCAAGCGGCTGAATGGGAAAATCGAACCAAAGAACTCGAAAAACGGCTTGCCATTGAACTCGAACAACGGGACAAAGAACTCGAGCAGCGAAAGCTTCAACATCGTGAGGAAATGAATGAGTTATTGTGCCAATTCAAGCAAACACCAGGTGGACATGAGAAATCTGTTAAGCTTCCTCCTCTCAACATCCCCACATTTGATGGCGACCCGACAAAGTGGAAATGTTATTGGCAACAATTTGAGGCTACCATTCACAACTCGAAGACCTTAGCTGATCAACTACGCATGCAGTATCTTTTGAAGTCTCTTGTTACCAAGAAGGCTAAGGATGCAATTGAAGGAATCGATGCCGTGGCTGAAGCCTATCCTGAAGCCATTGAAGCCTTGAAGGCACGATTTGACAGACCTCAGATCATTCATCGGGCACATGTAAGAGCATTACTAAGCATAAAACCAATGAAAGATGGGTTGAGCGCTGAACTGAGGCAGTTGCATGATAACCTGCAACACCATTTAAGATCCTTAAAGGCCCTGGACAAACTTGACTTTTCAAAATTCATGACAGCACTTGGAGAATCCAAATTAGACTCGGATACCATGGTGGAATGGCAAAAATACACCCAGGCTGAAAAGGATATCCCTGATTATCATAAGTTCCTAGAATTCCTTGATCTTCAAGCAACAGCTACCGAGTTAACCACCCTCGACGGTAACTCAAGAAAGCCAAACCTTCCCAAGAAGACAAAATGGTTCCATTCAGGAAATTCCTCTACTCCTACATTGAAGCCAGTTTCGGCATATGTAACAAATGTAGAAGGCAAGTGCATCGCGTGCAATAAACAAAAACACAGCTTAGCTTATTGCCAAGCTTTTAAAGCAAAACCAGTAAAGGACAAGCGCAGTTTTGTTTTGGAACACAAGATGTGCTTCAATTGCCTCAAAGGAAATCATGTGGCCAAACAGTGCCCTTCATCTTACTGCTGTCAGAAATGTGAAAAAAGGCACCATACATTGTTACATCTCGACACTGAAGATACACATGACCTCTCGAAGCAAGTGGAACCCCTTGTTGCACCAACTTCATCAGACAACAACAGTTCCAAGAGCAGTGACAGTAATGGATCCACTCATCTAGTCACCTACATGGCAACTCAGGAAGCAACAACCTCTGGTCCAGTTCTCATGATGGCAGCAGAAGTAATCTTAAGTGGACTGGATAATCGTCAAATGGTTGTTCGAGCTTTGCTAGATCCAGCCTCAACAGCCTCCTTTGTCACTGAAATGGTAGCCCAGCACCTCAAGTTAAAGGGAAGAAAACAGCACACCATTATTAATGGAATTGGAGGAACACAAAGCTCCACTCGTAGCAACACTGTTGTCGACATCACATTGATGTCTACCAAGCACTCCTCTTCTCTTTCCAATGTACAAGCCATCGTCCTACCTTCATTGACCAAGCATCTACCGTTCACCTCCCTTCCAAAGGGTTTCTGGCCACACCTTGCCTCTCTTGGATTAGCCGATCCAGAATACAATGTCTCAAAACCTATTGATGTTCTTCTTGGCGTTGATGTATACCACAATATTCTGAAACCAGGACTCATCCTTGGACCGAAAGGAACGCCTGCCGCCCAAGAAACCATATTTGGCTGGGTTTTGTTCGGAAATACTAACGGTTACCAAACGCCTAATGAAGTCACAACGCTACATGCATTAACCTCCTGTCCCAGCTGTGAAGAAACCTTGCAGAGATTTTGGTCTTTAGAGGAACCACCTAAGCCCAAGCTGCCTTTGTCTCCACTTGACAAACTGGCTGTACAGGACTACAACCAACACCAGAAACGCGATGATACTGGCCGCTTTGTAGTCAGGTTACCATTTAAGCCAGAGAAGGCTTCTCTGGGAGAGTCACGACCCCAAGCGTTACGACGTTTTCTGTCTCTTGAGCGTCGTCTTCAGTCCTCCAGTAAGTTCCAAGATTATGCCAAGGTCGTAAATGAGTACTTCACATCTGGCCATGCCGAAAGAGTACCAGAGAGTGACCTCAAGAAGCCCACTTCAGACTCATTCTACTTAGCCCACCATGCTGTCTATAAGGATTCAGCTACCACGCCCATTCGCGTCGTGTTTGATGGCTCAATGAAGACAACCTCTGGTGTCTCCCTTAATGACCAACTCCTTGTGGGACCCACTGTTCATCCTCCCCTCAATGATGTCCTCATACGCTTTCGTAGATATCCTTATGTCTTAACAACTGATGTCTCAAAGATGTACCGTGCTATCAGCTTAGCACCTGAAGACAGGGATTATCATCGGTTCTTATGGAGGGATAAACTTACTGATTCCGTACGTGACTACCGAATGACAAGAGTCACCTTTGGAATTGCAAGTGCTGCTTTCCTAGCAACAAACTCAGTGCTGCGTGTCGCTGAAGAAAATGAGTCAGAGTTGCCTCTCGCTGCCAAGGCTGTGAAAGAATCGTTCTATGTCGATGATGGCCTCCCTTCAGTAGAAACGATTGAAGATGCCATCTTGCTGCATTATCAGCTTCAAGAGCTCTTTAACAGAGGAAGATTCAAACTCCACAAATGGGATTCAAACTCACAAGAAGTCTTAAACCACATCCCAACTGAAATTCGAAATACAAAGAATACATCTTGTCTGGTGAACTCTAACAAGTTTGTCAAAACTCTTGGCATGGAATATAACTCTAATCAAGACATCTTCCGATTCTCATCCGTTCAATTGCCAGTCACAGAATCAAATCTCACCAAACGTGCCGTATTGTCAGATTCAGCAAAGATCTTTGATCCCCTTGGTCTGATCGCATGCGTCACCATCGTAGTGAAGATTATTTTCCAGCGTCTCTGGGAACGAGGCACTTCCTGGGATGATCCTATGCCACCAGACATTCAGACAGAGTGGCTTAATTGGAGAACACAGCTATCTAAAATTTCTGTTATCCGCATTCCACGTTGTTGCACTCCTGTTGGCGTCAAGATCGTCCACCGACAATTAATTGGATTTTCTGACGCCAGCGAGAAGGCCTACTGTGCTGTCGTCTATTTAAGAAGCATAGACATGACTGGTAAGATCTACTCATCACTTGTAATGGCAAAAACACGCGTTGCCCCACTCAAGAAGGTCACTTTGCCTCGCCTTGAACTTTGTGGAGCTTATTTGCTTGCACAACTCATGAAACACCTCCAAGAAACCCTGGCCATTCCGACCACTAACCTTTGTGCATTTACCGATAGCACAATTGTTCTCTATTGGATCTATGGAAGCAGCCAACGCTTCAAGACCTTTGTAGCAAACAGAATAGGAGCAATTCAAAATGATGTCCCTCCTGAAAGGTGGAGACACGTTGATGGCAAAGAAAACCCAGCTGACCTTGGGTCACGTGGCATTCTACCAGGGGAAATCAGTGACAACAAACTTTGGTGGAATGGCCCTGATTGGATGAAAGAAAATTCTTCAAACTGGCCATCCAAGTTCACCGGTGCTCCCTCATTGGAAATTCTGTACGCACTAGGCTTCAAAGAAGAAGACTTGCAACTTAAAGAACGAAAGGAAGTCGCTCTCCAAGCAGTCACCGCTGAACCTGTGATTGATATGCTCCGGTATTCAAGTTACATGCATCTCGTCAGGGTAACTGCATGGGTTTTTCGTGTCGTCACCCGTTCTCATTTGTTCAGCAACACACCACTGACAGTAAGCGAATTATCCAAAGCAAAAACCTGGTTGTTCAAGCAAGCACAAGCCCAGATGTTTCCAGACACAATTGA
Organism: Ricordea florida; assembly: GCA_949710005.1. Taxonomy (NCBI): domain Eukaryota; kingdom Metazoa; phylum Cnidaria; class Anthozoa; order Corallimorpharia; family Ricordeidae; genus Ricordea; species Ricordea florida. The sequence continues at coordinate 42,022,548 of OX453272.1, forward strand.
AACACTCAAGAAAGGCAAACCATTACTGTTGTCCAATCTCCTGCAGCCTTTAAATCCATTCCTCGATGCAGATGGTCTTTTAAGAGTTGGAGGACGACTTTCTCAGTCACAGAAAGCCTACCAATCCCGTCATCCGCTCATCCTCCATGGAAAGCACCATGTTGTGTCACTGATCATACAAAGTGAGCATAAACGCTTGTGCCATGCTGGTCCTAAACTCACTCTCGGATCTCTTCAAGACCTCTATCACATTGTGGGTGCGCGTAGGGCTGTACGCAAATGGACACGTCAGTGTGTTGTGTGCCAACGTGCGTCGCCAAGGATAACAACTCAACTCATGGGTCAACTTCCAGCTTCACGAGTCTTACCCACCTTTGCCAATGAGAAAGTTTCAGTAGACTATGCAGGACCATTGACCCTTAAAGTTGGATCGAAAAGGAAGCCAACTTATCACAAGGCTTATGTGGCCATTTTCGTTTGCTTGGCAACAGAATCCTGTCATATTGAGCTCGTCTCAGACCTTACTGCCGAAGCCTTTCTTGCTGCCCTTCGACGCTTTGTCTCCCGACGAGGAAAACCAAAAGAGATTTGGAGCGACAACGCAACTTGTTTCCGCCGTGCAAATAAAGATTTAAAAGAACTGTCGTCTGCCTTACAGCGGCAAGGTACACAAGACAGAGTGATGAATTTCTGCACTAGTCAAAACATCCAGTGGAATTTTAGTCCTCCTACTGGTCCTCATCATGGGTCTGTCTGGGAAAATGGCGTCAAAGCCTGTAAACACCATTTGAAACGCATAGTTGGAGAAAGTAAGTTAACCTTTGAAGAAATGACAACTGTTCTGTGTCAGATTGAAGCTTGCCTCAACTCAAGACCGCTATTTACAGCTCTTGATGCAAATGATGATGATGGAATCTCTCCCCTCACTCCTGGCCACTTTCTGATTGGTCGACCCCTCGAAGCACTTCCTGATCATGCAACAACCACTCCCATTTTTCCTTTGAAGCGGTGGAGACTCTGTCAAGTATTGACATAGCACTTTTGGAAGCGCTGGTCAACCGAGTACCTCAATACCCTTCAGCGCTTCAACAAATGGAGGTTACCTCGAAGAAATTTGAGTATTGGGGATGTTGTCCTCGTCAAGGATAATCGAGCACCCCCCTGTCAGTGGCCACTTGGTCTCATCACAAAAACCCATCCTGGACCGGATCACATGGTTCGAGTTGTCACTGTAAAAACCAAAGCTGGAACCTTTCTCAGACCGATTGTGAAACTATGTTTGCTTCTCCCAGCAGAGCATTTACTGCACTTGAACTGAACATGATGAACTACCATAGCAAATGTTAAGACATTTAACTATTAGTTAAACTAGGGATATAGAACTTTGGTAGTGTTACTAAATTACAAGTCGTTATTGCTGTTGAGCAGTTTATATTGATACACCGTTGTATCAAGGCCGGCGGGATATGGACACGCCTTAAATTTTTGCGTGAGAATTTTTAGCGCTCATGCGCAGTTTTGTTATTGTTTCGTTTTTACCGCGTGGTCCGAATTACCTTTTTTTACATTTGATCTCGTTTAGCATAAAAAGAGGCTCTTCTAAGCGTCATTGTTCAATGCCTTATTCACTTTTGATTTGGTTTCCTTTTCAGATTTGGCTCGGAACAACCAGCCTACATAAGCCTTATAAGAGAACCACTTTCACGGTTTGTTTCACAATTTTACTATTTGAGATATAAAGATTACAAGGAAGCTCATAGGAATTAGACATTTACACCAGGACCCCAAATAAAAAATCAGGTATTCCGTTGTTGAGTATTTTTAACTTGTTTATTTGTGTTTGCGTTTTGAATTTCATCTGATCCACTCTCGTTTCCAGAGCCCGCGTTCCCTTGACCAGCGGTCGGGAACGACGGTAGGTACGTGGTGTAAGCATCGTGTATGGCTATGGAGAGCAATGTATGCCATATATTCACTAACGGGGAACATGACTCCTGTTTTTGGGAACAATGGAACAAAAAATGGTCAAAACCCTATAAAAGGGGTGGGGAATTGTGTGTAGTGGATACGTGACAGGCAGATAGGTTATGGGGAACAAGTAAGGAAAAGCTGCGGGAACATAGAAACATAGGTCAACTTTAATAAGGAGTAATCCGTTTGATGTGCCATAGACATTCGACGCATGCGTCTTAAATAATGACTCGGAATGCCATGATGAATCAAGAGTAATCCAGGTGATCCAATACTTTTGTGGTCAGGATGAAAGGTGCAGGTAAGCATGCAGTTGCTAATCCTTCAAAAATCAAATAATGCAGTGTAACACCATCGAGATATCCATTTGCAAATAGCTCACATATATATATATATACAGTGGTAATGATACTAGCCTGTGTGCAGCCTTCTTCTATGAGGAAATGGTAAACGTGCAGCGTGCAACCATCGAGTTATGGACACACGCGAGAGGCTGCTAACCACGAAAGAAGCGTAAGAGATGCTAGTGGCGCAGCCGACAGCATCTCCAGTTTCTTGAGTGCTTAGCAAACCTACCAAGGCGACCATTACTCGATGGCTGCGCAGCTGCTGCGTTTACCATTTCTTTTATAATATCAAACCGGCTTACAATCTGGAGAGCTTTCTAAATTTTACTTTTTGACCAATATTTCCCAGGTGCTTTTTTTCAAGAGGAATATGTTTTATAAAAACATGTTTTCCTCGATCGCTCAGAATGGTCCGTATGGGTTTTTTTTATGGGCTCGAATTCCGTCGGTTTACCCTAGTGAATATATCTTTTGAATCCTTTTACCAAAATTGAATTTATATAGCGCACTCAGTTTTTTCATGTGAATATGTTCAAAGGCGCTTTACACTTCTATTGGGTGAGATCGGACGTCAGCATGTAAAGGCGCCTCTGGCTGCCGTTATCAGTCCACATATGATCTCACCCACTCACCCAGCCCATGCATGAATTGTCAGATGAAACCAGAAGTAGAGATAGACCACCACACCGCAAATTACGTCCCCTACTCTTTTCGAACAGTGTGTCGGTTCTTTAACGTCCTACAGATTATTAGGAACAAGTGTTGTGAGACTGGGTCCTAAGGTTTATCGTCCTTATCCGAGAAGACTAGAAAGTCTAACCATTAACAGATGTCATCCCAAAGGCAGCACTTTCTCCTCAGTTATTTTAAGACCCTGAGTGCTGGTCCGGCCAGGGTTTGAACCCGCAACCTCCCGCACGGTAGTCCGGTGCTCTACCAACTGAGCTAACCGGTCGGCGGTTAGCTCAGTTGGTAGATAACATTCCAATCATATTGGTAATAACATTCCAATCATATTTAAGGAGCAATAGTATAGAATGACAATTGTTGTCACTTGAAGCATTCATTAATAATTACTATTACAATCGTTTATAATACGTTTTCAACAGAGAGCCATCACAATGGAGCTTAAACCAAGCAAAGGCAAATGTTGTTCAAAACTATTTAGTGGTTGGGATCCTGTCTGAGTATGAAGACTTCCTGTCAGTTTTAGAGAAGCTTTTACCAAACTTCTTCGCAGGCATATTGGAACTGTATAGAAATCCAGGTAATTTTCAACTTACTCTGTTCATTCCATAGTAGTTTCTTGTTGCAATTCTTTCCGGCCTTTAAAGAATCGAGAAGTATTGAGTCCCTGTTAGGGTTCTAAGATAAGGATGCGGATTATTGGCCAATTAATACTGAATATACATACAACGCACTGATTGACTGAGTACACGTCAAATAATCCCAGGCAGTGCATTAGGAGTAGCAGCACATCTGGCATCTCTGAACCTTGGGCACTAGCCTAATGTACAAACGTTTAATTTAATATGAAATTTTGTTGACACCTAAATTCAGGCAAAAGCCTTTAACACTGATATAGGGTTTCGTCGCACGGTGACAAAGAAAATGTTCCACTGATTTAAGATGAGCATTCTTTTTTAAGCTGTTTTAATTCCACTGCTTTAATTAAATGTGGCTCACGACGGCCATGAATTTGAGGAAAATTTGTTAACTGCGTATGAGAGGATCTCATCTCGGTTCGTTTTTTAAACGGCCGGCTTATGTTAACTAATTGCGGATGTTTATTAACTGCACTTGAGTGGCTTTTAACAGTGTTCCGTATTTGTGCATTACTATTTTCAGAAAATGTGCTCAAGGAGAGGATAGTAACAACGAAGACAAGAAATTAACAACAACCATCTCCACAGGCGGAAAAAATCATGAAAGAACGTTTAAAGATGGAGTATGATTTCTATGACTTCATAAAGGATAGGTTCCATAGACTCAAACATGAACTAGGGCTGTAAATGGGGATTGAAGAAGGCGAATAAAATCTGTCTTCTGTAATATTAATAACTGTAAGATGTATAGATAAGACTTGAATTGAACAACGTCAGATGCGACGCGACTAAGAACGTCTATGGTGACTCGCCTGATAACCCATTTCTCACCTCGAGAAAAACTATCCTGTTTGCAAAAAAACAAACTGTTTCTTGAGCACCCACCTCTGAGAATAAGCAAAATGAAAAAAAAGATGAAAAAACGGAAACAAAACCAAACTATAAAAGAAGGGAAAGGAAGAAAAAAATGCAAGTTTCTTTTATTCCAGAATTCTATTTTTATTGTAGGTAATATCCTAGCAGGTGAATATTGTTGGGATACCTCTGACTGGACACGCTTGAAAGTATTAAAAATACGCAATACAACGCCATTAAACCCTTTAAGTCAAATAGTGAGCATACATCTTTAAAATCTCCAGTCGGGTAATAAATACACTTCATTTATGTATAAAGTATAGCGTTGTACAGGAATTTCTGCTACGGAGAAATATCGTGTCTAAGACTGTTGTAAAAATCCCAGAATTTTTTTGTGTCAATACGATGATTTTACGCATTTTCACAGGCTTCGTGTTTTAGATAGTGACAGCAGTCAGAGCCTATATCAGCTATTAAGAGTATGTTAACGTTTCATATTTTTCATTAGTTTTATTGGTTTTATAAAAATTTTTTTTATAGATTTCTAGTTGTATTGTTCTTGTCATAATGGTGAATAGCTCTTTTTTATCTTGCAATAAATCTTACGGAAATACCTAAAACGGAGCTAATAAACAGAAAAAGGAATGGACGTTTGTAGACAGAGACTTCTAAACAAAACAACCATATAATAAATCCTTTTTTACCAATCTTTTCCGATCAAAATGGCGGAGAAGAAAATAGAAACGGACACATACACGCATACATACCTACCATTACGGAGTTGTGGGGACTTTGTAAATTAACGGTATCCAGTCGTTTCGTACCCACGACCAGTTCGTACCCAGACGATTCGTACCCAATCTCGGATGGTTCGTACCCAACCCTCTGGACGATTCGTACCATGGTCAACACTCATAACAAAAAGCATCTTTGAGAATGATTAAAGATCAAGATCAACCGAAGTTACCTTGAATGATGTTGACTGTTTATCCTCCTTGATTCATAAGTGCATTTTGACAAAGAAAACCGGCTTAAGCACGCACAACACAAGCTTCACAAATTCTTTTTGTGATCGGCTGCTCGATTGTTGCGTGCGACATGTCGTTAAAGATGTAACGAGTAGGATACAAGTAAACCCCTTTTGTTTATTTTAAAAAAGCATATTTAAGCGAAGTCAAGCGAAGCGAAGTCAAGTCACTGATTGATTAGATTTAACTTTAGATTGAACTGGTTCCGGTTAAATCCGAGCGCGCTCAATACAAGTCAATAGCTTTTTTTTCGATTCCTAGTCGCTCGTGAGCGGGACAAGCCAATTTACAAATTGTAAAGAAAGTTTGACTTCCTAAACAGTAACAGTTTATTAGTTGCTCGGGTAGGTTATTGTGATTTTTTTCCGTGTTGTCATTATTCTTGTATTGTTTATACTTGTGACTGTCTTCACAATGACAGCTAATTAGTGCCCTGCGCAAGGTAGTTGTGATTTTTTTCTCTTTAACAAATCAGACCAGAAGGCTTCTGTATCGGAATCGACCACAACCATTTAGGAGAAGTTGGACTCTCAGAAACAGCCAAGTTGACTGCCGCCATTAAAAGGAAAGCAACCGACAAATTGTTCCGACCAGCATCGGCAATAGTAGAAGTGTTGTTGGAGGACATGGGTACTGCTCCGTTGCCAAATCTGCCGAGACCAGAACACTTAGCCAGAGCAGTCCATCAGAACGAACAATGACATTGAAGGTTGGCACCATGGCCTGAACAAGAGAGCTGCTGGCCGTTGTGGTCTACCGCTGTACATGCTTGTGGACCTGCTACACAAAGAAGCCCGCCTGGTATCATTGCAGATTCGTCTTGTCTCCAAGCGCAAGCTTAAGCGGATGCAGAGAGCAACTTATCGTCAAATGCAAAGCCGACTCTTTGACATGTGGGAAGCATTTAACAACAAGCAGAAATCGCAGAAACTGCGGCTGAAAGGATGCGCTAATATCAACAGGCCAGTTGTTACTTGAACTGAACACTTGAACTGAACACTTTAACTTTGCACTGCGTAAAATGTAAGAAGTAAAAACAAAATACCTAACAAGAAAAAGATACTGTTTGACACAAAACAACTTGGTAACAGGATGGGTACGAAACGTCTTAATTTGTTGGGTACGAATCGTCCGAGTTGGGTACGAATCGTCTGGGTACGAACTGGTCGTGGGTACGAAACGACTGGTAAGCAAATTAACAGTATCAACATTATGGGGACCTTTTGTTCTTGAAGACATTTTGGAACAAGAACTGCACTGTAATTCGAACCCATGACCTCTGCGATACCGGTGCATGGGTTCGAATCCTGTTCAGGCCTGAATTCTTTTTTCAGGCTTTAATTTCACAGCTGCTTAAGTTGTGTACATAACTGTGATGACAATCAATGTCATTGCTTATTACTCCGCAGTTGAGATGGTCTTTCATATATTCACTTGCATAAGAACTACATTGTTTGAACACCCTATTGGCCTAAACCCTATGCACTCCTAAAACAACTTGAAACGATTACAGTTTCTTTGTGGGGACCTGGAATACTCACCTTACACACGCACAAATACACACGCACATACAAGAACTCAACCAATACTCGACCGCTCTTGGTGAATCACACACATTTTATATTCGGACGCGTATGCACTGGGACCTAATGTGCGTGACAAGCTGAGTTTGAGTCGGTAACGACATTGGCAGAGAAAACAGTCAATGAAACAACTTATTATGGAGGAGGATAAAGTCAATTCGTTGGTACAGGAATCTAAAATAGAGATCGAAGGTACGTGTTCAGATGGAGAGAACGAAAAAGGAGGCAAACATTTAAAGTTCGATGAGGAAGACAGCGGTGATGATTCTACGGTGAGCAGTTCTAGTTCCGCTCCAGCCCCTGCCACGGGGAAGCGAGGATTTCGAGGAAAAGGCAGAAGGAAGAAAACTTTAGCCTTTAGATGTGTCAATTTTCTCAAGGTAAAGGTTATAACCCGTGCTTAACTTCAGTTTTCTTCTTGTTGCCGATTTGTTTAGCGAGGGTAAACGAAAGATGCTATTAGTAATTTATTCGCGGGAAAATTATTTGTTTTGAACGCATTCATGGTGCTTTCATGCACGTGCTTCGAATTAATTGTAATAATTTCTGTCGAAGAAAGTTATTTGTTGCTACTTTTGTCGCTCAAATTGTGCCATAATAATAGAAGCAGACTGCAAAATCCTTATGTAATCACTGCATTGATTCTGTCGTGAGGCAAATTCGAGAAATTTTCTTGAATAATTGAAGTGAGTTGAAATCGGCATGATTTCTGATTGTTTTCAAGGGACAACTGAAATCTTGAGCTTTGCAATCATAATTATTTGACAATTAATTATAATGATCATTATAACTGTATAACACACCTCCTGGTCTCTAGTTTCTCTAGTAGTTTCTAAGAAAAGTCTAATATGGTGGGTAAATATTGCATGTTTTGATCAGTAATTTAATTTAGTGCTTTTGATTATGTACCATCGTTAATTAACAGGAGGACCACAAGCAGCCAATATTTGCTATTCAATTTAATCACAATTTACCAGATGATGTTGATGACACTTACATCTTTGCCACTGTGGGAAGTAATAGGGTAAGCTTAAACCATTGCTGCTGCAGTATTAGAGCTTTTTCCCATTAATAGAGAATTAGCAAATTGCATATACAAATCCTGCAATCTGATTGGCTAACTTACTCACTATTAATCAGCCGATAAAGCCTGCACATTACGTGGAAGTTCAAGTTGTGAAAATGGAAGTGGAATGTGAAAATGGAAGTCGGGGCAAAATTGCAAAACCAAACTCCCATTTTCACGACATCAACTTCCATTTTCACAAGCTTAAACTCTTTTAACCATTGCCACTGCAGTATTAGAGCTTTTTCCCATTAATAGAACAATAGCAAATTGCATATACAAATCCTGCAATCTGATTGGCTAACTTACTCACTATTGATCAGCTGATAAGGCCTGCACATTACAGAAAACAATGTCTTCTAAGAAATGTGATGGGAATACATGGCTCTAAAATTGATGGTAGTGCATTATACTAGTTGCTTTCTGCTGACTACTTCAATGTTTTTGTCTGATTTTATGCGTTAAATAGTCAACCTGTTAACCATTGGTTAATGGAAGATGCAACTTCGTTATTGTCAACAAACTGAGTGGAATAATACTATAGGCGTTGCTAAGACTATATTAGGCCAAGAATTGATTGGCTGGGTGAGAATTAAGGCGACCTGCTATAGGCCCCATTAGCCTATTGTAACAAAGTCAAAGAAACTGTGAAATGTATAATTTCACAGTGAACTACAAAGACTGTTCAGCCAGTTAAATGGAACCCAAAGTGCATTAATACATAATTTGAAAGCTAACATAACTTAATTATTGTATGTAGCCATTAAATATATTCTATCTGATACTGAGTTGTGTATTTAATGCCCTTTACAGGTCACAATTTACCAGTGTGAAGCCAAAGGAGCAATTAAACTTATCCAGGCATACATGGATGCCGATGTATCCACACTCAAGTCGCTAAATTTTTTTGAATTGTAATATCACAATGTAATATGTGTATCGTATAAATAACATGTAACATACAAACACAGCTTTTCCAGATTCAATGTTTCTCAAGTACCATATTTGGAAACAGTACTGCTTTCCCCAGTCTCTGAGCTTGTTGGCACTATCCTGCTTTCACTTTGCATCATAAACAACTTGCATTTGCAGCAACAACCTGTCTGCCATATTTTGAACAGAGGTACAAGTAGCTATTTCTCGATAGGTTTGTCATGCTACTGAAGCTAATTTGATTGGTTGATTTGGTTTCTCTTGACTTCCCAAATATGGTACTTGATAGATTGAATGGGGACAAGAGGTGGTATAAGACATTCAGAGGCACTTCCTGTTCAGAAGCTTTCCAAAGAATGGTCACACTACATGTTACATGTTTCAAATTTTATGGGTTTCTGTGCAACTTGATATCTTTTACAGAATAGACAGTGAGTTTGTTAACCAATCTGATTGCAGCCAGCATTTGTGACAGTGCAGGAACACCAAATGAAATTGAATTATTCTGGACAATAAATAAGCATCAAAAAATATCAAGGAGGAGCTCTTGCTGCCTGAGATCTTTAATTAATAATGTCTTCAAATAATGCCTACCAGCATAAGGTGTAATTAAGGCAAAAGAAGATTGCATAGTCTTAACTGACTTGATTCAGCCTGAAGAGAGTTTTTATACCTGTGCATGGTCCTATCTCCCTGACACTGGGGAACCTGTACTAGCTGTTGCTGGCAACAGAGGGATCATACGGTTTATCAGGTACATGTAACACTTACATACGGAAGCTTCAAAGGGACATGGACTTTCATCCTAAATGGAAGTTGAAGTTGTGAAAGTGGAAGTTGAAGTTGTGAAAGTGGAAGTTGAAGTTGTAAAAATGGAATTGAAAGTTGTGATAATGGAAGTTGAAGTTGTCAAAATGGAAGTGGAATGTGAAAATGGAAGTTGGGGCAAAATTGCAAAACCAAACTCCCATTTTCACGACTTCAACTTCCATTTTCAAAAAACAAACTTCCATTTAGGATGAAAGTCCATGTCCCTTTGAAGCTTCCATACTTACACTTGTACAAAACCCTTGAGGAATATAGTATGTGTAAAATTACCTACATGCTATTGACCAAGTATGAGGTAAATTGGCTTCATAGTTGCCAAGTTCTAGTTTGCTTTTTTATAAGCAGAGACATAGTTGAGGTCAGTAAGAGTGCCAAAAAGAACAAGGCCAAATACCCAGTAATCTTGACCAAACAAGCTTGGTCAATAAAGGATTTACTATATGGCCATTTTATTTTGTTTGTTTCACAAGAACAAAGCTGGAAATCCCAAGCAGGCCGGCTCAGATAGCCATTCAGAACTCAGGATTCTGTCTACTTTCATGACCAGCCATTTAATAATTGGCAATAAAATAGTTGGTGCCAGTGAGCTTAATGTTGAAGACTTTCACGCAGTCTGCTGAGATATGTTACATCTGTAAAACTACATTATATATCATGCACTTCAGTCTTTAATTAATTATTATTTTACAGTGTATCTTCATACTGTTGTGTTAACAATATTATTTTTTCAATATTTTTTTCAGCCCCATAAGCATGAATTGTATCAAGGTACTTTCATTTCAAGAGGATTGTTTTGCAATAATATAATTATCATGTTTATTCTTATTCAGCCTGAACTTGTGATAGGATGCAGAAAGAACAAGCTCTATTGTCAATTAAGATAAAAATAATTTTCTCTACTCACCATGCATTTTTATAGTACATAGAGAGGGCCACTTGTGGATATGAAAACTTCAGAAAAGTTATTTTTGGACATGGAAATCTGTTTTCAGAGAGGTTCGGCATGCCTTATTGTGATGCTCATATTCATACCGAGTAGGATGTTTGTTTGCAGCCATTGAATACAGATGACTTGTAAGATTTGGTTACAGTAGTCATGTGGAGCTCTTGGAAAACACACTTTTGTTTCTATAAATAACTTTACTCCAGTTTTCATATCCCAGCCAACCCCCAAGCGTCCCTCTCTGTCCCTGTGTATAATGTAAGTTGTACCTTTGTAAGATTAAAGAAGGGTTCACATTTCAAGCATTAGCGCTACAGGTGGCACAACATACAATAGATCAGCTTGTTTAATAAACCATTTTTTGTATGTTTCAATTTCCCACAGACACAGCACTGGTTCTATTATTAGTAAGCCTCTTTCACCCTCTGCACCAGCCTTTTCATGCTTCTTCCATCTAATTTAATCTTGAACAGCTTAAGTAGTGGTGCTATTTTGAACTCGGTTATCTTGAATTTCCGCTATCTTGAATGATTTTCCCTTGAGAGTTCAAGAGAGGGGGATCCCACTGTATTCTCACTATCAGTGCTCATTGCTAGCTATTTATCCTTTAGATATTGGATACAGATCGCTTCTGGGGCTTTGAGCATTAAAGCTAATTTTCCTATTGAACTAAACATAGTCAAATATATGCATATCAGACTAAATGATGAATTTGAACCCTCTCATTCCCAAATATTATTGGCCTCTCACTTCCTCTAACAAGACTATTAATAGTATAGTGAAGCTAGCAGGTACAAAGGATCAGGGTCAGTATCTGGGTAACTGTGCACCTATCCCTCCCCTAACCCAACATTAATGCTAAGTTTTAAAGTTATTATTACTTCAATGTTGGGTTAAGGGAGGGGTAGGTGCACAATTACCCAGATACTTACATTGATTCCTAACAAATAAGGAAATGGAGTTATTTATTGACGTAAGGATTCTTGCATGTAACTGATCTAAAATCAGATTCCCCCAATTTGCATATAAGGTTGTGTATGAGACTCAGTAATGAGAATTGTCACTTACGTCTTGGGAGTGATGGGGTTAATTTAGCAATACAGGAAATAAATATATGTTTTTTGTTTTACTAGCACTATATTGGTCATGGAGGAGCTGTCAATGAACTCAAGTTTCATCCAATTAATCCTCATTTACTTCTCTCTGGAAGCAAAGGTGGAACAACATTCAGAACCTGTTATGGGGCTTTTGCCAATAATAGATGACTTGTGCAATATTTAAATGGACTACGTTGTATTAGGAAAAAAGTGAAGCATATTAACTTTATTTTCAATTGATACTTAGACTTCTATCAGTTTGCCTTAAATTAATGTAGCAAAGCTACTAATGCAGAAAACATCTGCAAAATGTAAAATGAAGTGCAATGGAATGTTTGGATGGCACCTACATGTACTTTGCAGATGATTGAATTTGCATATATGTGTTTTGATTTTACTGCTTTAATAATAGGTGAAATTAATTGTGTTTTGTCCTTTATTGAATCGCTGCCATTACAGATCACAGCTTGAGGCTCTGGAATGTGAAAACAGATGTCTTAGTTGCCATATTTGGTGGAGTGGATGGACACAGAGATGAAGTGTTAAGTACTGTAAGTGAAGTCGCAATCAAAGATTGCTGGGGCATAGAGAGGTGCTTTCAGATCAAAGTCAGTATCCGGGTAACTGCGCACCTACTCCTCCCATAACCCAACAAGTTATAATAAGATAAAATGTTAATGTTAGTGTTGGGTTGGGGGGGGTGCAGGGGGGTAGGTGCACAGTTTCCCAGATACTGACCTTGATCCTGGTTTTCAAAGGGTGCTAGGGGATCAGACGTAGTCACCAAGGTTACCTACCAGATTTTTATGTTGACGTCAACGCTGTGTTTTGCTAAAACAAACAATTTTTTTGGATGAGCAGTGAGCGAGTGGTGAGGAAGCAAACAGAACAGCTGCTTATGGTCCTATGCCTATACATATATGCGTGAGACATGGTCCTTGAAACATAAATTTCTCTTTTTTGTCTGATTTGCGTATCACCATGGGGGGTTACGGGCACCCTAAACCCACCCCCCCCCCTTGCTGGGCCCCCCTAGCTGGGCCCCAAACACTGTGTTTCGCCTACCTCCAGTCTTTTATGTTGATATCCGCGCCGTGTTTTGCTTTAAGTGACATTTTTCGGATTGTCACTGAGTGAGTGCGAGGAAGAAACCTACTAAAACAGCTGCATACATGAGCGACATTCCTCGAAAAATAGATTTCTCTATTCTATAGCCTCGTTTGCTCGTCACAAAGGGGGAAGGTTTCATGGTACTCCAAGATCCCGCCAGCCACGCTCCCAGCATGTGTATGTTCTTTCATTTAAATGAAATTAACATTCACGGCTTGAGGCTGTCAAAAATGTTGCTCATATGTTGCTCTCTTGTGTTATTAATTTGCGCTTTAGGATTTTGACATCTTGGGTGAGAAGATAGTCTCGTGTGGGATGGATCATTCTCTTAAGATCTGGTCTTTACAGTCTGCAGGAGTGGCTAAGGTAAACTCTTTATTACAGTTCATTTACATCACCTTAATGAACGCAAATTGCATTTATCATCTAATTCTTCACGGACTTAAATACCTCACCTTTGTAAAACACAGGTAAAACGGCCGGAGCTTATCCTGGTTTCAGTAGCATGAAGCACCTGGGAGTATTGTTACTCCCCCTGGATGGGATGCTAGTCCAACCTATGGTTACCCCCCAGCATTGTATCGATCGCCGGTACCCATCTATACACATGAGTGCCAGAGAGAGAACAATGTGGCGATAAGTTTCCAAACCTCTATGGTGCCGTATCTCCACTTTGCCAAAGATAATTTTTGTATTAGTATGAAAAGTTACGCACTTCCTGATAGCCTTGTGTTTCATTCTGTAGCCATGGGATGGTCATTTCCTGAGGTTACTGGGCCATTTGGATGCAGGCAAAGTACCTATTTTCTTATTAATTCTGATTTTGTTCTTTTATATCTCATATCTCATTTAAGGTCATTAGAGATTCTCACAGTTATGACGCCAGCAAGACTGACATGTAAGACGACTAGATTAATGCCAGCTGGAAGTTATTAGCATTTATGAAATAAAACTAATTTGATGTGTTCATACAGGTTTTTACTATAATATTATGGCTGGTTCCGCGAGCAAGCAAGATGTGCTTATCGTCCCCGCGCCGGGATTTCCCGCTTTGCCCCGCAAAACAAAATAATTCTTGAAGCCAGCTTTCAGAGTTCGTAACAACTGGACAACGTTTTATTTAATAAAAAGGAAAAGGCCGTTTTCCGGCAGTATTTGCAGCAGTGGAGTCGAAAAAAAAATAACTTGCCCAGTTTGCAGCCATCTTGATTTCACGCTTGGTCGATAACACATGTATATGTTGTGGTTCAATTTTTTCCTTGGTTTAAATTTCATTTTCCTTTGTTTTTTCCTTTGGTAATGTATGATAATGAGTTTGAGACAAAGGAAAATAAAATTTGAGCCAAGGATAAAAATGAACCACAACATATACAAACCGAGGCGCGTTTGGGAGAATTCGTGACCAGATCGTACAAACACGAGACCAAAGGTCGATGGTTTACACCTACTCGAGATTTCTCCTATTTTTAGCTTTATTTTTGTGATCATTATTTATACTGTTGTCTTTATTGTCGTTTCCATCTTTATCATCATTCTCATTTTTATTATTTCGTTTGTTCTAAACTTTCAGTAGTTTGAATTTTACAGGGAATATGCGGAATTTACCATTGAAAGCGATATTCTTGACTTTAGATGGACAGTGTCTCTAATGTATGGAAAATCAGTTGAATGAATAAACTGCTTTCACGATCTCGCAGTTCTGTGAGATTACCCATTTCTGGCATTGTCTAGTTAGATTGTTTTTGTCCTTTATACCTGTTTTATCAAAGTCAGTTATAAGGTGTTTATTATAACCTGCTAGGAAATCAAATGAAATGTTCACTTGAGTAACACTAAATCAAGGGTAAGTCTCTTCAGGCCAGCTCTTAGGTCTGTGTATTTGTATAAGAATCGTTCATCAATACATCCTACATTGCATACAGTTCCTTCAATCAGGATCCATTGTTCCTTCCTCTTGTCCATGACCCTGATATCAGGTTTATTTGCGCCGTCATTTGCTGCTTTATCCAGGTGTTCCTGTGCCCTTGGTCTCGAGGACGTATTTAAGACCTCGGGCACAGTTTTTTCCCATACGGACTTTCCACCCGGTAAATAACATATATATAACATATGTCTGTTTCTATTATAGGCCTTTTCACACCGTGAAAGTGCATTACCCACATTTCACAACACGTGACATTCATCGAAACTACGTGGATACAGTTCGGTGGTTTGGGGATCTGATCTTGTCCAAGGTACTTGTCTGTGTACAGTATTGTGCTAAGGGTTTGCAGTTGAAGAGCGTCGCAATTTCATGATTATGCTTGAGCAGGAGCCTGGCTTCAATTACTCAGAAGCAATAGATCGCGTGCTTGGGCAAAGTATCTAGATGCTTCTCCAAAAATAAATAAATAAATAAATAAATAAGAAAAAAAGGAAGAAAATAAAAAAAAACAAATGAAAAAAGAAAACAGCGAAACAAAGTGGAGCATCGAATCATCGTCCAAAGGTAGCAAAATGTTTGCTGGTTTGTTTACCAAGATGCATCCTTCCTCGCCCAACTCATACTCCTTTATATCCCTGTTAATAGTTGCCTGAGAAATATTAATCCCCCAAATCTGACTTTTTGTTGTACTTTTAGTCCTGTGAAAACTGCGTTGTGTGCTGGAAACCGCAAGAACCATTGATGAACATTTTTTCAGAGGTGTGAATTGCTTGTGTAAATTATTTCAACTCCTTTATTATGCACTAATTATATGAGATAAAGGCACCGAAAACGCGTCCTTAGGACGTGACACGCGTTTACTCGTGTTTGACCAGCGCAAGAGTGAAGATTCTTTTGTCGTGCGAGTGATGTATGGTATACTTTTGGGCGTAGTGACATTGTTAATTGATGTTTTGGAAGATTATTGTCGTTAAAAAATGCAAGAAATCTTCCAAGTTTTATCATAACTGCTGAACCATTTCCTACTGCAAATGTAGCTAACATTTTACAGCAAAAGCACGTCAATCTTTACCTTATTAAAACCCTATTACCTTAAACTAGCTATTAACAATTAACAGTAAGTAGTGATAATCTTTCGTCTAAAATCCCCGAAACGTTGCTACTACAGAGCGTTTTTCTGGGAACCTTTAGCAAAACACGACAACGACGTCGACCACCACGGCACCAAACAATAGTGATGATGAACGAAGCAATGAAATTACACGTGCAAAAGAGAGTCTGGTAGATTTCTTTGCCGTCCTCTGCAAAACAACGTGAGATGACCGTTTTTCAGGTTTTCTGGAAGATCCGAGTGCCTAACGTCAAAATTGCCAAAACAAAATCTGTAATTAACTGCGAACGGGTTAAGTTGGAAAAATCGGCGGTTTGAAAAGTTATAGAAAGAAAATGAAACAAGACAGCCGCCATTGATACGGGAGAAAAGCAGATCCATTTTTTGGAACGTGCCTTCTCCGGCGTCGTCGTCGTTCTTGCTTGAGCTCCCTTTTAATTGACCGTCGATAACGTCGGGTCAGTATACAAAATAACCTATTTATTTGTTTGTTTGTTTTTTTTACTGTCGTCAAACCCAACCAAATTTGTCATTTAAACTTTTTCATTTGTCCCACGACGTAGTCTCTTGGATGTGAATTGCGACGTTTCGATCGCTTAGTGGTCTTCTGCAGGCGATGGGATCGACTGATTACACGGCACCGTTATGTAATTTTGGTGTTACGCTCTGACAACCAAAGTTCTTATGTATTCTGACGAATCACAGCATAAGCACACATTCACGAACCAATCAGAATCCAAAATAACTACAGTGTACTTGTCGTTTTCCCCAAGCCCCGGGGAAACACAATCGCCCTCGTGGCGATTGATTCTAGTTTTACTTCTTTCTGGTCGATTAAGTGTAACATTTCTTATCCGATGGAAGCAAAAACAATGCAATCACTTAATTACTTTGGACAGTGGATTGCAAACCGCTTAAAGAATAAACATTTCAGTTTGTGTACTTATTTTCTCTGGATGTTTTGTTTTTTTCTGTTTCAGCCGTTCAATCCTGAACGAAACATTACAGTTCTCCACAGGTAGGAGGCATGAAGCAATTTCTTGCTTTAGTACTTTTTATCCCATTTTTGACGTTTTGGTAACTTTGTATGTTTTGATCTCGGAGGTAAGTCGTTGTTTGTTGAGTTCAAACGGCCATGAAATAGTAGTTCTCAAGTGAAAAAAAACTTGTAACTTGTCGGTCTCAACAACCTGAACAAAAGCCATTATCACAGTAATTACTGTTGTTCGTTTAAAATTGTTTGTTTGTTTTTTCCTCAGGTTTGAGTTTTCCCAGTGCGATATTTGGTACATGAGATTCTGTCTTGATTATGAACAAAAGGTAAAACTACACTGAGCCCTGTTCTACCACAAAGTACGCCTAGAGATTTCCATATCACCCAATACTTCATTACGCATGCTGTAGCCGATCTGTTTCGTTCTTCAAAAGAGAAATTTTTTTGCACGTGCATTACCGTAAACAATTCAGCCCACGGTTTGCATAATAAGATATGGCTGACAAGGAAATCTAGGCCAAAGTAACCAACAATGAATTTGGGATAATCAAACGAATTGACAAAGTAAGTTATATCACCGTAAGGTAAAATGGAGGTGCTGACGTTCCGAGCGTTAGCCCTTCGTCGGAGCCAACAATGAACTTGTAAAACGGCAGTGCTTGCAATTTTTCAGTTGGAGTGAATTTTCGGCAAGATTTCTATATAGCCCCATACCTCCTTGTGCATGCTGAAACTCTGTTGTGTGCGGACTATCGGCTCGTGCAAACATTTCTTGGTTTCGAAGAACGAAACAGTACGGTTACAACATGCATAACTGATGAAGTATGGGGTGCTATGGAAATGTAGCCTAGTTTTCATATATATTACAGTGGTTTTCAGTTAACTGTAGGAAATATGATTTCGTTTTTGTGTTGATGTTACGTCGCTACAAGAGGAAATTCCCTTAAGAATTTTACGTCACATTCTCGACAATTTAGGAGAAAATATTAAATCAAACATGACAAGGTCGCCTGGTTTTCCCGCGCTTTGATATGTATTCTTGAATTTTGATTGGTTAATTGTACGGCATGCATCAGTCGTGATTGGCCAAAGTACTTAAGTATGCTCTGCTTTTAGTGTTGCGACAGTCTATTGAATACTGCTCTTCTTCAGAACCTGTTGACCTTTGAATTTGCAGCTTATGGCGGTAGGGAATCAGACCGGCAAAACCTTTGTATGGGACATTGGAGTGGATGATCCTACCAAAGCCAGGTAAAGCAGACGAGTTTTGGATCAAAACTGCTTTCTGCAGAAGGGTTTGTACTTTTGATATTATACTGTACAGGGGTCATCATCAACTGGAAAGGTAAGTACTTGGGGCAGGCTGCACTCACATAGTAAAGATACTAAAGTAAGCATGGTCTAGGGATGATTAAGAGCACTGAAGTACGGCTAAGGATGAATACGGCTAGAGTACAGCTGAGGTAAAACTTGGCGATTACATTTATAACGCAGACCACTCTTTTAATGGGTGAACCTCTTAAACCACAGCCTGCACCAAGTAGTTACCACTGGAAATGGTGTGAAAAAATGAAGATGTAAAATTTTGAGTCAAGAGAAAGATCAAACCTTCAACCTTCCGACTACAAGTTCGGATGCTCTACAACTGAGCTATAGGAGACTCATGGGAGCAAGGCTATTAAACTGGCTTCTCGGTACAAACGTTCTGCATGCTGCCAGGATTTGAATGTAAATTTTGAGCTTGAAGAATTTGTGGAAGATCTTGTCACAAGCAAGTTCGAAAAAAGAAAATCCGAGGAAAAGATGCATTGTGCTTAATTGGCTTTCGTGAGAAGTTGGCCGCATTTAAGAGGTGAATGAGAGAACCGCTGGGTATGCAAGATGGGCTCAGCGAGAAAAAGCGCACGAAAAGAATTTTGATGATTGTTGTTTAGGGAACAGGATATGGCTTGCGAGTTGCATAATTACTTTGGAATTCTCTCAAACTCCCGCGAACGTCAACATTATGTATCGGTCAAATCGAAGCTCCAACATCTCCCACCCCCGGGCATACCCCGGGCATTTGACACCTCTGCCGTCCCGGGGAGGAGGGAATTTAATCATCAGAGTCTTCCAGGGGGTGGGGCATTTGATCCCCATGCCTAGGGGGTGGGGAATTTGAACGTAGCCTCGATTTCATGTGAAATCTCTGGTTGCCTCGCACGTGGCGAGCTAGCGATCATGGCGGACTCGTTAGAAGATTTCCAAAGGAAAGATTATGCCTTTGTGGTGAGTTGGTTGCAAAAAAAGGGATTAAATAAACTTTGTGCAGTTTTTGAAGGTATTTAAATTTTGATATTTGTAATATTGTCTATTGCAACCTGTCTGCAGACTCGGCTTCAATAGCTCCTACATAGTGGATAATAATATTAAAAAGTTTTCAAATGTCCCCGGGGTGGGGGTATTTGAACACCTAAATGGACCCTAGTGTGGGGCATTTGAACGGTATTTTGGCTCGGGTAGGGGGGAATTTGAACAATAATTTTCAAAAAAGTTAAATGCCCGGGGGTTTGCCTTGGGGGGGGGGACATGTTGAAGCTTCGATTTGACCGATACATTAGTTTGTGTTAACACAAACCAGAGATTTTCCATTCTTTTTTTTGTTTTATCAAACCGAGACGAGAATGTGCTTGCACAATCGATGACTGATGCAAAAGGGTGTAGTTAGGCAATCAGAGTGTGCGTTATATCGATTTTATCTTAAAATTTCATAATTGTTACGCTGCAAACGTGGCCGCTTCGTAGAATAGAATCGTTCGCCTGGGCCATTTGCGCCAGTTACAGACACCTTATTGCGTCTCAAGGGTGTCCACTCACGGGGCTACCACTGTAACATCGCGTTGGGAGACTGTCAATTTTCTCAACTTCTTTATGTTCATTTACGAGTGTTTTGATGGTGCGATGTTGCTGCTGACTCCCTTTTAGATCCACCACACTAGTACATAACAAGTGTGTGTCGGCCATTAGACAGACGGGTTTCAGCCGAGATGGAAAGTAAGTATGGACAGGAGCCCATTACTGGTAGTGGGCTCCTGGTATGGATATTTAAACCATTTTGACTGAGAAGCTATTGTTAGCCCATCTCCCTTCTTCAGTCCCTCTGTTACGTGTTAGGGGGTTGTTCACATGGGGAAGCTTGCCCCGAAGGGAAATTCATGCTGGGATGACTTTTAGCTTTTCGTTTCGTGTTTATATGACTATTGGACGATTGGTCAGTTGACTTAAATTACACATGCACCACCCGTTTTGGTACAATGGAATGGCGATTTTCTTGCCAAATCTAGTGGTCGTTTTTCTATTACACGATACAGATGCCAGGATTCGTACCACAAGCACATTTTCGGTCCGGCATAGAAATCGGAGTGGACTCAGTCAGGTTTTATGAACTCCATCAAGACTTTTTCTGGTGTTATCATGTAAGCGTGCACACAACCACAAGAGGCAACCCGAGTGAATTCGCTTTGGGGTCAAAGTTGCCCCGTTGTTCTGTTAACACCCCCTTATTCGTAGATATGAACTCGGGTCGGCTTTCACCCCGGCGCGAGTTCTAGATTTATTACTTATATTGCGGTTTTTCTATGAAAATAATTAAAAGCGAAGCAAGATTCTCTTTTGTCGCCCTGGACTCGTTTTCTTGACGTTACAAGAAAATGTCATAACGATGTGAGCCATACCGGAGCGAGTTCACCCCGGTTTCTATGCCGGGGAGGGGAAAATTTCGTTCTGGTACGAAATCACTTACCCGTTACATGTAGACGAGGAACAACCACTAGATCCGGTACGACATCTGCATTTCAGTTTACTGAAACATGCATAATTTAAGGGAAATTTAATTCTCACGTGTTTGCGAAGTCATCATGTAAACACGAAAGGAAAATGAAAGTCATTCGGAGTCTTCTCATGCAACCACCCCTTCCTTACCTCAATTTTTTTAAAGGGGGTGGGGTGGGGACGGTTCTTTAGTTATAAAAATCTGCTAAGGACTCATCAACTAGCTTTCTAAATCTTACAAACTGCGGCTTAGAAGCCTGTTAGAGGGTATCGCTTACATACAGGTTTAGTTTGGTTCATTAGTGCTATTGTTCGCTGGCCTACTCGGTGACGTTCCGTCGTGGTTTGCGTAACCTCTCTCTCGGGAGTCCATTACCTAGGTGTTGTGTGGCGTTCCCAGCACAGCTGTAAATGAAGCTATTTTTAGAACTCATTTTTCCCGTAAAACTCTCTTATAGAGAAGAAGACTTAAAAACCTCGGAGAAAACAATTTCGATAAAACAAACTTCCCCTTCCCCCGAAGAAAAAAAAAAGCATAATCATAATAATCATAATCATAATTAACAATTATCCACAGAAGTGTAGGTGAATAGTGGTGGATATTTACCTCGCCGGTTCGCGGCTCCGTTAATGTCCACCACTTTCACGAAACTGAGGTGAATAATTGCTTTAGTGTATACCACACAAGCTAAATATATAACTAGCGTTTATTGAAATAATTTCCTCTTCGGAAACCGAAATGGGAGGCCGTTTTGTTTCTCTTCAGCTGCTTGGAGGTGAATAGTACTTTGCTAATCATCTCCGAGTAAACCAATTAGAACGAGCGAAATGCCGGCACTATTCAGTTGTGTGGCATATACTTATAAGTCCGCGAAACAGTAGTTGAAAATAGCACCATCTGCTACTGTACTGAGGTAAAGGCCTAACACGGAAGAGGGTCGCTCCTGTTCTAATATATCTGTTGAAACCTTTTTTAGGATCCTGATTTCTGTTTGTGATGATGGTACTCTTTGGCGTTGGGATCGAGTCAGATGATGACGTTGCTAGGGCCGTATTTACCTTGTAACATAGCACATTATTTTTCTAGTTGATATTTTCATATGCATGCATACATTAGACCTGGATATCCGTAAACCGCAAGGAACTGTGCTGTAATCCTCAGTCTTTTTACTAATAAACTCCTACCTTTCCGCACAGTTGTTTGGAAGTTCGTTTCTCTCTTTAGAAATCCACTCTAAAAATCTCCTAGTGGCAAAATGCTCCATAGTTCGGAGGCAGTGGCGCAAAATGCCCAGGGGCCCGTTTATCGAAAGACCCTGTAAGCAACCCGGCCCGGAAATCTATTTCATAATCGCAATATTTTCAACGGGAATTAGTTTTGTTGGTTTCTCAGTTTAAGCTAGACAAGTCCAAGTTTGAAAAACTTGAATTTTACACTGGTTTGCACGTCAAGGACTACAAAAAACGTTTGATACTGCAAATTGAGCTTTGAGAAACGGCCCAAAATTCCCAGATAGTCGATTGCCGGAAAATGGCCTGGAATGACTTAAAAGCTACGATAACACCGGATCAATCCTGTAATACTTTGATGAATCGAGATTTTACTCTTGGAGCCACAGCTGAAAGAATGGACCAGAAAGAATTTCACAGAGTATACAATCGGTATTGACATAACCTTTTCATTGATTCTTTATTTTAATTTCTATGAACTTGTTAAGACGGTTGCTAACTAGATCAATTTTGACAAAATCTTATACCTTCACACATTGTTTCTGGCAATGCTACGATTTCTTATAAGGATGTGTCTGCGAGTGATTGGCTACCGGAGCGGACAAGATGGGCATATCTTGCCCGCTCAGGGCATATAATTCATGGTAGGCCACCAGGGGTATACAAGGGTTTACAAGGATATATCCTTGTAAACCCTTGTATACCCCTGTAAACACTATATTTGGTGGCCTACTATGAATTATATGCCCCGCTCAGGATAAGTCCCGGTTATTAAACACGCAAAAAAGAGTGAAGCCAGTATGTAGCCATTTTGACGGAACAAGCATGGTCAATATCGTATATCTCCTAAGCCACCATCCCTCAAATGTCACCCGTCAGGTTGCTCCAAGGAGCCTTTAATTCTACACGCTTTCAATCACCAGTGAACAGTTAAGGATTGAAGTGGCGTGAGCTGAGATGTCGTTCTCTCTTAAGCATGCTTTGCGTGAAACTGCATTCGCGTTTCATTTCGCCTCCATTACTGCGATTTTCATAATTCTGCGAACTCCCGCGTTCAATTTCCAACCGCCAACTGGCGTCTTTGCTTCCGTCAATCAAACTTCCGAACATTTTCCGAGTCCAGGTCGACCATCCGCCATTGAAAGAAAGTGCCACGTAAGTTCGGCTCTTCTCATTCAAAGTAAAGGAGACCGCACATAGCGGGGGAAACCAAGAAATCGCAATCCGATGCGACAAGACAACAGTCGAGATCTTTTCACTTTTACTTCAACTTACAATATCAATTTTTAATTTTTTACCTGGTCATCAGTTTGATCTATGATTTGTGTATCTTCTATGTGTGGTACTTCAATCGCTACATCATCAAAAGACTCTGAATCGGCCAAACTAGAACTGACAACAAGAGAATCCGCCATCTTCTCCGTCACACGTGTGTTGATCCAGCTGGGCGGAGTCAGTGCTTCGGAAACTGTTCGACTGCCATTCGAGCGACATCCGAAGTTTGATTGACGGAAGCAAAGACGCCAGTTGGCGGTTGGAAATTGAACGCGGGAGTTCGCAGAATTATGACATGTCCACTGATTTACAATGAACAGTTATCGTGTAGAAGAAATCAGCCATTTCAATAATAGGTTGCCAAGTGATTCATTCTTCTCGCATTGCCTTCGCCCCTTATACCACACTTCGGAGCAGTCCATGTTTGCAAGCTACCCGCTTACATTAAGCTACATCGAAGGTTCCGAAAGTACGATACTATAGAAAAACCGGTTTTTCGCGTGATATTTAACGTGGAATTCACTCGTCAGGCAGTGAATTTTTCTTTAATATCAACCCTTTCAATGCCAAGATCTGAATAGTAGTCAAAAGAAGTGTACATTGCACCGGGTGAACAATCAGACAGTTGATGCTGCGCTGGTTTCTGTTTTTGTCCAAACCAGCGTTACGTAGCATCAGCTATTTCTGATCTGAGTGGTACGTCTTGAGTGGAAGGCGTAAAAAATCCTACATATTGATTCGAACAATTTGGTTCTACTTCGATTCAGTATCTGTTAGCCGATAATCTGTCCAAAACTCATCACGTGTGAATTATTCGAATAGCAATTTCTGACCAGTTCGTTCCTTAGTCTCTCATACGTCAGAAATTCCATTACTCAGCAGCGACCCGGCCGTACGTAAGAAAGAAGAACACACATGAGAAAAAAAGCAAGGCTTAATTTTGTTTTTTCTTTTCCGGCATAATAACCGTTCCTTCTATTCAAGGTACTTAATGTCAAGTAGCTCACAAGCAAAGGCCGTGAATTAAATCGGCCATGTTCGTTTTCAGGAAAATATTGACTGCGTCAGTAACTGCACATTTACAAAGCTGCAATCCTGGACAAAGCTGAGACATTACAATACAATTTTAAATTTCGAGCCATGCAACCAGTGTGTCCAAAAGGAACAAATTCGTCCCCCTGCCCACCCCCGATGCAATGCTGTATTGGCTTAACAGCTCATGTGAGCATTTCTTGTGTTACCGCAAACAACACTGCAAAAGGGGAAGGGAGAAATGGTCTTTTGACTAGCTACGGTAAGCATTTTTGTCATGGTGAGTGCAAAAATTGGTATTTCTTGTCATTTGTCTCAGCAGGTTTTGTCCGAGGTTGTAGCACTTCTGTAGCCTTGTAAGCGCGCAGACAGCCAAAGAATGTTACAGTAGGGGGCTAGCACTTCTGTAGCCTTGTACGCAGACAGCCAGAGAACGTTACAGTAAGAGGCTAGCACTTCTGTAGCCTTGTACGCGCGCAGACAGCCAAAGAACGTTACAGTAAGAGGCTAGCACGTCTGTAGCCTTGTACGCAGACAGCCAAAGAACGTTACAGTAGGAGGCTAGCACGTCTGTAGCCTTGTACGCAGACAGCCA
This sequence comes from Ricordea florida, assembly GCA_949710005.1. NCBI lineage: Eukaryota > Metazoa > Cnidaria > Anthozoa > Corallimorpharia > Ricordeidae > Ricordea > Ricordea florida. The sequence goes on from OX453272.1 coordinate 42,047,605, forward strand.
AAGAACGTTACAGTAAGAGGCTAGCACGTCTGTAGCCTTGTACGCGCGCAGACAGCCAAAGAACGTTACAGTAAGAGGCTAGCACGTCCGTAGCCTTGTACGCAGACAGCCAAAGAACGTTACAGTAAGAGGCTAGCACGTCTGTAGCCTTGTACGCAGACAGCCAAAGAACGTTACAGTACGAGGCTAGCACGTCTGTAGCCTTGTACGCGCGCAGACAGCCAAAGAACGTTACAGTAAGAGGCTAGCACGTCTGTAGCCTTGTACGCAGACAGCCAAAGAACGTTACAGTAGGAGGCTAGCACGTCTGTAGCCTTGTACGCAGACAGCCAAAGAACGTTACAGTAAGAGGCTAGCACGTCTGTAGCCTTGTACGCGCGCAGACAGCCAAAGAACGTTACAGTAAGAGGCTAGCACGTCTGTAGCCTTGTACGCAGACAGCCAAAGAACGTTACAGTAAGAGGCTAGCACGTCTGTAGCCTTGTACGCAGACAGCCAAAGAACGTTACAGTACGAGGCTAGCACGTCTGTAGCCTTGTACGCGCGCAGACAGCCAAAGAACGTTACAGTAAGAGGCTAGCACGTCTGTAGCCTTGCACGCAGAGAGCCAGAGAACGTTACAGTAGGAGGCTAGCACTTCTGTAGCCTTGTACGCGCGCAGACAGCCAAAGAACGTTACAGTAAGAGGCTAGCACGTCTGTAGCCTTGTACGCAGACAGCCAAAGAACGTTACAGTAAGAGGCTAGCACGTCTGTAGCCTTGTACGCAGACAGCCAAAGAACGTTACAGTACGAGGCTAGCACGTCTGTAGCCTTGTACGCGCGCAGACAGCCAAAGAACGTTACAGTAAGAGGCTAGCACGTCTGTAGCCTTGCACGCAGAGAGCCAGAGAACGTTACAGTAGGAGGCTAGCACTTCTGTAGCCTTGTACGCGCGCAGACAGCCAAAGAACGTTACAGTAAGAGGCTAGCACGTCTGTAGCCTTGTACGCAGACAGCCAAAGAACGTTACAGTAAGAGGCTAGCACGTCTGTAGCCTTGTACGCGCGCAGACAGCCAAAGAACGTTACAGTAAGAGGCTAGCACTTCTGTAGCCTTGTACGCGCGCAGACAGCCAAAGAACGTTACAGTAAGAGGCTAGCACGTCTGTAGCCTTGTACGCGCGCAGACAGCCAAAGAACGTTACAGTAAGAGGCTAGCACGTCTGTAGCCTTGCACGCAGAGAGCCAGAGAACGTTACAGTAAGAGGCTAGCACGTCTGTAGCCTTGTACGCAGACAGCCAAAGAACGTTACAGTAGGAGGCTAGCACGTCTGTAGCCTTGCACGCAGAGAGCCAGAGAACGTTACAGTAAGAGGCTAGCACGTCTGTAGCCTTGTACGCAGACAGCCAAAGAACGTTACAGTAGGAGGCTAGCACGTCTGTAGCCTTGTACGCAGACAGCCAAAGAACGTTACAGTAGGAGGCTAGCACGTCTGTAGCCTTGCACGCAGAGAGCCAGAGAACGTTACAGTAGGAGGCTAGCACGTCTGTAGCCTTGCACGCAGAGAGCCAGAGAACGTTACAGTAAGAGACTAGCACTTCTGTAGCCTTGCACGCAGAGAGCCAGAGAACGTTACAGTAGGAGGCTAGCACTTCTGTAGCCTTGCACGCAGACAGCCAAAGAACGTTACAGTAGGAGGCTAGCACTTCTGTAGCCTTGCACGCAGACAGCCAAAGAACGTTACAGTAGGAGGCTAGCACTTCTGTAGCCTTGCACGCAGACAGCCAAAGAACGTTACAGTAGGAGGCTAGCACTTCTGTAGCCTTGCACGCAGAGAGCCAGAGAACGTTACAGTAGGAGGCTAGCACTTCTGTAGCCTTGCACGCAGAGAGCCAGAGAACGTTACAGTAGGAGGCTAGCACTTCTGTAGCCTTGCACGCAGAGAGCCAGAGAACGTTACAGTAGGAGGCTAGCACTTCTGTAGCCTTGCACGCAGAGAGCCAGAGAACGTTACAGTAGGAGGCTAGCACTTCTGTAGCCTTGTACGCAGAGAGCCAGAGAACGTTACAGTAGGAGGCTAGCACTTCTGTAGCCTTGTACGCAGAGAGCCAGAGAACGTTACAGTAGGAGGCTAGCACTTCTGTAGCCTTGCACGCAGAGAGCCAGAGAACGTTACAGTAGGAGGCTAGCACTTCTGTAGCCTTGCACGCAGACAGCCAAAGAACGTTACAGTAGGAGGCTAGCACTTCTGTAGCCTTGCACGCAGAGAGCCAGAGAACGTTACAGTAGGAGGCTAGCACTTCTGTAGCCTTGCACGCAGAGAGCCAGAGAACGTTACAGTAGGAGGCTAGCACTTCTGTAGCCTTGCACGCAGAGAGCCAGAGAACGTTACAGTAGGAGGCTAGCACTTCTGTAGCCTTGCACGCAGAGAGCCAAAGAACGTTACAGTAGGAGGCTAGCACTTCTGTAGCCTTGCACGCAGAGAGCCAGAGAACGTTACAGTAGGAGGCTAGCACTTCTGTAGCCTTGTACGCAGAGAGCCAGAGAACATTACAGTAGGAGGCTAGCACTTCTGTAGCCTTGTACGCAGAGAGCCAGAGAACGTTACAGTAGGAGGCTAGCACTTCTGTAGCCTTGTACGCAGAGAGCCAGAGAACGTTACAGTAGGAGGCTAGCACTTCTGTAGCCTTGTACGCAGAGAGCCAGAGAACGTTACAGTAGGAGGCTAGCACTTCTGTAGCCTTGCACGCAGAGAGCCAGAGAACGTTACAGTAGGAGGCTAGCACTTCTGTAGCCTTGCACGCAGAGAGCCAGAGAACGTTACAGTAGGAGGCTAGCACTTCTGTAGCCTTGCACGCAGAGAGCCAGAGAACGTTACAGTAGGAGGCTAGCACTTCTGTAGCCTTGCACGCAGAGAGCCAGAGAACGTTACAGTAGGAGGCTAGCACTTCTGTAGCCTTGCACGCAGAGAGCCAGAGAACGTTACAGTAGGAGGCTAGCACTTCTGTAGCCTTGCACGCAGAGAGCCAGAGAACGTTACAGTAGGAGGCTAGCACTTCTGTAGCCTTGCACGCAGAGAGCCAGAGAACGTTACAGTAGGAGGCTAGCACTTCTGTAGCCTTGCACGCAGAGAGCCAGAGAACGTTACAGTAGGAGGCTAGCACTTCTGTAGCCTTGCACGCAGAGAGCCAGAGAACGTTACAGTAAGAGGCTAGCACTTCTGTAGCCTTGTACGCAGACAGCCAGAGAACGTTACAGTAGGAGGCTAGCACTTCTGTAGCCTTGCACGCAGAGAGCCAGAGAACGTTACAGTAAGAGGCTAGCACGTCTGTAGCCTTGTACGCAGACAGCCAGAGAACGTTACAGTAGGAGGCTAGCACTTCTGTAGCCTTGTACGCAGAGAGCCAGAGAACGTTACAGTAGGAGGCTAGCACTTCTGTAGCCTTGTACGCAGAGAGCCAGAGAACGTTACAGTAGGAGGCTAGCACTTCTGTAGCCTTGCACGCAGAGAGCCAGAGAACGTTACAGTAAGAGACTAGCACTTCTGTAGCCTTGTACGCAGAGAGCCAGAGAACGTTACAGTAGGAGGCTAGCACGTCTGTAGCCTTGTACGCAGAGAGCCAGAGAACGTTACAGTAGGAGGCTAGCACGTCTGTAGCCTTGTACGCAGACAGCCAAAGAACGTTACAGTAGGAGGCTAGCACTTCTGTAGCCTTGCACGCAGAGAGCCAGAGAACGTTACAGTAGGAGGCTAGCACGTCTGTAGCCTTGTACGCAGACAGCCAAAGAACGTTACAGTAGGAGGCTAGCACTTCTGTAGCCTTGCACGCAGAGAGCCAGAGAACGTTACAGTAGGAGGCTAGCACGTCTGTAGCCTTGCACGCAGACAGCCAAAGAACGTTACAGTAGGAGGCTAGCACTTCTGTAGCCTTGCACGCAGACAGCCAAAGAACGTTACAGTAGGAGGCTAGCACGTCTGTAGCCTTGTACGCAGAGAGCCAGAGAACGTTACAGTAAGAGGCTAGCACTTCTGTAGCCTTGTACGCAGAGAGCCAGAGAACGTTACAGTAGGAGGCTAGCACTTCCAACCACTGCGTGAATTGCTCGACCATTTCATGGCCACTGCGTCCATTTCTTTCACTTGGGCCGGCGTAACATCGCTTCCGCAGAACACCTCATTACCAGACCTACCGAAATAAGGAATTTACTATTACAGAAAAGGAAAAGGGAGAGTAGAGAATATAAGTCATTACAACAAAGCGTGCGCAGTGTACAATTCGCCTGTATCTTACCTTACAGTGCTGTACTGTGGTAGTTTGTTTTACTGTACAGTGTGATTTTATCTGCTTATCAAACCATGCCGTGTGGCCATTCTACATGGAAACCTATAGAATGGAAAGCCATTCTATAGGAAAAAACTGTGCCCTTGGTCTTAAGACCTCGGGCACAGTTTTTTCTCATACAGACCTTCCACCCGGTGAATAACATACATGTACTGTACTATAATACCGTTCGTTTTACAGCGCAGTGTGGTTCTAGCTTTTTTATCTGTGAATCAAGCCCTACAGTTCGACCATTCTTTGGAAAGCTATTGAATAGTACTGTACTGTGGTACTGTTGAAAAGGTGTTGCATAGAAACAAAGAATACTGCACTGTTCGAGTACTTTTCCCTGTGTGCAGTAAGACGATAACAGCTGAAGAGTATAAGAGGCAGGCCACTGGTGTCCTACCCAAGAGACTGTCTCACTGTCTCCATGTCGTCTTGGTGTTTAACGATGTCCGCTCCTCGAAATCTCATCCAGTTGTGAGCAGCGTCTCTGTGAGAGCCAAGTTTTAACAGCAGCTGTGAGTGATGGTAAACTGTTTCTGGGTTGTCTATTTAGCAAAGAGAGAAATACAATTGCAGCTACATCAATAATTGAACGAACGAGAGAATGAATTTCTAAAGAGAGTGGGGACAAAGAAAATAAAACAGTTTACTCGTTGGGTTAATTACATACCTCTGAGGGAAGGAATAGTTAATGTACGACCTAAGAAGTCAAAGTCTTAGTTGAAGCTATCCTAAGCGACCACGTCGGTAACTTGAAAATTTGGTCAACCTGGAGGACAAACTAATAAGCAATCGTGGAACCAACCACCTCACACGCGTTTTCCGCCCTTTGTGCTGGCAACAAGTGTATGTTTTGATTTCTAATTGGTTAATTTGACTGTCTGCTTATGATTGGCCACAATAATTTGTTGGGTTTTGGTTTGACAACAATCACTTGAAAACTGCTGTAAACATATTCACTCGGTATTTTGATCGTTTGGATAAATATTTCTGGGACAAATGTTAAAAGAACACACCTGGTGATGAACTTTGTCCACAAGATAAATGCTGACCAAGTGACGTAATTCGAATAGCTTGATCTTTCTTTTATCTTCTAACTGTATTATGTCTGCTAGTCCACATATAACTTATGGTCGAGCGCCTGAAAATCTAACTTCCTCACAGATATGTTTCAAGCAAATCGAATACATTTGCGCCATTACGTCATTGCAAAGTCTTAAGAATTTTGAGGATAGTGACATTTCCAAGAGGCTTGGTTACTTGAAATCAAATAATAACCGCTATCAAATTTTCTCGCCAAAATGAGAGCAGTTCACACGCGCCCACTGTCACTGGTTAGGCTTACTTCTTTACCTGGGAAACATTCCAAAGCAAGATGCAACTGCTCAAGTGCATCATGGGTCTGCCCCAGGCCTTCCAAAATTAAAGCTTTCTTGTTGTACGCCTGAACCTAAAAACAAACATTTGCCTTTTGAGTCTTGCCACAAAACACAGGTCTGGCGCTCACTGTATGTAGGGGATAGGGGTGGGGTTAAGGTTAGGGGGAGGGGAGAGGGTGAAGAAGAGAGGGTTGGCTGTTTAATTGGATAAATAGGTTACTTTCTAAAGAAGACGTCCAACTGTAATAAGGGTAAGTTGAAGCCACGCATATGCACACTGAGGCGACAGTGGTAGAAGGGATAAAACCCTGTTGCTACCAAAAAAAAAAGGATGAAAAAAATTGAAAAAACCACTGTCACCTCAGGGTTTAATCCCTTCTACCACTGTCGCCTCAGTGCGCATATGTGTGGCTTCAACTTACCCTTATTACATTTGGACGTTGTCATTTCAAGCCACATCCCACTACCCTACCATTTTTCATACTTTCTAAAGAATTATTTCACCCTCTTGCAGCATAACTGAATTGTTGGGGAAGGTCATTGTCACATACAATTAACTATTTACATACATTCACTGAAATTTATAAGTTACAAAGTCATTAATTCTTCTGGTATGACCATGTTGGCGTCTTGGAAGTTGGACCCTTATACTGTAATGAGACGCAATAGCGGCAGGAGAGGGGATGATGTTCTGAAGGGGGGACATTTGGCGTGCAGTAACCAAAAACCACTGACAAGCTCCTACCCTCCTGACACTAAGAGACTCCAGACCGGCCAAGACCAAGGCTTCCGTATAGTCTTCCCGGCCAAATATTATTTTGAGAGCTTTCCGCTGTACAGACTCAATTAACTCGTCCAGATATAAAGGGATCGCAGCCCAAACTGGCGAGGCGTACTCGACAATGGATCTAGCAATACTACAGTAGACTAACACGAGATCGTTAGTGCCTAGTCCGACTCTCTTGAGGGTCCGCAGCACAGACAATCGCTTAGTAGCTTTCCTATGGATATTGTCACAATGTTCGTTCCAAGAGAGGTCATTAGAAATAATAACCCCCAAGGGTTTATTTAACAATTATTCGTTGACTCTTGGTGAATATTCACCGAGAATCACTGAGCCTAAAGCGAATAATTGTTTTAGTATAAATACACAGGTGATTATTTTCAAAAAAAAAAAAGAAAAGCATTTTACAACACGAAAAAGTTTTATTTCATCAAAAGCGCGCGAAGGACTGGCAGCCATTTTGTTCGTCGAGGTGATCATCGGCTGATAATCCGAGATAGCGAACCAATCAGAGCGCGCGATTTTGTATAATCACCTGAGTATTTATACTAAAACTAGATACTCTACTAGAAATACGACTCCCGCAAAACCTCGCGAAGCTAGTTTTTAAAGAACTCATGATGGTTTTTCCCATGAGGGATAGAACCCCAATTTATGTATTTACTTATTTTTATATCATTATCACTTTTTTTACTTTCTCAGTTCTTGTAATTATTATCCTGATTATCATTGTATTATTACCATTTTTATTATTATTATTAGTAATGGTAATAGGACTGAGTGGAGTCCAATTCGGTCTGTAATCATACGAGTGATTAACAAAGTCGGACGACCGCGTAGCGAGAGTCCGATTTGTTTAATCACGAGTATGATTGCAGACCGAATTGGACGACACGAAGTCTTATTACTAATTAACCATAACTTTAACAAAATTTTTTATATATAAACTTATTTTTTTCTTAATCAAAACACATGAAATTCAAAGATTTGTTTAGCTAGCAGTGAAAAAAAGCTATTTAAGCGCGCGCGTGATGGCGCGTACTGTCCAATTACTCAGGCATGACGCGTACTGTCCAATTTAACTGTCCTATTAAGGCTGAAATCAGGGCAGTTGATAGCCAATCAGATTTGAGAATTTTGTTATAGTTATGATTATTATTATTATTGTTGCTGGTATTGATATTAATATTATTGTTAATTGTTATGTTTAATATAATATACTGTTATGGGGTGGGGGTGTATGTCTTAATCTGGGTAAAGGTGTTGTTCCTCTGCTACTACAAGCAATACAGTTTTCTTCTGAATAGGGTTTGTATCAGTTGTTGTAAAAATTACTCATCTCTGAACAATACCATTTGCCATTTAATTCTACCACTCCAACACATTTCATGTCACATTCTTAATTACACCAAACCATAGCTGAATTGGCAATAAATAAATTAGAACTCTTAAATTTCACTTTTCCCTGACTTCTCTCAAAGATAAACTTTCCCTTACTCGAAATGAAATTCCCTGACTTTTCCCTTACTTGAAGAATTTTTTCCCTGACCATTTCCTGACCTGTAGCAATCATGCTAGTGCAGTCATTTGTCCATACAGTTAGTGTGGAAAATCATGATTGAAAGCATAGGGCATTTAGGAAACTTCAAAGACTTGTTATTACATACAGCAACCTTTGAATGAATACGTAAGACCCATCATAAACATTTTGGCATTAAAAACTTTAGTTTCTCCTTTGTAGAGTTTTTTTAATGTAAAATGTCAACTGTAAATTGTGGTTGTTATTAAATATTGTATTTGACATCATAAAAATGAATTAATCAATACAGTCATTTGTCCATACAGTTAGTGTGAAAAATCATGATTGAAAGCACAGGGCTTTTAGGAAACTTTAAATACTTGTTATTACATACAGCACCCTTGCAATGAATATATAAGAAAGATCGCAAAAATTTAGTCATTACAAAATTTAGTCTCCGAATGTAAAAGGTCAACTGTACATTGCAGTTGTTGTTAAATATTTGTATCTTAAATCATAAAAATGAATTAAACTGCATTAAGGAAAAAGGTTAAGATGTTATGCCTAATTTTGTAAAGTAGGGCTTAAATGAATTTTCCATTTGTGGGAAAAGGGCAGGGGCTAAGAGAGTAATTCCCAGGGATACCTGGAACTCAAATGTAAAAATCCATTTTCAAAAGGCGATGGAACTTGTCAGTCCCAACGAAACCTTTAAATTACTTAATACATATATGTAGCAAAGATATATAGCAAAGAGAGATATTACTCAGAAGTCAGTAATAAGTACCATCTGCTTTATTTTCAAAGAATTGCATTGATCACTGATAATATTGCAGAACCAGTCACTAATTGTTAAGTATCTTTTCTGTTGAAAATGCTGAACATAACTGCTACAACAGACAAATCTACAATATATTTTCACTGTTGCAATGATATCAGATCACATAATCATAAATAATTGCTATCACAACTGCAGTCTCTGTATTGGGAATTTCTTCAAAATGTTAGGGTCTGTTAGCTATCGTTTTAGTACGAAAAATACCTACTTGCATTCTTATTGCTGTATTAATACTTCGTGGCTGTAATCTTTCATTTCTTTGCGGTTGGTTTCTGTTTCCCCATTCCTGGCACGTTCGCCTTCTGATTCTGTCTGTATGCTGTTGCCATAATTTTTCTTAAATTCTGAATGCTGTATAGCTAAAACGAGTCTTTGTTTTTATCGATAATAAATTCAATTTCCAATCTAACTTGATAGTGTTCCTGGTCGTTTTCCTTGCTGTTTCCTTTGCTTTTTTTGAGCGAGCAGTTGTTGTCTTTGCTGCGATGCCTCTTATTATATTATCGTCCCTTAACCGTCGTTGCTTTGAGTCGCCGCTTCCCGTCTGCTGAGTTTTGCGGCATTCAAACTTACTCGTCGACGATCTCTCGCCACTCTTACTTGTGCATCTCGGAGATCTTCTTGCTAGGATGTACTTCCAGGATTAGAAAATCGGTTTCAACAAAATTCACATTATTTTCAAAACATCATTCACGGCCTTCTTAATGGCGGAAATTCATATGAAGTAATGTTGCCAGGTAACCTGGCCTGCGAACGGACACTTTTAAAATATAGATATATATATATATTTATATATATATACATATATAAAAACTCTCGGCTCGATTTACTCGGGCTTGCGAGCCACGTGGTCTGACCGAAGGCGACACGATTAGTGGCCTCGCTTCGCGAGGAATCAATGACAATACCACGAAGCTGAATCAGTGTTATAACAGTAGGTTGATACTTCGACCTGCATAATTCTTCATATCATACTCAGCCTCGTTCCAGCAATAACTGTTAATTATCAACTCGATTGATAAACCAGAGTTTTGCGTGCGCTTGAGTGGATGCTGGACGTAACCAGGGTTTTTAAAGGAGGCACATGGAGCTTTATTGCTTTAACGCTGCATATTGTATGTATTAGGACGCTTACCTTAATTTTGACAAGCTCGCTTTGGTGACGTCTTTGATAAGCATCAGTGGATACAGACACTGCTCCTGGTACAGTGGTCGAAAAAATGATAAATGAGGAAAATTTAAATAAATCACGTTTATTACATCCATTGTGAAATCTCAGGTGATCCCTGCAATTTGATTGGCCCGTAGCAGTGTGATTTATTCATGAATCGCACTATCTTAGGCTCTAAATCGCATCTTTCTTTCAGTCAATGAGAATAAGTATAGGTAATCACATGATTTCGAGTGCAATTTTGGATAAATCAGCACGAGTAAATTTTTCAAAGGCTAACCAAATTGCACGAGCTCGTGGGGCGAGTGCAATTTGGTTAACCTTTGAAAAATTTACGAGTGCTGATTTATCCCAAATTGCACGAGACAAATCATGTGATTACTTGTTAATAATATACATGCAAAAATTTAATTTCAACTTTCTGCACTCAATTTCAATTTTCTGCACTGTTTGGGATTAATTGACGTGCTCTCAGCCAATGAGCATGCTGAAATTTTTGCATGTATATTATTAACGCAAAAATAAAACAACCAATCAAATTTACAATAAAATATAACAAATTGACAAACAAAAATCCTGTATTAGGACCATCAAATTGTGCGATTTCAAAACTGGATGTAACAAAGTGGTAATTGGACTTCCTGTCGTGCAATTTCTCGTGTTTCCCCACCGACGCTGCATCAGTTTCTTAGAAACTAACCCCACAATGCTTTAAAATAGAGTTTTGGTCAGTACCACTACTATGTTTCTTCAATTCAGCAATTTCCCAAGAAGAGTTGTAGCCACAAAAGTTGAAAAATTCAACACACAGTGACTCCCCTGAGACACGACGTCATGTTAATGATTAATAGATTTCGTTGAATTTGACCCCGACCCGCTTATCTCGAACCCCTACTCAAGCTCAAGCCATTTTTCGTTTCCCTAGAGAAGTTATGCACGGTTGGTCTGTCAGGCCATAATGTGGGTAAATATTCGATGGTTATTGCTAAATTTTGGTAGTTTTAATTGCTTCTTCTGATATCCTCGATAAGTCATTTGTACAATGTACCGTACAAAAATCTGACCAATAACCATCGCGCCATTAACATCGTGACTAAACCATTCACAGCGTTGGACAGAGAAATAAATGTAATAATAATGAGGCGAAGGACTCACTCCTTGCAGTGTATCCCTTGCCATCTATTTCCTGATAATTACCAGATTCAAGTTTTCTTCTTTTCCTCGTCTGTTCTGTCTGTGTTTCTTCACTCAGGTCTGCTGACTGATTGGTCGACACAAATACACCTTTTAAGGCCGCTAAAATCCTGAATAACAATGATAATAATAATAATGATAATGAATTTGTATAGTGCTCTTTTTCATATGGATATGTTCAAACGCGCTTTACATCAATTCTCCTATTTATTACAACCATTTTGAAATCACTGGTGATCCCTGCAATTTGATTGGCCCATAGCAGTATGATTTATTCACAAATTGCACCATTTTTTCCTTTAAATCGCATCATTTTTAAAAAGTTACTCTTTTTCAAATACCGCACTTCCTGGAGTGGATAAATAAATACGTATTGACAAAAAAATGTGATTTCAAAATGTCGTGCAATTTTGGTCTGAAATCATACTTGTGATTTCAAATATCGAACTCGCGCTACGCGCTCTTTCGACATTTGAAATCACGCGTATGATTTCAAACCAAATTGCACTCCACTCAGTTCAATTACCATTATTAATTAATTAAATAATTAATTACAATCCAACTTTATCAAAGTTCGACCACAACACCGGGGTCTACGTCCCCTACTCTTTTCGAACAGTCTTGTGGGATCTTTGACGTCCCACAAGAACAGTGCTGTGAGACGGGGCGTACAGTTTTTCGTCCTTATACGAGAAGAATAGAATGCCTAACCATTTGCAGATATCATGACAAAGGCAGCACATTCTCCTCAGTTATTTTAAGACCTTGAGTGTTGGTCCGGCCGAGGTTTGAACTCACGACCTCCCGCTTGACAGGCCGGCGCTCTACCAACTAAGCTAACCGGGCGGCGGTTAGCTCAGTTAAATTAAATCAAATCAAAGTTAAATTGTAATCAAGCATTTGAGTGAGTGTCTTTTTTAAGCAGGTATGCCCATGATTTTTATACAGGTTCAAGGCGACATTTGTAGTACAAAGAAATGGCACCACAGTACAGAACTGTTCAGTAGCTTTCTAAACAAGAGTCACACTGCATGGTTTGATCCACAGAAGACAAAGTTAGGCTAGGCACTGAATAATACACCAAGCAGGAACACACTACAGAACTGTTCATTATCTTCCCAAAGAATTATCACACCGCATAGTTTCATCCACACATGAAGACATTCGAACCATACTGTATAGTAAAATAAACAGTAGCACAGTACAGTACTGTTCCGTAGCTTTCCAAACAAAGGTCACACTGCATGATTTATCCATAGATGAAAACGTTAGAACCACACTGTGTAGTATCATACGCATCTACAACATCAGATGGCCAAAGAATATCAGTAACAACGATCTGTGAGAGCGAGCGGGGCAGGAGCCAGTGACTAAGCAGATTCTACGTAGGTAGTGTAGCTGGATCGGTGACACTCTCAGGAAGCCACCATCCAGCATCACACAGCAAGCACTGACCTGGAACCCCCAGGGAAAGAGGAAGAGAGGCCAGCCTCGCAACACCTGGAGGCGAGACACAGAGGCAGAGCTGCACAGGCAAGGGACCAGTTGGGCTGGAGTCACAAGAGTAGCCCAGAACCGAGTGCGAGGACGACATCCATGTTGTCGATGGCGACTATGCTATGATTGAGAGCGCTGGGCTTTAGTTAGGGACCGTTCATTTTTTACGAGGGAGGGAGGGGGGGGGGCGGCTTGTGTGATTCGGGATGAACCATTTACAAATTGCGTGACCCCTCCCCACCCCACTCAGCTTGCCAATTTTTTCACAGGCTCTGACAACCCTTGAAGCAGCGATTTTATTGATGGGCTCATGTTAAAACATGCCATTTCAAAGTGTTGCGAAAATATTTCAGGTGACCCCCCTTTCCTTATTTATTTTTTTTTTTGGAGGATGGCCCCCTCGAAAATCGATTTTTTCGCATGCCCCCCTCCCAAAAAAATCCCACCAGCACCGCCCCTCCCTCCTTACTTGTAAAAAAATAAACGGACCCTAAGTTAGTAAGTGTAGTACCAAACAACAACTAAAGTAAAACATGGTAGGCCTGTGTGATTTGTTCCGCAGAGGAAGTGCTTATGAACATATAAACACACTCAAATCACTACGTTCTTCAAAAAAACATGTTGAATCATTTAAATAGGCTCGAATTCTTCCACGCCTAGGTCGTTCTTGCATATTTTACCTGTTTAAGCACTGCAAAGCTTCTAGTGGTTGTTTAAGTTTCATCAAAGCTTCTGCTCTGTACATTAGTATCTTAACATCTTCTGATGGCAATTCTGTTTCTCTGATGATGTTTTCCTCTTCAAACGACCGCAGCCTCTTTTTGTGCGCCTTACTGTGTTCCATCAGCTCAAAGGTCTTCCCAAGCTGCGCATCTGTAGCGAAAGTTAGAAACGAAAAACTGATTTCATCAAGACAGTCAACAGACACTTATTGTACAAATGAAAACAAATCACCTCTCCTTTATATGCAGTTAGGTATTAACAATTCGAACAACTTTTACCAACAAACGGTTCTGTCCTCTTGTACCGATACACAAGAGCCGATACAAGAGACCAAACAATACATTAGAGCTAATCAATGACTCCTAAAGAAAGAAAATCCAATGGTTATTCCCTCGTGTACCGGTATACGAGGACAGAACCCAACAAAGGCAAAAACATGGAGCAATGAAGGTGTGGCCATTATTTTGTACTTCAAAAACAACCATCCTTCTGTCTTACTATCGTAAAGGATTGTATCATTTATTACATCCGTTTTGAAATCACAGGTGATCCCTGCAATTTGATTGGCCCATTGTAGTGTGATTTATTTACGACTCGTACTATCTTAGCCTCTAAATTGCATCTTTTTTTTCAGCAAATGAGAAAAAGACAAAAAATAAAACAAGCAATCAAATTTTCAATAAAATATTGGCACTTGATTAACAAAAATCATGTAGTAGGACTATTAAATTGTGGGATTTCAAAACTGGATGTAATAAAGTGGTAAATGAACTTCGTGTCATGCAACTTTGGTCTGAAATCATACTTGTGATTTCAGACCAAATTGCCCTCCACTAAGTTCAATTATCATTATAAATTACACTCCACTCAGTTCAATTACCATTAATTAATTAATGAAGGTTTTACTTTATCAGCGAGGTAATTGGCACACTTATTTATTGGTTGAGTGGCTGGAGTTTCTTTTTAATATGGAGAGGGTGTAGCACCGCGCAGCGCAGATGTCAGATTTTCTTTCTGTGGTATAACTCTTACCTTTCCGCCATCGTGTGATTTTCTTTTTACACAAAACATAGTCTTAAGGACCGGTCATTACCGGGGCCCAGCCGAAGGCTGGCACCGGTTATAGAATGCAGACGGTTTCTGTCGTTTTTTCAACGTTACATTGTTAGGGATATATCGCTGACTGAGGTATATCGCTGGCTCGTTACTTTTGCTCGCTGGCTCATTGAAATCTTATCCGCCATTTTGAAAAGCCCGAGGGATGGAGGACAATCAACAGCAAGATTATAGCTTTTTGTTCCCCATCCTTTACGATGCACTAGTTTATGAGTGAATATTTGGAGAGACAAATTTACGAGCGATCACTTAAGAGTGAACCTTCCATCGTGAAACTTATCCAGAATAAGAGCGACTTATCAAAGCTATCTACATTGAGTGACCCTTCCATCGTGAGAGGTGCGAGAGGTTAACTATATCTATGCAATCCCGTGTCCCACTGGGCCCCGGTAAGTTCCACGTAGTGGTTCTCGTTATTTATAGGATGAGGGGGAGGTGGTGTAAATAGTGGGCTAGTCACGAATTTTTTTACATGGCCAAAAAAGGGTGAGGGGTAGTAATGACAAAGAATTTAATGACAATTAATTTATATAGCGCACTTTTTAATATGAATATGTTCAAAGGCGCATTACACTTCTACAGAGTGTGTTCACTTGATGTCACCGCGGCCATGTTGGAGGAGAAAAAGATTCTTTGTGGAATTGAACTCTATTTTTATGTAAATTATTTCTTTTGTTTCTGTAAACCAATATGGCTGCTGGTCACGTGAGCGAACACTCTCCATTGAGTGAAATCGGACGTCAGCATGTACAGGCACCTCTGGCTGGCGCTATCAGTCCATATATGATCTCACTCACCCACCCACCCAACCCATGCATGAAATGACATGAAACCAGAGGTAGAGATAGACCACCACAGCGGGAACTACGGTCCCTACTCTTTTCGAACCGTGTGTGGGTTATTTAACGTCCCACTAAGTTACGATGAAGAAGGGTTTTGAGACGTGACCTACGGTTTATTGTCCATATCCGAGAAGGCTAGAAAGTCTAACCGTTTGCGGATGTCATTACAAAGGCAACACTTTCTCCTCAATTATTTAAAGACCCAGAGTGTTGGTCCGGCCGGGATTTGATTCGCGACCTACCGCACGTTAGTCCGGTGCTCTACCAACTGAGCTAACAAAAATTCTCTTTGATTTTTATGTTATACATTCAGGAGGAGGGGGGTCTGGAAAAATCATGCGTACCGATACCGTGGGGGGCTGGGTCAGGAAAAACCAAAAATGGGATATTCACTGTTGCACCAGGCCCCCCTCCCCCACCTAATAATTAATGACTGGTGCATAATTGCCTGCACAAACAACCGGGAAAAAGTGAAAGGATTGGTAATGAATATCTTGACAAGAAAGGATATGTAAAATTTCCCACTGGAAATCCCAATGAATTTTACCAGTGGTGTACTCTCCAGTTGTTTTTAGGAATAACTTCACGCGTCCTTCGCTTTCCACGTTAACAACAATCGTCGCAAAGTGGAGGATGGGTGACCCAGGAGGCTATGGGCCTGGGTGGCTGCCCAAACCCACGTCCTAAGAAAAACGCCCAGCCGATTGGCACTGCCTGCCAACCCAGCCACGAGCCCCCACACACCCTACACCACACACTGGGCGCCCGTCACACTGGGCACCCGTCACACTGAGCAGACTCAGTGGAAAAAGAAAAGAAAAAAACTGTAAAAAAATATTAATGGAAATAATAGTAGCACTGAAACAATAATGAATAACAATTAACTATTACAAAAGCTAAGGGGAATGGTGAGGGAAGGGAACTAGAAGGACAGATCACAACCAGCCGCCAACATGAAAGGCGAAGCACACGCTACGAGCACATGATTCGTAAGATGAACCAAGGCCACAAGAGAAGACCGCTGTCCAGACCCGAACAACTGCCCAAAGGCTCCTCTGAACACGAACGTTACACGTCAAGATGGCTATCTCCTGAACACCAATAACGACACCATCCTGCTTTCTTGTGAGTCATCTGTTGATCAAATACCCCCGCCCCACATGTGTGGACCACTGACAAAAATACCATATGCCACAGATACCAACTGATGATAAGATCACCAGTAAAACACGCTAACGGCTACACACGCTAACGCCTACACACGCTAACGGCTACACACGCTAACGTCTACTAACGCTAACGGCTACAAACGCTAACCGCTACAAACACTAATCGCTACAAACGCTAACAACTACAAATGCTGACACGCTGACCACTGATACGCTTAATAATCTATAGGATGAAACCACCAAGGAAAAACATACCACATTGCTCCTCGTAGTTAACTAGCTTAAATTACATTTAAGCTTATTCACCAATTTGTGACTTTGTAGCGGTAAGCACTTCGCGTCATTTCATTTTACCTTGTGCAGTAGATGATGATGATGATGATGATGATGATGATGATGATGATGATGAGCTTGATAACACCTTGTCGCATACAGTCACAGTGTCTTCATACCGTGCGGCCTTCAATAGGGCAAGTGCGCACTGATGATACAACTCCAGGGGACTGGGAAGGCTACACTGATTTACCTAAAAAATAAAACATGTAGAATATCATCAGTGCACGAGACTGAATATCGTTAATTTTAATCGTTAAGTTTATATCATCTGTCAAAGCCGTAGAAAAAGTCTTGATACAACCTCGGATAGCTTGAGACACCATGCAAAAACCGAATTGATAATTTTAATATATAGATTTAGCCAAGCCTAAAAGCGGGGCTCCCGTTTAGTACTTTCATTTCACTTTAAACTGTAAAAGCATTCTAAAATATTGCGAAGAAATTCACAAACGTTTTTAACTATAGTTTAGTGTCGAGGTCGGTTAACTCGCTATGATTTTTGTCAAAACTTTCGTCTGCCATTAGTACGGTCTTTCTACCTACAAAGTCATGGAGTATATTCTACAAAAAACACAAATTATCAATGTACTGTATTCTATTCCTGATGAAATTAACCATTCTTTTAACCATTTGCGTAAATGTTTTTAAAAGATTTGTACACGCTACTGGGAAATGCAGGACACAACTCTTGTCATTTTCGTGTTAAAACGAACACCTCGGTAAAATAAATGTTTACTCCAAGGTATGGTAAAATGTATGCAAAAGGGCTTAGATATAACTATCTATATAAAAACACATTTAAACAGTTCCGCTAGCATTTTTTACTTAATTTAGCTTGATATCTAAGTTACAGTATATAGCCTGCATGGAAGCAAAATAAATGGAAATGTTTTTCCTTTTTGTTATGTTATAATTAAATTGAGTTATGGATGCCACTCAAATTGAATTATTAAATGAAATCGTAAAATTCAAGAACTTCAGGGTTTCCTTCAATCCTATAATTCATAATCATGAGCAAAATACCTTCTCTGCTTTACCCTACGAGCGGAGGTTTCTCTCTTGCATGGCTTTTAGCAGGGTATCTCGGCGTTCTTCGCTACAATTTTGTCTGTTTTCCACAGCACAGAGTCTTTCCACTTCTCGGCGTTCTTCGCTAAAATTTTGTCTGTTTTCCACAGCACAGAGTCTTTCCGCTTCTCGGCATTCTTCGCAACAATTTTGTCTGTTTTCCACAGCACAGAGTCTTTCCGCTTCTCGGCGTTCTTCGCTAAAATTTTGTCTGTTTTCCACAGCACAGAGTCTTTCCGCTTCTCGGCATTCTTCGCCACAATTTTGTCTGTTTTCCACAGCACGGAGTCTTTCCGCTTCTCGGCGTTCTTCGCTAAAATTTTGTCTGTTTTCCACAGCACAGAGTCTTTCCGCTTCTCGGCATTCTTCGCTACAATTTTGTCTGTTTTCCACAGCACAGAGTCTTTCCACTTCTCGGCGTTCTTCGCTAAAATTTTGTCTGTTTTCCACAGCACAGAGTCTTTCCGCTTCTCGGCATTCTTCGCAACAATTTTGTCTGTTTTCCACAGCACAGAGTCTTTCCGCTTCTCGGCGTTCTTCGCTAAAATTTTGTCTGTTTTCCACAGCACAGAGTCTTTCCGCTTCTCGGCATTCTTCGCTACAATTTTGTCTGTTTTCCACAGCACGGAGTCTTTCCGCTTCTCGGCGTTCTTCGCTAAAATTTTGTCTGTTTTCCACAGCACAGAGTCTTTCCGCTTCTCGGCATTCTTCGCTACAATTTTGTCTGTTTTCCACAGCACGGAGTCTTTCCGCTTCTCGGCGTTCTTCGCTAAAATTTTGTCTGTTTTCCACAGCACAGAGTCTTTCCGCTTCTCGGCATTCTTCGCTACAATTTTGTCTGTTTTCCACAGCACGAAGTCTTTCCCCTTCTCGGCGTTCTTCGTTAACATTTTGTCAGTTTTCTCGAGCCCGGACTCTTTCTGCTTGTCGGCGTTCTTCGCTATAATTTCGTCTCCTTTCTCTTTCCCGAGCTCGCCTTCTTTGGCGATCTTCTTCGCTCATTCTTCCCCAGTTAATTCTTGCTCTCTTCCGCTCTCTTTCCCGTTGCTCTTCACCTGAACCCTGTGTTCTGCAAATTATATTTTCTCTGCTATTGTCTGTTGACAATAGCAATAGAAATTGTTTCGTTTATCCTTTAGTAAAACTTTAACAGTGTAGAGTAATAATATTGTCTCACAAGAGAGAATGAGGTACCTCTCTTGTGTCTCAAAAAGACAATGAACTGAAAATTTCTTTTCAGTCGTCAACACAATTTCCCGCCAAAAATACGCGGGCTACCAGAACTCGATGAGTTAACACATGAGCCCACAATTTGATAATGTGATGCTGGTCAGTGGGTATCCCGTTTTGACAGCTGTCAATTGACCATATTTTGAATGTCCAATATAAAAGATGTGGATTTGCCAAGACATGCCTGAGATACCCCTCCCTTCCTTTTGATAGTCTCCCCTACCCTACCCGTACAATCTGTAGACGCGTACGTACGTACGTACGTACGCTCGGTCAGTCACGTGACAACCAAACGAAAAGAGGTTGACCATATTCCATGAGTATGGGGCTCTGCTCCGCGCGCGCTTCGCGCGCGGGACCCCCGCTATTAAGTCAGGTTGTATAGGAACATACGTGGAAGAATGATTTCATGTCGGAATAAAATAAGCCTTCTTCCTACGTGAGATGACGTGAGCGATTGCTGAAAGGCGTTATGGGATTGCAAACTGATTATATTGAGAAATGGTCTGTAAATAGGTAACTACAGTAAAATGAAACTAAAGGAGAGTTCTTTTTTTTTTTAAGGCAGCTATATTGCTTTTGACAACATGAGCGAACCTCGGGGAAACACCATAATTTCGTGCGAAAGGGAAGGCTACAAATAATTTTCAGTTTTTCCTGGAAAGGACCGGACATCATGTCCGACCACAGTTGGGACTTCGTCGGACATGAGGAAATTCTGGTCGGCCAATGACCGATGACCGACTGTTATTTGCAACCCTGAAAGCCGTTTTCAAAACTACCTAGGCCTGAAACCAAGAATAAGAAGTAACGTTTCTAGGATCCTGACATGTTTTGTAACTGCAAGCTCCTAGTGCCCATGTACCTTTCCCTCAGCCCCTCCCCCTGCGTCCCCCAAATGTATGAACATGAACGGTGGATTAGAAAGTACCTTTTTATTGAGAAATACACTTCTTACAATAACCTTCTAAAACCACTGAAAACACACAGTACGCTACCTACAGATACTCACAATACAACTGCTTACACTTAAACTACTGCTGCACAATACCACACTCTGTTTACAATATCATAATATTACATTATTTGCTAACCTGGTACAATACATTAGGTTACTTACAAAGTTTGATGTCTGATTCTCGAGGAGGTAGGCAAGTAGCTCAAGATAGGTGTCAGCTGCATCATCAAACCTAGTCATACAAAAAAATAATCATAGCTAGAAATGAGCTACATGAATTGAACTTTCCACTCCCAAGGATAATGGCCATGACGTCATCAGACGTTCAGAACTCGTGCGGATTTCCGGTGCGATGCCCTATAAGCCATCCACGCTGGGCGCCGGCAGGTACCGTTGCAGCATGTTCAGGTAAAACAAACCGCTTTAGAAGAGTCATTCGTGTCCATCTTTGACTAGTTTTTAACTATTAATGATTGTAATCTCACAATAATTAAATGAAAACATTACAAACCTGGCCAGTTCTAAACTCCTCTTTGCCAAAACGTGTGTAACAAATTCTCTTGTCACAGGTGTACTCGGCATCACGCGTGCAAAACCAAACCTTGGAGGAATTGATAATTCCATATCTGAAGGGGAACAGACAATTTTTGAAGACAAAAAAAAAAGGTTTTCCAAACAAGTTGATAATGTACGTTGTACAATCGTAAGATCTAAGGGGAGCTGACGTCAGCCCTTAATCGTCTGCACGAGCGAATCACGTGATTCACTCCTGTCGTCAGGCGTTCCTCCGCTCTGACGAAGGGCCAACGTTCAAAACGTCGGCTCCACTTACATGTAAATCTTACAGTGGTGCAACTTAAGTTATCAGCTCGTTTGATTAACGATTTTTTGTGTTCGACTTCGTTTCGGAAAACATCAGGACTCTCGGAAAACAAAACTACAGTAACTGTTTACCTCAGGACCTGACACTAATGCCACATTCACACCAACTAAACATGTTTAGTTAAACCAGGTTTTAATACGCGAAAATTGGTAACCAAACACTGGAACACGGACTTTTACACAGGATTCAAATAAACTTTAGCATGCTCTTTCTATTTGTGTCAAATGTGTAGTCGACAACGTCAGTAAGCAGCTTTTATAAGGGAAACAATTTTAACCGTATTTAACTAACCAGCACTTAAACATGTTTAAGCTTTGGTGTCAACGAGGTATAAGTGTGTCTTTTTTGTACTCTTAAATCATTGTAAATTAGGCCCACAAGTGTAATTGCGAGAGGACTTACCGCAGATTTCTTCTTTCGAAATACAGTTATGCTCATGACGCAAATTCATTCCCTTTATGTAATGGCATCTTTCATGTTGATGCGTTTTGGACTTAACAGCCTAGGGAAAAAAAAATTGGTAATGGGAGGAATATTGTAATAACCTGCGAGAGAAACCTAAAAGCAACAAGTCCATTGTAAATTTACTCTATGATTATAACAATAACAATCTGAACTAGAAGGGCACTCGGTAGAGCGCATACCTCCGCCCCGCCACATATTGTTGTGTTAAGAGTTTGGATCCACAAATAACAGCTATTTTGGATACTTGCTTGATTCTTTATCAATTACATATTCCTCGCTCGCTTCTCTCGCTTTTGCCTGCGTGCAGACGTCTCCTACTTCCTTTGTTGCACGCGGAAAAGGGACGTCTACTTAACGCCGTCGCTAATCGTGTTCCGGTGCCCCGCTGGGTTCTCAAGATCTTGGGAACACGCTGTGATAGGCTGACACACAGTGCGCATTGTTTGACTTAACGCTGATTGGCTGTTATCGAATGTGGTCTGATAATGTATGCGGTGATTGAAATGATTTATGTAAGCGGGGTTTTCCAACCAAAACAAATCAAAACATGTGCGATTGTGTGCTGTGTTTTTCGTCGATCGAAAAGCAGGGCGATCGAAATCTTGTGCGGGGGCGCGGAAAATTTGACGTGTACAAGGAAATTATTTCCTTACAATTTACTGTGCATGACACATCACATCATATTTGTAAAAAGTGTCTGAGAAAACTACAAAAGCGACGCGGACTTCGCACCAACTTAAGAGAACTCGACGAAGAAATTTTTCAAAGCTACAGCTCCAAAGCCTATAAGGCAGGGCTTCCTATCGAGAAAAAGGCCGTACAGGTACACGATTTAACTGCGGAAAAGTCTGTTTCTCCTGAGAAGAGAATTCTTTTAGAGGAATCGTCAGATTATTATTCAAACGTTCGTGGCTCGATTCATTCTTCAACGCCTGTGAAAAACATTACTCCCACGTTTGACGTTATTCCCAACGTTTCTCCAGTTAGACCAGCAATCACAGGTGAACAAGGTCAAGATGAAAGTAAAACTGTTGTACAAGTAAAAGTTCATTGTCCAAGCAAGGTAAAAGTCCACGCTGCCCGAAGGATTGGAAAGCTTGGGAAAGATGTTATGTCGTGGCACGTATGGCCAGATAGCCACAGCGGCATGGAAAAATCCCATGCTACGAAAACATCTGCAACAGCACTTTCTAAAAGAAGTTGACAATGAATGTTCCAATATGTGTTCTTCCAAAGACCCGAGTTGTCTCTGTTCAACTAAGGCACAAGACATTAATAAGTTTTCATTTAGCAAGGTGGAAGGAGAACTGCAAAAGAGGGCTCCTCTCTTGAGCGCGGTTCTGTGGACTGCAAGTTTGAGGAAGAGTAAACGGGCAGATGAAGATCCTTTCTGGAAACCAAGTGTATGTATGGCGGCTGCAGTCTTGCTTAAGAACAGATCGCCATGCATGACCCTACCCTACCCTATGATCCGCGTGCAACAAAGGAAATAGGAGACGTCTGCAAGCAGGCAACTCTCGCTTGGGATTTGTAAGCCACCTATTTCTCTACCATGTATTGTGCCAAATGTACACCTGATATTACACTTATCTGGATCTGAGATCCGGAGTTTAATGCGGATAAATCCCAAATTTTAATCGATTGATCCTGGGTATATTTGCGACCTTTCCACCAAATTTGGTGCAAATCCGTTGATTAATTTTTGCGTAAAACGATTAACAGACAGACAAACAAACAAACAAACAGACAGGCGTGAAAACATAACCTCCTCGGCGGAGGTAATAATAATAAAAATAACAATAACATTTTTCAAATAAAAAATAAATAATCAAATAATAATTAACTACATTAACAAATATTAATAAGAATAACAATAATAATTAAAAGTAATAGTTAATAAAAAATAAAAGTCATATGTGCTTTTCAGAAAGGCCCAGTTAAAAGAAACTAAATATCGACAAAAATAACGCCGATCGTCATGAAAAAGCTAGAATTACTACATAACGATATTTTACTCATCGCAAGGAGACCCCTTGAGGCTTAAAGGGTTACAACACGAATGGTATAAGTCGATGGTACAAGATGTTATGACAAAACGTTCTACTTTCGTTTTGAATGAAATGGTTTAGTTTTCTGTATTTCAGGGCTAATATTATTAAAATCGTTAGCTACCTGATATGCTGCTTTCCCCAGTTCGTTCGCGGAGCAGAACGAATGTCAGAAACTAACCTCTTTCAACAGCTTCAACGATCGTATTTCAGCACTGACATTTCCCAGCTTTCTGTACTGAAGAGCAACGTTATACAGAGCTTCTAGCTGATAAAACTCCACTTCAAGTGCCCCTCTAAACTTGGCTATTGCAGTGTGATGCTTTCCCTGACAAAGGAGAAAATATTGCGTCAGGACGAATATTAATCTTTTTAAAAAAATTCTTTCCAGTTCGAACCCAGGAGCTCGCGAAAACCAAGTCGATGGTCAGAGAGTTGACGATAAAAACAAAAATTAAATGTAAGTCACTCAGCAATTTCTTAATAACAAATGTTAAGTTTCCTTGGTTGCTTATCTATCTTTTAGCAAGGGATATTTGTAAGGAATGGTCGATTATTTTACGCTTCTTTTCGGTTAGTTATCCGATCTACTTTTCTAGACAAAATTTCCATTGTGCACTGTTCATGTTCATAGAAGTTAGAGATGAAGATTTTTCATTCTCGTCTTCATGAGGGAAACAGCGTTATTACGCGGGATGACGTAGTCAGCCAGCGTATAAAATTCGGTATCGCATTCCTTTCGTCGTCTTGGGAGTCAAAAATTTCTTGTTTTTTTTTAACTTTCCCGTATCCCGAGCCCGTCCCGAAAAAAATGTGTGATTTTTATTGGCTGTAACTCCGAATCACGTGCAAGTCAGGTTGGATTGCACCATGGATATCCATGATCGCACAATCAGCAAAAAAACATACTGCGTCAGCAATTTTAGACCAACACATCCCGCGTAAACGCCTTCAGGCGTCTTCTTGTTTATGAAAAAACAGTAAACGTGCAGCGTGCAACCATCGAGTTATGAACGCACGCGGGAGGTTGCTAAGCACCAAAGAAGCTTAAGAGATCTCTAGCTTCTTGACTACTTAGCAAACCTCCCAAGTGCGTCCATAACTCGATGGTTGCACAGCAGCTGCGTTTACCATTTCTTTTATAATATAAGACTTCACAACTTCACAAAGTGACGTCACCATGCAACCAATGAGCAAATGGATCGCGCGTATTAGCCAATCACAGCGCGCGCTTTCCTAAGCTAAATTATAAAAACAGGTTTATCACGTTCGAGTCCTGGCTTGCACATGTAATTTTTTCACACAGTAGTCACCTTTCTAGCACAGCAACACCCAAGCATATTGAGCACAGCGGACTGGTTAGTTCCATCGGAAACAGCAAGACACTGCTGAAAGCACGACACAGCAACGTCTGTTTCTCCTCCCATGTACAAAACGTACCCTAGAATGAGATGAATACACTGCCTGCATGACAATAAGGTAAAGGTAGGCAGGTAAAGGCCCACACGAGCCTTAAGGCCCACATAGCCGGAGCCTATCCCGCTTTCAATAGCATGAAGCACATGGGAGTATTATTACTCCCCCCTGAATGGGATGCTAGTCCAATGCAGGGTCACCCCCAGTATTACATAGCAGGTGTCACAGGAGACCCACTAGTGCCACAGGAGGCCCAGCTTATCCCGCTTTCAATAGCATGAAGCACATGGGAGTATTATTACTCCCCCCTGGATGGGATGCTAGTCCAACGCAGGGTCACCCCCAGCATTGCATCGCCGGTACCTATTTATACACCTGGGTGGAGAGAAACAGTGCGGAGTAAAGTTTCTTGCCTAAGGAAACAACACGGTGGCAGCACCAGGGCTCGAACTCCAAACCTTCTGCTCGGAAGTCCGACACGCTAACCACGACACTACTGTGCCTCCACAGCGCAGGCTAAAAACTGGTTAGTGTATTAACTGCTGTTTACAACGCGAGCAGTTTTCTGTTTACGTGCTGGCAATGCTTTATGCTAGCTTTCATGCTTTGATGGTGAGCCAGTGTTAGACACATCAGATCCCTTATGACTTTGAACGCAGTCATTATCTTGTAAACCTTGACACGATGACAAACCAAGTGTGGATCGGTTAGAATCATAATCGGTTCATTTTGCGTCTTTCAATTCCTCTTAGGGCTTCTAAATAAACTGGTTTGAAAAACTACATCAGGACCTCAATTTAACAATATTATGCGCCTTATCACATATCATGCAAAATACACCACGCATCCTCAGCTTTCTTCGCAGAGTTTCAGGTGATGATCAAATCTGTAATCAAATACTGTTACATTACGGGTTTGATGCACGTTTTACAGGTGATCAGAGTTTATCACTGCAACAGGTAAGAAAAAGACAGACAGACAGGCAGACAAAGAGACTAGAGACAGACATACAAAGAGACTAGAGACAGACATACAAAGAGACTAGAGGCAGACATACAAAGAGACTAGAAACAGACATACAAAGAGACTAGAGACAGACATACAAAGAGACTAGAGACAGACATACAAAGAGACTAGAGACAGACATACAAAGAGACTAGAGGCAGACATACAAAGAGACTAGAGGCAGACATACAAAGAGGCAGACGGACATGGAAACAGATTGACAGACAGAAATGTGATAATGGGAAAGTCTTACTTA
This sequence comes from Ricordea florida, assembly GCA_949710005.1. Taxonomy (NCBI): domain Eukaryota; kingdom Metazoa; phylum Cnidaria; class Anthozoa; order Corallimorpharia; family Ricordeidae; genus Ricordea; species Ricordea florida. Next base: position 42,073,814 of record OX453272.1, read on the forward strand.
TCATATAAAATTTCACGCATCTGGGTCATCAGTGGTGGGAATTATAGCATCAGTTCGTATTTTTCTACCACATGTATACCACTACGTTTTCATAATAAAGTGAAAATTACATCGTCACGCCGCGACAAATAGTTTCTCTTCTCATGTTAAAAAGTCTTCCAACAATATTTCTTTAAAATAGCTTTTTAGAAACACTCACGGAATAATCCTGTACCTTCGTGTAGCCACAGAGTATCCTCTATGCATTAGTCATTAATAATACCTTTGAGGTATAAGTCATTGAAGGGAATATCTTCGTTGTGATGCCCGTCGACAAGAATTTTCAGAGCCTGATCATCTTCCTTGTTCGCAAAGTGGAAAAGTGCAAGCAGGCCTCTCAGCATGGGTGCCATATTGTCAAGATCTGACACAAGGAAAGGTAGTGGATAATTGACTTCCAACCAAAGATAATAATTAAACATTCCTCCAAGATTATAAAATATGCACCAGTAATTGTGTGTGTATTATAATATGATGGTTCCTTGAAAGTCCCATAGAAAGAAAGAAAGCGATTAACACGTATGCAACCTTGATAAATACATATTCAACTACATTGTTCAACACGATGACCCTTTCACTTTGACATTCAGATCCTAGCAGTATGTAGGATGTTTGCCCCATGAACCTAGCCGTTGAATGGCCTTGCTCCCACCATATGCCCCCACGAGTCTCCTGCACATGTAGCTCACTCGAAGAGCGTCCGAACTTGCAATCGGAAGGTCGTAGATACGACTCCTATTGGGAGAACTCGGATTTGGATTTTTTTTCTGAGTTTGTCAGTGACAATGCCGAAAAATAAATCTCTCACCATCGATGTTATTTATGTTTGAATTACAGGTTCTACATGCAGTTTGGTTTTTTGTCTTCAGTTAACCCTCCATATTCAAGATCCAAGTCGCAATTCTCCTCAGTGAGTCTTATAAACTTCGTTATGTGTTAGTTTAGAGTATTAAATGGTAGATCAACTCAAAACTATCAAGTTAATAAATGGCTTAACTATCCTCCTCTGTTTTCTCAAACGCAATGCCTTGATATTGTCTGAACAAGTTAAATTTGATCACTCACAGGGATGAGCGCTTAAGAATCTTCAGCCCTCAGGGCTCGACTTTCAGAAAAAAATTTTGGGGCCACCTGGCCTCCAAGTTTTCATTTTTGGTCGCCAGGACAAGTATTCTAGTCGCCAAAATTATCTTCAAGAAAAAATAGAATATAATACACTAAAGGTCTTTTAATAAACCTCAACAAACGATTTCATCGGCTTAATACGCGAACACGAAAGTATCAGAGTATTGAACTCAATAAGAAATTTTAAAACTAAATAAAAAAATCTTGGGGCCAGCCTGGCGACCAGGCGTGAAAACTTAGTCGCCAGTGAATAAAATCTAGTCGCATTGGCGACCCCACAGGTCGCAACGTCGAGCCCTGGCCCTGAAAACAGAGCTTGACAAAAACTTGGATCTCACCTTGTCCTTCTGCCAAGCAATTTTCAAATTTTGTTTGCCCGCGAGTGTCTCGTCGTTTTGCTGCGAGACACAATTAATTCGCTAGAAATCAAGCGTTCTTACGCTTCAAGTCAATGGCAATTTCGCTTCTTGTTTGGCCCCAAGACTAAACTATGTGAAAAAATAAAACATTTTTAAAGTACTGGGATATCACCGAAAGGCATCTTAACGTCGCAGTTTAGTCCGTCAGGCAAGTTGTCGGGGAAATCTACTTGCCGGACAGCAAAATCCACCCGTCCAGGACGATCGGACGAGACTTTTTGTCGAGCTCTGGTAAAAGCATGAATTTGAAATAATGCCAACAGGAGCGTAGCTTTGTGGGGGGGGGGGGGGGGAGAGTCCTGGTGTGCCTGTGGTAAATACCCTGGGTGTGACACAGTGTGACTCTCCCCCCTCCCGTTTGAAACATTTTAGCTACGCCAATGTGTAAGACGCGTTAAAAGAGTCGCTATCAGAAGGTAAGTTATTTACGCTACACTAGAGTCTGAGAACTGTAAACTGCAGACACTTAGATAGCTATGCACATCAAATATATACTGTTTAATTCAAGTGATGGAAAGAAGGGAAAAGGTAATTAAATGACAGCATTGATGTATTTTGATACCTTTTGAGTCTCTTGTTGAAGAACAGAGAAAAAATCTTGGAAGTGAAGGAAGGTACTCAAGACCAAAGAGCAAAACTGGAAAGCTGCTCTCCACCTGTTTCATTGAAATGTGTAATTTGAATTTTAGAAATAATCTACAATTCTATCCTACCCAAAAACTGCACATGTATTATATATCGCGGCAGATGCATGACTTGTCAACTGCACATATCTGGTGAGAGCGTATGGTCTTGTGCTGAACCAGTAAGGGCATTCAATAACACAACACTGTTTGACAATCTGTATGTAAGATTTAACTTTTTGTCCACTAAATGACCACTGCTCTACATGTACTTTGAATTGCGAATCACTTTTTGTGCAAAGAACAGTCTCTTATTTCAGATCTGACTGGGATCCATTAGAGAATTATTCATTCAAACTAGTCTGTTTGTGCCCAGGATAAGAGGAAGGAAATAAAGTTGAAACAGGCCCATAAATGTATAATTACAGTAAATTTCTCTGACAATTGAAAGATTCCAAAGGCCCGTATTAATACGGGCCTTTTAATTAATTTTTAAAAAGGCCCGTATTAATACGGGCCTTTTAATTAATACGGGCCCGTATTAATAATTAGCTTTAACTCCAGCAGCAACACTACTCATATAGAGGGATTCTCCTTTACAGGAGGAGGTTTATTAGTCAAGGTATAAAAAACATCCCAAGGATTTCAGGGTTGTAGTGAAGAAAATTGATTGCCGGTTGAGGTCGACGTCATCAAGCCAACCAGTTGACAATAGATTTAGGTAGACTTTGGTCACTACCATAAGTGGAACTATGACAAAATTCAGCTGACGATTACCTTTTTGTCACCCAGCGAATTTCGCCGGCAGCCAGAGCTCAGCAACAACCCTGGGATTTTGACAATTGTTTTTTTTTTCCCCATTTTAACTAGTGTTTTTCCTTTTTTTTTCAAAGGAATGTGTCTCACCACTTCCCAGTACATACATACCCCTTCTACAGAGCTGATCAGTGGGTTATCGTCAATGTTCTCCAGTTGATCCCTTACAAGAAGCAGAAGCTGTAGTCCTTCACTTGCTAGAAAAGGAAATCCAAAAAGAAAACTTTGTAAAAAATGGATGATTACTCCAAACACTCAACTGTGTTTTCTCTCAGTACTGTGCTATGTAGAAAATAACTTGTTTGCCATACAGTATGTTGTACTTTCACTTTTTCCCTAGACCTATGTTTGTGCATAGTTGGTGGATGAAATTGCCTAAAGGAGAGTGCATTCTTCTGCACCAAAGAAGAAATTTGTATATGTACTTTCCAACATGAAAGCAGTGTTGAGTAAAGTATTAGTGGGAAAAAAGAAACAAGAAATATCATTGTACTGTATGATATGTTTACCTAGTAATGCAACTTATTACTGTTAGATCAGGAGCCCATTACTAGGAGTGTTTCAAAGTACGAATGCAAGGATAAACTCTCGGAAATCCCAATGACTTTTGCATCGGCTTAGGTAAACATGTGCACCATTTTATACTCTGTACTCCCCTAGTCATGGGCACACCACCTGTTCTAGCAAAATCCAGCTCTATCATGACTACATTGCCAAAGTCATCAAAGACGACGCTCTGCCAACCGTGAGTGAGATGGTGGCCGCAGCACAGGACAGTCAGGGCAGGCGGGCTCTTTTATTTGCCGCACAAGGGAAGCAACAACACCCGCTGTAGGAGCCCCAAGCAAACAAGAGAGATACTCCCACAATAACAAACAACCTTAGTTTGCATTTGGTACTCTACACTGAAATATTATTTAAGCTTACCATGTCCCTCCAACAACCAAAAAAATGCCAAAAGTGATGTGCTTAAAACAAAGGGAACAGATCCAATGCTGCTTTTGGTCAAGGCTTGGAACAAACAGGACAGCCACAACAGGGTTTTATGCACGTTTACAGGACTAAATAAATCTCTGTCAGAAGTAGCTTCATCCATTGAATGGTCATCTTTCACAGGGTCCTTTATTGTCAAAGCTTTGCAAGCTAAATTTGGTAATTGAAAAAGATCACTGTTAACATGTGGTGAGACGGTATGTTAAAGTTTATGTTAGAGGTTGTAAATTTGAACTGTAACTTTGACAATAATAATTATAGATCTACTGCTTGCAAATGTGCAGTGTGCCCCTTGCGCTCCATTACATGAATCCTATGTTGCTTTTTGACTGTTATAAAATATGGTGAATCAGCATATTTATATTTGTCAGAGAGCTGTTGTGAAAGTAAAAACCTCCATAACCATACACATGTGCATAATTATTAGATCTATTGTTCTCAAGTGTATGATAATAATTTATTTGTCCCTTATAAAATTTATTTGAATAAGGCACAACAATAGTTTTTTTTTTCAATTGTACCATAATGTAGTCTCTTTTAATTTCTGTTCTTGGGTATTTTAAACAGAATACATGTACATTCATAGGGTATTCAATAAGAATTGCAGCAGTAGGAGAATTGTGTAAAGTAATGGGAGAATATTCTGAAAGCATTCCATGTCTGAATTTAAAACTAGCTCAGGCCATCAAAATTTGACCAGAGAATTCTTTGTAGTAGCCAGAGAATTCTTCGTAGTAGTTGGAAAATTATTCGATCTCCGATGCCTAATGCACACCCTGCATTCAGGTCAGGTCTGCTCACCAGAAGATAAGAACTTACATGTACCCCTAAGAGCTCCTACTCCAGCCAGGGAGGGAAGTAGGAGGTGGAGGTACTTACTGGAGTAGATAATTGGTCACCATAGTAATAAAGGACCTAAATAAAGGATCTAATCTGGAGACTAAGAAGCCGCAACATTTAGCATAACTTAAACTAATAAATACATAATTCTATTAACTATCGGCATTCTATCCTATCATAGTGGGTTTAAACAGGGATTCTAAATACCTCTTAATAGGCCACTCTTGATGACTGAGGTACTTTTGTGAAGTCCACCCACGAACAAGTGGTGAACATGCCCTTGCAAAAGCAAGTGACTAAAATTGTAGATAATAGCTTGCTCAAAATAGATAAAAGATAATTCTGCAGGAAGACCTAAACAATCAAGCAAATATTAGATAATTAAAAATAACAAATTTTAGCAAGCATTTATTTGCTACACCTTGATGCATAAAAAATAACTGTAAAAAAGGAATAGAATATATATGTGTACACATAATTATGTATATATCTGTTTTATACATGATGCACTGTCAATCTGGAGTGATTATCTATCTAGACTATATTGTCATATTATACTGCCAGTAGTATATTATGATAATTATAGCAATTCATATTAAAACTGAGACTTAACAAAACGTTATAATTCCTCAAATATTATTTCCAGTAAATAAGAACTTTATTCTTAAATATGGTTATTTTTTAAAAATATCATAATTATCAAAATGAGTAGCCAAATGACAAACGGCCCTCTGTAAAACACACCTTTTTAAGGGCCAAATGGGAAGTGCATGGGCTAAAAATACATTTGCTGCCCTTATTCTGATTGGCTACAAAGATGTCAAGCAACTTTGTTTGGCCAATGAGATCCTGATGATACCATTTTAATGCCACAGTTGACCCAAATTTTTGTGCATGAGTTTGCACTTGCTCACTTTTGTAGTTCATACGTTTGTAAATGGCTGGGTTATAAACTAAAAAGTTACTTATGATTCTTTTTCAATGAGCATTCCTATGGGGTGGGAAAGGGTGGCTAGTAATGGTTGCACTTTTTAAGGTTCCTTAAAATAGGCCTTTTTTTGTATGGGTACTAAACTAGCTAGGTTGTTTAACAATTCTTCCAGCTCCATGGGTTTACTGAGTATCAGGCTTGATCTGTAGAGCACTGCATGGAAGTCTTGGGGTGAATTCCAGAAATTTTCTGGAAAACTCATCACCCCCGAGGAAAGACAGTGCATGAGAGGTCCTAAATGTCAGGTCAGGAAATTGTAACTTTTTGCTAGTTACTGGTAAGTTCATTTACTGCTATACACTCAAACCTTATTAGCAGTCAAATACCTTGTACTCTTTGCAGCAGATTCTCAAAGCTGTCCACAACATGTTGAAAATTCACTGTATTGCTTTCTTGTGCTGTCTGTCAAATGGAGTAAAGATGTCACAGTTAAAATTATTATTATCTTGGTAGGCATTAGGATCACAGATCACAAGATGTTCTTGTGTTTTAGGCTTACTTCATTTTCACAGTCAAAGGCATACTGTACCTTCATATCACATATGAGTAAATCATTTTCAATAATCCACTGCCTGACATCGAATCTGACAAACCTTGCAGTGGCTATGAAAGGACACAATTACCAAGTTAACATATTACAGCAGTATCTCTTCCTGATAAGTCAACAGTTAAAATTCTGTGTGTTTTTCACTTTTTTATCATTCAAACATTGGCTCAACAGATATAGTCCACTGAGTTAGTTTATTGTTTAGGACACTGATCAAAAAGGTCTCATACATTTTATATAGCATCTTTGGGAAGGCTTTTGATCTAACACCAGATTTCACTACCTTGGGTTATTAATTACATGTAATGCTCTGACCTTGGGAGTGAAAGGGTTGGGGTGGACTTCCTTACTTAATTGACTGAGACTATCTTCAACTGAACAATATATTTTTTTAATTCCTGCACCATAATCTATCAATCATTGAAAAGGTTGATCTTTTCATCAGTTGAAAGAAACAAAAATGACCACAATTTGTAAATAAAAAATGGTAAAAAAAAATGGTAGCATTGATTTTATTTACCTTTATTGAGAATTTCTCTGCATTTTTCAATACGTTTTAATGATTTCAGCTCACTTGTAAGCAATGAACACGGTGGATCCTACAGAGAAAGAGAATATAATTCAAATGATAATACCTCAGATTAAAACAACTTTTCCATTAATCATTGTAATAATCTGGAGTAGGCTGAAGCCATTCATTTCTGGAAATTTTGACAAAGGAATTTAACTCATGAAGGGAAATTTTGATTTTTGCCAGGTTCTAGGGTTCGAGACTTGAATTTCTTGCTCAACCTGTTCATAATATAGGATGGCATTTCAAGGACAACATTTGAGTTAAAAAGATGCTACATTCTCAAAATACTTAAAACAATGCAACACATTTGACTTCTAGTCTTACTTGAGGGGGGTGGAGTGGTGGTGGGAATCAGTTCTCTTTTGCCTCTGAAATTTAATAGGTACATGTACTAGTCAAGAGCAAAAAAATGTTTTGAGTTCAAATCCCTGGCTCCTGGACCAGCTGTCCACCCCATTAGTTCCCTTGAGCTTAACATTGATAGGGGCTTTAAGAAGTCATGCACACAATATACCCTCCTACTATTTAAAAACTTGCTTATACATGTAAAGAGGGCAGGACCTAAAAAGATTCTCAGACAGTGCACATAGTCAGAGGTACAAATATTATTAGCTGCAACAGGTAAAATTTGTAAAGTAGTTGGGTTTCTGCAGAACATTTTAATCACTTCAATATCCACTCCGTGACTGTTTTCATTTATAATAATAACTGCCGTAATTATAATTTGGGCTAGATTGCAGAATACCTGTCCCACTTATTTATATACTAATGAATTAATAACAATTATATATAGAGTCCATTGTTAGCTGCCTCGTTCTTCAAAAGCCTCCTACACATATAAATTAGTAGGATGGATATTCTGCAATTGCTCCATAATTTGCAATTTGCAATTATTTTTAATTTGTTGCTGTTAACTTGTTTTTGAAAATTGAAACAGTTACAGCCACATGGACAATGTATAACTAGCATGAATAATTGTAAGTATGAAATTAGACGGAAATCTTGCCAATTAAATTTCGTCGTTTTCAGACCTCAATACGAATGACTCACCTGAGAAAGCAAGGCAAGATTTCCGCACAGGTCCCTACTTAATTATGCATCCAAAAGATGAATTGTTTAGGGTAATGTACATGAAAACATTTCTTGTTATTGCAGAATGAAACGGTATGGCTACAGCATGTATAATGAAGTAGGGACCTGTGCGGAAATCATTCCGAAAGCAATAACAAGGAACTTAAATACAAATTGAAAACTCGTGCAACACTGCATGTAACTAATTGTATTGATGTTCATTCTTATACATTTTTTCACGTTTCTTTGAAACGGTACTTCTGAGCATACTCACTTGAGGAAAAAGCTGCAATAATTCTTCTCCTATCTCTGCTACCTCTTTATCGAAGGTGTCTTTGGTTTGGATCATTCTTGTCCAAGAAGAAAATTATCCATAATAAAATCCTACTGCAAGTCTCCCGCCATTTCTTGAAGCCCATGCGCCATCTTTGAAAAAAACGTTGTGTCTAGGGTCTAGTGGGTGGAATTGTAGAGTCTTTTGCAACTCTTTTCATATGTGTTCCAAAAGCAATTGTTGTCTTCAAACAACTGGAAGATGTGAGAAAATATAGAACCTGTCAAAACGATAAAAAAATGTTATGCTTTTCTAGCCTCTAAAATGGCTTGCGGTATGAATGCCTTCTGACACTACCCCAGGGAGAGGATTTTTATAATCTATCCCAGTTCCTAACCGTGTTTTAGTACAAAATGGCCGGCGGTCGCGAGAGAGCAGATTCGGAGAGAACGCTGGTTTGCCTGTTGCAAGCTGTACAAGGCCACAGAACTACGGTTGAATTAAGAAATGAATCTTATGCAGAGGGGTTAATAGACCACGTCGATGGATTCATGAACATTTCTTTGTCTGATGTTAAATTTGTCCGAGGGAACGGCAGGGAGGCCGTGCATTTCCCGACCATGTTCATCCATGGCAGGCAGATCCGCTATGTGCAGATTCCTGATGCCATCGACATGCGAAAAGCGATCGAAATGCAACTTTCAAAGATACGCAGCACGAGGAACGTAAATCCCGGCAGGAAAAGAGTGAATACTAGAGGAGCTAAAACGTGATTGCATGATGCAAAATGGTAAGAAAGGAACATTGTAAAATAACATTTTGTCAGGAAAAGTAACAACACATGCGGTCCAATCTCTCGATTTGGAAGTCAGGGTGATATGTACATGCAAACGTAAATCTGCTTTATGGAGAAAGTCTTGTCCACCCACTTAAATCGGGAGCTTGGGCCGCCTGTGGTGGAAACAAGAGAGGAGGTCCTTCTTTAAGAATTTTTAAGTGGGGATGAGTCGCTATGAACCTGTGCCAGTCCTACATGTAGTACAGCTGAGTTTTACTACAGTGTATACTGCTCTAGATCAACTAAGCTCCCAAAAATCCCTCCTTAATCTAGTAGGGCCTTTATTCTTAAAAACCTGCCAAGCTAACGTAACCAGATCAGGACAAACCTACATGTAGTGATGTTTAAAATCTTCTACCAGTTGATTTATTGCATTCCTGGGAGATGCAATAGCGCATGAAAACAGCAACCTTGGGGACAAGGTTGCCAATTGATCAGTTTCCAGAAAAATATACCCTATTCTAGACCCAAACTGTCTGATCACTAAACCCAGTACCAGACTGCTAGAAAACCATACCCTTCAAAGCAGCACAGGCCTATTTTCCACCACAATTGCTACTGATCTTGCAATCTGATTGGCTAATTTGCCATTGTTGATAAGAGTTCAAACAACGTTGCTCGCGTCAATGTATCACGCAATGCAATAGCCAATCAGAAATACTCATTTTGGCAAATAAACCAATCAGATTGCGAGAAAGTTATAGCCAATGTTTGCTCTTTTTTTTCTCACAATCTTGTTCACGCTCAAAAAAAAAAAGCATTTTCACTGACATTGATATTGTGGTAAAAACACAAATCAAATGTGATTTAGGGTTATCTATACCCTTATCGACAACGACATGCATCATCACTGTGGTAAATATTTGTTGTGGACTCACTTGGCCGCACCTCATGAGTCCACAACATTTTAACCACTGTGATAACGCATACTCATCAATAAGAGTACAGACAATGCCAAACCACATTCGATTTGGTAAATAGATCATATATGACAGTACCTCCAGGGGTAGAAACAGCCTCTACATGCCACATGTACAAGTATGCCAATTTCTCTTGTTAGTGTCCATCTTATGGCAACTGCATTCCTAGTCCATGTATTAGCTTTTCTGGTAGTTATGGTATGAATGTGTCATTTATTTCTGATTGCATGGCATTTTTCATACTAAGAAAGCAAGCCATTCTTCCAGGGCAATACGCAGTGGTAGAATTTAATTTCCTACAACAATTGCAGTCATAAATTTCTGCAGCACTTTCATAGTCCTGGCTAACATTAGTTAAAAATATTAATTTATTTGACAAGCAACCAATGATAAGCACAGCACAGAGAGAGGTTGCCCTACCTCTGACTCCTTGTACTACGGTTGTATGTGATCAAGATTGTGACCATTAATGCATACTCACATCAACTTTCATTTTTAAGAATAACATTGATATTTTAAATATGGACATAAAATCATTTGTCTGAAATAGACACAATAACTAAAATTAACGTAGAAGAACTTCATAACTGCAAACATTTTGCAAGGCTTCACCCTAAAAAGGTTTCCAAGATGACACTATTAGAATTCACATGCACTGTTCTGTACAATGAGAATTTGAAGCAAAATAGTCTAGAATACTAAAATAGACACCTGTACTGGCTAATTTCTATATTATGAAGTAGTGAAAATATAATGTGAAAAAGTATTTAAATTGGGTTATCAAAATTTAATTTATACTATGATGGAAATGAAATTCATATTTGTGAAATATTCAACAATTCCATAATTTTCTTTTTAGTTCATGCCTCAGTAAGTTGCATTTAGCTGAAGTTCAGGGTAACACTCAAAACTACTACCAAGTGGTACAACATTTGATATCCGTGGGTGGTAACTTGTGGTTCCTTCTATGGCAGGAAGCTGTGGCCAGTCAAACCTAATTGCTGTAGAATGTTTTTCTCTATAGAGTCGTTTCTTTTGTGATCGTAGTTCACAGCCTATAATGTCCCGGTTCCTCTCTGTTTTTCTCCAAGCCTCAAAGTCCAGCTGAGAATTGTTGTAGATACCTTTCATACGTTGTCTGTTGAAATGAAAATAAATTTTGTCCTTTGAAATATTTTTTTATATCCATTCTTGATAACATAAAACATTAATCGTGATCTCATAAAATACCACTATCATATTTAACAAGTTTGATTTTTTGTGGTTATGTATCTTTATATTAATTTTCATTATATTTATTTTTCTTATTTGCCACACAAAAGAACCACCTCTCATAGCGACCACCTCCCGTAGGCGACCATTTTCTAAATAACAGCATTGTCACGTATGATACGCCAGGTTGCTGAGTTCGCCAATTATCGAGGTTGCAAAGAGTTGTCCTTGGCAGTCTCTAAAGTGCCTGATATTCTTGTTGACTTGAGGCTTAAAACAAAGAAGCAATCGAGTATTCTAGAATGCGAACGATTACTCGTGCATCCCATGTTTGACATTGTTTTTTTCAGGTTTTGTTCTGTTAAAATTTCAGTGGTTCTGATTAACAAGTGACACATAAATATTATACAAGTAAACTGTGCTGTACATTTCCCAAAACTTGATGCTTGGAAAAAAAAAAACAAGAATAAATCAGTTTCGGGTAAAGAAAACGTTGTCTGTCGGCTTAAATTTACCTTATGAGGTAGAGGTTATAGTTGAGGTTATTTTGTTGATTTTTCATGTAAGCGACCACTTTGTTATGCACCAAGGGTGGTCATTTATGAGAGAGTTGACTGTACTTGTTTGCTATGCTCACGCAAGAAACAGTTCTTAACACTTGAACAGAAATTCCATATCTCTGCCCTACCATGTAATATCCTTTACCTCTTATTACCTGTTTTTATATAACTTTATTGTAAATTTTATTCTTAACTTACCCACTTCTTGTCCTAACATCACTATCAATATCATGAAGCTGCATTCTCAGCCAGGTGTTACACTCTGTGCCATGTCGACCTAAGGGCACTAGTGGTGCTGACGGTAGACGCATTTCTTCAATCTGCTTATTATTCATAGTGTCTCCTGTGATACACCTCACAACTGTCCTGTCCTCGTCAAGTCGGGTTGTTCCTTGTGATATCAATGGGTCATCCAGCTTCTTGGTTATTGCCTGTAATATATACAGCAAGTAAATGTGTGTTCTCAGCTCATATAGTCACAAGAGAAGTATTTAAACAAATACCACACTCTTCCACTTTCTTACTCTTATTGTGATGATGCCTTAATTAAAATGTCTAATGATATCGATGATAATGAATTGAGTTATATTTATTTAGTATGTCTAATTAAGTTCATTCAGTACATAGATGATAAGCCCTTCATAGTAGGTTGGAACATGTTTGCAACACTGTAGTTTGTGATCTAAGTTGCTTAATACTATTAAAGGGTTATTCCTTTGCATAGATGTTACTGGTTAAATTTGATTTCAGGTTAAATTTGATTTAACCGACATGTTGGTTGATTTGTTGGTTGGTTTGATCATGAATACCAGACACAAAAAAAAATACAAAGCAACTTTGGTTAAATCATTTTAACTTGAAATCAGATTTAACCTGTAACAGACATGACTTTTGACTTTGAACCTGCACATTAGGCCTTCTGTTCACTTTCATCCTTTCAATTACTTAAGTAAAAAAAAAACACTATAGGGAAAAGGTGACAGTCATTTCTGCTCTTTTGTTTTAGGTTTGAAAGAAGCCTTTGTTATCTTCTGCAAAGGAACATTTACCTTTAGAGGTGCAGGCCTGTTGGCATTCAGAACGAGAGGGTCATATTCCTCTGGAGATATCACATCCAGAAACACTACTCCCTGGTCAGACACAAGGGGATAATAAGAGTATTAGGATATGGCAAACCCTAATAACAAAGAAAATTAATGGTACTGATGTATACCTAAAGAATTTTTAGTACATCAAAACCACCTACAGCCTGTAACGGCATGCTCTCTTACTGAGAAAACTGTGACAAAAGCCTTTTTGGTTGCCTTCACCAGAAAAAGCACCTGGTAGCTGTGTGATAGCAGTGCTCTACAAAAACAGTTTTCTTTGTGCTCTTAAATTTATAAGGGTGATGACAATTTGAAGCTTCATAATTTAGCTATTGGTGCATTATATTGCTATATTTTTCTGCCCTAAACTGTGCCCCTAGTTCAGTTGGCATTGCTCAGGCAAGTGCATTAATACATGTAATTTAAATTCCTTTGAAGAATTTGTGTTAAGTCTTGGGAGTTCCTTTTAGCCAAGAACTAGCAAGTGCAACTGTTATGTAAGTGATTGTCAATTTTCTCTTTGCACAGTTTCGTTTAGAAGCCTCACTTTGCCCACCAATAACAGTAGTTCTTAAACAATGTTACTTAGTTTTGTTACTATCATGGGCACCAGATGCAAACTTGTTCTGCAGCACTGAATAGTTTTGAATGTTGCATTTTCTTTCACTTCTTATTTGTAGATAGTTACCCTTCACTCATGTCTGTTATTTGTTTATATAGAGGATATTACATGCCTGCCTGTGAATATGAATTTTATCTTTAAGTGTTCAACTTGATATCTCTGTAACAAAAAAATAAAATTTGTATTCACAAGCGGGCATGGAATGTTCTGTTTATTATATAAAGGTTCTCTGAACAGCTATTTCTGGTGAAATTTTGTCAAGACAAAGGTGGCACTCTCAAAGGGGCTGCTGAGAAAGGCACAATTTATTATGTAACCATAGCAACATGTGAAGACATAATGTTTTTGCGTGAAGCTCACCTGGTATTTCATTGATTTTTATACAATAAGTTTAGTTTACTTATCTTTTTCTTTAGATAATGTTATTACTTGCAGTATGTATATGTTGTAGTTCAGTTTCATTCTTGGTTCAAATTTTATTTTCCTTTTACCATACCAGAAAACAAAGGAAAATAAAATTTGAACCAAGGAAAAAATTTAACTACAACATATACATGTAGTGTCTGCATTCGCATTGGGCTGACTGGAATGCAGTGTTCATTTTGTTAACTCTTTTAGGCGTCATTTATTTAAATGTTATTTTCAGTTTATGATAGATTCTTGGATTTGGTGGCAATAACATTTTATTCAAGACTCTTGTCCTTAAAGTACTTCCCCAATGTTTGTTTCTTAATTGGTGTACCTCAACTCAAGTGAGCCCAAGGTGTTGTGTTTTATTCGTTCATGTGCTGGCTTATACACCACGTTCTGCACTGTTTTAAAGGGTTAATCCTAGTTTTGCAATATGTTCTATATCAACACAAATCCTTTTGGAGGGATGTTGTCCCCTTTTCTGTCTTACAATTGTCATGTGGATATTTGAATCACTTACCTTTCTGTTGCTGTATTCCAAATATTTTTTATAGATGTCTCTCTTTCTCCTATCCACATGTCTGTAGTTTGGGCCATTCATTTCTCGATCTATTTTTTCCTGAGAGGAAAATTGTGAAATCACATGGTTAGGTCACAATCAAGGACAGTACTTTCCAAAAAATCTTCTACATTGAATCAGTAACCTAAAGGGTCAAAAGGTGAAAGCTGTACAATAAATTATTATCATACAACTTTTGCCTGGAATTGCTTAACCTAGTTTAAGCCCCACTGTTGACTCAGACTTCCTTTATAGAAAATCCAGACTTTTTTCATCATTTCCCCAGTAAACCACCAACTTAACATGTAAAACATGCATTTATGAGACAATGCATGCTTGTTAGTACTTTTAAAACAATTTGTGACTGACCATAAAAATCTAAGCTCAAATTAAGAATGCTGATCACTATGGGGATTGAAAGGCTTGTAAGAGGCTTGTAATCAGCTCGTGCTTATTAGCATGGGAAGTATCTCTTGAATGTATTAATTATAACCTATTTCACATATATTTTAAAGTGCCATGCAAATGAATTTACAACAAATTATTATGTCACATGAAAGAGGAATATGACTGAATTGCTATTGCTATAATAATTTATAACTCACCCTCATGGGACTATAGACTCGTTCACTCCATTTCTCAAATAACATCTGCTTTTTCCTCTTATCAAGAGCTACTTTGTAGTCAATGAACTGGTCCACATCCTGGACATAAGAAAATAAAAAGTGACCTCATGTGACATAAGCTCCATTTTTTGTTGTCAGGACTCCGAGGTACATCTTTATATGAACGCAATATCTGTTTATGTCGCGCATTTGCTAGTTTAGGTCTAGGAAGCATTTTGGATTTAAATATTAACTAGAAGGGCACTCGGTAGAGCGCATACCTCCGCCACGTCACATATGTACACCTGATATTACACTCATCTGGATCTGAGATCCGGAGTTTAATCCGGATAAATCCCAAATTTTAATCGATTGATCTTGGGTATATTTGCGACCTTTCCACCAAATTTGGTGCAAATCCGTTGATTAGTTTTTGCGTAAAACGATTACAGACAGACAGACAAAGACAGGCGTGAAAACATAACCTCTTTGGCGGAGGTAATAAATAAATCAATGCCAATTATTAAAACTGGAACGTTGTTGAACAAAATTAGAACTTAAGAAAAAGACCTTTGCTTATGTCTTCTCTCAACGTTAATAACATATACCAAATAATTATCGTTAGCTCGAGATAAACAAACTTCATCATGTACCTTACTTTATTCCTAATAAATAAGTTCCGGGCTTGCTGAATTTTACCTCAACACTGCATACCAAAACTACGGCAAGTCATCTGCAAGCATACTGTACCTTAACAAAAGTATTTTCGTTATCGAGTAGTGTGGTGTACATGTTTTTCGTCGCCCTAGATTCGAAGTCGGACCTTTCCTGAATCAAGATGAAAATTAAATTGGGAAAATAATTAGGATTTATATTGCGAGACCTCTTCAAATACAATGACACAAAAGGCATTGGTATTGCACGCATTGAATTTACAGAGGGTTGAAAAACAAAAGTCAGCTGATACTTCTCTGAGATTAAAAGAATAATTCTAATTGCCAATGGTTATGAAGGTGGGTGCCAGCAAGACTGCCAGGGGCCTGTCTGAATCATGCAGGTTACAACAGTAATAAAAGTCCGGTTTTTTCGTCAATTTTGTAGCGTTACTAAAGACATTATGTTCTATATAAGCAAGAGTAAACGCTTCAATAAGATACTCCTAAAACAGTAAAGACTATACAAAAGCTGAATAAATTGAAGACGCGGAAGTATTCAAGTATAATACTGGGTAGAAATAGTGTATGTTTTCAGACCTTATCGCATTTCCTTTTAAGTTTTCTATCATTTCAATTGATGAACGTATACCTGAATATTTCGGACAGATTTCTCATTTAGCCAGGTTTGTATTCTGAACGCGTGGTCGGAAGGACAAACAGATTTCGGACTAGCTGTCCTGAAGTCCGCATGATCTTCGTCATGTAATTTCGTTCGCTCCAAAGAAGAAGCCGAGGCTGCACGTCTATGCCGTTCCTACAATCAAGATGTCAAGATAAATGATTGTATTCAACATCAGCTCACGTTTTAAATCACCTTTAAACAATTTTATTCTCACCTGAATATGAGCTTTAGCGCTGTCTTCGAGCAGTTCGTCCACCATATGAAAAGTATGTACAGAAATTCGACCATTAACACGACGCTTAGACCGAGACATGGTCGTGCACAACCTCTGCTTTGAGTCAATGACTTTCTGTAGTTGTGTGGTTCTCCTTGCACGAATGAAAAACTGAGTAACCTCAAAGAGATAAAACCTGACCGCTCGAAACGTTCAGCTGTAAATGATGAATAGTTCCCTTGGCAACCGTGCGGCTTGTTTATAACTATTCGACTTTCAAGGGTGGGGCTGGAAGGAGCGGACAATGACTTAGATATCTGGTGTTTTATCCGATCTACTTGTGGTAATATGGTTTTCTTCAAATACCGTCGTAGATAAAGCAGGAATACATTTCTTTTTGAGGAAAATTCATGTAAACTACCCGAGGTTTCAAACCTTGTTTCTTGTATCCCTGGCTTCTCCCCTAGTCTACCCCAGCTAGTATCGATATTGATTCTTGGTGTGCACGATGCGAACGAGATGCGGACAGGCAAACACCGAATGCATTGAAATGGAGTAAATTATGGGAGGTTAAAATGGAATGCAGCACATTTGTGCGGTAATGTCCGAGAGCGCCTTCACTGGATAGAGAGAGAAATGAATCAGCTTCAAAGTCTGCTCCACGACTCGCTTATAGCAACTGGCCATATTCAGCACTGCGCCATTATTCGCCGTAAAGACACTTCTCTTCGCGCCAGTACTGTGGGTTTTTCGGTAAGACTTAAATTTAAAATTTTTAGTCGTCATATACTGTATTTTTTGGGGGAGAAGGTACAACATGCATCTTTCTAGCGATGCTTTGTAGCAAATTAGAAGAGAAGGCAAGTTTTCAACCGCGATAATTAAGTCTGCAATAAAATACCAGCTATATATAAGCGAACTCGCTTGGTAGATTCATCGCTAACTCTGATAGGTACAGTTCATTTACAAAGGAGAGTAAATCGTTCGCGAAATCTTAGGTATCATACTAGTTTCTACTCTTTAATATCACTGATCTGATAATTGTTGTGATGTCAGCAAAGACCTTTGAATCAAAGGTTCATGACCATGTCGTTTTGTTCATGACTAATAATTATTCATTTTCCCGCCATGATGAAATCAAGCTTGTCAATAATTTAAGACGCTATTAAAAAGAAAGTACTATTCTTATTTCACTTGATGTGGCAACCAGACTTTAATTTATAATAGGCCATGGAAACAAAAAAGTGCTATTGTTTTGATAGTTGACATATTACATTGATAAACAACATTACATTTGTAATGAGATCTTTGCTGTAAAGAGCT
Organism: Ricordea florida; assembly: GCA_949710005.1. Classification (NCBI taxonomy): domain Eukaryota; kingdom Metazoa; phylum Cnidaria; class Anthozoa; order Corallimorpharia; family Ricordeidae; genus Ricordea; species Ricordea florida. The sequence continues at coordinate 42,091,816 of OX453272.1, forward strand.
TTTTCTGTGTCTATTGTAAGCAAAACTGACACAGTTGCTAGCCACTCTGTTGCAGCAAGACTCAACTCCACACGTACCATTGTAAACCTCATATCAAATAATTGTGATCTTATCTTTAAATTAGGGTCCCCTTTTAGACGAGTGTCCATAAGGATAAGAGCTTTTTGTCGGGAAAGGGGAGGGGGGTATCTGGATGCAAAATGCTTTCAAAAATAAGTGTATTAATTAATTAATTAATTAAGTAAACAAGATCTTTTATATTTGATTAATTTTAACCTCTGAAGTGGCTGCAGTTCAAGGCCAGTTACCACTGACTGCTAGGCTGAGTACAACTCTCTGCCATTGTAACATTTCTGGTTTACTATAGCTATTTTAAGAGTTTGTATGGAAATCCCAAACAGAGTTTAAGGAATGTGGTGTTTAGTATAGAGGTGTCTGCTTGCAAGAATGTCTGTTGACTATTATTTACCGTAAATTATAAGCTAGCCACCTGGGTGGATTATTTTATTCAAGGTACCTTTATCAGGTGGTTTATTAGCGGGGGGGGGGGGGGGTTGATTTAGCTCAGCTGGGATTATTGCAGTATCCTTGGGGTTGTGGTATGATACCTTGACCCAATAATTGCAATTTCAGTGACTGACATTAACATTAATTAATATGATAATTGCAACATTTTCAAGGTTTGATTGGTACAACGAAACAATTTTCATAATTGTTGACCACTTTTGTGGGTTTTGCTCAACACCTGCACAAACTAAACTGCTTATATATATTGTGGTTCAATTTTTTTCTTGATTTAAATTTTGTTTTTTGGTACGTTCATGTGTGATAATGAGATTGAAACAAGGGAAAATAAAATTTGAACCAAGGATAAAATTGAACCACAACATATACATGAATAAATCATAGCACTTTGTAATTTCACTTGGGAATTGTGCTCAGACCGCCACCCAGTTAGGTCAATTTGTAGAGCACCAGCCTGTCGAGCGGAAGATCGTGAGTTCCAACCTCGACCGGACCAACACTCAAGATCTCAAAAATATACTGAGGGGAATATGTGCTGCCTTTGTTTTGCCATCTGCAAATGGTTAAACATTCTAGTCTTCTCATATAGGGATGATAAACTGTAGGCTCCATCTCACAGCACCGATCTTGGGGGCCGTTAAAGATCCCACATACAACACTGTTTGAAAAGAGTATAGGGGATCTTGACCCCAATGTTGCGGTCAACCTTTAAATTATTATTATCATTATCATTATCATTATCATTATCATTATTATTATTATTATTATTATTATTATTATTATTATTATAGAGGGGGGCTGGCTCAAAGGAGGGGGGTGGCTTAATGCCTACATTTCGTCTTCTTGAGAGGGGTGGCTTATTAGAGTGGGCAGTTCAATAGAGGATTTACAGTACCTAAGAAGAGCTTGAACTTGATGCATATAGGGACCACATGACACCTTAAGATAGTCTTATCATTTACACTGCCAAATGTTTTCCCAGAGCCATTTGGTTACTCAGATTACCATTAAATGTATCTTTTGAGTGGCATAATTAGAGTGATTTTGTCATTTGGTTTTAGCCTTCCCTGGAAAACATACACGCCTTGGTGCATGCTTTTGGTAACAGTGCACAGTTGAGAAGAGAAGGCCTCAAGTTTCAGGACACTGTCTATGATTGTGTTCGTGCGGATAGATTTTCAGTATATGCCAAGCATGTAAGTCATTGTATTCAAACAACCTTATGGTGTGGACTGTCTTGTCTGACCAAGAATTATTTTATCAATCGGTAAGATTCAAACATACTCTCTACAAGAAAGTTCTTTGTTGCATATCCTTTCCTATATTACCCAGAACTTTGCAACAACAGGTGAGCCTAGTTGCGTCAGTTGTTTTTCTAAATGTGTTTCCTTGAACATATTTAACAATTAGTAGTATATATAGGAACTCAGTGAACTTTATTTCTAAAACAGGTTGTGACACATACATTACCATATAATAGCAAAATTAACTGACTTGCACAAGAAATGCAGGTATAAAGTATCATTCACCCCCGGGGGGGGGGGGGGACTCCCATATGGAGTGGACGGGGATGCTCGTCGGAAATTTTGAATTTAACCCCTAAAAGAGACCAATCTGGGCGTGGCCGAAGCTTATGCAGATCCCTAAAAGAGACCAGTTTCGACGAGTTTCAGTTCGTCAAGTTTCGTATAACACTCTCGTAAAACAATAAAAGACATTTTGTTACAGTGGACTTTGGATATTAATGGTATGGAAAACTTTGTTTATATGAATTGAGCAAATATAAAGAATCAAAATTCTTTCTGTTTTGTTCTTACTTCGCGTGCAACCCTTAACGAGACCTTGACGGTTAAAAATAATGACATTTTGCCCAGAACACCCTAAGCGAGACCAAAATCCGAAATTTACACCCCTAAGCGAATCGACGAGCATCCCCGTCCATTCCATATGGGAGTCCCCCCACCGGGCATTCACCTCATGCCAGGTGAATAGTGTTGCATATGTTACAGGTTGCATTTGATTTCATGTTAAATTTGATTTAACCTGTTGTAGGTTGGTTTGTAATTTGTTTGTCTATATTTATGAAAATGAATACCAGACAAAAAAATTACAAGCA